>JAJEKV010000054.1:2395701-3106366 GCA_021234155.1 Isoetes taiwanensis | reverse complement strand
TTCGGTATTACTTCGTTCAGTTACGTATTGCTGTTTAGATCAAATAGTTTGCATTAGAGCGGTCGCGGCTTTGTTGTTGGGCAGCCAGTAGCACACTTAAAGTCAAACAAAGGCCGGGACCTTGCGGCTCCTCATTAGAGGGGAGAGTCACGAACCCAGGCCCGAGCCCAAAAGCTTCCGTCACGGCCTTTCCTACTTGGCTCCGCCCGAGATAAGCTAAAGACCACACTCCCATGGGATCCTCGTTTCCCCTATCCGACCGTTGAATCAACTTGTTCAAAGGAACACAGTTTAGAAGGTCCAAAAATCAACATCAGGTCAGGAGAACACATCAAGCGTGAAGCGTCTAGGCGGCTTGATTAGTAGAAACAAAGTGTTTTGTCGTTCGGACATTCGCGGAGAGCTCGAAATGGCGATTGACTTATACATCGTCGAATACCAAAATTACCGGGACCAAGTTACCGCGATGGGTTTACAAAAGAAAGAAACGCCCAGCCCTACATTTGCAGTGTTCGTGACCACCTCCTAGGCAATTGACTCTGAGTGTGTTGCATGAGATAGTTTAGTAACCGTCGAAGGGGTGGGCTTAAGCCACAAAACTTGGTCCCCTAGGGCAATGTCGGCCGTTAGAGTCCATTGAGAGCGAGATCCGCAGTTCGGAGAGGGAAGTTGCGTCGTCGCCCGGGGGGAACGCCGGAGAGGACTTTTGGGGCAAGGCGCTTCGGGTAATTTTAGGGTCAGGTGCTCTGGCGTCCAACACCCCCTCTACGTCAAGACATGGCGCAAGGTCGTAATCCCGAATCGACAAGGATAGAGCCTCCCGGCGTAAACCCTATGAGTTGCGGGTTCTAGCCCGGGGTTTGTTTTGGGTCTTGAGTTTTGGTCTTTTACGCCGGGCGTGGCGATCACATGCGATTGAGAATCGAAAACAAAGGCCAATGAGAATGGAGTTTGGACCTGTACTCCTCGTTGTGGCGGTTAAGTCAAGGGCAGCTTTGCGATAGCAAGACATTACGTAAATTAGTAATTAATGCATGAAATGCGGACTTAAATTCTGATTTTTGTCGACTAGCTTCTAAGTCATAGCCAACATACGGGGCAACACTCAAGAATTTGGATAAAGGGGTTTAGATCAAATAGTTTGCATTGAGAGCGGTCGGGCGACTGTTGTTGGGCGGTAGAGGCTGGCACACTTGCCCCAAGAATCAAACAAAGGCCGGGGACAGCCGCAAGGGGCCTCCTCATTAGAGGAAAGAGTCCGAGCCCAGGGAGCCCCAAAAAAGCTACGGCGACCTTTCACGGCAGCTCCGCGCCCAGAAGCTAAAACCACGCACTCCCACGTCACCCGGTTCCCTATCCAGCCCGTTGAATCCTTTTGTTAAAGATCACGGTTAGAGAAAGGTCAAAATCCAACATCCGTCAGGAGAACATATCAAGCCGTGAAAGCGTCTGGCGAGCGACGGTGTGAAACCAAAGTGTTTGTCGTTCGGACATCGCTGGCGGAGGAAGCTCGAAAATGGCGATTGACTTAGCCACATCGTCAGGAATGTCAAGGGAAATTACCTAGGGACCAAGTTCTGGCGGTCAGTTTTGCAAAGAAAAACACTTCACGCCCATTGCGGTGACCACCTCTAGGCCAATTGACTCACGGTGTGTTGCACATGCCAAAGAGATAGTTTGGCGCTTCTTGAAGGGGTGGGAAACTACGGCCATAAAACTTGGTCCCTAGGGTAATGTCGGCGTTAAGTCCATTGTGAGCGAGATCCGCGGTTAGGAGAAGTTGCGCGTCCGTTGCAGGGAGCCGCCGGGGAGAGGACTTTTGGGGCAAAGGCTGCCAGGAGTAGTTTTAGGAGTCCATGCTGCGTCAACACCCTCACGTCAAGACGAGCGCCCAAGGTCCTAGTCGAATCGACAAGGATAGAGCCTCCAGTAAACCACATGAGTTGCCAAAGTTCTAGCGGGGATTTGCGTTTTGGGTGGGATTTGGTCTTTACTGGGGCGTGGCGATCACATGCAGTTGAAGCATGAAACAAGAGGCTAATGGCGGAATGGAGTTTGGACATGTACTCCTCGTTGTGGCGGTTAGAAGTCAAGAGGCGCTTTGCGGTAGCAAGACATTAAATAAATTATTAATTAATGCATAATCACGGACTTAAATTCTGATTTTTTGTCGGCTAGCATCTGGGCCAACTTTCAAAAATTTTGGATAAGAGTTTAGATCAAATAGTTTGCATTAAACGGTCGAGGCCGACTTTGTTGTTGTTAGGCGGTAGCTACCCAAAGTCAAACAAGGCCGGGGACCTTGCAAGGCCTCCTCATTAGAGAGTCGAACGAGGGCCGAGCCCCAAAACTCGATGCAGCCTTTCCTAGCGGCTCCGCCCGGTGATAAGCTAAAGACCACACTCGGGATCTGTTCCCCTATCCGTGGATTTGAATCCTTTGTTCAAGGAACACGGTTGGTTGAAGGTCAAAATCAACATCCGTCCCGGGAGAACACAAACCCTTGAAGCGTCTATGAGCGGCGATGGCAGAAACCAAAGTGTTTGTCGTTAGGACATTCGCGGAGAGCTCGAAATGGCGATTCGACTTAAGCCACATCGTCACAGGAATGCCAAAATTACCCTAGGGACCAGTTACGGTCGGTTTTACAAAAGAAAAGAAACTTCGCCCTGTTCATTGTATTGACTGACCACCTCCTAGGCCAATTGACTACGAGTGTGTTGCATGAGATAGTTTGGCTAAAAATTCGAGAAAGGGGTGGGCTTCGGCCTGAAAACAGTCCCTAAGGGCAATGTCGGCGTTAGTCCATTAGAGGAGGATCACCTGATTCGGAGGGAAGTTGCCCGTCCGTCGCCCGAGGGAACCGGGGGAGAGGACTTTTTAGGGGCAAAGCTGCTTCGAGGTGGTTTTAAGGTCCGATGCTCGCGTCAACACCCCCCCTCGTCAAGACATGGCGCCAAAGGTGTAATCGAATCGACAAGGATAGAGCCTCACGAAGCGTAAACCCTATGAGTTGCCCGAGGTTCTAGCGGGGTTTTGCGTTTTGGGTGCGAGTTTTGGTCTTTTTGCGCCGGGGCGTGGCGATCACATGCGATTGAGAATCGCGAAGCAAAGGGAACCCGGAATGGAGTTTGGACACATACTCCTCCCGTTGTGTGATTAGAAGTCAAAGTAAACTTTTTGCGATATGCAAGACATTAAATAAATTAAATAATTAATGCATAAATGCGGACTTAAATTCTGATTTTTTGTCATTAGCTTCTAAGTCATCGCCAACATCTGAGCAACTTTCAAAATTTTTGGATAAGGTTTAGATCAAATAGTTTTGCATTAGAGCGGTCAGGAGGCAGACTGTTGTTGGGCACTGGCCACCTGCCCAAGTCAAACAAGGCGAGGGACCTTGCAAGGCCTCCTCATTAGAGGGGAGAGTCAGAAGAGGAGAGCCCCAAAAGCTTCCCGAGGCAGCCTTTCTGGCGGTAGCTCCGCCCGGGGGCGTGCGCTAAAGACCACACTCAGGATCTACGTTTCCCCTATCCGTGGTTGAATCCTTTGTTCAAGGAACACAGTTCGAGAAAGGTCCAAAAAATCCAACATCGTCAGGAGAACATATCAAACCCATGGCATCTGGCGGCGGCAGTGTAGAAACCAAAGTGTTTTGTCGTTAGGACATTCGCGGAGCTCAGAAATGGCGATTGACTTCGCCACATCGTCACGAATGCCAAAATTACCTAGGGACCAAGTTGCGATCGGTTTTACAAAAGAAAACACTTCGCCCTACATTGCGGTGTTGACATCCACCTCCTAGGCCAATTGACTACGAGTGTGTTGCAAATGAGATAGTTTGGCTTCTTGAGAAGGGGTGGGCTTACACCACAAAACTTGGTCCCCTAGGGCAATGTCGGCGTTAAACGAGCCTGATTCAGGAGAGAGGAAGTTGCCGTCAAAAGTCGCCCGGGGCAGCCGGGAAGGACTTTTCGCGGCAAGCTGCTTCGGGTGGTTTTAGGGTCCGTGCTCGGCGTCAACACCCCCTCGTCAAGACCACGGTATGGAGTCCCTAATCCCGAATCACGACAAGGATAGAGCCTCGGCGTAAACCCTATGAGTTGCTAAGTTCTAGCGGGGTTTGCGTTTTGAAGCCGGTTTTGGTCCCTTTGCGCCGGACGTGGCGATCACATCACGATTGAAATGCGAAGCAAGGGAGGCGGCGGAATGGAGTTTGGACCTGTACTCCTCCCGTTGTGGCGGTTAGAAGTCAAGGGCAGCTTTGCGTTAGCAAGACATTAAATAAATTAAATAATTAATGCATAATCGGACTTAAATTCTGATTTTTTGTCGCTAGCTTCCTAAGTCATCGCCAACATCTGAGGGCCAACTTTCAAAAATTTTGGATAAGGTTTAGATCAAATAGTTTGCATTAGAGCGAGTCCGGGCAGCTTTGTTGTTGGACCGGTAGGCAGCACACTTGCCCAAGTCAAACAAGGCGGAGGGACCTTGCAAGGCCTCCTCATTAGAGGGAGAGTCCAGAACCCGGGGGCCGAACCCCAAAGCGGATCATCGTATTATATACCTCATCATTATTATCATCATCGCATTATTATATACCTCATAGCTCAGCGGATGTACCAATCTCTAGATATAGTCATTGATATAGTTATAGATATTGTCATAGTTCTTGTCAATCATTACATGGAAATAGCAAGCTCAGTTAGCTTTAAGCGAGGTGAAACCCTAAGCTACTAACAGGTAAGCAATAGGTTTGGGGCTTAATGCCCTTCACCTCGTTTGTTAGCATAAGCACAATAGAAACATGTAAATATGCTCCAGATTAAATGTATACATCACAACCCATTAGAAATTTCAAACATTAAGTAGAGTCTGGGCATATGTAGACAAAAAGGAGATCACGTGTATAAGCTACTAGGCTGATATGCATAACAAGTAACATGCTACAACGGATAGCAATTACGTTTTTAGCACTAAATACATCTTCACCCGTTCTAGCCAAAGTCCAAGCAAACAAGTTTCACAAAAGGCACACATGCACTTCAGATTTCCTTCTTTGGAACCCGGTTACAATTAGTCTATTTGACCCAAGATATCCACACACAAAGTTAGAATATATCTAAAAGCTGAAAAAATAGTTTTGCGTCCATGCGCCAATATGCCTCTCTTGGGATAGCTGTTTATGCAATATCAATCAAAATCTTAAACTATAGTCATCTATGCATTATGCCATTTAACAAACATCGTTATATTGTTCAAACATTAATTAAGATATAATTACATATGCAAAGAACAAGGCAAACCATGGTATATTAAACTTATTGTGCATTCAACATGCTTAAGCTACTAATAGATCGTGTAACAAGATATCTTTCACAACAAATGGCAACAACATGCATTGCAACCATTGAAGAAATTTTGGGATAATCAAAGGGCATGGTGTCACCCTTGACACTTAGTTGCAAGGGTTGGCATTAAGCATAAATCGATCTAGAGGAGATATTCTCATAACAAGTTTTCAAATCTATGATATAATATGAGTAGACTTCACCCGGCATGCAAAATCACGAGGGGCTAAAGGAGGTGCACCACGGACTATCCACGATCATCATGGATTAATCGATCCTCACGGTCCAGATCGGTATGTTGGAGCCCACAGGCACCTCTTTATAATCATTTATGATTGGAGGCACCTAGGATTTTGAAATATGAAATCTGATTTAGCCCTAAGGTTTTGAGGGAATATCGAAACTCTATCGACTTTGCCTAAGATTTTAGAATATGAAATCTGAGGCAGAACCTCTACCAAAATAATTCAATATCTAACTAAGATTACTTTAACCAATATACCCGGTGAGCTAATGCGATTATTTTTTTTATCTTGAATCTATGTTTTTTTTTTAACAACTTATTCGATTGTTTTTAGGGATATATGGTCTATGGTTTCAGGGAATTGTTTACATCCATATCAAATCCCCACAGGAACCCCCTGTTATTTTGCTACATATTGATGCTACAAGTACATCGATATTACAAGCCTTGCTCAAGTAGAAATCCACCCATAAAGAATTGTAATATGTCCTAGGTGTCGGATCTAAAGCCATGATTGAGATTTAATAGATTTTATAGTTCGGTTCCATACTATCCAATTAAAGAGAATGCAGCACAAGATGATATCTCATATGTAGTTATAGGTTTCAGATCCTCATTCTATATAGAGCCCTTGCTTAGGCATATTTCTAAGTAGAGCAAATGCATTAGGGGTGAAACAAAGCAATGACATAACCATTAGATCATCTAAACTACCATATATCATATATCAATAGTGCCAAGTCTAATTATGATTTTTGAAGAAAATAACTATGAAAAGCATTAGGTTATACATCATTGTTCAGACCTGAGAGGAGGAATTCGTGGCAGCATTGATGCCTTCATTTTTGTTGATCTCTTGATTGCCAGATGCTTCTCCAGTGACTTGTTTTCTCAGAGTAATATCAGGGGTCATCATAATGCTGCTATCATTTCCTTTGTCGATGGGTTTTAGCGAGGATTACATGTTCTTTGGATCGAGGATTCAATAGCATCACTACTTTCCTTACTCTTGTCATCTTTATCACAGATCTTGATCCCTGCTTCTGTCATCTTTTTGTGGAATGGGAAGATCTTCTTACTGCCAGCATTTTTTGCTAATTCCTCAGCCAATCTCTTCCTTGTAGCTAGATTTAAACTGCCTTTCTTTCTGCCCATTTCTGCTTCCATATAAATTTCAATCTGATGCTATTTTGTAAACCTGATATCACAATGCTGTAATTGAAAATCTTCTATCCAACAGCACCAAGATCACTGGGACTTTACATTATAGAACTCACATTTGTCTTGAAGCACTATTTTCAGCTAGGTCATGGCTCTAAATCCTCATATACATGCTGAAACCTAATTTGTTTAAGATCTATACCATACCTTGTTTCAATGGCTTCGGATACATGCTGAAACCTAATTTGTTTAAGATCTACACCATACCTTGTTTCAAATGGCTTCGGATTGCTCCAAGTATGATGTGCCAGTTGTAGGGCAGATGCCAGTCTGCTTATATCTTAGGCTGAAGTGATCAGAAGTGGTCGTGCAGTTCTAGGGTTTCGTCAAACCATACCAGTGGCATTCCGAGTTTACACAAGTATTTTTGTAAAATACAATGCATGTATTTTTGTCAACATTTCCATGGTAAAGTTTAGAGGTTATGATACGAACTACTCTGTGATAGAAATATGTAGTTAGTTAATCATGAATCTTGTATGCACATAATCTGTTCAAATTTTCGTTGCACTTTCTTATCTCCAAGTGTATATCATGGTCCAAACACCCATTATGACCTCAAAATTAAGCCTTGAAACTAAACAAAATGTTAGTTATATATGTTATACGGACAAAACCATTGTATATCTCATTCTCAAAATATTACAGGTATCCATTTTTTGGGTCCTAGAAAGTTATGGTATTTAGTCCAAAGCGGTTTGGTAGAACAATACCTTATTTCATAAACCAATTCATCATTTTTTCCGTTGAAGCTATTGTTCTGTTGTAATACACCATAGCAAGTCAATTATGTCTAGATATCTTTGACAATATGAATTATAACCAGGGAGGCATGCTATTTCAATCACAACATATGTATTTGTGTTTCACATTTTCTTTTTTTTTTTTCTTTTTTTTTTTTTAGGTGGTTACTTTTTAATTGGGTTTCCTTACATTTGCCATGTTTTTTCTTTTCAGCAATCCGTTCAAACATATGGCGGTCGCTCCAATCTAATCTGGCTATGGTACCATGCTCAAGCTCTTCTTGCCACATTGCCGGATCATTCTGGCTGGTCTTCTTTGTCGAAGTCGCTGGAGAGCGGCTCTTAACCTATTCGACTATAGCTCTGCCATATGTTCTTGAATGCATGCATATTTAAGAGTCCATATCTTCTACAACTGCTCCTACTCTCAAATCGGGCTGCTTTGGATCGCTTATGGCAAGAGGCTTCTAAACAGATTCGTCTTATTTCAGTAAGCTCTCTGGTTTTGGTCTTCAATAGTATATTAAACTACGTGCATCCTCAAAGTTTAAGTTATTTCTGAAATCATAAGCTGAAGAAACTAGATGGGCAAGGGCAGAACTATGGCACGGCTTCACGGTTTCCTGGAAAGCCAGAATAATGGTCAGACTTGTTGAATCCCTCCTCTGCTCTGTTTGAATCTGCTCTTCTACTCGGAAACTGTTTAAATCTATTTGAATCTGCTCTGTTTGAATCTGCGAAATGCCCAGCGAAATCGGAATGCCACAATGCTCGGTCCGCCTACACCGCTCCCCTACCGATTCTTGCCCTAGTCGGCCGCTTCCAATACGTCCATCTCTACAACCGTGGCCGCTTTCTTTTGCCCTTCAATAGAAAAAAGGGCTTCCAATCTCACCCGTTCATTTCCAATAAATCTCCATCGTAGGTTTGATTTTAACAATAAGTCATATTTCAGTATTATAATTAATATCTTTCAAGTTCTAGGCTTCATGGTGAAATACATCCAAATATGATAATTCTACAAGTTTGATGCCGCCCTACAAGTTCAAGTCACGCTCAAGCTCAAGCTTAGCTATGGCGTCCATGCTAGCACCTGCGGCTATCTTATTGTTGCTAGCCATGGCTGTGCAAAATGCATATGTTGTCTACAGCTACGACAATTTTCCTTGCAGCAACACCCCTGGGCTTTGCTAGTGGATGAGCATTCCTTGCCCTTCTGACTGCCCTCTAAAGTGCAACTTCGACTGCAGAACTTGCAAAAGCAAGTGTGGTCACATATTATGCAAACTCCTTACGTTAGGTCATTCTAACCTCACTGAGTGAAGGTAAGGCATAGCAATAAAACTAGGTTACAAAAGTAAAGGCGACTTTTTTAAGCAAACCCAAATGTCAGTACACTCCAAGCAAATCCAAATGTCAGTACACTCCAAGACTTTAAAATGCGTCTAAAATCTGAAGGTACTTCTTGATGTTAGTCATTTGGCACGTATGCTTTCGGGTAAATGTTTAGCTATCTTGAGTTAATGAGTCGTGAGTAAAAGATGGGTCGAAAGAAAATGCCGCCCGCGATAAATTTCTTGTAATAATAATAATAATAATAATAAAAAACCTCACCTGCAAGCTAGGACCGAAGATGCACATTCAGCATCGCAGCACGGCAAATGTGATTCTATGCCATGGTAAACACATTAAGAAAAAATATCGACACCATAGTCGATTAGAGGCGGTTCACATGCAATGAAGCCATCACCCTCATGTAAAAGGCTCACCCTTTTACATGGACCATCCGCGATGCCATCGCCCGATTAGCCCCCGAGGGCAAAAGCAGGCCCCCTCTTGGCGATGATTGCATGTGAACCCGCCTTAACGCCATACTCTCACAAAGAAACGAGGCGAATCCGCGGATCAAAATCTTTGAAGAATCGATGCGGTTTTGTCCGGTTTTTGGAGTTGCCACAGGCCTCAATCACCAATAGGTGCGGCCGGATAGGCCCAGCTAGTAGTGCGAATATCAAGTATGTTCCGGCATAGGCTAGTTTTTGGTTTTGACCCCGGCGCATGCATCGGGGCCTTGATTTTCAGATGGCATGGTGTTGATCTATGCCCGCGTTAGAAGAGGAGGTTAACCCTCCCTTGAGGGGATTATGGGAAATAACCCTCGAGGCGGCGGTAGGAGATTATTCCATGATCCGAGGGATGACCTCCCAAACTCGAATCCGGCGAGGTTTCTCCATAGGCGTGGCATCGGACTTAGCATCAAATTAGAACTGTATGAGCAGGTTTCTCCATAAATTTGTGGCATCGGACTTAGTATAAAATTAGAGCTGTACACAAGATCGAGGGTATTGGATCGCATAGAAATAGGATTCTTTGGCACGTCTTCTCCAAAAACATGTAGAGTGCGCAATGGATGGGCCTTCACAAAATCCTTGAGTTAAATCTCTACAATCCGACATGCACAAGATTTTTCTTGCTCACAATGCCCATCTTTTTTATCTGCCAATGAAGCATTCGGGGCTTTGGTTTCTCTACGCTCTATCTGTTCCTAATGCTTAAATCTACTCGGCAGCCCACAATATTGATCGGATGAAAAAAGCAAATCAAACATGGCGGTTGTGCTTCAAGATAAAGATATAGCATCGAATTAGTCTGGCAGTTTGGGGATTTAGACCGAGGAGCTAATGGATGCAGGAATGGCGGCATTATTGAATCGTCCGGGTAGATGGGTTTCTTTGCGAGGAAGAAGCCCCAATTTTGTCAGCGGATTGCGAGTGCCCAAATCTTTCTTTGCGTCTTTTTAATATACTGCTTTGCCGGTAGAATATTACGTTAAAGAGAATATTGAGAGGTTATTTTAATAATCACTAGAATATTCTATTGAAAAGAATATTCGAGAGGTTAAGGTTATAACCGGTCTTAGATCCAACGCATGGGGCGGTGGTCATCACGATAACTGCGGGACACAGGTTTAAGGGGAGGTCAACCCTCCCCTTTAGGGATCATGGGAAATAACCCTCTCGGCTGCGGGGCCTCGAGGGTTATTTCCCATAATCCCCAAAGGGAGGGTTAACCCTATTGTGCCATGTTTGCATGGCCGAAAAGGAAAAATTATATGACCATAAATGGAGCTGAGTGCGATATCGTTGCCATTTTAGATCTGCATTTGCAGCTCCCTTGTTTTCACAATGATCTCAACGTTGATCGACAATAATGTGGCCATCAAAATTTCTTTGGGTTTTGGGTTGCCCCTAAGGACAAGCCCTCGGTTATGTGGGAAGAAGGGATATCCCAAGGTATATGCCGAGGGGGCGGTTTCTATTACGACCCCTTAAACCCGGATCCGGCGAGGTTTCTCCATAGGCAAACGTGGCATCGGACTTAGCATCAAATTAGAAGCGTATGGCGGGTTTCTCCATAGGCGTGGCATCGGACTTAGTATAAAATTATTACACAAGATCGAGGTATTGGATCGCATAGAAATAGGATTCTTTAGCCGCGATCTTCTTGTTGCTCTCAATGATTAAAGCCCAGCTGATGCGCCTCTGCGAGAAATCGGCAACTCCACGAGACCCACACGACTGTCTTGGTCGGATCCAAAGCCCACCTGCGTTTCTAGTATTACGCACCGATCATTCTTCCGGCCTCCCTTCTCAACCTTGCTGCCTTCTTGCTCTTATCTGTCGATTCCTTCTTCCCCTGATCCTGCCGACTCCCCGATACCACGATTCTACACCCTTCTCCTTTGTCTGTTCGATTCCCTTTTTCTTGGTTAAATGCGCGCGTGCATTGCCTTCACTGTTACTCGGTTGCGGATAATCCACCGCTTTCCAGCAATATGCCACGTGTACACGTCTTCCCCTTTTCAATCGTAAAGGCTAAATTCAACAATCTCCCCCTTTAGCCTTTACGGTCTACAATCCCTACTAAATTCTTTGCAGCCACCAGTTTAGGCTCAGATAGAACCTTTGTCAGCACATCTGCCTGTTGAAGCTGAGCGGGAATATACGTCACATGTATCTCCCCCTTTTCCACTTTATCTCGAATGAAATGATGATGTATGTCAATGTGCTTGGTTCTAGAATGTTGAACCGGATTCTTCGTCATTGCCACCCCGCTCTTATTATCCGCGATGCAACCGCGGTAGCTTAAACGGGTGCATCCCCAATTCTTCAAGCATTCTACGCAGCCAGATTATTTCCGAAGCCGCCATGGATACTGCTACATATTCTGCTTCCGCACTGGATTTGGCAACACACTCTTGCTTTTTACTTGCCCATGATATCGTTGCATCCCCAAGTTTGCATAAATAACCAGATGTGGACTTCCTGTCATCAATATCTCCTCCCCAATCTGCGTCTGCATAACCAACCAATTTGTTCTCTGTACCCTTTGAGAAACAAATTCCGTGTGTTGCTGTCCCTTTTAAATATCTGAGTACTCTTTTCGCTGCTACCCAATGCTGTATTCCAGGATTATTGCAAAACCTGCTTAGCAAGTTAACCACATAAGTGATATCCGGTCGAGTGCAATTCGCAATGTATAACAAGCAACCAACCAATGATCTGTAAGGTCTGGCCTTCATCTCCTTAGTTTCCTTTGGGGTCTTGGGGCACATATCTCCGCAAATTTTCACTCCCGAAGCCATGGGTGTTTTTGTTGGATTGCATTCTAGCATTCTGAATTTAGCCAATACTCCCTTAATGTTCTGCTCCTGCGTAAGATAGAGCAATCCCCGCTCGTTATCCCTTCGAACTTCCATTCCTAGTAATTTCTCCAAATCTCCCAAGTCTGTCATCTGGAATCGACCATTCAGCAATGCTTTGCAATTTGTTAATAAACCTTTGTCATTGCTCACAATGACGCAATCATCCACATAAAGAGCCATAATTAGACATTTGTCCCCACTCCTTTTCATGTATAGATTACCCTCAGTTCTTAATTTTGTAAATCCTGCAGAAATCAAGAACCTGTTTATGCACAAATACCACTGCCTGGCCGCTTGCCTTAGTCCATAAACTGCCTTTTTTAATTTACACACCATGTTCTGACCCTGTTCATAGCCTTGCGGCTGCTCCATGTATATCTCTTCGTCTAAGTCCCTATTCAAGAATGCAGTCTTAACATCCATGTGGTTTATCTCCATGTCATTACGTCTTTGCCAATTGTAAGGGCGTCCCTCGGTGGTTACTTTGACAATAGGTGAGAATGTATCCTTATAATCCACGCCTTCTTCTTGAGTATACCCTTTTGCAACCAACCTTGCTTTGTACCGCTCTACTGATCCATCTGCTTTTCTTTTAATTTTAAAAAGCCATTTGCTTCCCACAACGTTCTTATCCTTTAATTACGCGACCGCGAGTTCATAGGTGCCTGTCCTTTTTAAATGAATCAACTCACTCTGCATGGCCTCTTTCCATCGATCTGCATCCTTTCTTTCCAAGGCTTCTTCCACTGTTTCTGGCTCAACTGTACAAGACAACACTTTAGGTTTCCTTGGTCTGGTTGTCTTTCCACTTTCTGCCCTGCCGTATAGTCTTGTGTCGAATGGAACTCCGGCTTTTAGACGCTCTGCATCACTACGTCTCCTACTACCTCCTCCCACCTGAGTTCCAGGTTCTGGTGCACTATTGGTGTCAACAACCTCATGCACCTCCTCTGGCTCGATTTCCGGTTCATGAGGTGCACTATCGGACTCAATGACCTCATACACCTCATCCGGTTCCACGTCTGTTTCTTCAACCTCAGCACTAGTCTCTGTATCCTCTTCATTCTCTGACTCCACATCAACTTCATCTTGCTTTAAAGTTGTGGTCTTTGTTTCCCCTTCATCATCTGCCTGCTCAGTCTCCAAGTACTCTGTTGGTATCCACTCATTTGCTTCATGCTGGCTTAGACTCTTCCTGTCCTTGTATAGAACATTCTCATTAAATACAACATCCCTACTAACATGTACTTTACGTGTGACTGGTTCATACAATCTGTAACCATTTGTCTGCTCATCGTAACCCACTAGGAAGGTACACACGCTCCGGTCGTCCAGCTTTCTTCTCAACTCTTCCGGTACCATCATATAAGCTAGGCACCCATAGACTTTAAACCTTTTCACAGATTGTTTTCTGCCTGTCCAATACTCTTCTGGCACTCCTCCTTTCACAGCAACTGTCGGCAACCTATTCTGAATGTAGCAGGCAGTTGCGACAGCTTCTCCCCACAGACTGTTCGGCAAACCTGCATGCTTAAGCATGGATCTAGCTGCATTCATGATGGTGCGATTTTTGCGCTCTGCCACTCCATTCTGCTGTGGTGTGTACCTGCATGTATATTGTCTCCGTATCCCTCGTACTTGACAATACCTAGAAAATTCAGATGATCTATACTCTCCACCAAGGTCAGACCTTAGACATTTAACTTTTAGAGATGTTTCTCTTTCTACTTCTGCAACATATAATCTAAATGCATCAAACACTTGATCTTTGGTCCTCAAGAAATAGCATTTGGTACGTCTACTGTAATCGTCAATAAAGGTAGCGAAATAGAATTTCGCTCCTCTACTCTCAACCTGCATAGGTCCGCAAACATCCGAATGCACTAGTTCAAGCAATTCATGTGCCCTTCTCCCTTTATTTCTAAATGCCACTCTATTTTGTTTTCCCAACATGCAAGCTTCACACACGTCATCTATTTCACAATCCTCGTAATCAAGCTCATCCAAAAGATCATGTTTTTTGGCTATTTTAATGTTGTTATAGCAGACATGCCCTAACCTCAAATGCCAAAGCCTTATGCTATCGAGGGGAGATACCTTATTGATGGTATCATTCACATCCAACTCAAACAGATTCCCTCTTCTTTGAGCTTCAAATAATTTAATGCCTCCTCTAATGAATTTGCATCCATATTTATGAAAAAATAAATCATATCCATTATCTACCAAATTGGCAACTGAAATCAAATTAAACAACATCCCTGGCACAAATAATGTATCTGGCAAACTTAACACATTCTTGCCTTTAACTAGAATATGCAAACTCCCCTTTCCAAGCACCTTCTGCATTGCTCCATTGCCCATCTGCACAGCCTTGCAATCCATACTCGGCTCAATGCATTTTAACATATCAGGCGAGCTCACTATGGAGACTTCAGCTCCAGAATCTACAGTCAGGGTATTAGTTTTGTCCAAATTTTGCTTTGCAATATTAATTTTTGAGATGTGATGCTCATTTTTAAGAAATGACTTGCAAGTACTTACTTCTTCCTCTGTGAGAGCTCCCACAGTTGGTGTTTTCGCTTCAGACGTCTCTCCGACTGCTGCCACCACAGTGCGTCCCCTTCCACGACCAAATGAACTGCGACCACGCCCTCGATTCCATTTCTCTCGATTTGGACATTCCGCTTTGATGTGACCAAATTCTTCACATCCGTAGCACTGTATCTCCGTTCTCCACCTTCCTCTGCCTCTTCCGCGTCCTCGACCTCTTTCTCTGCTAGATTCTCCTGCATATAAGGTAATAGGGTGTTCTTCTGTCTCCCCCGGTGCTGGTTTCACCAAAACCTCCTGCTCAAGTTCTGTTCTAATTGCTTCTATCGCTTCATCCAGAGTGGATGTAGTCCTTCTCACCAGCATAGCAAGATCTTTAAATGAAACCTGAAATGCTCTGGTCAAAGCCAATACCTTCTGCTGCTCGTTATAGCGTGCTCCAGCTCCATCCAAATCGTGTAACAACAATCTAAGGTTTCGTATCAAACCTCTTAGATCATCACCTTTCTTGAATTGCAGGTTGCGCAATTTCATTTCCAGGATATCAATCTGTGTTGATGTCTTCTCTTCATATCTTTTTAAGAGATACTTCCATATCTCTCTGGCCTGTTTGTGCTGAACTTCAAGCACAATGTCACCACCCAGCTTTGCCATGATAATGGCTTTCGCTATCTCCTCTCTCTCATCATCTGAAATTTTAGTTTCCTCAGACCCGGATGCTTCTGCCTTCACTTTAGATTTGAGCGGAATCTCCCTTTCTTTGGCTGGATCAACCAACTCCCAAAAGCTTATCCACCTTAAGAGCCTGCACGATCTTGGCCTTCCAAAGCTGGAAGCCAATATCTCCATCGAAGACTTCAGTACTACTAAGATAGGTTAATGCCAATCGGCTGGCCATATCTTCTAAGCTCTAATACCACTCTTGCTCTCAATGATTACGAAGCCCAGCGATGCGCCTCTGCTGAAATCGCAACTCACGAGACCCCACGACTGTCTTGGTCGGATCAGGCAACCAAAACGCGTTTCTAGTATTCTGCACCCGATCTGTTCTTCCGGCCTCCCTTCTCAACCTTGCTGCCTTCTTGCTCTTATCTGTCGATTCCTTCTTCCCCTGATCCTGCCGACTCCCCGATACCACGATCTGCACCCTTCTCCTTTGTCTGTTCGATTCCCTTTTTCTTCCCGGATTAAATGCGCGGCGTGCATTGCCTTCACACATTACTCACGGTTGCGGATAATCCACCGCTTTCGACAATATACCCGCGTGTACCGTCTTCCCCTTTTCAATCGTAAAGGCTAAATTCAACACACCTCCAAAAAACATGTAGAGTGCGCAATGGATGGGCCTTCACAAAATCCTTGAGTTAAATCTCTACAATCAGACATGCACAAGATTTTTCTTGCTCACAATGCCCATCTTTTTTATCATCGCCAATGAAGCATTAGGGCTTTGGTTTCTCTGCTCTATCGTTTCCTAATGCTTAAATCTACTCGTGACCCACAATATTGATCGGATATAAAAAAAACAAATCAAACATGGCGGTTGTGCTTCAAGATAAAGATATAGCATCGGATTAGTCTGGCGAATTTGGAGGCGAGTCACATGGGCCAAATTTGGAGCGTGACTGGGCGAGATCGGCCCATTTCTTCTGCCCCTCCGGCGGCGGCGTCTGCCGTTTTGGGTGGGCATCTGGCGTGGTGGTGGCTGTTGCGGTGGATTCCCGCTGCCCACATGGGCTGCGACCCGCGTTTCCCTTCATTCACATGCAAGGACCAATTCATAACGGCGATGGCGTGATTGAAGATCATCCATCCAATTGTTCCAATTGTTTTGATTTTTCTCCGCGATTACGCTCTTCTTTCCTATCTCTTTTCTTCCTTAAATTTTTCTTCTCTTCAACCATGGATTTGAATTAGTTCACGAAGATGCATATGAGGGAGGCTGAAATTGAGATTGTTCCTTCCACCCAAATTTGGTTGGTGATGATCCGACCGGCGAGTGTGAAGACGAAGATGATTCTAGCTAACCCAATGCTAGCCGGAAGAGGGTTCTATGGCGAGATACTGCTATCGAAATGCTGGTGGAGCAGTATTCTGATATCAAAGTCAATAAGCTTCAAATGGGTAACTTCAGGATCAAGGATTATGCATTCAGGATCAAGGATTACTTCTCAAAATTATCTGGATGCATTCTGTAAAAGTTCCTGAAATTATGCTCACCAGCTATACCAGAGTGGAGCCAAAGATTATTACTTAAATCTGCCCAAAAAGATATCAGTCTTGGGTACATCCACCATATTCTACGTTTGTGGAGCTTCTCATTGATCAACAGCATGAACATAGCACATATTTGCATCAAAATGTCAATTAGCTCTTCCAAACCTGTGTTCTGATTGTCGATTTCAATATCGCTGTCGCTCCTTAGCTCTTCATCATAGCCTTCCATATTTGTGAAACTATGACAGAAATTTAAACATAAAATTATTACACAAAATAGTTCTGATGATTGACAAAGAGATCTATAAAAATATTTACGGTCTATACTAGTCTACGAGCGTGAGCGCATCATGAATTCAAAGAAAAGTGCACGATAGGAGAAAAGTACGATAATAGGTCCGGTTGAAGGCTGCTGGCGATCAATGGGCGCTGGAACTGCTTATTTGTGACCGGCTCTTTGCAAGCATTTTTTTGATAATGTCATGTGAATCTTGGCTGGCGGCCCATTGTCATACAATTTTTACACCGCAAATGCACGCCAAACACCTCATGTGACTTGACAGGGGGATTTAGATAGATGGGTTTTTTGCGAGAAGAAGCCCCAATTTTGTCCGTGGGATTGCGAGTGCCCAAATCTTTGTTCGTCTTTTACGATATGCGGGTACCCGGTAGAATATTACGTTAAAAGAGAATATTGAGAGGTTATTTTAATAATCACTAGAATATTCTATTGAAAAGAATATTCCAGAGGTTCTGGGTTATAACCAGTCTTAGATCAACGCCAGACAGCTGATAACCTGCGAGGACCTGGGTTTAAGGGGCTGTAATAGAAACTGTCCTCTGGCATATACCTGGGATATCCCTTCTTCCCACATAACCGAGGGCTTGTCCTTAGGGGCAAACCCAAAACCAGCAAATTTTTGATGGCCACATTATTGTCGATCAACGTTGAGATCATTGTGAAAAACAAGGGGCGGCAAATGCGAGATCTAAAATGGCAACGATACTGCACCAGCTCCAGCTATGGTCATATAATTTTCCTCTTTTCCGTCATGCAAACATGGAACAATAGGGTTTCTGGCACCATGGCTAGAAGGATCCATTTTGCTGCTTCAACCATTGCTCACCAGGTGAAGTGTCTACAGTAGGAATTTCACGATTTTCGGTATCCTCATTCAATTTTTCTTTTTGCCTTGTTTGCCAGCCCCTCCGAGGATCACTTGAAAGATTGAAAGTTGAAGACCTGTCGAGGTAATGAAAGAACATTTCTAATTGTGGTCGTGTCTTCATTTATGGTTTTACAGTCCTTTAATTTATCAACAGGCGTTTGAAAGATTTGCCCAAGCACTCTAACATTCTAAGCAAGCATGGATGGTTTGATGGGGCTCTTGAATCCGCTGAATTCTTGCAACAACAGGGGATCACCGTATCTAGGGACATTGTCTATAATCTGGTTATTGAATGTGCAAAATGGCAAGACATTGAATCTGGAAGAAGGCTATATGTCCTGATGGTACATAGTGGACTGGAGTCAATTGCTGCATTAGCAGATCATCTTATTCGTTTGTTTGCTTCCTGTGGATGTTTGGTTGAAGCATGTAAAGTGTTTAACAGGGTTCTAAATCCAAGTCGCTGTACGTGGAACGGCGTCATCAGAGCTCATGCCAAGCTTGACCATGGCAAGATGGCCTCGCAGTTGCATGACATAATGCTGCTGTCAGGTACTAACAGCGAGGACTATACTTACGTTGCTTCCCTGCAGGCATGCATTTCAAACTCGAGTATTAACAAGGGAAGGCATGTCCATGGCCAACTCATCAGAAGTGGCATTCAGTGGAGCACAGATTTGGGGACCATACTGGTGCACATGTATTGCAAATTGGGTAGCTTGCAAGAAGCACGCACTGTCTTTGACCATTTCTCTAGTCAAGATACATCAGTATGGAATGCAATGATTTCAGGTTATGTCAAACAGGGACAACTTGAACAGGCACGCTATCTTTTCAATACTTCTATAAGTAGAGATGCAGTGTCATGGGCCACAATGATTACAGGATATGCCAAGTTTGGGAACTTGGAGGAAGCACACAAGCTTTTCAATGAATCTCCTAATAAAGATGCAGTTTCATGGGGTGCATTGATTGGTGGATATGCAGAGCATGGAGAAGGCCATCTAGCATTGGAGTGCCTTCATAAGATGCAACTCCAGAGCATAAGTCCTGACAAGGTTATTTTCTTAAGTGCGTTGAAGGCCTGCGCCAGCATTGGAGTTATAGATCAAGGACGGCGCATTCATCGGCAGATGCTTGAAGCTGGTATTGTTCTTGACGTTGACTTGAAAAATGCCCTTGTTTACATGTATGCCATGTGTGGCTATCCAGAGGAAGCATATCAAGTGTGGGGCAGATTGTCAAATCAAGATGTGGTATCATGGAATGCCATAATTGCAGGCCATGCTCAGTCAGGCAATGTCAAATTGGTTGGTCAATGTCTTGATGATATGCAACAAGGGGCATCAAACCAAATCGGTGGCGTTTAGCTCTGTCCTTGCAGCCTGCAGCCATGCAGGCCTTGTGGATGAAGGCTGCAGATATTTGAAATTTATGGCGAAGACCATGGCATAATACCAGATGCTTATCACTTTAATTGCATCATTGATCTTCTTGGTGGTTCAGGATACTTAGAGGCAGGGAAACTACTTCTAATTATTCAACCTGATGTTACAGGGTGGACATCTTTGCTTGTGGCCTGCAGGACATACCAAAATGTGGAGTTAGCGAGGCGTTGCTTTGATCAGCTTGTCAAAATTGATAATAACCTTGCTACTGCATATGTTCTAATGTCAGGAATCTACTCTGATGCTCAGTTATGGAAGGAAGCAGCAAGAGTAGAGGAGCTTCGAAACAGGCACGGGCATGGAAGAAACCAGCGAAAGCATGGATTGAGGTAGATGACAAAGTGCATGAATTTATTGTTGGGGATAAAAGTCATCCATAAATTGATCACGATTGGCCTTTGTGCTTAAGAGATTAAGTAACAGAATGAAGGAGGAAGGGTATACACAAAGGTCAATTTAGTACTTCAACAAATGTCAGAGGAGGAGAAACAGGTTGCATTGTGTGGGCATGCTGAGAAGCTTGCCATAGCATTTGGACTTGCCACTACACCTCCAGGTACAACTCTTGAGCCAGAAAAAACCTTGAATGTGCATGGACTGCCATGATGCAACCAAGATCATATCTAGAATTGAAGGGCGAGAGATTATTGTTCATGATGCTTGCCATGTACATTGTTTCAAAGATGGATCTTGTTCTTGTGGGGACTATTACTGATTGTATTTATGTTTCATGTGAAGCTTCTGGGCAAAACAACTGAACCGTTGAAATTATTTGAAGCATGTTTGAAGAAATATTGGAAAGTGGTTTGATGTTCACCTCCTCTCAAAGGCTTCCCTAACAGAAAATTCCAAACTGAAGATCTAAATTCCTAAAAAGAATATCTTTTTAGAAGATTTGGTTGCTCTATAATGCTAGAATGAACATACATGACTTCTGCAGGTGAGCTATCGCATCATATGCTAGCAACTATGACTTGTTTTTTGTCTTCTAGTCAAGTACATACACAGCTGGCACTCGATGAATGTGTTCTTGACATGGGAACCCAAAGTAAAAAATTCCTTGCATAAGGATTTGTTCCACAAAGAGCTGCACGAATGGTCTGACTATCTCATGCAGTCTGTCTGCCTAGTTTTAAAATTAAAGGCAGAACAATACCAGCTATGAATCTCTCCGTGATGAGGAGATGATGTGTACCAGCAGTTGCTCTGTTTGACAAGGTACATTGGATCAACCCGTGTTGATTCAAGGTGTGTCTGCCACAGACAGTATTGTAACTATGGCTTCAAAAGATGGAAATGCAAGTTCTGAGTGCCATCAAACCTCTTTTAGCTCCTTTTTAGGGAGAGATGAGACACGGTATGGACCTGCTCCCAATTTGCATAGCCTCAACACATATCTGAAAGCAAAGGCTTGTTGACGTCTTAACTAGAAGAATGTCTCATATCTGCTGTCCTGCGTATTTGCCAAGAGATATTTGGCTGATCTTCAATAGGATTGCTTTGATGCTGCATGTACTTAGGAAAAATATTCACGATTTCTGGCTTTGTGAACATCAAGTGGAGTCTGTCCTTTATTTTGGAGGCCTTATGCCACCATCCCAAGGAGATAAGACTCCTCTTTCTAAATGTTTGGAAAAGTTACCTCTGACACAAATGCATGGGACCTCATTACTGCAGCTTCCTTGATAAGGATCAGATCTTAGCGCTTATATAGATTGATAGATACTGTTTTAACGTCCACACGACAGATAGATAAAGATTATACGAGCAGAGGTTTGTTTAAACTCATTGGCATGAAGGATAGGAGTATCTGTTGTATTCCAATGTTACAGGAACCTATATGTTAATGCTTTTTTTGCGGCCTGTTTTTTGGCCTTTTGCAGCGGCTAAAGACAATTTCTTGCATAACAGACATCCATGTGAAGAGCTGAATTCAGATTAACGTTCAGATCTAAGATATGCCATGGAACATCTCAAAGAAATTGTGACCACCCTTGTCTTGCATGGGTCAAAATGCATCTACAATTTGCTAAAATTATTTAATTTGGTGGCAATAACTTTTAATATATTAAACAAAATTTTGTAGATGAGAGTAAGAACTTTTTAAAGACAATCAAAATCATCTGAAATGCAATTGGATCTTCAACCTAGTATATGAAATAAGTGTGTTGAATCACACACTAAATTTTGATTTTGATTCAAATGAATTTGATTTTATTGATCTTAGGATAACTTTTGAATGCCATGAGCCACAAAGACTATATTATTAGATTTATCAAAATGTCTCTCGTTTGGAGGGCATTTTGCTAATTTAAGCAAAAAGCAGCGGCTTTGGTAAATTTCCCTAAATTAGATGGTAAAGCATTTGCCTTCTAAGAAGAGACTAATAAACTAACTGCAAAATTCAAATAATCATTCCATCTAGTATTGCATAATTCCAGATAAATGTCTTCTAGCCCAATAAAATCGACTAGTTATGTTCTAGCACTATATCAATCAGTTTAGCAAAGATTGAACTAGTCAATATGGTTCGATAGTTGCATACATCATCCTTAGCACCAGTCTTGTGAATGGGATGGACTTTGTTTTCTCTCAAGACTTGGATCCCTTAAGCTTAAGGCCATGTTGAGCAATGCGGTAAGAGAAGGAGGCTAGGTTATTTATCCGGTAAGGAATTTTGTTTCCCTTGCTAGGTTATTCTTCGGTAAAGGAGATTTTTTGTTTTCTTGCCATGTTTGCTTTATTTATCATTATTTCAGGTATTCCATATTCAAAGATAGGTGTTTGCTCTATGGTATAGAGCTCGATGGATTTGCAGAGCCCGCCTTTCCAATCTTTGTAGTTGACACGTTTCCTACTCTGAGCCAAGGTATTTTGAGGTTTTCACATCTCTCTTTGTCATTCTTAGGATTGCAAAAAATGCAGCGGCTCCTAACTTTCTTTTTCTTTTGATGTAGTTTATTTACATCTAATAATCTCTATGATTGATGTGCAGGTTTCTCTGTACCTTCAAACTAGGAAAGAAGGGGTTCATGCTTTGAGGACAAGAATCAAGTAAATTTGACCTCTTAAGGTTTCCGAAACTTCTGTTATCACTTATTGTTACATTCAGAGATCTAGGTAAATGTGTGCCCAAAATGGATTCTTGGAATAATTTAATATATTGTATCTGTACATAGTTTTTATCTAGAGAATAATTTATCCTTTATTATTCAGAGAATAATGTAATACTGGATACAAACCCAGCTATTTGCACATCTTATATGCAAGTGCAAGACAAAAATAGCAGGTTGTAAGCATAGGTTGGCTTCGACAAGTCATTGATCCCACCATCCGCCCACAGGCCATCAGTCAATACCGCTCTTTCCTCAAGACCAAGAAAGCCAGATACCTCACGGAGCACCAGCAACAGATGTTCGGTCTCCTGGATCATCAATCCAGGACATTCTGGAGAAGGATATTGAGCAAGCCTGCACAGCCCACAGGAAACATCACCTCGGAGCAATGGGTACAATACTTACAGGAGTTTTATGATCCATTGGAGGGTCAGGCAGCATACATCTGCAGATGGGTCTAACACTGGTCATTACAGAGGGGGATGTCATAATGGGCCTACAACGCCTCGCTAATGGGAAGGCAGTAGATCTGGATGGCATGCAGGTAGAACTTCTCAAGTGGGTTGGGCCCCCAATGATGCCTGTCCTCACGGCACTATTCAATAAGGCATTGCAAGAAGGCTTCCCCGAGCAGTGGACTACTAGTAGAGTTGTGCACATATACAAAGGCGGTGACCCTCAACGCTTGACCAACTATCACAACATCATGGTCAGCTCTCTCTTGCAAAATTGTTGGCTGGAATCCTCGGCGGCGGTGGCGACATGGGCGAGGAGGACACATAGATGCGGGCTCTGACGCAGGCAAGCTTCCGACCTAGACATTCCCCTGCCATATCTTCACTCTGCGAATACTAATTGAAGATAGCGAGGAATCGCCCGGCAAAACACATACAATTGTTTCATGGATTTTGCAAAAGCTTTTGCCAGCACTGATTACCTCGGGACAAGTTGTGGGATATATTGGAGGCAACCTGGGACCCCCATCGACTTGCAAAATGCAATATCACGGGCTATCTGAGGGCATGCTTTCGGGCCGTCTCACACCATTAGGGCAGCTTTGTTGTCGGTGATGGTATTGGAGTGTGCCAGGGTTGCCCTTTCTCCCCGCCACTCTTTGGCCTATACATTGATCAGCTGGAAGATTGGCTCACTGAGCACAGAGGAGGGGGTGCTCAACTTATGCACCACATTATTTGACAACTCATATATGCTGACGACATTGACCTTCTAGCCTATACAACAAAAGACATGCAATGGCACCTGGATGCTCTAGACACTTTCTGTCGGTTCACTGGCATGAGAGTTAACTTGGCCAAAACTAGAGTGCTTCTAGTTCCATCATCCTGTCAACCAAGGCTCCCGTCATTCACTTACCAGGGATAAAATCGTAAGTTACCTGGAGTCATCAAGATGCCTGGCTTGTATTTTGTGAGCCTTCCTACAATACCTACGTTTGATATAACCCGGGCTTGTATCGATGTTCGAGCCCTGTATGTTCTACCTTACACCTCCATGTAACCCATGGCGGTCACCTCTGCCTGATTCGGGTATGGATCATGTGGGAAATCTAGTCTTAGGTGTCTATGCAAGACACATTCGAACTTCTAGCAGGTAACTGCTATTCGCTACCTATCCTGGAATTGTACTATTGTACTATTCAACTCCATCACCTCGAGCTTTATTCTATGGGCCATTGACATTTATTTCAACTGCCAACTACAACATCATACCTTAGCATGCAACAGATTGACGGTCGTTTGCACATTTTGAACATATCTCCAGACCCTTCATCGGTAACTTTGGGGTACACTCGTCTTTCTCTCCTCGTGTCACCACTTAGATTACCCCTCCAAGATGTTTATCGTATGTGTACATAGTATGCACATAATAAACATATATCTTCATCCCACAATGCTAGAGGTCTGCTCCAACGTAGCTCAACTGTAACCTTGGTAGTTCTTTCAAACAAAACCCATTGCCTATGTACCTTTACGATGCGGCTCTGCCACCTACGTCCCAAATGGATAGTAGCCAACTCTATGTTGGAATTGCATATTCTGCCTACATTTTGATAGGCTCCCTAGGTCCTTCAACCATTCCTTTAGTGCCTTATGGTACTTCAGTCCCGTACATAAACTATAATTCCCCCACGGGATTAGGCCATAATTCCGAAGGCTACTACCCCACATGAGGAGCTTTTCTAAAGGCTTCCTTCGCTAAAGATCCTTTGTGTCCTCAATATCAACCATGCTTAGTCACAATTAACCTATTTTTCTTAAGTTATCATGTGGACTTGACTTTTGATCAGCTTCAAATGTTGTAGTCTTTGGCTCCTTCATAATGAAAACGGAGGCATTAAAACCTCTTGGTTTCTTAATAGGAAACCCCAATATTTCAATCTTAGTTAGTAACAGCCATATGATTATCAGATTCCTTACCCTCTTAAGAGTTTCAAAGTCATAATCTCTAAGGAGATCCTCCTCTAGAATTGTTCCCCGCGAGTAGGATAACTCTTAGGATATATGGACTACTGGTCTATATAATCTCACCCATTCTACTCTATACACCTCCTCTTGATTTTCATTGGGATTTCGAATTCCTATGTTTTGCCCTCTTGTCGGGGGGGAGCCCTAAGGGGATGATCGGCAAAAGTCATCATCCTTCTCTTCTCCCATCATTGGACGCGATATTTTATACATCTTGTTATTCACAAATAACTAAATACTCTCAGCGTATAAATGTTGAATTAATTCAGGAGTATCTAGAACCTTTGAATAGTTAACTTCCCATTATCTGTTATTTCAATTCTATTCCAACCATTAGTTAACTTCCCATTATCTGTTATTTCAATTCTATTCCAACCATCTCCGAGATGTTTTGAACGTAACATCACTGTATATGCTAGACTTACTCTAGCTATTTTCCCTGATTTAAACTCTTTTCATATTCCTTAGTACGATGTATCTAAGATAGTCAACTCCAACCATTGGAATAACTTGAATGCTTATCTCTGGTGGATCATACTTAATCCAATATCTTTGTATATAAGCATATCGTTATGCTTATTCTTTAAACTTTGTTAAGTAATATTTCCCTCGCCTTGTACGAATATTCTACTATCTTCCAATATCCCATACATCTGAATGTCACAATCGACCATCCAACATCCACCATCCCTATCATGTAATTATGTGATATAATCACATCGTGAATACCCCTAAGTCTAGGCTCATAGTGATTCTTTGACGTAGCCACCTAACTATATTCATACTTGCCGCATAAGTATTTCCTCAACTCGTTTATCTTGTACCATCCCACACTTTTAGGACTCTCTAACCTTAGTTTGCCTTGATTCTCAAGTGCACATCACAAATTCTGGGAAAGATGCCACCCCTAAGTCCTAATGGACATGTTTAACGCTACTTATCTTCATTATTTCCGCATTCATATGGAATGTGAACTATTATACACCCTTTCTTTTCTTGTTATATTTTTACCATTAAATGGTCCTAGTGCGCATATACCAATGCGGAGCTACTCCTCGGGATACACACCACGATACCAAGTCGAGCACATTCTCCTTAAGTAAGATGTTCATTGGGCACCTACTGTTTCATACTCCGGACTTTGGTCTATTCAAAGTGTCCTCAAAGTCTCTATATTTGAAACATTGTTTACAACAACTTTCTCTTGTCTCCCACTTGTCGTGTGGATACATTACTTGCCTTCCCTAATGTATCATTAGTTGGAGGTGAACTTTCCTTCATAGTCTAGCTTCACCAAAGCTCCAACATACCTTGTAGCTTTCAGACGGTTGCATCTTCTGCTAGCAAGATAAAACGTATCCACAGCGGCTACGTGGTCATCTTAATCATGCGTATGTTTGCATCTTTATTGCACACCTCGGGGAACATCAATCTCCTTCCGAAAGCCAATGTATCGTAATTTTATAATCCGTGCTTTATGGATCCACGTCCTCATACGCCATTATTCTCTACTTTTCCGTGAATCATACCTCGATTCAAGTAGCAATAGCTATAAAATGTCGGGTCAACATTCTATACCTTCACCACCATTGTCGAAACCTGCACTTCTAAAGGGATCCCCCTTTCATAAGCTCGGTACTTATAATCCAGTTTCCACATTAGTATAGTACCTCTCTAACGTGGTCTATGGCAGATAATCATATGCCACTTCTCCCTCACATGTATGGTGGTGAGATCGGTCTCCTTTACGTTGAATAGCAATATATATGCCGCATGATAAATCAATCCTCGTAATTATTAAATCCAGGGATTCATTGGGATAACAAACGTCGTCATATCAATTCTCAATAAGGATACCTTGCCACTCCTTATTCCCAATGTTCAGCACTTCTACTTCAAGCAAGACCCCAGGACCTGCTTAACCATCATTATATAACAGCCTCAAGAAGCGCGAGACATGCTTTCGATGCTTCCGCCACCTGTGCAATGTTAATGTAAGAATATCAAGATGTCTGATAAATGTATAGATATAACTATGGTGTGTGAATGTATAGATAAATATGTAAACTATGGTAAAGATAGAGAGTGTGGGTGTGGAAACATTAAAGATAATCAAAAGGAGAAAAGTATTTTTAAACACATAGTCAAATATAATAGCATGAGATAATGTATGTGTTACACAAACTACTAAAGGAATAACGAGACTTAGATTATGATTATAAAAAGGTTATGAATAATAAATGACGAAGAACGTGTGTGATCTGTAATTAATATTAAAGTGTATATGTAAAAATGTGAGATACATTACAATATATAATTGTATTAAAAGGATAAGTATAAATGTGAGGGGCATGTAAAACACCGAGGATAGCAATATCTGACTTGTTAAAGCTACAACGAAAAAAAAAAATAAAATTTTGATACAAAATTAAATTAGGAAATGATTAGTAATAAAAAGAAATTATAAAGTGAAGGGACAATATAATACACATTTGACGGTGTTAATATGATTGGAATGAGTTGTATTAAACAGTGCAAAAAAAAATTATTAGTGTGTATTATATTAAAAAGAAGAAATAGAAGTCGCCTATGACTATGCCTATGTATAATATATAATCAATCTACATGCGTGTGAATAAAGAATGATTTCTCAATTAGAGCATGCCGTCGTCTCGGCTATAATGCGAACATTACTATTCCTTACAGAGACGGTTTGTAAATATTCATGTCTTATGATTTTGCATGCGGACACGCCGACCTTGGCCTCAGGCTTCTTCTAAGGGCCATTAATTAACCATCTAATGGTTATGGATTGCACATTACGTCATTTCAAACTTGATCACTTTAAACATTACAACTTTTGTGTGACTTATAATTTCATATTACCTCTTAAAGGTGGGGAGACTTGCCTCCAGAGCATGCCATGTATTGGCCCAAAAGCAAGAAACATCTTGATCTTGAGGGCGGCATCATTTTTTTGATTGGGGAGAATGTGACATTCCACGTATTTATATTAAGTATAAATACATGACCGTCACTATGAATAATTAATGGCACATTAATTATTCATAAGCTAAGGTTAGCGATGTTAATCATTAATCATTAAAGGTGGAAACCTAACCCTAAATCCTAATTCGAATTTAGGGCCTAATCTAATATTAAAAGGGTTAAAATATTAAATTAGTTAATATTAACCAATCTAAGTAGATGTATGGTTAATCTCTATTTTATGTTTTATTGAAGCTATGGATGGATGGATGTATAATGATAGTTCTCTTTTCCCTCTTGTGTTGTATGGGTAAGCGGGGTAGAGACCTAAAAGGCCATCTAGAAGTAGAGATGGTTCTAGTTAGAACCCTAAAACCCACCTTTGTGCATAGGAGCCTGCACGGTGAGTGGGATGCTATAGGCGACGGTTCAGCACCAAATACAGAACACAATTGGTGTGAAGTGGGGGTAGGGCCTTGTTGGCGTGGCTACCGGGGTTCCCCACGGTGTGCTAGGCTTATAGTCTGTCCTCGTGTGGTAGGGTATAGGTCCGACACCTCCTAGGCATGGAGACTATGGCCTTTATGGACGTCCCTGGGCGTGATTTAGGGGGTAAGTGAGGGTACGGATACAGTGTGTGTCGCAGTGTGGCAGGTATCCTCTAGCACACCCATGGAACTGTTGTAATCCGGGAGGGAAAGCTTCTCTGACCTGCCTCATCGGACCGGGAAGATATAACCCAGAGTAGTCCCATACGGTGATTCCTTGGGATTACGTCTCCGGAGGGCTACAAGCGCGTCATAGCATGTTTCAAATTCTATCCGCAAAAGTGCACAGGAGGATGGAGTGGACTACCCTAGCCATTGTCTTATGCCCGATAACGCCATGTTATACTTCCGTTTGTCGATATCTTGAGGCCCCATTTGTCGGTTGATCCCATGGAGTCAGAGCCCAGGGGAGAGCCCTTATTTATGGTGCCTTTCCTTAGTTATGTTGGTATTCTGTTGTTAGTTGTATTGATGATGATGGGCCACCCTTCATGGTGGTATATTATTTATTGGTATTGTTGCCAGGTGCTAACATGTATGTACGCTTCCACTATATAGGATTCCCATAGAAGGCGTGGGACGAATACACCTCCGTGTCCTTCACCCAACACTTGGTCATCACAAGTGGTCCGAATTCGGAATGGAGGGACCTTTAAAATGGTGATGGATTAGCCATAGGGGGGAATTTCCCGTATTTATACGATGGGGGCATCATATGAATTCAGGGAGCGTCACATTTGGGGAACTATTGAAGAGCTACAGCAAATTGTCCTTTGACACTTGTGCCACCTTATGCCAAGCTTTTGATGAAGTGGATGTAAGAAAGGATACTTGAGAACGGTAAGGGAGGACCTTGACCATTTCATAATTTCACATCATTCACAAGCTAGGCCTAAGATTTCACTACGGTTTAGAGGGCAACCCTCTATTGCATCGACAATTTATTTCCACAAAGGGCATAGTTTTTTAGATTACGGTTGCAAATGCCTTGGTATTTGAGTTTTAGCGTTATCCATATTAGTTGCAAGATTTCATGCATATTTGGGCACGGTTGGGTGTCAATCCTCCTCAAAGGATGGGTGGAGGCCTCCTCAAAGAAACAGTGGAGGCCATATCATCATGAGGATTCCCGTGAGCAACAGAATCTTAGGGTGAGATTCCATTGCATCAAGTGGCAGTTCTCTTTTCATCGGAGGTGCCTCCCTCGGAAAAAATGAAAGCGCCCGTTGCTTGATTCCACTAGAGCAATATTCTCCGCCCTGAATCAAATCGTGGAGCAAATCCAAAGGAGATGAGGAGTGCGTGTCAAGAATCCTGATGCCAATTTCTTTCCAACCAAATTGTGCATCTCAATTCCCTTACGATAATCCCAATTTATCTCTTTCCCACCTCTGCCGAAGCTCCACATCATCTCCCCAAACCTAAACTACCTCGTTTGTGGAATCATGCTCTAACTCTGGTAGAAATCGGTGCATTCATTGGCTTAACATAAAAAGCCGGGCACTAACATCCGCCAGTGGAATCTCAAACCTTATGGGGCATTCACATGATGGACTTTTTCGCAGCAGCGGGCACACACAACAGCAAGTTTGTGCTTATTTGCTTCAAAAAATTTCCGCCACACTAATGGCCTCGCACGATTTGGCTATTGCTAGAAGGCCTTGGCTGCAAGATGTATTTTTAAATTACGTACGCATATGTCGATTCATGCAAATAGAGCGGAATCTTCATCAACGGCTCTTTTAAATTCGCTAATTTCTCTTATGTGTCCGCCAAGTAACTTGATCCAAAACAACATGCGAACACAAAAGCCAAAAGAGCCACCCAAGTTGCCGCACGCAAAATCGATCCATCATGTGAATCTTTGCATTAAAAGCGAATTCTCACAGCTGCTTTAGTCAATTTTGAGAGCCAATGAAGTGGGGCGGTCCTCAAATCATGTTTGGAGCCAACCAGTGTCGATGCTTTATGTCGACTTTATTTCGAACCTGCTCGATCGATGCCGCAGTTAAAATCGAATCGATTAGCTCGAATCACCTTTCAATTTACATTATCGCAAGTTCTAATGGGACATTCACATGGAGTAATTTTTTCAGCGAACGGTAGCGCTGTCGCCTTCGCTTCAACCCGCTTCAAAGTATTAAAATCCGCCACTGAAGGGTACACGCTTGAATCTTGTTTGTTGATGGAATGGCTTGACGAATCGGTGAATATTCTCTATCAATTCGAGGAATATCTCGGCCGGGTTCTATGCGAGAATCTATTTATATATCGGCTGTTGTACCTAATTAGATTCCCTATTCGGTTCTTTAATTAGTTATTGTAGATCCCTTCAAGAGACTATATAAACAAGTCGGATCAATGCAAAGCCACGCTTTACGCTCATCGTTGATCGTCTCTTGCTTGTGTTCTTCATTGAGCTCTTGCTTTCTTGTTTAAAAACTCTTTGTTGTGCTCTGATATCACATATTCAAATAGGTTATGGGCCCACACACGGCTTTGATCGTGTAAATTAAGCAAACTTACACTCGATTTAGGAGATTGTCTCCTATTTGTTGTCCTCCCCGTTCAAAAGGGTTTCCTTCCTTTTTTTACGTTTCTTGTCCATTCCCCGATATGGATCTGCTACTCTTTTCGACTGCCGATTGGCGATGGTGCCACGCTTTCACCGGCTGAAAACTTCCAGGATGTGGAAGTGGCGAATCCAAATGATTCTAGAAGACAAGTAAATGCAGGATGTTGTTGACCCAAATCGGCTACGCCCTATCAATCCCGATGCAAATATTGCTATTGTTATTGATGCCCCAAATGTCGACATCTTCTTGAGAAGGATCGAAAAGCCGACTTATTATTTCTTCAAGTCTTGAGGATACACACGCACGCTTGGTTAAGGGAGTGAATTACGCCAAAGAAATGTGGAAAATCTTGCCGCATCATTATGAGTCTACCACGTACCGCAAAATCGGCTGGTCTTGAGGGGAACATCGTATGAAATGCATCTCTCAGAAGGTGGAGATGTCCCCTGGCATGTCTCAAAAATGAAAGACATGGTTGATGATTTAATGTGCCAATTGGGGCAACAATTCTTGAGGATAAAAGGTTTGCATCTTTGCTCAACAGTCTTCGAAATCTTTTGAGGGGCTTATCATCAATTTTGAGGGGAAGATTAGATGACTATACCTTTGATACTGCTGGACCGCGTAAAGAATGAAAGTCTTAGACAAAGGCAGTCCTCTCAAACTTCATCGATTCTCTAATGAATGTCGTGGGTAACCAAGACATTCCGTGATTCAAAAGCCTCATCCCTCTCCTGAACAAAACAAAACAATATGGTTTTCAAGAGGAATATTTTATGTATTATTGCTAACCGACATTTCTATACCGTTCATCCCACCGTATCTCTAGACTCACGAAGTGCAACCGGTCACATGACATCCAACAGGCTGCTTTTTTTATCTCTATGATCCATTTTCTCCTCACAAGTCCATGACGCATGGGTGACAATCACCATCCATTGTTGCTATTTGCCCTGCAGTGCTTACCGTATCCATTCCCCTTCAACTGGGTACTCCAGATTGTGCGAAATGTCCTTCATGTACCAAGGGCTTGCATAAGAATCTTCTCGGTTAGCAAGATAACCGATGTTTGGTCTTAAGGTGGCCTTTCAGCTAATATTTGTCATACTACAAATGCTAATCTCATGACATTCTGCTCACGAGGAGTTCGAAATGGTAATCTTTACGGATGGATGGCTCCCAATATTGAGCGTGACCCGAATCTTGCTATATCCGCTCCTACAAAACATTCTCTTTTGCATTATCGATTGGGACACATTGCTCTAAGCCTGTCTACATCAAGTTATTTCCAAGAAAACGTCCCGCTTCCATCCACTCACTTTTTAATCAGCCATGCAATGCTTTGTCAACCCAAAACAACTTCGTACCTCCTTTCTAACGCTTCGAGTCCCTGCGGGTCAAAAACTTGTTCTTCATCTTGATCTCGTGGGTCGATTCGGCCTGCCTCTCTCTCAACAAAGCATAGTACATATTTGTAATTCTTGATGACCATTCACGCAAAGTTTACCTTTTTCTTCTTCGAGCCAAACATGAAGCCTTTGATAAATTTGTGATTTTTCAAATGAGGGTTGAACGCAAACACGGTGCAGCAAGATTATCGCTATTACGACCGATGGGGGAGGGGATTTTGTTCTAACCCATTCAATGTTATTTGTTCCAATCGGGGCATTCGGCATCGATTACCTCACCATATTCTCCCTCGAGCAAAATGCAGAGCGTAAAGAGTCAATAGGACTCTTTGTCGAGATGGTTCGAACTTTACCCCACTATGGCGATATCTACCAAAGGTGCAGGGCTATCCACACTGCAACATACCTCATTAATCGAACTCCACATGTCGCTCTAAATGGACCGGTTACAATGAGGTGAGGAGGTATAGAATGCGGACATTAGGTTTCTTTGAAGCATCGAGAATCTTTGGTTGTAAAAGCCTTCTTGCATCTCCTCGCCATCCCAAATTATCTCCCCAAAGCTAAAGAATGCATGATGATTGGTTATTGCACCACAAGGGAAGGCCTACATATTTTATCTTCAAACTTCGCACCCTTCATCTCATTTGCCATGTCTGGATTCAATGAGTTTGGAAGCATGCCATCCCATGCTACGGAGTAAGGAGCAAAGAACCATCCTTTATTGATTCGGAAGACCCTTTGTTTCCAATCCATCGATACATTGACCACTCACGAAACTCCATCGATTTACCCATCAGCCATCAAATGTCTTGCCAACTTCAAACTCCCACTAAAAAGTCTCATCAACCATCTCTCCGACTCATAATTCCAACATCTCCACCTCTCTTCTTTACGCCACTTTCGGCACGTGACCGGTCATTCATCCACCCGATGCAGTGGTCGTGATTATTCATTCTCTTGCTGAAATTCTTGTTGAACCCTGGGTCTATCGCGCGGCCATTCCTTAGTTCAGCAAAGAATCATTGGCTTCCTGCTTATGGAACATGAATATAATTCAATTCTTCAAAATACGGACACTTGTTAGAGATGCACGCCAATACATCTGGTTTACAAGTTAAAATATCGAAAGATGGATCAATTGATCGTTACAAAGCAGTTGTGGCTAGGACTTTTTGCCCCTTGCTTTCGCATGACTTCCATCCACTTGTCCCAGGCCTATGCCACCCTCAATCACTTCTATATACATCAAATGGATGTCACAAATGCATTCTTACATGCAAACCTACGGGAAGTTGTCTACCTTGAGCAACCTCAAGGATTTATTCAAAGATTACGCTTGAACCTCTGTTTTGCGAACTTCAAAAGGCATTGTATAGCCTTCTGCGTCGAGCCCTAGAGCATGGTATGAAAAAGCTCATCTCACTCTCATTCTTCTTGGCTTCTCTCATAGCTATACCACTGACCAGTGTATATCCGTAAGACTCCATCTCTTGTCTACTTGCTCTCATATATAGATGATCTACTTATTGCAACAAATGAATGATGACCAACACACTCAAACTCGACCTCAAATTGAATTTCGTGATGAAGGATCTTGGACATATACATCATTTTCTTGGCTTAGAAGTTACCTTATGATCGATTTGCTAGAACCATGCACTTGACGCAAAGCCAATATCTTTCCAAGCTCATTTATAATTCGATATGGCCTCATGCAATTGCTTTTTACTCCTCTTGAACCCTGTAGTACTCCTTCCCAATGACCACGGCATGACTCTCCTTGTCTTCAACCCATTGCTGATCATTCTGGAACCTTGTTGGAACCATTAACTTTGTAGCTACCTCAACCCGAATTATCTCTCATTTTGCTATGTGTAAGCTCACCGGTTTGCATTCTTCCTAAAGAGACTCATTGCATTTCTCTTAAAAGATGTCTTAAGTTATCTCTGAACTCTCAACCATGGCATCTTCTATATCGCCTCTAGACCCTCCAAGATCATTGGTTACTTTCGATCGCGGATTGGGCTAGAAATCACCATGACCGTAAGTCTACCCTGGATACATCTTTCTTCGGGTGGAGCTATCGGTTGAGCAGTTCTAAACAGAAATGTGTTGCTTTCGGTCCCAACCCGGCGGAATATATGTCTTTAGCTCATGCTTTGGTAATGGCGGCCCGGCTTATTCGGCATGTTGTACCTAATTAGATTCTATTCCGTTCTCTAATTAGTTATTATAGATTCCTTCAAAGAGACTATATAAACAAGTCCCGGATCAATGCAAAGCCAATGCTTTACGTTCATCGTTGATCGTCTCTTGTTTATGTTCTTCATTGAGCTCTTGCTTTCTTGTTTAAAACTCTTTGTTGTGCTCGATATCACATATTCAAATAGCAACACTTCTAATCTGCTAATTTCTATCCTCTTTTACCGGCCGGTGCAGAGTCCAAATTAGTAATTTAACAATGTGAATGCAAAAGGCATAAAAGCCGGATTTATTTGCGTTGTATGGTTCTTGTCACGTTATAAAAATCGCCGCTCCATGTGTGTGCTTGCATAATCCTCTATTTTCTTATGTAGAATGGATTTGGATGAGTTTTGAGAGGATTTGGGCTTTTTAGGTAAGCTTTTCATGCACTTTTTTCCTTCCCCGTGGCAAGTGAACAGTTTCATTATAATGTTTCCTTTTATACTATTTCCTTAACTTTTGATTTGTTCTATTCCAATGCTAATTGTCCTGTTTCTTTTTTATTACTTTTATTTTGTAGGTTGATGTTACTAGTACATATCTTTGCCTTTATCGTCATTGTCCATTATTCAAAACATGCCTCGAATTGGGCGATGAAGAACATGCTTCATTGAAAGCTATATGAAAGTCCATTTTCGTGGAATATATGAGTATTCATAATGCATGAGAAGCATGAATTGCATCCCAGCAATTACTAAGAACTTCTTTTATTTGATTTTTCGACTCGCAGTTTGCCAATCTTTATGTAACATTTAGCTTAAGCCATAGAACATCGCACACTGCTAGACCTCAAAAGTATAGAGAACAAGAATGCAAAACCAAAACAACTTCGTCGCCTATTGATCAAGAAACCTAAATACATCCCAGGTGGGATCTATCATGATGAGATCCTCAAATAAAGAATAGAACGGACAAAACCGAATCAAATAAGTAACAAAGTGGCAAGTAATTGCCCAATACGTGTCATGCTACGTCGGTCGTGAGAGTTTCAACACTCCCCCGCGAGACGCAATTGTCATGCCAAGAGCCGCTTTCGATGTAAGAAAAATGATTCTGAGGGCGCTTTTTAGAAACCATCGGCAACATATCGGCAGTAGGAATGTGCGCGGTGAAGGAGGCCTTCTTCAATCTGTTCCGCACATAATGATAGTGTATAGGAATATGATTTGTAATGAAGTTCGATGAGCGAACTTAGGCCAAATTAATAGCGACCGGTGTTATCCACCCAAACCGGAATGGGATGAGAAGAGGATTGATAACAAAATGAATCGACCCTATCATATGCTACCAAATCAATGAAGCTCGGGAGAAAGAGCAAGGTACTCTTCCGCAGATGATCGTGTTACCGCGATGAAGCGCTACGTGTTAACCAACCAATAAGACCACCATGAAGGAAATAGGCGCGACCCGGGGTGGAGCTGGACCCACGAAGTTGGTTCCATGACCGGCATCAACCATGAGGGAGAGGTGAGGATATGATCCGTAAGAGAAAGTGATGCCAAAACGAGAGGAGGGTTTCGGATAGCGGCGATTCGCTTTGCTAAGACCAATGATATTCGCGAATTTATCATTAAACCGGCCGAGAGTAATGACAAAGAAATGAGATATCCGACGCGTACAAATCATAAGGTACATCAGCCGTCGGACGAGAACGAAAAAAGGAAGATCGGGACAAGAAGAGACTAGAGGTGGATCAGCAAACAAGTTCAAATTTGGTTCCATGGGTGTTCTTTACGGACGACGAGCATCAAGCATCCGGAATCGAGCGAGAATTTCTTGAGTGTATAAATGTTGATGAAGATGGAGAAGACGTTTGGAGCGGTCTCTACAAATGTGCAGGCCAAGAAAAAGAGGTTTCACCAAGATATTTCGTGGAAAATTACGGCAAAGGAGCTTGTAGATGTCATCAAGAGTGGGTTTATGGTTTCCAAGGAGCAACATGTCATCAACGAAGCAAAAAATCGTAATATGGCGGTCATCGCATGAGGTAGACATTACATTTTGTAGGAGAGCAAATAAAACCGAGCACAAAGAGCAAAGATCAAATTTTTGGAACCAAGCTCAGGAGGCTTGTTTGAGGCCATAGGATGGCTTTCCCAAGCTGCACACATGATGTGGGAAAGCGTGGATCTTCAAACCCGGTGGTCGGGCGATATAAACTTCTTCTTGTAGGTCCCCATGCAAAAGGGCGGTTTGAACATCAAGTTGAATGATGTCCCAATTCTTTGGCAGCAATAGCAAGAATTGTTCTTACCGGTCATCCGGATCACCGGGTGAAAAGTCTCATCATAATCAACACCATGAATTTGTGGTGAAACCACCAAACGGCATGGAAGCTTTGTAGCCGGGATGACTTTATCGACCTCTAGTCAGCTTCTAAACTATAGCAATGGTGGCGATTGTTTCTTATTTTTTCCACATTTTTATAAAACGAACTTAGTAGAATTGGATGTTTTTACCATAAAAATTGAGGTTTTACCATGCAAAAATGTCCATTAATTTGGCAAATTTACTATAATTGGAATGTAATATTATCAAATTTTGGCATTTTATGAAGTTCTTTAAGCTTATGCATCCCAGTAAACCATACTAATCCAGATTTTAAAAATAGTAAAATATATAACTTTACAAGTTTCACACCTTAAAGTCATCACAGGTAGCGGTCTAAAGTACCATCAGCTTTGTACTTCTTTGCAAAAATCCACTTGGAGTCAACTACTAGTGCGGTCGGATCATCAGGACGGTAAAGGAACAAGATCCCAAACATGGTTTTGAGACATGAATCAAGTTGCTGAATGTGCAGCAATTGACTTTTAGACTTGGTGCCATATAAATTGTTGAGAAAATTCCATAAGGATTTACTTTCCTTTTCTAATTCTCCTTGAACCAACTGCAGTACATTTTTTGATAAGCACACATGGCTATACAAGCCAATGCTCTACTGTCCTTCTGCTTCCAGAGCAGGAGGCTTTTGTTGTGCGGATCATCTTCGCGAGGATGGTCGGCTCAGAGCTCAACCACTTCCCAAAGCAATTCAGCTTTGAGATACAAGATAACCATTCGTCTCCATCCATCGTACCCCTACCATCAGTGCTTTGAGGGGATGCAGATGCACAAGAGCAGAATTCATGTTTTGCCATTCACGTAACACAGGGGTGGCAGGATATATGGTGTAGAAATCCAGAGGGGCTGTCTGTCACCATGAAAAGTGCAGGGGCAAGGGTACAAACCAAAACAACGTCGCTATTGATGGCCCGGATCTGTCGTGAAGTTAAAAATAGCTGACTTATATCGCATTCCTGTTGGCATATATTAAATCAGCCTTGGTTTTCTCTCTTGACAGGGGATGTGATGCATCAGTTCTTTTAGATGATACGCCGACCATGCAAGGTGGAAAGAATGCTTGCCAAATAAGAATTCTCTTAGAGGTTATGAATATATATAGATGATCAACAAGGCTGCATTGGAACAACAATGTCCAGGAGTAATATCTTGTGCATATATTATAGCCATAGCTGCAACTTGCAAGGGATACCTGTATTTCTGGTATGTCTTAAATCTTAATGATGCCCTGCTCATTTTGCAAATAGAATATATAACTTATTAATTCACTGCAGACAGGAGGACCATATATGATGTGCTTCTAGGGCGCAGAGATGCATTAACAGCAAACTTCAATCAAGTTAATGCAAGATATTCCATACTTGACTGTATATCACAACTCATAACAAATTTAGGAACAAAGGGTTTATCTTGAAAAGATATGTTAGTTCTTTCTGGATCACATACCATTGTAGAATCCGTTGTGCAAAATGTTCTTCCTAGGTTTACAATTTTCAAAAAACGGAAAATCTGATCCTGTTCCACCCTAACCTTCTAATTCAACTTCAGCAAGCCCTGTGTCCTGCAAAATGGAGATGAAATGTCACTGCTCCTCTAGATGTTGCCAAACCTCCATTTGACACAATAACTATTACAGAAACTTACAGTCAAATCAGGGCTTGTTGATTTCCGACCAAGTATTGCAGACTGCAGCTCTGTGATTCCTGATGCAACGGTATCCATGTACGCAGATGGGAGATGGAGAAGATTCTTCTTTAAGGAATTTGCAGCTGCTATAGTGTTGGGTAATATATTAACCCTTTGACAGAGCAGCTCAGGGCACAGTGCTGCACTGTCAATAGTAAGAGCTCTTAAAAAGTTGTTCTGATTGTTTTTATCTACTTTTGTGTTGTATTAGTTCATGTACATTTAGCAAAGATATTCAACATTCAATGAATAGCTGATCACTCTGCATCATGAATAACCTGACATTTTTCTCCGTTCATGATCTTATCAGCATTATCTGAACTAATCTTGGCATTAGCTTTAAAATGTTTTGAGTGTTATCAGCAAATTCATGATCAGCAATGGACGGCATTAACATCAGTACATATAACTAGTGATAGGAGAATAGATATAAAAGAGACAAACTACAAAAAAGGATGCTTTTGGTACCATGCTGCCTTTTCCCGAAAGGACCTTTTCAGGATGGGCCTTTTCCCGCCACATATAGACCAGACAGCCCCATTCAAGTGCGCCAAGATAATGGAGGAATTTGGAGGAATTTGGAGGAATTGCAGGGAATTGCACCTCTGATCGGCTGTACGAGAAGACATAGACAAAAGACCTCTGATCGTTTCCTGGGCATATTGGAGGCAAACACTTGATCAGCAGCCAAAACCTCTTAATAAGCCCATTTGCAGGATTGAAAATTGTCCCTTGTAGAATTAACATCAAACATGTTAACAGCAAATGCCTGTGTGAAGAATTTAAAGGGCGCTTCAAATTTGTTTACAAAAAGCAACATGAACGCTGCAACTCCTCCGTGAAAATAGCGTTCTTTCTTCTCTCATGTTTCCTTTAAAGCAACTTCACATATGGACTTTTTCTTAATAACCACCTACTACATATTGGAATGCCGTTTAGGAGAACCAATTCCTGGGCCGTTCTATGTGAATCGGAACGTGGTAATGTTGGCATCTATTTACAATTTCATATGCTGGGGGTGGAGCTAGAGTTAACATGAAGCTAGATTTCTGAACTTTCATATGGTCTCTAGATTGAGCATAAAATACAAGACTTTGCATCTATTAAAGAATATGGTTAATTGATAGAACACAGTTAACAATACACTGGTAACAGCACATAGCCCAGTTCATCGTGCCATGCAAATGATTTAACAGCTAAGGCAACAGACGAATCACCGTGCCATAAATAGATTTAACAGTTGGTACTAAATATATGCATGCTGCTAATCTGCTAAGGGTCCAAAAATCAGGTGCATAATACATCGTGTATAATCAGAATCAGCACGCAAAAGGATTTATAAAAAATATCAAACAAAACTCACTTGACGCATGTCAGATCAGCAACTCAAAACGACAACATAAACACAATAGCGTCACATTCATAACGCAATCTGCACTAGTTTTGGTCAGCAACTAGATTAATGCGACTGGTCGTAAAATGGACGATTCAGAGGCATTGCCGTTCATAGATTAATTCCGGTTCCGCAAAACATGCTGGATATTTTTCCAACCATTTTGATTTTGCCATTCTTGTTCGGAACTAGTGAGGTGTCACCTAAGGAAATATATTTTGATTACGATGGATAGATTTTAAGGTTCTTTAGGTGCAATCTCATGAGTTTTGAGATATTCATATATATGCTAGCATATACCTAGAATATGCTAAAATTGCTAAAACCCAGTCAGTAAGTCAGAATGTTAGGTCATCCTGCCAAGCAATACCAGTATAACGCTAACCTAAGTTTCGATGCATGGAGGACTCTGGGGAACGCCCTTTTATCTTTCTTTCTAAGTTCTTTAACCTAAGCTGATCCCAGTGTCTTTTATTTCTTGTTCTCAAATAAGCTATGTGAGATGTTGCTCGTCTGGCCAATCCCACCAATCGACTCCATATTCTTGGTCTCCATTCGACCATCCATCGTGAGTCGCATTCGCTATAGACCAGCTTCACAAATTAATGAAGATATAGTCACAATATAGTCTCCATCGCGTCAAATCCTGAATTGTGCCGAGCCTATTTTATTCATGCAGCATATAGCGTGTCTTCTACGCAGAGTCTAAATGAGGGTTTTGGGTGGAGGAGAAGATCTAATACGATCAGTGTAAATAGTTCTCTCTTCACTTTTCTAATACCATGTTAATTGCTACCAGGGGTACAGGTTTCCTATATATCTTAACGTTTATGATATGACCTCAATGGTTACTTCTAATGCTTCAGGAGATTTACTATTCGGCATAGAAGGTTGGTAACTATGGTATCATGCAAAGATTTTGTTTTAGGTTTTCAAGCATTTAGGACCAACAAGGTTGCTCATGTGTTACTGTACCATGGAGTGAGTATGATATATGCATGATTATCCCTTTTCTAAGGGCGTATTTGAGGTAGAACAAGCCAATTGTCCGTGTTTTGAAAATTTAAAAACTCTTCAGTCAGGCACAATCAATTCGTAATGCCCTGGAGTTTCAGGGAGTTTAGCTGAGGAACTTGCCGGAAACTATAATGGGGATTCTATCAATGATTGGTGAAGAACCTGTCCATTTTGCAGTGACTGAACAGTTCCCAATGCCGCATTGGTCGTGACGTGGCGAATGAGTAGAGATAATGCGCTTGTAGGTGAATGCGCAAAGTCAGTGGCGTATTCCATTATAGTGACGTGTGAATGGAGCGTCCATTGGGAAATGGTTTAGGCGCAAAATAATCAAATGTATAGGGATGAAATGAATGAGCAGACTTAAAGAAGCATAGAGTTTAGAGGGTTGGTTGTGGACTGCATGAGATCCAATGACCTGCAATTGGAAACATAGTGTAGATCTGCTACCTCATATTGCAATATAAGACTACTTTCTAATTGCTTTTCATTGTTGGCTTCTTCTTACCGAAGTACGCGCTGACTGCATGTTACATCAAATTTTTAAGTATTTATGTATACTAAGCGCCACATCATTAGGTTAAAACATAATGCAAATTGTTGTTAAATATTGCTTCACCAAAATGTCATGCCATTAGATTAGGAATTGTATGTGCGAAATGGAGCCAAAAAGATGGCCTTTGTCCCATCCACGGCTATCTTGTCTTTGCTACCTTAAACAATATTTGTTATCTTTTTTACCCCAAGCCTTTTAACAAAATTTCGAATGAAATCAATATAAGGCAAGGTTCAACTAAGTTCTCTAACCTAATGGCCCTATAACATTCCCTGAAAGAGATCCTTAACCTACATATGATTTATCAACATGTTTGGCTTCATATATAATTCACCACAATCTTTTAGATAGATATTCATGTGGACTAATGATTTGTATCAAATAAACATTCATGGGGCTTGGTGCCCTTCTTCCTTCGGATTGAATCTAGCCTCATTCCATAAAATCACCGACATAAGGCTAAAGGTCTTTTTTTCCAACATTTTCCAATGCCCATTGAACATCCTTACGTAGCTCCCAGTCATGCCATGTTTCTTTCAACGCCTCTTATGTTCTCCGCCTCCATAAATTTTGTTCTTCACACCATTACTACCATTTGACAAAAGCCAAAGTTCCTGAAAATCATTGAAGTATACTTGGTTAGAAAATAAATCCCTAGAAAAAGTATTAAAAATACAAATAAAAAATAAAATCCAATAAAGAATACAAATGCTGAGGCGTCACCGTAAGTAATTTTGGCCAAATGCTTAGTTTGTATGTATGGATCCCATTTGGTTTATATTTGAATAAGCTGACTGAAAAACATAGGAAAGATTAGCCACTGACGGCATGTCCCCAAACCTAAAGCCTTGAAAAATATATCCTTTGAACGTCCATTATGCAAAAACGGCATGTTTTTAGTATACACCGAGTAGAGCGAGAGACAAAAAATATGTCCCTTGAATGTCCATTATACAAAACCGGCATGTTTTTGGTACACCGAAGCGAGGAGATGGACTGGCTCGTCAATAAGCATCCCCGCTTAAAAAAAAACTGCAAAAGGGAAATAATAACCGGTTTTCACGTCATGTTCAAGTTGAATCTAGCAATAAACCGCAAAGATCAAATGGGTTATCACCTCCAGTAAAACCAGGCTCTAAACCAATTCGTGAGTTTTTAAAGGAAAGGGAATTTGGAAGATTTACAAATCGAGAACAAATGCCTAATCCAAACGGTTGATGGGAAAGAAACTATGGAATCAAGAACTTATCGGTTTGGATGTAGGAGTTTTGATCCAAGTTATCTTTCCCAATCATCTAATCCCAACCGAAGTAAAAAGCATTCTTGGTAAATAACAATATCAATTATCAATATCTGATGATTATAATGAAAACCAATTTGGAAGCAATCGCCAAGCATTTTTATACTTTATTCTGCATTCTTTTTTGAATGCTATCCAAAAATGTGAAGAAAGTGTAAAAGGCTCGCCCTTTGGGTGCAAATAGATGCTTGAAGAAATAAAATATTACAATACATCCTTTTGCCGTACAATTTTCCACTACCATCATTAAGAATATTAGTCAGCGACCTGCAAACTTCCCAAATGGACGAGGAGTAGTAGGAGGTGGTCCCAGGTCATCACAAAGGAGGAGGTACATAAAACATGTGTTGTATTTGTCCGGGTGGCGATGGCTCGGAATGCAGGTGGATGCTTTTTCTTTAATGGAATTGGATCTTTTGTCTCCAATATATAAGGTACATTATAGAATTGAATAAAGCAATAAATAATAATGTAGAGGCGAGGAGATACCTTCAATTCCACCTTCTCAAATCTCTCTCTCATTCTCATCTTATCTCCCATCCAATTTCTTCTAGATATGCCTCGAATATCTGACAACAATTTCTTCTGTGGTATGCCTCCTGAATAATACAAGAGAATAGTTGGTGCCTCGACCATGCTCATTGTAGATGGTCCTTGGCGGTTTGGTTCTAAAATGAGCGGCCAAGATAAATTGCAAAACATATAGGGAGCATGGATAAGCCTATAACCAAAGGGCTTAAATTATACTTGATTTTTAACATATAACAAAAATGAATAACAAAAAGCAAAAGATGAAACAATGACAAAATTGATGGGGCGATGACAAAGACTTGCGGCAACAACGATGGGAAGCATGAAACAAAAGATGCGCGGGTAAAAAGATAAGCGGACTAATGGCCCAGCATTCAACCCATTTCATGGGAAAGTCTAGAGGCGGATATGGGCTGGCGGATTCACAATTTGTTTGGGGTTATGCGGCTTCAAATAAATGAGCACCATTTGCTAACAAAATTCTTCATGAGTTACGATTAGATTGTACTCCGGTATTACTTATAATGGGATGAGAGATACACTTAAGGGAAAAACTCTCAATTTGAATTAAAGAGAGGATCTTTAAAGAGGGATAAATATCATTCAACAAACAAATGTAAATCGTCATATCCAATAATGTACCTATATGGAATTTGTAGCTAAAAGTTTTGCATGGGACTTATCTTTTAATCCATTAATTTGTCTCATTCAATTGCTTTATTAAAATGAATAAGATTATTAGACATCTTAGAAGGAGGATATAAGCATTACTTTTAAGTGCATATTTAAAAACTAAAGTACAAAAAGTAGTACTTGGAAAGATCTTTGGTGAAATGAATTTGAAATTGAAAAATGAACTATTTCTTACCGGACACACAATGGCACATCTTGAATAAGTAAATTTCTCCGTTAAAATCTATATATATGCCCACGAAGCAAGAACTTCTGGTAATACAAAGCTCAACTGAAAGAGGAGGAGACAATGGTAGAAAAGGGCTTTTCTAGCTTCAGCCATGGTCGCTTCAAAGCTCCAAAAAAAAAACCATAAAATGTTTTTGTGCCATCTTATGCATAAAATGATCTGAAAAATAAAATTTAGGGATTACTGATGCTCATGTCAAATTTCGGTACAACCGAGCTTCGGAACGGATTTAGAAGTGATGATTTTCGCCAGATGCACAAACTTAAAAAATAAGTTTGTCTTTGCAACCGTGCCTTAGAACTTTCTTTTGAACATGACCTACTGCTTTAATTTTAACCAAGAACTCTAAGCCTAACAAATGGATCCTCAATTATCTCTCATTTTTACAATAGCACAAACCTCCAAGCATAGGCTTTTTGACTTTTTGACGTTGAATCAAAAGTCAAGTTTTGAATCGATTCAAAAATTGCAAGAGTCGATTAACTTGGTATAGAGAAAGAAAAATGTTTCTGACCTAAGTCTACTCGATTATGCTGTATGACATATAGAAGAAGCATATGGAAAATAAAACATGATTTAGGTGGTTCTACCGGCCAACCAGATTCTTCTAGAAAAACAAAATCCACTGATGAATCCGTGAATGGATCAACGCTTGACAATAGTTTTGAAGATTCTCTGCACTTTTGCAATTTATTAGCTAAAAACAAATGATGGGAGGAAGGAGAATCCGGCCATAACTTCGGTATATGCTCAAAACCTAAAATATCACATTTTATTCAATTCTGGGTTTGCATTTTCAATAGTTTGTCGCACTTATGAGCACACTGACCAAGCTTAAGCATCCAAAATCGGGCGCCAAATAGAAGTTCAGGAGGAAGACAATTCGTATCGTTCCTGGAGTGGTCGCATCATTCGTAAAAAGCTCCACCACCAAAATCAGGCATCACTGCTCTGCTGTACCAAGGCCTGCTAAGGGAGTCGTAGAGCGGAAGGGAACACCGATGCTATTAACATGCTAAGGTTTCCTACCCAACCCAACCACATCCCCAAAATAAAGAAGATGTATGCATGAGATTCTATTGAACCTATTTCGGAGGTAAACAAAGTTTGCTAAGTTAGGTGAGCTTTGTTCTTTAACAACGCCCCAAGTTTGTCATTTGGTTTTATTTCGTTTTGCACATTGTTTTAGTTCCAAGCGTAACCTTTTCTCAATCATAATAAGGCGTTAACAAAGGTAAATCAAGCTATTGCCGAAGTTTGCAAGGGATCACTGCCAAACACACTCGGAATATTGAAGGTGCGATAACCCTACGGTTAACAGTACGTTAAGATTGTACTTTCGGACCTTGAAGTGATGTTTCCCGTAATATACAAATACGCTTGTGAATTGAAGAAAGCAGATGAAAGAAGAAGCGAGCAGAAATAGTAAAATTGATAATATAAGATCGGGCGCCGCTTCCACATCCGTACCTTCCCAACCTTTGATTTCTTGACCTAAAGAACTGCGACTGGAACGTATTCTCGTATCTCTCTGAAAGAGGTTAGAAAGTCTGATGGATGTATGAGAATTCGAAACAATTTTGTTTTGTGTATTGCTAGTAAGATACTATGAATCATCAAACAAGATAGTACATTGATGCCAAGTATTGTTGACTATATATGGTCACAAATTATGCGGGCTTCACATCCAGCCTTTAGTTCATATCAATGTTTATAGGTTATTAGCACGGTGTATTTTATCAACTGTTGTCCGGGTGTTTTAGGTATTTGGAGGCATGGGGCAATCTCCTCCTTTTAGATAGAACAATGGGTGTATTTTATGCGAGTCGTTTGGATTTTTAGTACTGCAACATGGTTTGAAGAAGTTAATCATGCCAAATATTTTGAAACATGCGAAATGGAAAGCCAAGTTACTCTTAAATTGTTGAAAACTATAAAAAGATTGACATTTTACCTTTCAAGATTTGATCCGGTATGATGTTTAGAGATTCCTAAGCATTATTTATTTCATGTGCCATGGCATGTTGAGAAGTCTTTATGCTATTCCAAAACCGTGCGGATTTTAGAAACAGTTTTGGAAACGGTGAAAAGTCTTACTCCTTGTTCTTTTCAGACAGCTTTCCTCTCTTTTTCCTCTTCAAAAATCATCTTAGACCTCCAGACGAGGAAATCACATGATCCTTTTTTTGTGAGGGAATGCGTCAAGACCAGTTATATGCCTACTAGTTTGAGCTCCGACCTGCAATAATTATTGCATCAAATGGTTTGATAAATGGACATTTCTTCAACACGCTTTTAGTTGGCTTATTGGGGAGGTTTTAATTTGCGGCGTGCTTTCAAGGTTTTAGATAGGCTTGGAAGTGTTGAAACAATAGCTGAGGGATGAGCTTGAACAATGGATAGAATGGAAGATAAAAGGGAATAGATATTCTTGAATACTAAGACCAACTTAGAATAGAAGGGCATCTGATCAAGTTTAAATAAGCATGTTTTAATCCACAATATGGCTTTTGGTGGGATGGGAGCTATTCTATATATATAGAAATTGTAGATCTATTTTGTTATTTATAGAGAATAAGTAAATGGATAAATGGTTTAAGCATGATCTAGTTGTGGAATTTTTGCATTCAAGCTGCCAATACAAAATTAACGCCTTTTGTTGTTGCCATTTTAAAGGGATCTGAGTAGGAGGATGAGAGGTTTTAAATTAGAAACATTCCCTTATAGGCAGCTTATTCTTGCAAACAATAGGATGAAAAAATTTTACTTTGTTTCATGATCATGAAAGATATGGTTAGTTTTTCTATCTGTAATGGCATTTAAGAATGCATTGCCGGCTCATGACATGAAGTGACGTAATTTCAAGCTAGTTCCATGGATTTTCAGCATGTTCACTGGTAATCTCGGTTTATCTGTTTCAAAAATTATTTATGATCAACCCAAAACTTCTAGTCTTATTTAAGCATTCCAATTTGTTTTATGGTTTCACAGTCACGAACTCCAAGATAGCATGTTCAAGGTAGCGTAACCTTATAAACTATTTGTTGGGAACCCGAGACATTTTGATAGTAGAACCTACAAATCATTTATGAGGACCATGGTGATTGAACTTAATATTTTCTTTGATTGCTTCAATAAAGCAATGTTGGTTTGGTATAGAATAGAATAAAATAGAATAGATTTTTGGCGTCCACGAAGACCAAGAGGCCATGGGACTCATTTAATGGCCACAACCATTTGCTATTATGATTAAATAACCCACGACCAAAAAGGTTTGGAGGCAACCCTCCGTCTGCAAAGACACCTGTTTTAAGTCCTCTTCTTAACATACCATATTGAAGCTTAAGCACTTAGGTTCAAGATTGATCCCACACAACAGAAGTTTTCGATAAATTTGGAGTTGGCTAGGAAGGTTTTAAGTCGAGGTTAATTTAGCCCCACGTATCTAACTCGTCCCCTTCAATGGACCATGAAGTGCCCTTTAATGGACTAACAACACACCTTCATGGACCCTTAGGACCTTCCAATGGACACATTAGAACCTTTAAGAGCAAAAACCATCTACTTAGATGGTAACAATAACTATACATCAAGTCTTTTAATAGATATATGTCTCACACCATTCTTTAACATGCATGTAAACTTGTATAAATCTAATGATGTAAACTTATGCGCATTCATGCCCTCCATTTCCATTTTATACTTGAGATACATGTTCTCATGTTTGCCAAAATAGCATAGTAGGCCTCAACTTGTTTGGAGTGCAGTATGCATTCTTGCCTGATATGACACCATGGTTGTTCTTGTCTTAACTTTTCTCAACATCCCAGATAATTCAGTTGACATAAGTTGGAAAGGAAATGAAACATGAATTTAGAATATACCATCTTGTGTGTAAAAGAATATTAAACCACAACAATTTATATCTTTGTACTATAAATGATAATCTTTAAACATTGGCAATATACAATTTTTGCAAAAGCATAACATAGGTTTAAACACCGGCTTTTAGGGGTAGAGCCATTGGCTTCCTAAACCAACTTTTACTTCCCATAAACATTTGTAATTACGTAGTCTTTAAAAGCATGCCGGTCAGAAATCAAGCAAATCACCATATCATTATCTTGCATTCAAGACATGAAAAGATAATTGACAAAAGGTGGTTTCACGTCTTGCAAAATCCACTTCATGTGAAAATTAAAGATATCCAGAAATGTCTTCGTTCATAATCCTCTATAGGCCGGCTTTTAAAACAAAATATACCACGTTTATTATACGAGTCTTCAAAGCATATTTATCCATATATCATTACTATTCCAAATGACTATATTGAATATAGTAAAGATTAATTATTTTGTTGACCCTTTTAAGCGTGGAAAAGGCATGACCAAGGATGAATAAACCACAAATAGTTTAGACAACGTCTGTCTGAGGTCTACTTTTCTTGAAAGCATGTTCATGTCCAATATTCATATATGTTAAAAGAAGCAGCTTACTATTCCAAATTTTATAATCCTCTATATTGTGAAAAACATAATACCTGTAAAGTATTAATATTTTGAAGAAGCAATGTGACCCCACATATCATTAACCAAACATAGCCAACAATAGGAAAAGGCGTGCCAGTACATGGCAAAATGATAAGAATTGGAAAATAGTCATTCACGTTTCTTTGATAAATGACCTATAGTGATAATAGTAAAGATTAATTATCTTGTTGACCCTTTTTAACTATGGAAAAAAGCATGACCAGGGATAAGGCGGAATAAGAGATTGTGCACAAATAGCTAGTCAACAACATTTCTATGAGGTGGTCTACTTTTCTTGAAGATTAGAGGAGGGTGGATGTATAGTTACTTACATGTCTATCTCCCTCCCTCTTGATTTGATAGCACAGCTGTGATACGAAATAGCACAGCATATTTAGAAACATTTTCGATAATTAAAACCGGTATCATCAAAATTTTTCCAGACATGTTGTAGGAAGAGAATACATACTTTAATCCTTTACAAGGTGGTGCTTGGGATCAAAAGACTTACGCATTTGATGTTCCACATAACTTGCTCCAGTCTAGCGCGGGAAGCCTTAGGATCCTTCACACATAGATTAAATTACATTAGGATCCTTGCCTTGGTGGCTTACAACATATTAGTCACTTGATGCTCTCAAACAAAATCATTGGCTTTGTACTAAACATAGATATTATTGTGGTTCTAGACTCAAGATCGATAGTATCTGAGCGTACATACCACTAAGATTCATTACAGAGATCAGCTGAAGCTTAGGTTTAAAACTAGGCAATTTTAGCACAGCTAGCACAAACCCACTGTGGTTTAAAACACATAATACAAACAGCAAAGACACACTTAAACACACTTGCCAAAACATAAAGGCCACGGCAAGTCTCAAATCAAATGTATTTCCATATTGTTAAATATTTATCAATTTCTACAATCAAATCCAATTGCAAAGTAAATTCCGATCCACCCACAAAACAATATTAAAGAATATACTTGGTGTGGGGATTATATAAACAAGAGGGAAATGTGTTAGTATCTTAGGCATTGTTTTCTTTCCCTTGCACTCATTGTAAGGTGGTTTCAGCTGACCCATGCATGCGAATTCATGTCCATGACTTCCATTGAGTTTGTTGTTGGGTATGCTTGGAAACCAGTATGTGTTAAGATTTGATCACCAAACCTTGACGGTATAGGCCTTCTTAGAGGCCTCCCTATTTGCATCTCTTAACATAACACTCATTTGTTATTGAGTATGGTCACTACCATTAAATCATGCACCAAATCATGAGAACACATAGCAGTAATTGTCCCTCTATCTTGATTACCAACTTGATCAATTTGTTTACCCAATTAGGTGGCTCTTCTTTTTAGCCTCTCGATTGGGCCGATAAAAACTATTCTTATTCTCTCTTCCTTCTCTTCAATACTCCTTTTGTAACACCTCCTTTTACAATTTTTTTCTTTTTGCGACTCTTTTCTTCTCTCCTGAAGCCTTTTACCTTCACCTTTTACTTCAAGTTTGAGCCCTCTCCTTATCTGTGCGGCTTAACAAATTGCATCGAAGTTACAAGCCATTAGTTTAAGCGATGTCTTCCTTCTTTTGCCACATCTTGCAGAACGTGGCTACAATTAATACATCTCGGAGATGGATAGTTGTGAAGGTTGTGGCTGCAATAGAGCATCTCAGTGGATGGTACAAGATCAATGTTACTAGCACATGCGAAATGAACCATTTCGGGGCGGCAAGGCTAATGGTAGAAGAGGCAATGTTCCTGCAATGATGTTACGTCTTTGGATTTGAGACATAAAGATCGACATGTTTGCATTTGCATCCAATGTGACTCCTTTACAAAATCAACATTAGTTCAACTATTTATTTACAAATCGATGTGCTTCATTGCTAAATGAACTACCTTCATCATGCATGTGGAGGACCAGTGGTACAGGAAAATTATTTGCATTGACAAGCCATAAGATGTTGGAACACAATTGATGTTGCTACTATGTTGACATGGTCTTCATGTGGATCATTTGTGGTGAGATTAATAGCACTTATTACATCAACATTAGATGTTCTTTGCCAATTAGTATTTGGCGTTCATCAGTTTCTTCCATAGTATTTGTAGCTACCATTTGCTGCCCTTTGTCACATTCCCATTGGCTTGTCTGACCAGAAGCTTATCGAATGTATGGATCCCCGTGGCCCTAAAGCCGCTCTTGACATTTTGAGGTTTGCAGCAACATAAAATGATGACCCATTCTTGATTTCGCTGTAGTGGTTTGGTTCATTTCTTGGCCTTTCCTAGCAATAATTCGGCTCTGTGAAACCTTGCGCTCGCTCGGTTTCATCACAATTCCATATATTTCTTGAATCAAGAAACTTGACTAAAGATAGTCACGGGCTCTAAAGAATTATAAAAAAGTCAAATTGTTCTTGTAGCATTAACTTTTGCTACATCTAGTGTCTCTAAGATCTTAGTAAGAAGTTGGCCCGGATACCTTCTCTTAAACTTCTCCACCACTTGGTACTAGGAGTGCCATTTTTTTTTGAATGTGGTGGGCTTATCAGCATACCTACCTCTGCTACTCTCTCTTTTAGAAGTGCTAATGTCACACCATGACCTATCTCCATGTTCTAAATACCAACTCACGATATCATTTTTCCTCTTCAAGTGTCAATATGTGAGGCGGGGCCTTTCTTATGGTAACCTTGCCTTATAGTCACCCTCTTATATTTGATCTTGGAATTCCGTACTCTCTAGATCTTTTCTCGCTCCAATCGTGATCTCACCATCTTCTATCCTACTAATAGCCTCAACCATATGTTCTTACGTCGGTACCTCTCCTTAGTTTTCTAACGTTTCTTTGTTCCATTTCTTGCAGGGCCTTTCTTTTTTACTAATGGCCATTTCTTTGGCAATCTGAAATATATGAAAAAAGCATGGAATCTTATTCATCATGCAAAAGCATGAATTCTTACGTATCATGCATTCTTATCCTTCATTTTTTTGTTCATCTCTCTTCATTAAACAAGACAACTCCAAATTTTTTATCTTGATTCCTTCCTTTTAAATTATAAGAATACATGGGAAGCAAGGAGGCAAGGATTTCCTAAATATCCATTACTGTCTAGATGGAGCTCAAATCACTACAAAATCCTAAATTATATGTCCTATCAAGATGGAGCACCTCAAATCCAAAGCTACAAAAAGAAAGAAGGAAAGTGATACTTGTTTTTTTATGCTAAGTTGGCCAGCCCCTCGCGGACTAGCGTTCTCAATCGATTAAACCCACGGGTGCTTGGAAGGCGTCGGACAAAATAAATACTAGTCGAATGAAGGCCGGTGGTAGGACAAAATAAAAATTGGCAAATAATGGGCGCTAAAACCACAAATAATAGTCTTTTACTGACGGAGGAAGGACACCCTCCTATATATTGGAGAATAAATCCAACCCCATAGTTAAAATAAGTTTGGCCTCATATTATCATTTTCTAACCAATAAGTGCCATGTGCTAAGCATAAGGACATATTGGAGAATGGCATAAGGAACCCATTTTTCGGTTTGGAAAAGAGGGCCCTGACCAGCCCGCTTCAAACCAAAATGACCCATTCCCAACAATATAAGTTGGGGATCTATTTTGCCCGTTCATGTTGGAGCTTGGCTATGGAGGCGAGGGGCATGTGGCAAAGGCGAGGGAAAACCGGGGGGGAAAAGAAAGGGTGAGCGGAACCACGAGCTCCGACTGGGAATAGCCATAGGCGAAAGCAGCGAGCTTCAAAGTTTTTCTATTTGCGGGGAAGTCCTCGAGGCAAAAATGGCGAAAAAAGAATGAGCTCTTAGATCGGAAAAATGAGGGTTTCAACATTCTAAGAACATATACTCTACTTGTACATACAACTTGCAAAATGCATTGAGATGTGAATTTGGTAGAACTTTACATTGCATTAATCCGGTTAAGTGAAGTCGGTGAAAGGTTTGTTTCAATTTTTTCTTAGATCTTTTATCATCTTCTTCTAGCGTAACCCGAGCGAAGGGCCAAGCAATAAAGAAGGGCATTTATGGGTTCTTTTTTATGCATGCAACTAGCTCGGAGACAAGCTATAGTGTGGATTGATGGAGTCTAATGAGAGATATGCAAAATTTGAAGCGAGTAAAAAATAGGAAAGCATAAAACACAATTGAGCGGTAGTAGTGCAACTTTGTAAAAAGGCCGAAAAAGTCGTTGGCTTGAAATGTTATCCCCAACTTCCATTACGGATTGGAAATGAATTACTTTCATTGGCATTACGGATCAAGCCTCCAACAAAATAAAGACTCAACTTTCATGTTTGTATATATGTTAATGCAAAATTAAATAGGCGACCCCAACTTCAAGCTTTATAACATGCTTTGTAATATACAACATTGGAAAACACACTTATCTGTCAGCGTAATGAGCGGGGAGGGTTCAAATTAAGCCATTATTACGCATGTTTTATATACGCTGGCGCTCGCTCATCTTTTGTGGAGCAGTGCCACCAACATACTTGACCGGAGCAAGCGAATAGGCGTGAAAGGGTCCATCTATGATTTTTAGGTTACATTTGTGGCTGTGGCTGAAGCGCTCTGTTTATATGTTTTATGCGCATTTAAGCGGAAGGAGTTTTAGTCTTCGTTTCTTAACTTTTTCCATGGTATTTTTTGTTGAGTTCCGCCATAGCTGGTTTGAAAGAACACTATTTTGAGCTTTTGGTCTCTCATGGCCAAAATTTGAAGCGACACTATTCTTGAGCTTTTGGCCCATTTTTACACATGTGAATACTCACGTATGTTGATATTGAGAATGGATGCAACTCTTTGGGTAGTGAAGTGATTTTTCGGCATCAAAAATTAAAAGCAATTATAGAGCTTGTTTAGAAATTGCAAAGCGAAGGGGGGTTACTTGGGGTTCAAGCTGTAATTTTTCAAGAGCGTAATTTTATTTTGCTATATTCAATGTATAATCTTATCATGGTTTTCACGGTGTTCCTAATTAAATCTTAGCTATATGGCGAGAAATTTGAATCTCGGAGTTCATTTTCACCGGTATTTCTGTGGGGGCTTCTTTCTGCGGTGGCCCGGCTCGGCGGCGACTTCAGCTCCGCCGCTGCCTCGAAAGCCCTTGAAGTAATCACGTCGATCTGTCGGTGAATTACATAGTCAGTAAACCTTTGCGGTGAATTTATGCTATTGAAATGTTATCTTTATAACATACTAAATATGGTGCATTTATAAATATAGTAGACTTACAATGGTTATTTGTGTCATACTTGATATTGTAAGTAGGGGAGAGAATCATGCTAGTAATGGGTGCATGATTATGTAGAAAGTTTACTATTGGTATACTAACAATAAGAAAAGTTTAATCCACGAACATCAATAGGCTGGTTGTTCTCTATTTCTTCGTGTCTCATAGTCAAAATCAATTCAATTCATTTAAAAAGGGTTCCCTCTAGAAAAACATGGCGGTCTATTAATTTTTTTATAACATGTTGTTTTGCTATGTTGTTTCACCTCTGCACGTCTTTTGATGAGTACAGGGGCCATCATAAAGATTTTCCACTATGAGCACAAGTCCACTTTAATGCTAATCCTTGTGCATTTTATAATTTAATTCAAATCAATTTAATTAGGAACTTAGATGGAAATGCCATAAGGTATCCAAAATGTTGAACACATAAATCACTGGAATGTTGCATGGAGTTGTTTTGATGGGGTAGCTCAAGATGGTTATAGATAATTTTAATTATGCTTACATGGCCTTAATTTTGAAATTATTGGATGGTTGAGGTGCTAGAAAGAACTACTTGGACAAATATATAAAGTTGATAGTACATGCCACATCATTGTTGTATTTATTTAATGCATTTTGTTTCAGTGGACTTCAAGGCAATGCTAAAGGGTCCTTGTATGCATTTTGCTTTATTGGATGCAGGGCAGCACATATGACTAGAAGAGTTACTTTCTTGATGTCCACATGCTTATTGAATGTCTTTCCTATGCAGGAGAGACGAAAGCATTGAGCGTTCTGCATGAAATGCCTAAGTGTAGTTATTACCTAATGCTATCACATATAATGTGCACTATGACAAAATCTGAGAACAAGACATAGAGCCAACAAAGCGACCTATTCTTTGTTCTTGGAAGGGATAGTACTAGCTGGAAAAGAGTGTTCATACGAATAAAGTTTTGAAGGAAAGAAAGCCCTGTCGGGGTTGGTTCAATATTTATTCCTTAAAACATGGTTGCCTAAGGTTCGATTGTTCACTACAAGAAAATCTAATTGGAGTGTTGACATATCCCATTTGTACAAAATAATTGAGTTGAACAGTTTTGATGTTACATGATCTTCAAAAAGGTTTAAATGGTTTAACAATGTTAACTGACATAATTATGCAATGAGGTATATGATGAACGGGTTTTCATATCCCTATAAATATGTCAAGACATGTTTCAAGGAGCTCTAAACAAAAGATATAATGGATGCCTATATTTGTATCAGTTGGTATATATGTGAGCATTAGTTGATCCATTCGAAGTAACTTAATTACTTGTTGACACCACATGCTTCAAATAGATAGACAAAATGATGTCTTCCATGTTGAAGGATTGTGCTCGCATATACATTTTTTATCCTCTTTTGGTTTAAGTGTCTATTTATTGTAAGATATGATGATGGATTATATGAGCATATGAGATTTTTCTCATACCACAAGCGATGATGAGGGGCTCATATGCAAATATCTTTGATTAAATTGCTATTAGTTCTGACCTTTAGATGGATATAATCAAAGCACAACCAAGGGAGAGCGTGCCACTCCTTGAGATATCTTGTCATATCATTTCTCTCTTTTGGAGGGAAAACCCTAGACGTTAGGCATACACCATGGATTTTCTCGGTATATAGGAATTCAGCGGTGTTATAGAAATAGTGTGAAGTGAGGATATGTCTTACGTTGCTTCTAAACATTTTTAAAAGATTTTTGTGGCGTATTTCTTTTAGAGAAAAGTTAGGATTCGATTATAAAACTTGGAAGAAGCAGAGAAGACATAAGGAGCAATAGCCCAAAGTCTTAGTAATTTAAAATTCTTACATAAGAAAATAAAATTTGCATTGGAAGATTAGAACGGAGACCTTGGTCGGGGATATTCAAAGCTGAAAGCGAGAAAGTTGGATCCATGAATTAAAGAGATCGGCAAAAATAGAGGGTTTGAAGCGAGGAAGATGATGAGAAGCTTTTACGCCAAGAAGGTAGATTGACCATAAATAATAACGTGTGGAAAGCCAAAAAGCTAAAGCGGTTCTCAAGAACCAAGATCCCATATGGGCGAAGCTTATTTAGATGAGATGAGAGAATTTGGCAATGCCTCTGAATTCTACCAAATCTTAAAGGGTCCGACACGCATAGTGCAAGGGGTAGTAGAATAAGAAAGAGTTCAAAAAGTTTACAAAAGCCTTCCACCACACTATGTCACGAGGTCCCATGGGTGCCAAATGGTATAAGCTTTTTCTGAGACTAGAGCAAAGACAACAAGCGATTACATCCCTACAACTTTGGAAGCGTTCATGCGTTCTGACTCTATGTGCCAAAAAATTGGCCAATCTTGGGCAGAGAGGCTACATTGAGGGTTGAATGCATAACTCTTGCTCGATAGTAGAAGCGAGGATAATGCACTTAGCGGAAGTTTTGACAAGTCCGGTGACTAATTTAGAAACAATGGAGTTATGACAAATCAAGAGGCCCTTGGGGACTTACGGGGTAGAGGCCCGCTAGCCTAGGGCCAACCAAAAAGCAACTACAATGGGGGGGGCTATAAGCAAGAAGGAAAAAAACATATTACTTTCAAGGAACTACTCAAAGTTGGTAAAACAAATCCACGGAGTCTATATCGAGCGAAAACCACGATGAAAAAATGTTACTACTATTTTTACCAAAGTGCCCACAGTTGAGGGGCATTTTGATAATTTTAGGAAACAATAAAGGGTATTTGTTAATTTCCACTGTGTTTCTTTAACTCGCCAATTTAAGGGTGCTTATCTTGTATGGCCTTCTTGGTTAACCATTATCTAGTGCAAAAGCAATCTAAGCACTCTATTCCCATATAAATATATAAAGGCATCTTAACTCCCTCGCGAAAATAAGTCCAAGACTCTCTGTAATAAGCTTTGCCACCTACTTGGACAACTTGCTCATAGTCTCTTCTTTGGTATTGCCTTCATTGTAGAGATCTCTTATGCCAACTTGAAAACATATGCCATCTCATTTCCTTTATGCACTTAGGTAACTTTTTTTACTCATCATGCATTTACTATTGGGGTTAACTTATTACCTTTGATCACCGATCTTCTTTCCATTAGGAAGCGGTTAATATGAGCTTTCTTTTTCTTTTGTCAGGGATAAGGTATTTCATTCCCACTATAAGGTTATAATGCTCGATACAGCTTAAACCCACAAATATGCGACCAGGATCAATGTCGAGGTTCAACCTCTTGCCATGCCCTAAACCACAAAGCATGGAAAAAATTGATTCATAGCTAAACTTAGCCCTGATGGCGAAAATTTTGGCCTTGTTTGGAAAAAATTGGCTAAACTATGGCCCTTTTGGGCTAAAAAAAAAAATTTTAGCCAAGTCTACTTCCGCTCCACCTCCATTTGGATTCGACTTTGGCTAATGTAAAAAGTGTAGCTTTGCCAAAATTTGGAAAGTTTAGCCAAAACTTATAAGCTTTTTACGTCAAATTTTAGTGTACTTTTAGCCAAATTATCCTATAGGCTTAGTATTTGTTATGGTCGAGTTAATATTTAGGTCTTGAATTAGTGCAAAATAGTCAAAAGATAGAAGTTTTTTTTTAAAATAAAAGTTTAATAAGCGTAAGAAAGTATAGGTGTCAAAATTTAGAAAGTTTAGCTAAACATTAGAGCTTTTACCTCAACTTTTGGCATACTTTAGCCAAATCTATTTTACCACTTTGAATATAAAAGTTCCTTAATTTTTTTCCACCCTTACAAAGATGCCCGATAGATCAATGCTCGAGGGTTCAACCTCTTGCCATCTGTGTAAAGAATAGCACCACTTGCCATTTTACATTGGCCTAGGGTTAGACTTCAAAGTCCTTTCCTTAATCAACTCTACTAGCACGGGGAGGCAAAGTTATGGGTACTTCAGGTGTTAATGAGGATGACAATCTTTGCTAGGTACTTTGCCAATCATGGAGATTACTTTTGTCTTGGCTCGGCCTCTCAAACTCAATAGCGGAAAAAATCGACTCATCTTTGATGAAATCAAGCGGTAGTTTGTCGTCCTCTTTGATTGGATCTCCTACCCCATCTCCCTCCCCCCTTTTTTGAAATAGAAAGTGCCACTTTTTAATTCTCTTTATAAAAACGTACATGCAGCAACATTGAAGGAGATTACTACAAAGATTACACCTCAACTTCTTTTTTTTTCCCTTTGGCATGCTTATTGAGACTCATAATGAGAGAGATAGGAGAACACATCCTAGAACACTAACATGCTAACAACACATGATGAAGTAGGAAAAAAAAAAATTATGTGATCTTTGTCTTGAAAACTTGCTCCCTAAAGTAACATGTATGCAATCCTCGGTGGCGTTAGAAGGCATGCTATCCAAACAACATCGACCACTCAAACATATCGGTGCCAGGTTTTGCCCACCAAAATGCTCTAGTTAGAACATTTTAAATCTTAGCTCTGTATAATGTCACATTGTGGGGTTACATGAAAACCAATCGACCCCATTGAATTAAGCTACCTCAATAGAAAAGATAAGCAAGCTTCCTTTGAAAATTCATGGACTCTAGTAACTAAAATCTGCATTGTGGAGTTATGCGTATGTGCTACGATACATCGATACGGTGCACTACAAGAGCCTCTAAATGAACTTCGCCATCAACACAAAAATTCATTACCCTATCTCTTAACCATACTTTACCGGATAGGATGTCCATTAACAAGGGAAAAACCCGGTCTTGAAGAAGGAATAACCATCACGAAAATAAAATGGACCACGGAATAATAGTAAAACTATAATAAATTTCAAAACACGGAATCCGTCTCTCTCATGAGGTTCTACAGCTTTTTATTCCACCTTATAAGCATCATTGCTATTTCGATGTGCTCATCCATAAACAAAGGGAACTACGCTTCTTGCAACTTCTTAGGCGGCTTAGGTCTAAGCCGACATGTATCTCTGAGAAATGGCCCAATGCCTATTCAATTATGAAGTACAAGAAAGCTAACCTTTGCTAAAAAGCGCAAGTACCTTGCTTGTAAATCTCCAACGTGCTTGTAGAAGATCATCTTTGCTTACACGAGCATTAGAACAAAATACCACGTTAGTAGTCTATATGTGTGAGAACTAAAGAATCAGCCTTGAAGCAACCTAAGAACCAAAAATCGGCGACCTCCGGATGAAGAACAGGGTTATATATCTAAAAAGAGCAAACTCAAAGCTAATCTCTGGAACAAAGGGATTTGATAATGGGTTGTGCGGCAATCTTTGGATTAGAAGAAAGAGATGCAGCCCTCTCTCTTCTTGCCGCTCTAGAGTATAGGTGGCTGCCTTGCCGCTTCATTGTCGTATCCCCTTGCATATACCAGGTTAGAAGCACATAGAGTATAGCATCTTCTTTTAGCAATGCAAATGTGCTCTTCAAAACAAATTGGAATAATACAGTGCTTAAGTATGGATAATCGAGCTTGAAGTTCTGATGTAAAGTTATGTTGTCTTGAATTTTCAAAATTTTTAGAAGCATTATGTCATAACTTCAATATACGATCTAAAAATCATTATTACTTGTTGGAAAGCTTTGTCTAAAAATTCATTTGAGGGCACATTTGCATTGGGATGTCTCAGAAAAACATTATTACTATTCTTACTAAAATGCCTTTTGGTTGAGGGGCATTTTTGTGTTAAACAATAAAGGGTGCCAGTAACTTTTCAAGAAACAACTCAATTACTCTAGACCTAGGCTTCCATAAAAGCTAGTGTCTCTCTCTTTTTGGCGCTTATCCTATTAGTTAAAAAGAAGGATGAGAGCATAGGGATTGTCATTTGAACAAGCACACCATTAAGAAAAGGTATGTCTTACTTAAGGTGGATGACCTCATGGATCAACTCTAGGAGCAAAATTCTTCTCAAGATCGAATTGCAATTTATCATCAAATTCGAATCAAAGGAGGATGTCCACAAGGCGGCTTTGAGAACAAGATATGGACACAAGGAAGGAGTATTTCTTAGGTAAAGCCTTGTGTACATTACATCTTAAGACAACTATTATGTGCAAAGACTGCTTGATTGGTCTTGGAAATTTTTAGCCAAAGGGCGGGGACTTGAAATTGTGAGCCTAACGGACTGGACTTGAAAATTGTTAGCCTTAAGAGCTGGACTTGGTTATTTCTAGTTGTGGACTCAACTAGGGTTGTAACCATGACTTGATTATGGAAATTTTTAGACTTAAGGGCTGGACTTGGTTATGTCATTTTGCCATATAATTCTTTGATCGAGTGATCAATCCCGGAAAGGGAGGAATTGATATGGTGGCACTTTCGAGGATTGATTTGGAAAGCAAGAATCAGATAGTTGTATGTAGAAATTGAAATGTTAAGATTTGAACCATTGAAATACTCATGAAACCTTGGAAGAGGTGCATCTATAGAGATTTAAATCCTCCTCCTCCTTCTATGGAGATCAAGGAGCCTTTTTAAAAAGGCTCCTTGATATAGAAAAAAAAAGGTAAAGATACATAGGCTTTTTAGGTCTCAATGAACCTCATATTAAACTAAGCAAAACCTTATAGTTTTCACATATTTTTTGCTATATATTGGGAGCATTTTTACACACATGAGTGTGAAGGTGTAAATTGCATATCCCTTGATTTAGAACATTGCAAAAATATCATTTTGGGATCCAATGATCCCAAGTGAGTGGTAATAAGGAGCGAGCCAATTAATAGATAATACACTCACAAGGACTATAGTAGGAAAACATTCATTGCACCTAGAACATATGCTGCAACAATCATCATAAATAAATAGCCCTGCCTCCTATAGCATTATCAAAAACTTTTAACTTAAACCGGGGCAAAGCATCAAATCTCCTCACATCCTTGTGAACAGGTCATACAAACTGAACTACAATACATTACGTGGACATAATTGACATTGCGATAAAGATTTCATTCTATCAGTTATTTATAACATCTTATATGATATGCTAATACAGTTCAAGAACTTGCAAAATGCACCACAATTAGAGAGCCCTTTCCATCCAGTTTAACCTCAATTACTTGCCCGAGGCAGCTTAATTTAACCTCAAAAATCCTTTTATCAGTAACATATTATATCATATGGTAAATCACTCTGGCCTTAAAAAGCTGCCAGAGCTTGCAATTATTTCAGGGGTCTATATCCCTTCTGCCTCTTCCTCTTCTTCGCTACTCCTCATCCTCTGCACTAGCATCCTGATACTGCTGATACTCTGACACAAGATCATTCATGTTACTTTTCTGCTTCAGTAAATTCCATCTCGTCCATACCCTCTCCTGTGTACCAATGGAGAAAGGCTTTCTCCCTAAACATAGCAGTGAACTGCTCACTTACTCTACGGAACATCTCTTGAATAGATGTGGAGTTACCAATAAAAAGGTAGAGGCCATTTTAAGCCCTGGGTGGAATGTCATAAACACTAGATTTGACGTTGTTGGGAATCCATTCAACAAAGTAGGACGAGTTCTTGTTTTGCACATTTATCATTTTGCTCATCAACTTCCTTTGTACTCATCCGGCCCCTAAACATGGCAGATGCAGTCAGATAGCGACCATGACGTGGATCAGCAGCACACATCATATTCTTTGAATCCCACATTTGTTGGGTAAGTTCAGGCACTGTGAGTGCACGATATTGCTGTGAACCACGTGATGTGAGTGGTGCAAAGCCAACCATAAAGAAATGAAGGCGCGGAAAAGGTATCAAATTAACAATAAACTTTCTCAGATCAGAGTTTAGTTGGCCTGGAAATCTCAGACGGCATGTGACTCCACTCATTGTTGCAGAAATTAGGTGATTGAGATCCCCAACTGTAAATGAGAGCAAGCATGTTCAGTTTCTGATACCTTAAAAAGCCACAAATTAGGAAGTATATATGACCATTTTAGATATGAGGATTCTGAAGCAAAAGACTAGAACCAGCTCGTAGAAAACAAAGAGTAAAGTAAAAGCTTACACGTGGGTGTTGTTAGCTTCAAAGTGCGGAAGCATATGTCATACAAAGCTTCGTTGTCAAGAACCATGCATTCATCTGCATTTTCCACCAGCTGATGAACAGAAAGTGTTGCATTGTACGGCTCCACCACAGTATCAGAAACCTTTGGAGACGGAAACACAGAAAACGTGAGCATCATCCTATCAGGATACTCCTCACGGATTTTGGAGATCAAAAGAGTGCCCATGCCTGAACCAGTACCACCTCCCAAAGAGTGGCATACTTGAAAGCCTGAAAACAAACAAAGGGTCCATGAATCTATGCCTTTTATACATTATAAGGCATAGAAACTAACAATGAAGGCAGTCACAACTTTCTGCTTCCTTTCTAACAACATCCAAAACAGAATCAATCAGCTCAGCTCCTTCTGTGTAATGCCCCTTGGCCCAGTTGTTTCCAGCACCAGACTGACCAAATACAAAGTTATCTGGCCTGTAAATTTGACCAAAGGCACCAGACCTCACGCTATCCATAGTACCAGGTTCCAAGTCCATAAGAACCGCACGAGGCACATCGACGACCTCCACTAGCCTCATTATAATAGACATTTATTCTTTCTAGTTGAAGATCAGAATCACCTTTGTACGTTCCTGTTGGATCGATTCCATGTTCATCACAGATTACCTCCCAAAACTTGGCCCCAATCTGGTTTGCCATTGGCCGCCTTGGATATGCAAGATCTCCCTCATGTTGAGCTTTGTTAAATGAAAGAAGAGAAATCCCTACAAAAACAACTATAATAAGAAAAGGGGCTTAGGATGAATGTAGAAAAGAAACAGTGCAGCATTTGTTTCAGACAAAGCAGAAGAGTAGAATATGAAGCGCAAACAGTCAAAACGAAGAAGATCTATTGTTGTAACTTTAAACAACACATCTAGGCAAGCAAATACACGCCCTATAAACAAAACGATGATCATGAAGTTCAAACCTGCCGGATCTGATAACAAGAAGAGCGAGCCTACTCCGTCCGGCAGGAAAGGCTACGGCCGCACTGGAAAATAGCACACGAGTATTTATTACATTCACATTTAGGGTTTATACTCAACTATCAAATGTGGCGAGGGTTTTGAAATAGCCAAATTAAATACGGCCATGTGGATGCAAGCAACGAAAAATTAATTAAACATATTATTTTAAGCGAGACTTACATTCTTGTACATTATTTTTGACCAACAAAATAAACAAGGTGTCTTTGCCACGGGGTTGCCCCCGATGTAAACCGAAAGTGTGTTTTCATGTTTTAGTTTTTTTGTTGGATTTTGTTTGTTTTATGTGGAGTCGTGTAAATGATATGAACACGGGTTGTCATTTTTAGCTTAAGAAGGTGCTCATTGTCTATTTGGACTCGACATACGTTAAAATATGAATCCTATGGTCATTACATCATGTAATTGCGTTGAATGGGCATTTTGCGATAAAGGCACCAGCCAAGTAGGCCGTGCAGTCAAAGTCTAAGCCACGAGTGTGCATATAGCATAACATAGTATATTGCGCGCGTGCATCTTACAAGATGGCATATAAGCGTAACATTGCATTTGAAAATGTAGCTCATCTTGACAAACAACATTCGATAAAACAAATTTCTATTAGTAACACAAACCCCAAATCATCTGAAAAATATATTTCCCGATTTTTGGATGATGAATTTTTTCGCAACAAACACTCCTAAAACCTTAGCAAAACTACCTTAAGAAAAAAAATCCAAAAGTTTTCTAACCCAAAAACCGAATTTAAACAATAGGATGTTATGGTCTCCAAACATGTACATTTGTTGTGCTCAATGTGGATCATTACCTCTAATGTATTTTTTATTCAATTAACCACTTGGTTTCTACAATGCATCTAATAAGATGGCATATAGCATAACATAGTGTATTGCTTGTACGCATTCTTACAAGATGGCATATAGCGTAACATTGCATTTGAAAATGTGGCTCATCTTGACAAACAACATTCAGTAAAACATTCACAATGTTCACAATGTGTTAAATAATCTCTCCGGTGAAAAAATACCAAATGTTACAATGTTTCTTGAATAATCTTCTAATATATGCAAAATAGTAGGTACTTACTCATAAACGGACACCGATTTTCCTAGATGTTAGATTGCACACTGATTGCTTAATCTTTCTTCCCAGGGATCAAAAATCAAATAAAATTTGGAGTAATTGATTGACTTCTTTGCATACCTGAGTGGCAAAAGAAGAGAAATATTTGCATTTCTTGTGATAAATTTCTTATAACCCTAAACATAGACCTTTGGGATAGTTAGTCCATCAGACTTTCCAACATTCCCACCACAAAACTAATGCAAACTCCCATTGGAACATGGACAGAGAGCATAAAAGAAAGTGCAGCTAGGTCAAAGATAATCAGACCTAGCTCCGCTACAAAGTTGTTAAAACATATGCCTTTATTAAAAGTGTCAAATACACAACATATGCAAAGCTTGCATATGCATAACATAGCAGCTTCAACCCATATTTTACATAGCTATTGGAGATCAAATATTTATTACAACTGCCTGAATTGCCACGGTAGCCTCCCACATTGAAATTAAAGAATGGTGATCTACAAGTAGATCAATTAGTCCTGTTTTATAAGATAATAACAGTTGTTGTGAATATACATATCTAACAAAGATGGTTCTAATAGTGAACCTGCTAAAGGGAATTACCGTTGAGAACAAAGGGAACAAAGCAATATTGGTGAATATACACCAAGATTCAAATCATTTGCAAATGCACCATCTGACAAGAAGTTTCAAAGATACCATACCAAAAAGAAAGAGGGAAAAAAATTAAAAATAAATCCATTCCACCTTTGATCTCTTTTCTCGAGAGCCACCACTCTGAAAGAGAATCTAAACATTTTTCTAGAAAAGGCATTAAAAGACGTAGCATTTGGATCAGAATGGACAGGAATAGAGCGAAATCAAGCGGAGTTTGGTGCAATTTATAGCATAGTGAATTGGAGAAGCCATAGCACATCATGACACCTTATCATTAACATTAGCTATGTGAGAAAATGCCAACTAAGTCAAACATCACGAAATGACACTTATTTATGTCAATGTCTAAATAAAATTGGACCATGGATCAGGTAGGAGCAATACCAATCGGAAACATGTAGCTAAAAGACTCCATGAGATACATCCATGTACAAGAGTGCACAATGATGATCCAAACTTATATGTTAATATTACAGTCTCCTAAGGGAGTCAAGAGTGCACAATGATGATCCAAACTTATATGTTAATATTACAGTCTCCTAAGGGAGTTTGGATATTGAGCCAGGCCCTTTGAAGTAGAGATCTACTAAGCTAATAATGCTATCCCTCTCCAAAGTCTTTTGCAAACATATCTCATAGGAGGCGGAACTTTGAGTTGAGAGATTTTTTAAGTCCGGCAACAAAGCACATGTCCCCCCCCACTAGTCCAAGATATTCACCCATGCCCCCTCGGGACTACAAGCGGATAATCACTCTCTCGGGGGGATCTACAAAACTCCATACAACAGTATGAGGAGGGCTGGATGTTAAACCAAGTCTTTCCAAATTGGCAGCCCACCCTATCAATGTCATTCTATACTTAGTTGGGATACTTCCCCTAGGTTCCGTGAGCATGCCCGAGATTCACCTTAATAATGCAAGTTTGAGATTCCTCTTAACTAACAATAATAATCTAGCCACCCCTAAAGTGGAGGCGGTTACATAAAGTTAAAACTTGGCTCATAAGCTAGTGAGACCAAACTCCATATGGCAAACCTTCTACTTGGGTGCCATGTAATGCTTCCCGTTACTTGAACCTAAGCATAGATTAGCGCCGGGATCATCGTATCAACAGTTCATATTGCTTGGTTCTTCTCCATCTAGTTAGAATAGAATCAATTACACGCAATTCTGAAGCTAGGTACATGGTATTCTGAAAACGGACACCAAAGTTAAAACTGCATATTATATATCCCGTCTAGTTGAAATCGGAAAATCCATCCCTTGCCCGTGGACTTATATGATATGGGAGTAGCAAAGTCACGGAATATCGCCTATGCCATTCTCATTCCCCAAGCTCTTGAATGGCCCTTCTTTATAAAAAGGCAACCGCATAATGGACTGAAAAATGTATTGATTGGTTTGGATAAGCATGAGAAGCGTGAACACTTGTGTATCGGAACATGTGGTTTGAAGCGGCACATGTATCACGCTAGGAAGTACACCTGCGGATATAAGCTTCGCTCAACTTTTGGGGAGATCCATATTGTAAGCAAAAACCTTGTAAGTCAGTATAATTATTCAATTCCATCGAATTTCGCCACCTCTGGCGTGTGCTAGCGTGATTTCCAAGTTCTTTATCTACATAGAAATCATTGTTCTCTAAAAATAATTTTCTGCCTTTGAGTTTCCTATGCCAACATAGACGCTAAACCTGAAATTAGTGCATTCTTGTCGACCGGCTAGATTATTCCTTTTGCCCGCCATTACAAAGACAAGGTACTCTCTCGCAATCTTCACCCGATACGACTATGAAGAAGCTATGAATTTATTGTGTTGGTGCACATATGCAATTATCCGGAGCCGTTATGATATACCATGCTTTGAGGAAAATATCATCTAGGCGAGAGCACAAAAACACATGTAGAAAAATGTATCGAAAAGCTAAGCAATGCCGGAAAACCCTCGCCATCCGGAAGCATGTAAACACGAGAGATCAACCAATTGCTATCATTCAAAACCCTAAGAGCCCAAGTAGAAAAGAGATTACTTTTCTTAATAGAAAGCAACTCGGGTATTACTTGTCCGGAATCGAACACATCCGTCCATCTATAGCTAACTAAGCCAAAGCAACAACTTAGCCAAAAATACTATCTCTTCCATCCGCGGTCGTAGGTCCTCTTCATTGCATAAATTGGTATCTTTGCTTCATGTTCCTTCACCCGGTCATAGTGATGCGTGCAATGCACGGGCATGCGAGCACTTGCATGCATGCCGAGAAAAACTACATACATTCTCGAGACCGGACATTCTCCGAAGCATATATCCCGCATCAAGCATTTCTTGAACCATTAGGTAGAAGGCGGGAGAACTTAAAAATACATTGGGTTATGCACGAGAATCCCTCACCGCATCGGTGGTACCACAGACCCCAAGATCTCAAACTATATCTGCATTGCGAGCTCAAGCTTCAAGATCGCATACCATAACGCAATCCGATTCCAAAATTTCAATGCCCGAAAGCCGCCATAACGAATGCCGAATGCATCGGCCCGAATCCGGGCTTTGCCATGGTGCCTGCATCATGCGGTTAAGGTTCAAGAGCATCGACCTACAAATGGGCTGACCTCGGTTCTTGGCGGCGGCCGGTTTTTAGCGATCACCGCGCATATCCTAAGCATATGCTGGCATATACCTGAATATACCCACAAACCCACATAAACAAGGGTTTGCCCCCTAGGGGCAACCCAAAAAATGCAATAAAATAGACACGGAGATACTAAGTCCATTTTGCTTTTTTTTAATCGTAGCATACCTCCTCACCATTTTTAATAGCTTCCATTCCTCATTCCTTTCTTGGGTTTGAACTCTGAATGCCCATTATCCTTCTATAGAGTATTTTTCTAAGTGCGGATTTTCTTTAGTCCGGCAGTCTACAAAGTGTTTCTCTAAGTGTGGGTTTTCTTGGACCCCTGTCGAACTCTTTAACTTTCTTTTTCTTGGATGGATGGATGCATGTTTTGGGCTTTTTGGCTTACAACCCGAGACTTTAAGTTTGCCCTCCATCCCATTTCGTTCGATCTAACGTTTTATATTCAGACTGACATGCCTTATCACAAGTTCGTCTATTGTATTCCATTCTTTAATTCTTGTCTGCCTGGTTTTGATTTGGTGATATGACATGCTATCTAAGAACTTTAAATTAAAAGGTGTGAAACATATCAAGCCATCACTTTTAGTCCTCACATGTTCAGATGTAGTGCACTACAGACTGCCAGAGGATGGTGGTACCTATATGGCTCTTGCAAAAATCCTCCTAAAGTAGGACACAGAAACTCTTTGAGGATGGATGTCAAGCTACTAGTGGTGAGAATATCTTTGGCAACCAATTCCATTTTTGGGTACCTTTCTTGCATTTGGCAATAGGCTTTTGCATAAGCTGTATCATTTTCTAAGAGCTATATCACTCTTTCTGAGGCCATTGCTTGTCACACTATATTTGTATGGTTTTATGGTTTTGCAACTATGTGTTGCTATTATTTTTTATATCTTTTATTTCTAATTCTGGCATTATCTAACTTCTCTACTTTAGTGCTCACTTCCTGAGAATGTTCCTTACCAAATGGGTTAAAGGGTTTTTGAGAAATGAAAGATTGTTCGTGCGTTTGTTTTGATAGAAAACAGAAGTTGGCATTTTGAATGTCTTGGAGTTAGTGGAGCTCGATGGAGCTAAGGCTTAGCCTGAGAGCCAGAAAGATCTAGCTTTGTTGATGTAAATTTCTGATTCCATCCATGCCATTGCCAACAGGGTAAGAAAAACCATTCACGATAACAATTATGTCTATCTGCAGCTATATCATGCAAATTAATTGTTACAAATTGAAATACACTATAAATGATCTACATATCTTGATTTCCCATTTATGTGTGTAAAGCTGGGACCTGATATATTTTTATAAATTCCATATACTAATTGGTCCGAGTATATCAAATATTTGATCTTACTTACCTAATATATGTGTGTATTTTATTTGCCAAAGTTGTTTTACTTGTTACAGCCATGCCGTTGATATCGCATCTCAGGAGGAAAAAATGGGCGAGCGCCAATTTTCTTGCTTCTTTTGTCTTTTTCCCGTTTTTTCTGTTACAAGCCTCTTCTTGGGAAAACTTAAGGGAAAATTTGAATTTCTGGTGATCTGAAGCCCAATTCCTGTGGATCATCCTGCTGCCCTAGTAGAAGGGTAGCTCTAGCTGCAATCCTCTCATCAGGCTCTACAATTTGACTCCCATTTTGATACACTTATGAAGCTATATTCTCTCTTCATTCGATCTTTCTTATGGAAACCTCTGTTTTCACAATTATAAGGGAGAGGAATAGAATTTAAATTATGGATTTCTAAAGGGGCCGGCTACTGAACTTTGGAGCTCTTTGATTATTCAAAGGTTTTTCCCAGACAATTTGTTCTTCTCGGAATTCACCTTTGTGCCCTGCAGTATTGATTTCGAGGTTCAAATCATCGATTCTTGGCTAGAGGAATTTGTGGGTTCGAATGCAGTTGGTCCAACAGGGACATTCAGAGTCTATTGCAATTGGTTGGATTATTTGATTTCTGTTGAAGTTTTCTCCCCTCAAGATCCTGCCCAATTTGAAGGAATTTCTCCTTAAATTTCTTTGAATTGTATGAGGATCTCCTTGCAATCAGTTTTACAGCATGTTGGCTTCCTGATCATCTTTGTTTAATTTTGTTTCATTCCAATGGTTTCATATCCCCTGCTTCCGGTTAATTTTCCCCTTTTCAATTGTTAAAAAGTTTTGCATGAACTTTTGTTGTTTCTCCCTGATTTTGTCACAATGGTCACAAATTCTCTGGAAAACCCTAAACATTTGGCTCTTCTTCACGCATTCGCGCACCTTCCAGCTTCCGATCGAACCGCCATTCTACCTAAATTGATTTCCTATCAAAATCAACCCTCTGATACCATCCTCTTTGGTAATTTTGATAATTTGCTGCTCCCGCCTTCTGCTATGGATCCGATCTCTCACGAAGTTCCTCATTGGGACAATTTATCTGCTGATCCTGATCATAGGGGTATTCTTCATCCCTAAACCACGCTACTCAAATTCCCATCCCATATGGAGTTGCAAGAGGTCGCCTGGGAGGTCCGCTCGAATAGACGAACTTGATGAAAGACTCAAAGCGTGCTCAATTCCATATCTAAAAAGATCGAAAAATGAAGATTTATGACGGTATTTCCTTGAATTTACCTGTTGTGCATTCTAAAATAGATACTCTTTCAAATTCTGCTGTGATCATCAAAGTTCAAAAATGTGGAATTAAGCTTGAAAAATTGTGGGCCTTCCTCCTCAGTCTCAACAAAGGGATCCTAATTCAGGCTATCTATTGGCTCAATTACCCCTACATCATGCTTGAATGTGGGAACTCCAGATCAGCAAATTTCTTTCTCAACTACGGGCCTATGACCTTTGATACTTCTCAGTTGTCCTTTCTCAAATGGCTCCCTAAGCTTGATATTGACCAAATGAATAATCTTTGCATTGCCTCTACATCTCTCTTTGGGCTCAATCCTATTTATTGGGATGAAGAGTGCTTCAAGCTTTTGTTCAATTCAGTTGGATCTTATATATCTATCGAATATTCCCCATAAAACCTCCTAGAAGCTTTGTTCAGCTTGACCTCTCTAAAGATATACCCCTTTCCATACCTTTCATAGATGCCTTTGGTTGTGAATCTCAATTAAACCTCGATGGTCGGTCTGCCCTCTACATGTCAGAAATGCTTTCAAAGGCATTTCTGGTATTCTGATTGCAAAACTTCAACTGTGGACCCTCCATTGACAGGCTCCAAAGATGGGGGCACAGAACTAAAGAAATCCAACCTCCAAACAAGGTTAACACTCAAGCGGGATCCTCAAGAAAAGCAAGAGGATCAGCCTGATATATTCATCAAGCTACAAAAGGGGAATTCTAGTAAGAATTCACAATTCGAAGAAGCCGAAAAAAGTGACACATTCAAATGGACTAAAGTAAATGGTAGCTATAAGAGAATACAGAAAATAAGGCAGCCAGAGATGAGGAAAGAGATAGAGATAAAATGTGTGAAACAAAGACACATAACAAAATACAATATGCCTCTATCTATGGGTGAACCTAAGTTTGCTAGTAAAAGGGAATGTGTCTGGGAAAGTTACCCAGGCTACAGACAAGCTAAATTTCACTCTGAGTGAAATAATTAAAGAAGCTAAAGGGAAAGCTCAATGTTCATATAATCTTATGGATTTCTCAGTCAATAAGAGTAAGAGTGGGTCATTAGATATGAAATCTCGAGACAAAGCTAAGCGCCAACTGAATTCAAGTCAGGTGAATTCACAACTGAAAATCTCCTTGCCAGCAAGCTTGAAACAACAAAGCATCAACAAACCAAATGAACTGGAAAAGGACTCTCATCCAGCTAGCAATTCAAGTCAAACTACTGAAGACTTGACTCAAATATCAGTACAGCAGCAAGACAATCTAAAGATCAACTCTCCAAATCCTTTTCAGGTATTATCTGACCTTAAGAGTAATCTAGATCCTGAATTAAATAAAAGTAAGGTATGTGCTTCTCCTCCAATTTGTCTCTCATCTATACCCTTAAAAGACTCTTCAGCTATCCATATCCATCCAGTTGACACAAACACTGTTGAATTGCCTTCCTTAATTGATTTGGACTTCCAAATGATTGAATGTCCTTGCAATCCTTTGCATACACCCAATAAGTTTATTGAACAGATGGCCTCTCTGCAAAATCATACCTCACATTCTTCTGATTCAAAAGAAGTTAGGATGGATATTGACTCTGTGGCTGATCCTGAGATGTTTCCTGATACTCCTGAGGATATTCAAAACATGGAGCTTCAAGGGAAAGCAACATCCAGGCAAGTTCTTAATTCTGTTCCTTTAAACAATTATAAAAATTCTATGTTTCATTTCTATCCAGGGGGTTGCTCTGATTATTCGGATAGTGAGGGATATGGTAGTGATAAGGAAAACTGGGACAAAGAAGAATTTTTAAATGAAATCGACCCTCTGCAGGGGAAGTCCCAACCTTTTAAAAACACATCGAGAAAAGGATAGGACTAGTCATCTTTGTGGTTTTGTCCAAAGCTTCAATAAAACTCCACCCGAATACTAGAAGTAAAAGGAAATCCAGAAAGACCAGGCTCTAGATTCTTCTTTATTATTTTCTCTCCCCTCTCCCAGTGATATGAAGATACTTTCCTGGAATCTAAGGGGAATTAAAGGCCCTCTAAAAAGAAGAAGAGCCATTGCCCAAATTAGGCAATATAATGCAGATATCATTATCCTTCAAGAACTTAAACTTCCCTCCTTTGAATGTAGTAATTTAGGGGAGTGGATTTATCCTAATTCTACCTCTACTTGGATCAGCTCATCTGGAGCAAGTGGTGGAATGGCCATTATCTGGAAGAAAGATATCAATCACTCCTCCTTTTATAGCAGTCCCTCAAGAGCACGGCAAGCCTTGACACCTTTCGGTTGCTAACTCGTGTTTGGTATTATCAATGTCTATGCTCCCACCTCTCCAAAGATAGGGAGCCAATTTGGTCTGAAATTAACTCTTGGTGAGTGCCCAATCTTTGGAGAATTGGATTATTGCCGGGTGACTTTAACAATACTCCATCTTGGGACCTCAAATTAGGAAATAAAATCAATATGTCCGAGCGAGAAGGAGAAACGGGATACTCTTATTGCTGATAACAATCCGGTCTATATTCCATCCTCTCTGCCACCTACACTTGGTCAAATAAACAAAAGGATAAAGCAAGAGTTTTCTGCACCTTAGGCATTTTTATGTCTCCAATCCTTCTACATCCTTCTGGGATAATAGTTATGTTACAAGTGATGAGGGCACTTCCATCTCTGACCATCAGCCCCAGTTCCTTCATACCTCTCATATCACTAGCATCAAAAGAGAAGGGAGCACGCCCTACAAGTTCAATTCCTCATTGCTAGAGAATGAGAAATTCGCTCTCGATTCGAGGATCCTTTTATGAGACTCTTTCCAATAATTCTAATGTGGTTGATGGTAGTCAATTGCCCTCTATGAAATGTTTCTACTCTAAGATCAAGCAAATCAAGGGGTGGATTAAAAACTGGTCCAAAGTTATCAAAGAGGAGAGAACCAAGGAAAAAAACCAGCTCCTAGTGTATATGAAGGATATTAGGTCTCTTCTTCAGAATGATCCATCTAACTACAATCTCCATGTTGGTGAAGATATTTTAGAGAGAAAAATTAAGAATATTGAGGAGATGGAAGCTAAGGGATCGGCAATTAGATGTAAAATCAAATATGCTAATGATATGGACTCTGGCTCCTCTAAATTCTTCTTGAGGTTGCAAAGAGTAGGGTTCTTAGAAACTCCATTGCTTTGAAACTAGTGATGATCAAGGCAACAATTACGGTTCTCATTATTCGAAATTGCTAATTTTTTTCAAGAGCAGATATATGGATATCTTTAGTGATAAGCCAATAGACCCCAACATGGCCTCAGAAGCCAAAGAGTTTATTTCCACTGTGGACTCTATTCTTCCTGCTCCTAGGGAAATCATGGATGAAGCTCTCATTGCCATTCCATCTCAAATTGAGATCTATAAGATTTTAAATTCCTTTACCAAAGGCAAATCTCCTGGGCCGGATGGCCTCCCTGCTGAATTTTACATCAAGTTTTGGGATATACTCAAAACTGATGTTATCTCCCTTGTTCATGCCTTCTGGAATGACAATCATTTGCATCCTTCAATTTCCAGTGGATTTATCTCTCTCATTCCTAAAGTTGATCATCCTTCTAAGTTTCAGGACTGGAGGCCCATCTCTCTCACCAACACCATCTACAAGCTATGTGCTAAGATTATTGCTATGAGAATCAAAAGCTTCCTTCAGAAAAATATTAGCCAAAACCAATCAGCATTCCTTCCAAATAGATATATCTTGGACAATTATGTGGCTGCTATGGAAGGTCCAGACTGAACAAATTTCGAACCAAAATTGTATTCTTCTCAAGCTGGATTTTAAAAAGAGCCTTTGACTCGTGAGATGGGATTTTGGATTTTGCCATGTCTAAATTGGGCTTCCATCCTAAGCTCATGAATCTTATTCATGGTTTAAACTCTAGATCCAATTACTTTGTCCTCATCAATGGTGTCCCTTAAAGCTTCTTTCCTCTCTCTTGTGGAGTTAGGCGGGGATGTCCTCTTGCTCCCTATCTTTTCCTTGTGGCTGCTTTGAACTCTTAACTAGGGTCACTCTTCATTATCAAAATCTTGCCCAGGTTGAAAGGTTTAAATCTCCCAAATTAGATGATAGTATTTCCATTCTTCAATATCTTTGATGATACCTTTTCCTTCCTTGATGCTGATCTCCAAAATATTAATCTTTTTCTTAAGATCTTAAGGCAATTCTCTGCTGCCTCTGGTATCCAATTGAATTTGTGTAAAAGTATGATCATTGGTGACCTCAATATTCCAGTTCTTGCTGGCATTAATGTCCTTCCTTCTAATCAGGGCAACCAAGTTCTTTGGGGTTGCCTATAGCTTTGAATCATAGCATCAAAGGCCTCTCGGGATCCTATTATTTCGAGAATAAAAAAGAAACTGAACAATTATGGGAATTATCTCTCTCTTGCAGGTAGATCTATTATTGCAAATCTTTGTTCTTGCCAGGTTCTCATGTTTACTTTTCCACAGCTCTAGTTGCTCCTAAATATGTCTACCTGGAGCTTGAAAAGGTAATCAGAAATTTCATTTGGAAGGGAAGTCATTTGGTTAATTGGAATTCCATATGTAAGCCTAAAGTTTCTGGAGGTTTGGGTTGCAAGAACCTTTTTATTCAAGCTCAATCTCTTGCGGGTAAACTCATTTGGAAAGCTATTCATGGGAATCAATCTCCTGCTTATATCTTTATCAGGTATTGGATATCTTTAAGTCACCCTTGTGGTCATCCCTCTATTCATCATCTGCTCCCTCATTCTGCTTTCAATCAACTGAAGCCAGGCTCCAACATCTCCTCTCTTATGCACAATCTCATCAAGGCACGAATCTTTGTCTCTCCTAATTTTCATTTCATTAAAAGAGAGGAGCTTCACTCACGATGTTCCAATCTTTTGGAATCCCATCATGATCGAAAGAGAACTCTCCTGTTCTTGCTATCAAGCACCCTGCATTTATAAGAAATGGAATGAAGCTGGTTTAGTCTATATCGAGAGACATGTTTATATGTGGTAGAGTCATTCCTTGGACTAGATTGAAGGGTATTATCGAGGCACCTCTTCCGATAAGAAAATTTATTTTTCATCAAACCCTTCCTCTCAAATTTAGTCATTAGTTCGGAAAGAGTGACTTGAGAGTAAATGACAAAGGGGATTACAAAGTCAAAAATGTTTACAATGCAATGACTTCCAACAATGAGGGATGTAAAGCTATCTTTGAAATGGTCCATTACTTATGATCAGCTCAAAAGTTTATTTCATAATGTTTGGCATTCTTATTGCCCTCCCAAGGTCTCATATTTCATTTGGCTTATTGCTAATGGCGGTCTAAACAATCTGGGTCTCTATGTCCGGAGATATCCTAATATTTCTGCTATGTGCCCTTTAGCTTGCAACAGCCCGGCCCGGGATATGTCCCATATTTTCTTCTCGTAGCTCCCTAAATGGTTTCTGGTCTTGGTTCTCTCGATAAATTTATGATTGAAATCAATGAGGATCTTATGTCTCTTATGAATCAGGATAATAAATTTGATAATACAATCATTAAAATTGCTCTATGGAACATTTGGAAAGCAAGGAATAGGGTGTTATATGGTAAAAAAGTGTGTCCATCTTACGGTTAAAAATGCACTTTCGGTTTGATTTTGAGACTATTGCTACTGACACATAAAAAAAGAAATTTGGAGCTAATTTTGACAGAAATGGGAAGAATATGGTTTGTATAGGGGTCACTATGATTTGTTTGCTTCCAATCTAAATGTTGTGGTCTCTAATTTATTTCTTTCGATGATCCTAGAGTATCTTAGTTTCTTACGGGGAGAAGGAAACAACAAGTTTGATACCGCCAGCTCTCCCTTCATTCGGACATCTCTCGGATCAAGTCATGAAAAATGACATTGCCACTTCTATGGAGTCATTCTTGATGAAAAGAGGGCGTATGAGCTATACCAAGGAGAGTGAAGATATGTGGGCAAGTATATTTTGCGGGGGAGGTCATCCACTCCATTTCTTTGTGGAAATTCACATCGAGAAATAACCTAATTTTCACGAAGCTCGGCTCTCAAGATATAGAACATGGTACTATAGTCACAAATTAATGGCGGATCTATATGGGTCAATCATTATTTCTTCGGTGGATAAAGATATGTTTTAGACTACGCTATCATAATAATTGGCCCCTTGCCCAATATCTCTTTGGCTCCACAGATTCCTTCAATGCCTACTTCAATTCCTACTTCTCGGACCAACTTCTTTGAAATCCACGTCCATTTGTCCTCTAAGCCAAGAAGCATATCCGGGCTTTTATTTTATTTAGTTACGGTTTTACTCTTTTGGTGGATTTTGGCGGGTTTGCAATTTGCTTTCGATGGAATCGGTTCGCTCCTAATTGTGTTACTCACTTTTACCTCTTGCTATTTCATTCTACCAAGGGTCGTTGCTGATCGTTCTTCCTCCTTAATCTGAAGACTTCATTTTGCGCTCTGTTTACATTCTATTATCAACTGCTACACTCCACTATATTTTGATATGCTTCTTCTAAAAGCATATTTTGCTATGTACTCTGAGATTTCATAATTAATGATAAAACCAACTCTTACCTTCAAAAAAAAAAAAAAAAAAAAAAAAAAATATCGCATCTCAAGCATCGTATGATATTAATTGGGCAATTAACGAACATGAAGGATAAGCCAATAACTATTTTAAAGAATTATTAGACTATAGAAATCCATAAACTTCCATAACTGAAAGTATAGCTAGATTGATTTCACTATTTGTTTGGACCATTCTGCTAGAAAAGGAAAAAAGCTAACTAGAACTAATAGCTATCGACATTGGATTCATACATTAAACGAAGTTATGGATAATGAAAAATTTTATATGTCATTTCTTGCCATTGCAAAGGCAAAAAACTAAACTAACAATTGTGTGTAGTCATGACTCATTACATATGCTTATCCTATTGTTTAAATTTGGTTTTTCCGGGATCCCGAAATTTTTTTGGATTTTTTGCCCAGGTTGGTTTGCCTAAGGTTTGGGGTTTTTTTGTCGCCGCCAAACTTTTCCGATCAACCAAAAATCAAAAAACAGAAATTAGGGATTCGATGGGGTATGGTTTTGGAGGATGTTTCTATTTTTGGATTCGATGGCTCTTCTTCAGCTGTCGAGAGACGAATCGAAATGGTGACAGGTTGTATCTGCATGCAAATTCGGCATCCAGGGAGGTTTTGGATGGCCAGAGAATGAAGTATTCAGGGCTTCCCGATAACAGATTTGTGGCATCCGTGGAATTTTGAATGCACAAAAATTAAGCACCCAGGGCTTAAGCATCCTCGGGCTTCTTAACGATTCTCTCTTTGTCTGACAAATTTCAAGTATTCCACAGATTTTTACTCCAGATTTTTTCTTGAAGAATTATGTCGGCGAATCTTCCTGGTCATCCTAATCATGGAAGGACGTGACGTTGCTTATATTCTCGGTATGCATCCTATTTTTTGTCTCTTCTGCTCTTCATAGGGTTTCAAACCTGCTTCAGAGTTGTGTATGTTTTTATTTTCATTCTTACTTCACATGTTTTTGGTTTCAGAGCTTTAATATTGATACTTGACTATGGTGCCTATCATCTAGCCTATTCTAATCCATCACAAAGAAGGGCTTGATTACAAAAGAGAGATTCTAATATATCTGATATTCTTTCTCTTTGAACCTTTGTCTAACTCTTTGATTATGACAGAGAGTTTGCATTTGAGTCATTTGACTATCAGAAAGCATGATTTTATTACAGTTCCAATCAGAAATAGGTTCAGCCTTCATGTTCCAACTAGAAATAGGTTCTATTGCCTTCATGTTGTCACGTGCCTTTAAGGCACTTAAAATTCTGAAACTATTATAAAGCTGGAGTCACTGTATCTAATTACGATAACTTGCACTTGAAATTACAGACTCCTCTCATATAGTCGCAAAAACGCTGTGCTCAAACTATTCTGTACAGCACATGATATCCTTCTTTGCAGATAATTTTATGGATGGTGTTATGATTGTTGCATGCAACCTCCTTTATGTCATTTCTTATCCTCTTTTATTTTTGTACTTACCTTTTAAGAGCTTCTAATGTTGGGCCCTTTTTCTGTTAGACTTCTATGCATAATTGGTGACCTAGACGTAGCAACTGTTGTACACCATCCTTTTAAGAGCTTCTAATGTTGGGCTCTTTTTCTGTTAGACTTCTATGCATAATTGTTGACCCAGATGTAGCAACTAATGTGCACCATATTGCACTGTAGCAGGTGTGATGCCTTTGATAGTGAGTAGAGTGGATATTACTTGCTCAACTTTTCCATCACAGTTATTGGTTGGTTTCTTGCATAGAATGAGGGCAGAGCTGCTCGAATACGTGTTCCATTTTTGGGCATGCTTTAGTATGACTACCTATGGAATATGGAAATGCAAAACCCATCCAGCATGTATAGTTGCCAACGATGTTTTTGCAGCTGGCTTATCATCTTGGAACAGCCAAGTACAAAAGAAAATGACCCACAACTATTTTTCAAGTTCATGTAGCATTCTCTTTCTTAAAAGGTAACATGTCAGTTTTGGTTTTGCAAAGGTTAAATTGGATCACTTCGTAGAATAGGGGAAGGCCCTGCGCAGAACCTATGCATCTATTCTAGCATTGCCTTCAAGGTTGCAACAATGTCGTGATTACATTTAGGTAAATGTCTGCTTGCTATAACAATGATCTTTTCTAATTATAGGTATGGGTCTTTTGCAATCAAGACAGCATACGAGTTTGCATACCTAAACCTAAGGTATATGGTGAGTAATTTAATGCAACATCTCTACCAAATAGTAGATGATTTAAGGAAGGGTGAGAAAATGGAAAGCTTAACTCTCCTCGGTTCTACGAAGATGTTGTATGAACTCATTTTTTCCCAATGCATGTATCGAGTGTTGGTGGAAGGAATAATAACTTTCATCTAATGCATTTCTTAATAGAATCTTATATCGCGACTTCATAGAAAGCATGATTTTACTATAGTTCCAACCTTAAATAGGTTCAGCCTTCATGTTCCAACTTAAATAGGTTCTATTGCCTTCATGTTGTCACGTGCCTTTAGGGCACTTAAAAGTCTGAAACTATTCTAGAGCTGGAGCCACCGTGATCGTAATCTTGGTTTTGAGCTTTGCAACTTAGTTTCTTAGTTTCAATTAAATTAGCATCCTTTATCTCTTATTGTATTATCATGTTTTTCTCTCAAAAAGATTCTTAACATGTGCACCGATTTGCGATTACAAAGTTTGGGACATCAATGTCATCCATTGTTTGAATTTGAGCAAATGATATGATCGCAGGATGATACTTCAAAACAAAACATGGTAAGGATGCCAATTTACTTGAGCATTTAGTTGTTTCTTCTATCTTTATCAATTTGCTTGAGCATTGAGTTGCTTCTTCTACATTAGGTTTGGTTTTGGGGTTTTCGGTGAGTAAGATATGCCTCGGCAATGTGCCTTGCGCCCGGGGAGCCATTGCATTTGTTCTCACGAGAACTACGTTTTGGTGCGCCCTCAAATTGCAAGTCCTTGATCCATTTGCTTTGTATTTTCTATGATTGAAGAACCCATTACATCTTTGTCCCGAAATTGCAAGTCTTTCATGCATCCGCTCTCTATTTTCTATTTGGAATCTCAGCCTTAAGAACTACATCTACGATTCCACTAATATTATTAGTTGCCAATATTAGTTGTTTGCAGCTAAATAAGTGCCGATGATCAAATATGAATAAGGAGAGCATCCTTTCACTATGTCTTTGTATAATGCACTATAATCATTGGTAGATGTGTATTCTGGCACGTTGTTTCAATTAATGGAAGAGAAACATCACATACTTTGGCCAGAGTTGAAGCCCTGAATTTTGCTTAAGAGAGCTAGCTTTAATTCGCTCCTCTACCTGACTTTATCTTTCACTCTTTTGAGATGAAGTATTCCAACTTATTGGATTTAACATCTCTGTGGCGAGAACAACAGTCCTGTTTTCTGCCTTTGTAACAGGTACTAGAGCATTATCTTTATATGAATTGGTATCTACTCTTTTCTCATCTTGCTTGAATAGTATGTCTTCCAAAACTTGCTTTGCTTCAACTCCACCTCTTCAACGTCTTCTAAAAGTGGTCAACCAGGGTAATAAAGAGTGGCTAAAATTCGCCAAATGGCAATTTTTTAGACCTTTAGTCAAATTTCATGGCTAAAGTTTATAAAGGCAATTTTTTTAGAAAAAACATAATATAGCCACTCCAAAATGGGGTAAATTTTGAACGCTTAGAGTTTAGCCGGGATTGTTTGCTGCATGGTGTACTTAATCGCCTTCTCTAAAGTTGATTAGAAGAACCCTGATCAATTCAAATAGCCATGCCAATTCTATTCAGGGACCTCTTTCATTTAGGAATTGCCATTAGCTACCTCAATCATATTTTGAATTTGTATCTATAGAGGTTAAATGCTATGAAGAATGTTACATGATGTGCATTTTAAGCTCTAAATAGTAGTGATATCTTCTTGCAATTGTTGATTCTAAAAGGCTTCATCACCAAATTCACCATTTGGATGCATTTGACCCCAACGTAAACATGCATGTTCCTTCAAACGATATTATTTGTTCCTTATGAATTGTACTTTGAACAACTTTGTTACATTTTGTAAAAGAAGCATATTGAATCAATGTCATTCATGCACTAATCAGTGCTCAAAGTTTGAAGTTAAATAGTTGCACTTTAGCTGGGGACCAAGAAAAATTCACCAACATCAGAATTTCATGTCATATAAACTTTACATTTTAGCCAAGTGGGAAGATAATTAAAGGGCTTTATTTTATCAAATTTTGCCAAGAAAAAAATCTAAGAAGTTTTGTTTTTCATAGGTTTAGCCAACCTTAATTTGAATAGAAAAACATTTAGGGCCATTAAAATTTACCCTGGTGGTCAACTGCTTCAAGCTAAGTATTATATTGCTCTAAACGTATGCCATTATATATTACTGATTACTTAAAAAATTTATGGTATTTGTTCAAAATAGTCAAATAATTGATGGTCCGGCGCCTCAATATTCAACGAGCTTAATGACTCTTCCATTAATGCAAAGAACCTAGACTTCGAAGGTGTCGCATTTCTTCAAATATGTTTACATGTTTCAGACCTGTCATGGGACCTCTAGAGGACTTTGAAATGTCGAGCAGGATATCCAAATTAGGTGCATTCTGCAACTTGATTATGTCAAGAAGTTATGATGCACTAGAAATCAGATGGCCTGCAATTATGACTTGGGGATTGTAAAAATTATGATTTCTAGGTCCATTGTCAAGTACGGTATGCCTGGCTCACCTCATTGCTTAGATTTAGAAGGTATGAAGATGGCTATCAATTATAAACTGCTTATTGCACTGGCAATTGGAGGTTATGCAGCCAGGTAACATCAACTGACAAATTACTTTCAACCGACAAATTACTTTGAAAAGGAATGATACTTTATGGTTGCTTATCCGTATTAAAATGTATTTTTAAAATCATGACTTTTTTTAAGGTGGTTGCATCTTTTGTCTATGTCCAGGCAAAGCCTTTTATGAAGTTGAGATGTATAAAATGACTATAGATGATAGTTGTAACAGTGCTAACTTTTCAAATAGGCAGACACTTCTAGGTTTTGGAATAGATAATGCATATAAGCATTGCATTGCTTGACATACTATAGTGAATGAATGGGTGCATAAGAAACTGCAACTTTGTATTCTTCATGTCATCTAATGTAGCTATAAACTTTACAAATTTAATTTACTAGCTTTTATAACAATATAAACTATGAACCAAGTTGAGAACAAAAGAATTATAGCAAACACCTATGTAGAGATGTTGCAAAATTAGTCAATGAGGAGAAGATTCTTAACTTCCATTGGAGATTACTCGAAGATTTTGTGTATACAATGCAGGATTACGCTGCATCACTACATCATACACAATGGTGACCCCTCCCACCCCAAAAGAAACAGTATAAAATGGAATGCCCATCAACATTTACAAGTCCCCACATGATGCCATATATACCAAGACTTTGAAAAAGTATTAAATTTATGTTCTTAAGATGAACCTCTTGACATTGTAAATTTTTATGATGTGCATTTATTATTCTCATGGATGTAGAAAACCTTTTTATCTTATTTAACCAAATTAGTAACCATAATTAATTTGCAATATGCATTTCCATCGCGAAACTATTAATGCATGAAATGTGGATTCACGTGCCAAGCAACTTTCAGTTTCTCATCCATAAATTGCTACATGCTCCAACATGTTTAGCTTTTTGCAAAAGAAAGTAATGCTAGCAAGGTGGGGATTCTACCATATGCTCCAACAAGATAACTTTTGCAAAACGCAAGTAATGTTAGCAAGGTGGGGATTCTACCAAGTTTGAACTTAGCAACCTGGACTAGGTTAAATGTCTAGATTTTAGCAATGTGAAAACCAATAGAAACAAACATTTTACCCAAAAGTTAAAGCACCTGCTTCCATTTTGTACATTTTGTATATTTCATTATCCACTCCTCTGTTTATCTAACTCAAACGAAGCAATCCATAGGATAAGAAATAGAAATAGAAAATCCAACTAATTATTGAAAACATCATCTACAATCAAGTTCCATTCTCGCAATAGAAACGTGTTTATGCCCGGCAACGCCGGGCACCCGTTACTAGTTATGACTATTTTACTATGTCAATACATTTTAAATAGGAGTTAAATATCTTAAGCAATAGAACCAACTTGATCATTTATAAAAAGATGGAGTACGAAACACAGATGTATAAGTCAATCTATATAAACTAGTAATGGGTGCCCGGCGTTGCCGGGCATAAATACAGTTTATTGTAGGTACCCATCATTTAAAGAAGCAATGACATGAAGATATATTTAGTATGCTCATGTTGGCCTCTTGTCGTTGACAACACATAACAACCATTGACATTAACAACCAACACATAACTACCATTGACATTAATTAACACAACCATTGGGTCTAACACATTTAAATTAAAATCCCCCTTAAACCCCCTTTGGTTTGGGTGCATATTCACACGGGGGTGACTCGGGGCGAGAGCGTTGGATAGGCATATTCACCCCTTATTCCTTAATCTACAACCGCATTTTAAAGTTCCTCGCTTGTGGGGTATGCAAGTACAAAATTTGCTATATCAGATATCAAGATTCGCAAAATACTATAAGATTTCAAGCGGAATACTATATGGTGTTGATTTTGTACGTGCAAAATACAATTATGAGGGCTCTCGCTGCCCTACGTCACCCTCCGTGTGAATATGCACCCAAACCAAAGGGGGTTTAAGGGGGATTTTAATTTAAATGTGTTAGACCCAATGGTTGTGTTAATTAATGTCAATGGTAGTTATGTGTTGGTTGTTAATGTCAATGGTTGTTATGTGTTGGTTGTTATGTTGTTGATTTTTATATGTTGGATGTTAATGGTTTGTGTTGCAAAAAAAAAAAAATTTGGCCCCTTCAAGGCCTTAGGGACGTCCCCCCCCCTCGGTGTGACAAAAATTTTAGAATTCAAACCAGAAAAAAACTAGAATTCATTTGAGGCTTTCATCTGTAGCTTTTGAATTTCATGACAATAAAACAAATAGAACATAAGTAAAAGTTACCATAAAGATAGAGCGGATTGATCCCATTATTCTGAAAGTCATAAATTTTGCAACACCCATACACAAACATTTTTCAACTGGAATTCAACAACAGCCTTTGGCCTCCATGGATTCTTGTGATGAGAAACCAAAGTGGGAAACTTTTCTGCTTGTTAGCACAAGGATCTAGAAGCCTTGGAATTTGCTTAATAACTGCCTCAAAATCTAAAAATGCATGGTAATTTTTTGCAACCTTCATTCGGAATAAGCCATAAAACAATATCCAATAGCGCAATCCTGTATTAATCAGCTGGTAGGATGTGAAAGCCTACCAAACCCGGCTGAACAATTGTTGTTTTAGCATAGATAACTTAACAAAACATATCCATATCATACACTATCAAAAAGATCTCGGAGAGAGCTTTCCAACGCAATAAAAATCATCTCAAACAGAGCTCTGGATCAAAAGTTATGATAAGAAATGTGTTGCTGGCGGGGAAACTGCACTACATGTGCCCTTCAAGCCCTTCATGTGCCCATTATGCACCACACACACAAAAAAAGGGCTTTTGTTGTGGGCCATTGGTTGTTGACCATCATGCACCACACGCACAAAAAGAGGGCTTTTGTTGTGAGCCATTGGTTGTTGACCATCATGCACCACACGCACAAAAAAAAGGCTTTTGTTGTGAGCCATTGGTTGTTGACCATTGGAAAAAAAAAGGCTAAAATCAATGGCTCAGAAATGGTGCACTCTAGATGTACGCATTAGTACATCCATTTGAATACATCACGAAATCATAGAAAAACCTTAGTGAAAAGCGTACAAAAATACAAAGAAAACCCCCTGTTATTATGCTACATATTCATTGTATAAGGGCAAGACAAATTTGATTGAGACTTTTATTCCAACTTATTATGGTCAACCGTGTGGACTTTCAAGAACCAAAAACCTAAACTAAGCTGGTCATATTCTTACGCCCAAGAAACTCGTATCTGCAACTACAATAAGGACAATAGACACGGTACACATATATCGCCATTTTTTTTTTTGGAAACTGCATATTACTCTTTCTTCTTTGTATCGATTCCCATTTTTGTTTTTATTTTGAAACTGCATATTACTCTTTCTTCTTGTATTCTGCTGTGCTCTCTCTTTGTTTCGGTCCCATAGGCCTATTCCTGTGGCTGACACATAAACAAATGATGCGGTAAAACTATTATGAATTAAATGCTTTAACAAAACCTTGTCCATTATTTTGATGTGATAAGGTTCCCAAATGATTATTTCGATTTTTGGTGGGGGAAAGAAAAAGAAAAATTGAAAAATGCCTTGGTTAACCATTGGCATGGTTGTTTGGGGTTTTTTTGGAACCATTGGAAATGTTTTTTGTTTTAAACCATTGTTTTAAATTTAGGGTTCTAATTTGGGGTTCTAATTATGCAGCGACCATCGTCCATCAAAACCGTGGCTGCATCGTCCATCAAAACCGTAGCCACAAAACCGCCGATCGGCTTTTAAACCGTAGCCACGGGTTTCGCCCAAGCCAATTTCGCCAAGCCAATTCGTAAAGCGACCAATTTCACAAAAGATCGAGTTTAGCGATGGATCACGATTTGGGTCGAGTTTCTTTTTGGTAGAAGTTAATTTTGGTTGAGATTTTTAAAGCTTCGATCGCTTTCGAACAATCCATTTTCGCCCCTTTCCTATTCACAAAACACCCATTTCGTCTCACGAAGATCGAGTTTCTTTTCGATTGCGGATCCGAGATCCTCCACTTGAACCTCGCTCTACCATGGCCCATGCAACTCGGACACCACGCCCATCACCTTCGGGTTTGTTCCGTTCTTCATAATCGAAATCCAAATCGAAATCCAAACCTTTGTTATTTTCCAAGCACCATTTCTCACATTGAAATCCAAATCCAAATCCAAACTGTTCCTTTCCCAACCAAGCCTCTAGACACAATGAATTTTCACGGCAAGCCCGAAAAGTCCGCATGTGCACGAGTTTGCTTTAGATGAGGAAGGCAGATTGCCTGAAAAGTACCACCAAGCATCGCTAGGGCGTTGGATGCAAGTTTTTCTTCTTTGCAGCCCCTTATTTCCATAAATCCAGCTTTGTTGAGGAAGAGGAAGAACCCGATGCACCTTTAGCCCCGAGAAACCTTTAATCATTGGGAGGAAGAGGGCAGGCCAAAGAAGGAGATAACTCTTCATGATATCTGCAGAGAGCGAAGAGCAGCGTAAAGTTTGCTAGGGTTCTCAGAAGAACGAAAAGAAAAAGCAACGCTAAGGAGAAGGAGGAGAAGCGTAAGCTCGGGGATCGAGAAGAAAAGGCTTCTTGAGGAGAAGCGTCGCGGCCAAAGCCAACAAAGAAAGGGGAAGAAGCCTAGTTCACGTGCTTCTAGTGTCCTTGACTTAAGCGCCACCGTAAGCATTGCGTGGGACATCCGGGAGGAAATATACTTGAAGGTGTGCGTGTTTCTTGACACCGGGACGCATAGCGTGAATGGTGCATCCGCAGCGGTGTTTTCGTGGATGGAGATGACAACCCCTAATTCAGTCAACTCCCCGCCTCAAGCATGCTCGATTGGGTTGAGCATAAACCCCGGGCGAGTAATCATGTGCAAGGCCCTAAAGGACACACGCTTTGCATTGTTTCGACGGCATGCTTGGATATTGCCTTAAGGATATGGGCAAAATGCATTTTAAGTACTATGCCAAAGGGGTTAGTGCAGGGAAATGGAGAAAGGCAAGAATAAGTATGCCTTATATGGAGCAGTGTGAAATCAAGGATTGTGTCACGCTAGACAATCGAAACTTGATGCAAATAAGGCCAAGCATTTCATATTGTACCATGGAAGAAAGCAAAGAACCCCTAGTTTGTGCTACACCATAGCACGGATGTTAAGAACCTAAAAGTTTATTCTATCTAGTGCTTGGGTGCTCCCATCCAATCCCGCACACATTAGCCAAGAGCGAAGTTGAAGCAAAGATGGCGCTTGACCCTCACACCCACTCGGGCCTCCATCAAAGATGTACGCGTTATCTATGGTCTACCTAGTGACGTTGTTCCCATACTGTAAAGTGGGGAAAAGAAGGCGAAGGGTTTGGGATGATGAGAACGATGCCGTAAAAATTAGATGAGCTTGATGGCTCATGCACTCCCCTCTCTAGTCCCAAAGCGTAGCAGTGATTCTCTTGATGATGGTTATGACACGTAGATTCCAGGAACCTTGCGTGGAGGACACCGAAAGTATGAACAAGAGACCCCAAAATTCTTTTCCACCGAGGAACCCGATTTCACTCCCTTCCAAGATTACATCCCCTTAAATTTTAAAGATCATTCTTTATCTATTTCTTAGGCATAGTAATGCTTTTTTGAATATGTAGTATTTTCTCTATTTTTATTATTTTATCATATTATTGATTGACTAATTACTTGTTCATGTGTGTAGGTGCAAACAAGGACATTGATGAACTTAGTAAATCACTCTTTACCCCCTTCATAGATGTTGATTCTGATGGCTCGATTGATGAGCAAAAGGAAATTGATAATGCATTAGAGAATGTTCTAGACGTTGAGAATGGCCCATTTTTTGATGCATTGGAGATGGCGAAGCATGCAGGAAGGAACATCTTAGAGCTGCAAGTTTCATTAAAAAATGTTTATGATATTCTTGAGGAATGCTTCACTGCTATGGACGATGAACGCGTGAAAGTCTCCACACGCGGCGGCGGTGTTCGTGGTGGTAGATGAACCGTGTTCGTGCTCTTTTAGTACGAAACCTTAAAGGATTGACTATGCTCGCTCGAGAGCACCCACAGACCATGGGTGCATAGAGTTGTGTCTAGAACATTGTGCTCTTGGTGTTTTGCTATTCAGAGAGTGGCCAACTAAATAAAAGATGTTTTGTATGCTTCCATATGACAGCTTTGTATGTCTCCAAATAATTTAAAGCACATACATTTGTGCATGAGCAAATTGCATTTTAAGTTGTCTCTTATGCTTTATGTTTTATGATTTTCTTATATGAAATTATTTAATTAAAAAAAAAACAAAAAAAAAACCAAAAAAAAAAAAAAAAAACACAAAAAAAAAATTTTATAAACACCAAAAAAAATTTTTACATTAAATTTTTATCTTTTTTTTTTTTTTTTTTTTTGTTTGGGTGTGTTATGGCGATTCTTGTGTTTTTTGTTTTTAAAAAAAAATCAAAAACCACGATGTGTAGCATATGAACCATTAGTAAGACTGTTCATATAATGGTGTACACATCGTGCTTTTTTTTTTTTTTTTTTTTAATTTTTTTTTTTTTTTTTTTTTTTTTTTTAATTTAATTTTTTTTTTTTTTTTTTTTTTTTTTTTTAATTTTTTTTTTTTTTTTTTTAAATTTTTTTTTTTGAAACATTCACCTTGCATGCTTTGAAAGAGAGTTTGGTATTAATTGCTAGGTAATTATGTCCATCATAATCAAAAAGAATAAAACATTCATAAATGAGAAATAATCATATTGATATTTTACATTTTAGCATCCCCATGATAGTAATCCTTCTTGTAAATATTTCAGACAATACATAGGTGATTCTAGATGCACAATAGCGTTTTCCAATATATCATTGACATGTTCTACTGGACCTTGCATGGTTAGTATTAATTGCTAAGCATTTATGTTCTCCATAATAAGGAAAACATATCGATACTCATAAATGAGTTTACAATCATGTAACATTTTACATTTTAGCAAACATCATGGATGTATAACTCCGCCTTTGGGATCCGAGGAAGTCATCCTCTCATGCAATCAGCATTGCCAGAGATAATAATGGAAAGAGTACGGATCCTAAGAACTGTTCTTTAAGAACTCTAGCTCAAGCTCCAGTGCATTTAGGAACTCTAACCATTACATTCATGTGTCTACCCTCTGCATATATAGCAATTAGAAGTCGGAAGTATATTCATGTACCGGTGGTTCGGTCTCTAGTTTCACGATGAAACTATCCACTCTAATCTCCATTCATGCAGTCTGGCGGTTCAGTTTCTAGTTTCTGCATGGCAGACTATCCACCCTTAACTGCGATTTATAATCTCTTCATAGTTGTCTTGATAGTTTTAGACTTGGATTAACTACTCTCTGCTGCATTGCACCTTCAAGAAGGAAGGCAGTTATATGCATACTTGAACTCACAATGTGTTTCTACAATTAATGCAAAATCAAAATTACAATAATAAAAAAGGATCTGTGGGTTGTGTTCTCAAAGACCAGCTGACTAAAGCTTGAGAACCTAACACATAGGGCTATGAAAATCGTCAAAATAATATAAAAATGAGAACTCTAGATTTCACTTTGATCTAATAATCCCATTTGGAAATAATCACTATAAGTCATTATTTGTATCATATGTTCCACAACTATTACCCAAAAGCTGCTTGCACATACAAAGAAGGTTAAGAAAGAAGAAAAACGAAAAACAATTTTGAAATCAAGCAAGCATCTACCCAAGACTGGCGCTCAATAAAAAGAGAGATAAAACTTGACAGAAATGTCTAATTTAAGCCCTAGTTTCCTGCAATAAAAGAATAAAGATAAGATAAGATAAGATAAGAATAAATATAAGATAAGAATAAAGATAAGATAAGAGTGGAATGAAGAATAAATATGTCATCCAAATAATGGCTTCTTGGAGCAAAGAGATGTGAAGAACGTCTGGCTAAATGCATAGTTCAAAGACTCACCTTCTTGATTGTCTCAGACCCATCTTCGGTGACTTCCAATGCAGGAAGAAAGTAAGAATATGTCCATAATTGCATTCGGGTATTTGGATGGGATCTGGCTATTTTCATTCAACCCAAGCAGCTAGGGAATGCACCTTATGCATGGCATGCCTCACATGATGTCTATATCACAAAAGCGGACTGTATTGCTAACTTTCAAAGATTGCAACCGCAAAAACTTCCAACAAAGAATCACTTCAAAACAAAGTGAAAATGAGATGTAAAACTCTATAAACACAACGTGATTCATCTGCCACCTTTGATGGAGATGCACACAAAGGCTCATTTACTCCCTTCGAAGCTCGAAGTTCTATGATCCATTATCATGGACAAATATAGAATAAGGAATCAAGATAGACATGAAATGATCGAGTTCAGAGGCATATAGAAGCATACCTAGACTCTATGAATTTCATTGGAATACAACAGAACTTGAAAGAGCATCTAAAGATTCAGTCCAGAAATTTTGGATTGGAAAGAACCAAGAACAAATAATACATGTGTCAAAGTTCTTTTTCCCTTCTCAATTCCTCTCTTTGAAATTTTTTGTCAAGGAGATCCTTGTTTTTGCATGCCTTATCTCACTGTCCAGTTTTATATATCTGATAATTCTGTCCAGTTTTATATATCTGATAATTCTGCACCAAGAATACTTGCTCTTGTTCTGTTAGCAGTATATGCACCATTGGCCATGCCAACTGAACATACTATCTCTAAGCATCAACATTTAACGTTAAGCTTGCACAAACTAAAGCTGTGGACGACCACCTAGTGCACATACTATCCAATATCGAATCACTATTTTTACAAATGAAAAAGTAGCCTATGTTCGTGGTGTTAACAAAACTGTGAAAATTAGCGGCAAAGACCATATATTCGGGCATATGAATTAGAAAGATAAAGCTTGTCATCTAAATAATCTAAATAATGGCTTTCTGGAGCAAAGAGATGTTAAGAACATCTGGCTAAATGCCGCAGTTCAAAGCTTCACCTTCTTGGTTGTCTGAGACCCATCTCCGGTGACCTTCCATGTAGCAAGAAAATAAGAATGTCCATCGTTGCATCCCGGTATTTGGATGGCATCTTGGATATTTTCATCCAATCGGATGCAGCAAGGAATGCACCTTATGCATGGCTCCACAAATACAAAGTATTCCCTTCAAATCATCCCATCAGAAAGATATGATGCCTTGATGGACAAATACAAAATAAGGTGATCAAGACCTCTATAAATGAAAATGACCCGTGAGTTGATGAGGTGTATAGAAGCATATCTAGACTATGAATTTCATTGAATACATTAGGAATTAAAAGAGCATTAAAATATAGTCTTGGAAATTTTGGATTGGAAAGAACCGAATAAATAATATACACGCCGCAATTTTTCCTTCTCAATTCCTCTCTTTGAAATGCTTTGTCAAGCTGATCCTTGCTTTTGCATGCCTTATCGCATTGTCCAAATTTTAATACATCCGATACATAAATTTTGCACTTTAAGAATTGTGGCATCTCATGTTGTTCCATGAGTCATCGGTACTTTTTGCTCTTGTCCTCGTTAGCGATATATCATCCGATACATAAATTTTGCACCAAGAATTGTGGCATCTCATGTTGTTCCATGAGTCACGGTACTTGCTCTTGTCCTGTTAGCAGTATATGTACCATTGGCCATGCCATACTGCACATACTATCTCTAAGCATCAATATTTAATGTTCCTTGCCTCAAAACTAAACTTGCATATCTAAAACTGCGGATTACCACCTAGTGCAATAAACTACCCAATACCCAATCAATCACTATTACAAATAATAAAGTAGCCTATGTTTGTAAGCTCCGCTTGTGAAAATCAAAACCACAACACAACTATCCATTCGACATATGAATAGAAAAAGATAAAGCTTTTCATGACTTCAACATAATTCACATATTAAAAGGACTAAAACTTAGAAATACATGTTAACTACTAAGAATAAACATCTTGATGCAAATGATACCTTCAAGCTTATGTCCAAGAAGAATCTCCTGACCTTCCATGTAGCAAAAGAAAATAAGAATGTCCATCACCATCCTTGATGGATATTTATCCAATCGGATCTATAACACTATGGAGAGGGATCCACAAATACAAAGTATTCCCTTTTAATTATCCAATTCAGCATTAGATATGATGCCTTGATGGACAAATACAAAATAAGAAGATCAAAATTTGAAATGAAGTTCGTGGGTATAGAAGGCTATGTAGACTATGAATTTCATTGGAATACATTAAATTAAAAGACTTAAAATATAGTGGAAATTTTGGATTGGAAAAGAACATAAATAATATACAATGGAAATTTTTTCCTTCTCAATTCCTCTCTTTGAAATGCTTTGTCAAACTATCCTTGATTTTGCATGCCTTATCGTAGCATTATCAAATGACATACATTCCATAAATTTTGACCAAATTGTGGTGATCTCAATGAATCCCCTGGTACCCCTAACTCTTGTCACAGAGCGGATATCATCCGAACATAAATTTTGACCAAATTGTGGCATCTCATGTTGTTCCATGAGTCACCGTACTTGCTTGTCCTATAGCGGTACCATTGGCCATGCCAACCTCTAAGCATCAATATTTAATGTTCCTTGCCTCCTCAAAACTAAACTTGCATATCTAAAAGCCACTATCCACCTAGTGCAATAAACTACCCAATACCTTCAATCACGTAGCCTATGTTTGTAAGCTACGGGAGTGAAAATGTTAAAACAACACAACTATCCATTCAGACACCATGTGAATAGAAAAGATAAAGCTTTTCATGACTTCAACATAATTCACATATTAAAAGGGACTAAAACTTAGAAATACTAGACTAATTACTAAGAATAAACATCTTGATGCAAATGATACCCAAGCTCACGCCACAAGAAGAATTTAGTAAAGCTTGCCAATGCCTTAAGTCTCATGAAAGAAGATAGAAATGTTTATGGTTAATAGACACTGAGATTCTTCACATGACTTCAACATAATTCACATATTAAAAGGGGACTAAAACTTAGAAATACCGCGAACATCTTGACACAACAACATCACCATCTATAACACTGCCTTACTCTCAAGGAGGATCTTTATTACCGCGGCAACAACATCACCATCTATATCAAGATGGCCCTTTTATTATATCTAATTTTGCATTAGCTAGAGAGTGGATGGGAAGCTAGAAATCCCCGAAAAAAGAAGAACAAAATATGAAAGCAAATCAAATGGGAATAATTAAATGTTTAAAGGAGCCACAATAATCTGCTGGGCTTTACTTGAGAAGAAGACTTTAGTGGTCCTCTGCATCACGGCATAATTCTTCGAAGTGTTACAATGGAAGCATTCCTTGCTCTCTTGTGTATCAGCACAAAATACTGGATTGAATAAGAACTAAGTACCACATAGATGTAGGTTATAAACGTATGTAGCCAGATTATTTCTCGCAAGATGACATTAGCATTCAACGGACTAATTATGATGAAGCCGATTACCATTGAGAAAATGAACCCCGCTGTGTATAACCCTAAATCTGATATGCTCACAGAGTTACAAAGATCAGAAATAGAACTTGTGACGAAATGAGTCCCCCTTGTGTCTAATCCTAAATCGACGTAAAAACCTCCATGCAAACCTGAGAAGGAGTCTTGACGAAATCCACTTTTTGAAAAAATCTTGTCCGCATCTTGTCGCTTGATTGAAGCCCATATACAAAAGTCAAAGCTGGATCTCTAAACCCATGCTCCACGCCGCAGATATCTCAAGAGAAAACAATCGCGAAAGATCAAATTTGCATCGTAAATTGGAACGCGGTTGGGGCTATGAATCCATCGCGACTCTATGACCAGATTGATTTATTACGCTGAATTGTGGCATGCATGCCGTGATGTGCTCCGCCTGGACGGATAAGGAGATAAGGCGGAGTCAAGCGAAAAGAAGAAGCCGGAAATGGATAAGCAACCCCAAAACCTCCAATTTCAAATCATGCAAAAAATCCACAAACCATTTTTGAATACCAAAAATTTTCCAAGCAGCCTAAAAGCTTCTAGACCTTAGAAAATCAAAAAAAAATCCAAAAGTTTTCTAACCCCGGAAAACCAAATTTAAACAATAGGATAATAATTACTTTGGAGAGTACATTGTGAAAACAAAAAGACCAATAAGTAGATTCTTAATCAAATATACAGATAGTACATCTCTTTAAATAAAATTTAAACCGAATTGAATTGAACTTTATCATCCACACGTACCAATCGGCCATAGGACTTAAACAAACAAAAAAAATGGTCTATTTACTATCCGTAATTAAAAACCCTCACCCTAAAGGGCCTTTGAGGGAAAAACCTTAGTAGTAATAGACTTATTGAGCATGATAAAAGTCGATCATCCTAAACTTAAATTATACTTTGCTTTCTTGGCGTGTACTTTTTGGAATCTTATGTTCTCGTATGGACGTGATGTCTTTTTCCTTGGTGGTGCGTAGGACCAAAGAATACAACTTACTTTTTTTTTCCTTGGGGGATCCTTAGGGTTCAAAACCCAAGTCTTGTCCCAACAATTTTCATAAACCTCCTTTTCGCTTGGCCTTTTCTTTTTCCTCATATTCCATTTTGGAGTCCATTATTGAACTTCAATCCAATAGTTTTCTACTCCCGGCTTATCATCATCCTTGGTAGGTACACATCTAACCTCACCTAACCAAAACCGGATATACATCTAGATTATCGTTTTAATGAGAACAAAATACCCCTTTTCACATCCTCCTGTAAGGGACCAATCTGTAGGCCATGCCATTGGGGCCTGCTAGACTTGCTACCAACATGCCAATTAGCCAAGCTCCTTTTTGCAGGTACCAATATTCAACTCAACTTGTTCTAGGGATTTCTTCTCCCATCTAGAAATTGGAAGAAATCCATCTTTCAAGGGTCCTCCTCCATCAATGTTTTGCAAGGCCTCACCCACTTTCTCCCCAATATATAATCACCTTCTATAAAGAATCTTTCTTTGTCGCACTCGTGTTGGTTGTTGTAAAATGTTTTGCCAATGGCCAATAAATTGTTTAAGTCCTCTCATCAATGCTTCGTGATCTTTGGTATTCTTGAACAGTGGGAGTGACAAAGGCTCGCCTTCAGGAATCATTACCTTACCATCTTTATCTCTTCTCCACATTTCATATCCATTGATAGGGATCCAATCTTGATCTGTCGAACGCATCTTACATTGCATTATAGGAACACCTTCTTTAACCCAGAATTTGAATTGTAAGGGTTTGGAATGACCTCACAAAGCAAGGTTTCCTTCTGGCATATATGGCTCTACAAAAGATTTCCAATCCGGAACTTCATCAATTAAGAATGATATAGGTGATGGTTTTTTTGTACGTGCAAATAACTCCATTAGTTGTGGCAACGTCGTTATTGATTCTCGTTGCAACAAAGAGGAAAACACTCCAAAGAAGGCATCCACATCTTCATGTGTATGACCAACCATAAGAAACCCAACCTTCACAACCTCGAACACATTTTTTGCTGTCAAGAATGAACATGCTTGAAATAGCCATCTATTCTTATTTTGGCTAAAGCAATTATCAAGTTGTAGACACAATTCTTGAGGTAGCTTTCTCCCACTACTCCGTGAGACGCCTTATCTATAGTTGTCGAAATGATTGGTTCCCTTCCAAAAACTTTGCATTCTTTTCCATCTGTTTTAGTTGCAACATGTGCCTATTTAGAAGAGCCCCAAACAAAGCATTGCTACTGCTTTGCTCATTTGTAACACCTCTTTCTAGATTTTGGAGACATTTGAAGATAGAGCCAACATGAAAATTCGGTCCATCTTCCCATAGATCTAATGAGAAATGACTATACACACCTATTCCGTATCCATGGGTCAACATTCCTGCTAGTGAGATCTTCAATCATGCATTAGCACAACTTTTTAGGATTGGCTGCAATCTAGGCAAAAAAGTTTTGTGTTGATCCATTTTATCGTGTATGATGCATAAATATCTTTCGCGTTCCATTGAAGAAAATACCCTCCACTGATAATAGATTGCCCTACATGATGTTTGCTCATTCTGATGTCGATGCATCTCATTTCTCAAAGCATTTCTTTGCTCAGGTACAACTGTACTTCTTAGAGCATCTCGCAATTGTATGCAAGTGTTACACTTTGAAAGCTATTATTATTTGCCACCACCACATCACTAAAATGCTTATTCCAGATTCTGCTAAAAACTGACTGAGAGATTGCTCGTCCACCTATTTGTGTTAAAACAGTGTTGACCTCTTGTAAGCACTCTTTTTTAATGTATTGAGGTGGCAAGACACGCTTCACCTCTTTGTTCCCATGCTCATTTAATTTTGTCTTGTGTGGCATTGATTCAGCCATGTATTTAACAAAGTTACCAAACACTTCAATTGCCATCATAGTGTTGCTCCTAGTTTTGATAGTACCTGTATTCCCATGTACTGCTTTTCTTGCACCATCTCTATATTCATTGTGGTATCTATAGAAAGTGCTCTCTGCAAAGCCAATCATGCATGTCACTGCTTCTCTGCAGACCCATCTATTCTCTAATGGATATGTCATGTGACCTGTATTTGCATCTCTAATGCTGGATCCAAACATAGAATACATTATATTCTTTTTATCACTCGAAGTCTGGGTCCAAAACTTTTTCCTGATATTTTGTATTTCTTCGACGGAGAATTTTACTATGCACCAAGAAGGACAACAAGGTCTTCCCCTTGTTTCTTGAACAATCTCCTTTGAACAGTTACACATATGTTCCGTTTTTTTCAATTTTTTCTTAGGGTTACATATTTCTCCCTCATCTTTTCTCTTCAATTTTTGTTTTATTGCTTTCTTCACCGAGAAGTGAGCCTTCCTCTTCTTGTATAAGAGAACATTCTCTGGAGACATAGAGAAAGAATGTTCTACAAGCTCACTATCTACATTGGCCCTAACCAATGTACTTCCATTTAGATGAAGGACATGTTCTATCAGCCATCGCATCAGAGTAGAAATCTCAACCATGCCTTTGCATACACGACAATTGTTACTCACATTGCTCTGCCTCATTGAATTGTAGTTAGGTAACAGTTGAGTAATAGCAACACCGACAGTGTCATCTCCAAGTGGCAAATCTTCAACTGCATCTAAAGGATCGCAATTACACATGATTGCAATTGCAAATGTTTCTCCAGAACATGAATGGACTAATCTAAACTTCTTGTTCTTCCACTCAGTCCTTTTGTAAGTAAGACTTGTATCCCCCTCAACAGTTTCAACTGTATCCTCTTCAAGAACTACACCTGGTATTGCCTTGGTGTTTTGTTCCTACATAAGGCATACCATATCAAACTAATTTATTATCTCATGAAGACATTTAAGAAAAGAGAGATTTATATAAAGGGAGAATATGAACTAACCATGTCTATTTTCTTTATGTCTTTAAGGCCATGCCACAAAAGATCCTATAGCCTCTGCTATTGTTTTTGCATCAGGAGTCTCCTTTGGTAGATCCACATTCCCATGCACGGCGGTCTTTAGAGCTACCTTTGCCCATCCCATTTCTAATTCTTTACAGTGGAGAAGTCCTCGTATAGCTATGATTGCTCCCTTTGCAACCACTTTGCCTTCTATCAAGAGTTCAAACTCTACAGCAAAAGCAAAAATATATATCAAACGGACTCAAGTCCATGAACTCCATGAATGAAAAATAACACAATACTAACTTGGCTCTGGCTCTTGGTCCAAGCATACATTTGTAGTATTCATAATTGGGCTACCCATAGCTATGGATTATGATTTCCAAAGAATAACTATAAAACCAAATTTTTAAAAACTATAGTGGCTTACCAAATTTTTGTGCGTAAATTCAAAACAAAAAAAAAGACTAAAAAGCATGCAAGAGAAAAAAAGCTTAACAAATTTTAGTGCATGCATGCAATGCCACCAGATGGTTCTAAAATAGTTGGTCCGGGCTTAGCCTTTTCGATGTGCCCTCGCCTTGCCTAGTTCCGCCATCAACAATTCGCCATCAACAGTTTATCATAAGAATTTTGCACCTGCTTGAGGATATTCGCCTTGCCGCCATCACAGTTTTGCACCTACCTCAGGACTCAGGATATCTCACGATACAGAATACCAACAAGGAAGAAGGTGTGTTTCTCAATTAGAGTTAACGATTTTATGTGCTGGAACATAGGTTTTTGTTGGAACAGAGGCTTTTTCGCCTCCTCTTCCTTAAATTATTTTGTTTCAAGGAATCTCGTTTAAAAAGCTGCAGGCTGCCATACCCTCGAGTCAGTCTCAAGAAGAAATTTTGGCATGCAAGTCAGTCTCAGAACGTCTCTCTTTCTTCTCATGCAAGTGAATACTCTTTCTTCTCTCACACAATTCCCCAACCGGCCAAAGGCACGTTTAGCCCTTCCAAATTAGGACTTTTAGCAAGCATGAATGTAAAAGAAGAAAGAGGGCTCCAAATCTCATGTTTGCACTTGGGGATGTTTGTCTTAACACATCATGCAAGGCTTAAAACTTTGTAACATACAGAAGGTCTTACCACCAAGAAACGTGTGTCCTACCACTAAGCTTCAAAACCAAAAAGACTGAAAACACATGAGGTCAGAGGTGTGCGAAGATGCAAGAATTCCGAGACTTCTTGGAATGAAGAAGGGAAGAAAAATGTAAATGGCAAAGGCGGGGCCATTCACAAAATTATAACTTTGGAAAAGAAGATGGGCAAAACCAGCTTCAAATTGGCATGTCCAGCAGCAAGGTCGGGTATGAAGCTGCATGGGAATGAAAGCTCTCTAAGGGTGCTTTCCCATGAGATTGGCGACCTGGAAAACTGGGTCCAGGTCAAAAACCTCAGCGTTAAGAAATGCTTGGTGATTACTTCTGATTCAGGTCAAAAACTTGAGTCTTTGAGGTTGAGGTGCCTACGGAATCCCAAAGATGCAAGACGCTTATCCGGACCTCAAGAAAACCTTGAGGTCGTAGATCCATGGGAAACCACCCTAAGCATCCGGATCATTCTCTTTAGCATCCCATCATCCTTCAAAAGGGAAAAATTTTGGCTCAGCTGCATAATGCGTCAAGACTCACTTCAAAGAGCACTTTATTTTCCAAGTAGTCAAGAACAGACTGTGAATATTATTCAAACAGAGAATGCCTAGTCTTGTCAAAGATCAGCAGCTTGGAAGACCCAGTTAGGCCTCGTCTTGAATTTGAACAATTCAAATAGAAATATATGACCTTTTCAAAAAATCAGCGGTGGGGATTTGAAATCGAGATTCGGCCATGCAATAGTAATTTGCTAACATTTTTTCCCTCTCAGATTCGACAAAAGTATCCGATCCGCACAAGAAGATCAAAACAGGGTACCAGAACCCACGATTTGCGAAGATTTGATCAAAAATACCCATCATTCGATGCAACCCTGCAGATACGCTTATTCTCTTGATTTGCTTGCCAATTGCACAGGCTCTTATTGCAGCAGAGTCGAATGCCATCCAATACCTTGCAAACGGACTAAACAATCCCGAATGGAATTTAAATTCTAACCCATGCAGCTGGGCCGGAATTACTTGCAACAGCTAAGTAGTTCTTTTGTCCTAGCTTAGATGACGAACAACAGTTTGCAGAATCTCTAATTAACTGCATCAAAGATTCGAACCCATTACATGCTTCTGGACCCCGAAATATTTCTCATCATAGATGCCAAACCCGCTCCACTAGAATCAACTAAAAGGAGATGCCAAGTTGGTTGAAATCCGGATAGTCCAGAGTTGTTGCCGACAGGATCAACGTTAGCCGGGCATATCTAGCCTTCTTTAGATAGATCTTTTGTTAGTTCAAAAAGCCATCAGAAAAAAAGATCTTTGTCCATCTATAAATATTCCAATCTCCTCGATTTTTATGAAGACTATTGCTATTCGATCCAGAGCCCCCGACTGCCAAGAACTCGTCAAATTTCCTCACATTATTTCAACTCATTTGGCACCGGATTGTCACGGCACTCATCCTCGAGATTATTTCCTCCACCCGATTGACCACTTCTCAATTTTGCAAAATTTTTTTTTTTTTTTTTTTTTTTTTTTTTTTTTTATCCGTTCTTCCCAATCTTGTAGATTTTCATCTCATTCTATGATGATACCCATTCTCACCGCCCTTGCCACAATGAATGAGACCCTTGCATTGCATTGTTGGGTTAAGCTTAGCATTCTTAATGCAGTCTAGTTTTTCTCAGCTTTTAATGCAGTATAAAAGATGCAAATGGATCATACAGAAAGTTTACGAAAATAACATAACGGAGAGCAGACTCCCCCTTTAGCATCCGATCATTGCTGCAAGAGAAAAAATCAAGACGTCGCCCACCTTTAGCATCAAATCACTGCTGCAAGAGAAAAAATCAAGACGTTGCCAAGATCACTGCTGCAAGAAAAAATCAAGACGTTGTCCAGATCACTAGAGAAAAAATCAAGATGTCGCCCAAGACGCTTGCACAATGAAGACGCTTGCAAAATGAAGAGTCCCAAAGTTGCAAGAGATGCAACGCAAGAACAAAACAATCCACCAAATTTGAATTCAAAAGAGGCCATTCATCTAGGCCATCCATCTGTCTATACCCCATACGGCATAATACTTGCCAACAAACTCCCCAATAAATTAACGTTTTAACAAAATACTAAATTTAGTTTATTTCTTAATTAAAAACCACTGCTTTTTTATTGCTTTTCTTGAATTGGTTTCTTGAATTTCTTTTTGAATTAGAGAAGAAAGGAAACAGGGAGAAAAGCATTTGCATGCGACATTCCATGCAATAGCCATGGATGAGCATCAAGAATCTGTCATGGAAGAAATTGTAGCAAGTCCACGTTCTACAATAAGCAAGAAGATGCCGGACAAATTGAAGGAGAGCAAGAAGAGAAAAGCAATAGAGATACCGGGCTCTGGAAGCGCCCAGAAGAAGCGCCAACAACGTGAATAATCTTCTACTTCATTTCTTTGGTTTCTTTGGTTTTTCTTCTCTGTTAATTAGTGGATGTCAAAGTAAAGAAGCTTGCGAAATATCTTACCAAAAATTAGATATATGTGTTTCTAGTTGGCTTTGCATACTGTATCCACTGTACTAACTGTACTAAGAAGTAACTGAGAGATAGATTGTCTATAACTATAATTGGCCTTCATCATTGAGAAGGATTTCTAAAATGCTACTTGACTAATCGAAAAGCTAATTACACCTAATTACACCTTCTGAAGGCTGGCCAAGCAGGTGGCCAAGCACCAATACAGATAAAGAGATAAATTATAGACTTTGTGCTTTTGTTTGCTTGCAGTCTCCTATAATTTGATTTTTTCTATACCTGGGACTCGAGTCCGTGTTCCTTTTTACATTATCACTAAGAATATTTATCTTCATGGATATTAAGAATTATTTAAGTTCATGGATATTCCATGGATATTCTTTTTTTTATATATATATATCTGATATCAATCATATATATGTTCTTATGTTTGTCGCGCTTATCCGACCGTCCGTTCGAGATCCGGCGGCTCCACGTTGTTTGGGGACACATCCCACGCCCCGGATGGCTTGGGAGTTTACATAACAACCCATATAGACACGATCCTACGGTCCAGGTTGATCCGATCCCCGACCATGGATCCGGTGATCCCACGGCTCACGTGGCTTTGGGACGATCCTAAGGCCCGATGGGTTGGGGTTCTTATATAGACTATATGTAACGATCCTACGGTCCATGTTGATTTGATCCCGATCGTCGATCCGAGATCCTACTGGCTCGGTGGCTTGGCACATATCCTCGGTCCACATGGCTTTAGGAATTATATGTGACGATCCCACGGCTCATATTGCTTTTTATATGGTGAGATCTTGATCGTTGATCGAGTCTAAGATCCTAAGGCTCATGTTGAATGCTTTCGTCCCTTAAGGAAAGGCTTTTAAAATTTTTATGTTATTGAAGGGATTCAACCACGGTCCTCAACCCCCCAAATCCCCCACTCTAACCACTAGATCAAGCATTAATTCAATGAATAATTTATGTTTCAAATATACTTAAGGGTAATATTGCCATTAAGATAAAATAGCCTATAATATTCTAGCTAGTTCAAGAAGGCTCTAGAATGTTCTGGAAGGCTCTAGAAAGTTCTAGAATCTTCTAGAAAGTTCTAGAACATAAGAGAATCTAGTGGGGATCTAAGAAAATTCTTCCAAAAAGTTCTAAATTGTTCTAATAAGTTTTAGAATGTTCTAGAATGTAGGGGAATCTACGGGAATGTAAGGAAACCTAGGAAAATACTTCCAGAAAGTTCTAGAATATATTGAAAGTCTTAGAATGTTCCAGAAAGTCTTAGAATGTTCTAAAAAGTTCTAGAATGTAAAGGAATCCAGAAGAATCTAATAAAATGTAAGAAAATCTTATAAAATATAAGAGAATCTAGAAAAATATTTACAAGCCTAAGGGAATCTCTTAAAATTTGGGGGATCTAAAGGAATCTTCATAAAATCTAAGGGAATCTAAGAAAATGTTGATGAAATCTTAGAGTATGTAAGGGAATATTTATAGAATCTCCTTGAATCTCATATAATATAAGGGAACCTAGGGCAATCCCATAAGATCTAAATGAATCTAAGAGAATCTAAGGGGATCTTCATAAAATCTTGGAAAATCTAGGGAATCTTATAAAATTTAGAGAACCTTGGTAGAATCTTAGAGAACCATGGTAGAATCTGAGAGAACCTTGGTAGAATGTTAGATAATCTATGAATTTAGAGTATTTTCAAGAGATTCTTTTATAAGAACTTGCATGCTAAAATTGGAACAATAGGAACATGCTAAAATATATATATATATATATAACAATCATATATATGTATATCTTATGTTTGTTCTTAGGCGTATTAATTTTCTTGTTATATATATGTTCTTATGTTTGTCCTCCTCCTAAATTCGACCGTTGATCCGAGATCCTACGGCTCACGTGGCTTTGGGACGTATCCTACGGCCCAGATGGCTTGGGAGTTTGTGTATAGACTATATGTAAGCGATCCTACGGTCCAGGTTGATTTGATCCTGATCGTCGGTCCGAGATCCTACGGCTCACGTTGTTTTGGGACACATCCTACGGTGCACATGGCTTTGGGAATTTTATGTAATCGATCCTACTCGTCGATCCAGGATCCTACGGCTCATGTTGCTTTAGATTTTTGCCACGTGGCACGATCTCGGCCCTTGATCGGGTCCAAGATCCTATGGCCCACGTTGAATGCTCATCCTTTAAGGAACGGCTTTTAAAAGTTTTATGTTGTGTAGGGGATTTGAACCCTGGTCATTGCGCCCCCCAGCCCCCCATTCTAACCACTAGACCAAGCATTAATTCTATGAATAATTTATGTTTCAAATATACTTAAGGGTAACAATCCAGTTAAGATAAAATGGAGTATAACATTCTAACTAGTTCAAAAGAGTTCTAGAATGTTCTGGAAGGCTCTAGAAAGTTCTAGAATCTTCTAGAAAGTTCCAAAATATTCTAGAAAATTCTAGAACATAAGAGAATCTGGGGGGAATCTATGAAAATTCTTCCAGAAAGTTTCAAATTATTCTAATAGGTTCTAGAACGTTCGAGAATGTAGGAATCCATGGGAAGGTAAGAGAATCTAGGGAAATACTTCCAGAAAGTTCTAGGATATTTTGAAAGTCTCAGAATATTCCAGAAAGTCTTAGAATGTTCTAAAAAGTTCTAGAATGTAAAGGAATCCAGGAGAATCTAACGGAATCTAAGAAAATCTCATAAAATGTGAGAGAATCTAGGAAAATATTTACAAGCCTAAGGGAATCTCTTAAAATCTAGGGGATCTAAGGGAATCTTCAAAAAATCTAAGGCAATCTAAGAAAATGTTGATGAAATCTTAGAGTATCTAGGGGAATCTTTATAGAATCTCTTTGAATCTTATATAATGTAAGGGAACCTAAGGCAATCTCATAAAATCTAAAGGGATCTAAGGGAATCTAAGGGGATCGTCATAGAATCTTGAAGAATCTACGGAAATCTAATGGAATCTAGAGGGAATCTTATAAAATTTAGAGGAATCTCCACGAAACCTTCAAGAGAACCTTGGTAGAATCTTAGAGAATCTATGAATTTAGAGTATTCTCAAGAGATTCTTTTAGAATGTAGGGCACGACAAGAACTTGCAGCATAGGAACATGCTAAAACTTGAACATGCACCGTAGGACGCATTAAATTTCTTGTATATATATGTAGTGTTGAACTGCCTCTTGATGGATGTCTTATTTATGCCTCCAAATAGATGTTTTTCTTATTTATGTAATATTGAAGAATATCTATGGACATCTTTTTTTCTTAAATAATATCCGTGGAAGTTTTTCTTCTTTAACTAAGATCACGGATTTAAGATGAAGATCCTCAAAACACAAATGTTATAGAAAAGCAAGCCATTGAAGATGCTATCCAAGTTAGTGAAGCCATTGAAGATGCTATCGAAGTTAGTGATACTAATCAAGTTGGCATACCAAAGCCACTTGATAGTAGTGCAAAAGCAAAGAAAGAATCTTTACTCGCTAGGCAAAGAAATCTTGTAAGATACTTTTTCTCATTCTCCTTCTTTTTCATGTTCTCTTGTTCATCTCTTTTACTTTTATCATGTCCTGATAATTGGCATCCTAATTATCATCCTTTTCATGTTATAGTGCTTTGGAAAAGTCGATGGGTCGGACTCAAGTCCGTGAAATTTTACTGATGAATTGTTTTCTTAGGTTTGAGCCAGAAACTGACTAGGACGGCCTTCATCAACCTAGGGTTCTAGAAGATACTCCATTGAGGAGTTGGACCATCGGGATAGCCTGCAAGAACCTAGAGATTTGCATGAGGTTGAGTTGGATCATGGTGATGGGGATGAGAGGAATGACAAAGAGTTGTTGCCAAAGTTACAGATTGTAAGTGCATCAGAAAACCTTCTGAATGCTTTGGCATCTTTTCCAGAAATGAAGAAGATGACTCCCGATGATGCTGATGTGATAAACATTCTGGACAAGAGGTCATTCAATATTTAGATTGTCATTTTGGACATGGATTTATGTTGTAATAACTTTGCTATAATATCATGGAATTTTATGTTGTAACATGGATTTATGTTGTAATAACTTTGCTATAATATCATGCAATTTTATGTTGCAATAGTACGTGGAATTTTATGTTGTATTATAGAATTTTTTGGGTTGCCCCTAGGGGCAAACCCTTGTTTATGGGTTTATGGCATATCCTAGGTATATGCTAGAATATACCTAGGATATCTTTGATGACTGCTCCAAACCTCCTATTCCCTCAGAAACTCTCGGTCACTGCGTTCTAGATCCCGCATTCGGATCCAGATGCTCCTACTATTCGCTATAAACTCTCAAACTCTCGGTCACCGCATTCTCAATCCGGGGATGCTCCAACCGCTTTCAAGCCAAGCAATTTTCATCTTGTTTGTTCCGAAATATATTCTAGAAGAAGGCACCAAAACTAATGATTTGTTCGTGACTATGTCTTGAAGCATGCATTTAGAGGGGAGATATTGCAAAATAATCACCATGCCGCCCTTTGATGCATTCGCATATGCTAGAGGCCAGCTGCGGTATGTTTATAGAACTTCGTGTTTGTACCCATTTTTGCATAGATTAGATTTGTTCTTGGCAAGATGGAGCTTGGTTTACTCTGTTTTTGTCATGCGGTATATATGGGACGAGACTAGAAAAATCAAAGTAGACTGAGATAAAATGCTTTTGGGCTTGAACACGAATGCTTAGAAGTCATACCGTCCATAGGTAGACAAGTGCTAACCATGCCAGAGCTCACCTTCATCAAGCTCTTGCGATCAAGAGTATCCTCACATGCAGTGCGACCTTCCTTAGATTTCCATTTGCAAGAAAATAGGCATTAGTTAAGAGAAAAAAAATCCTTGAAGCGAGAATGAAAAAATAGCGTAGGCTTTTTTGTTTATGCCAAAGAATGGGTTTTGAAACAAGGACAAAAGTTCAACTGTGTTTTATAGCTTCTTCCACAAAATAACTTTTTAACAGCTTTTGTGGGTCAGAGGTTTCTTATTATGCTTACCATAGCCATTTCACTAATTGCCTTTGGCATCACAATCAGTCTGCCGAAGCTTGGCGTATCAATTTGAGGGCCCTTGCCTTTTAACTATAGTAGACAAAGGAGGAACCTGCATTAATTGAGTATAGTTCCATCTTTTCACTTTTCTCGATATTTATATATGAACGTCACCTTATTTTACATGTGGCTTCTCTCGCTCAATCTGTTAATTTCATTTCTCCGACAGTGATGGGGTGTTCTTTGCATGCTTTTTAATATAGTTGTAAGCAATCGAGGTAAAATGATCCCACGACAAAAATGCAGCAGATAGACAAGATAGATAAAAACGCTTTCCTTTAGCAAAATAAATAACGCCACATTGCTTCCGAAGACTCGATGTGAAAGTCCATGCCTCCGACGACGGCCTCCATTTTGCTTCGTAAAACGGAGGGTGCCAGCTATACATTTTGCCTTTAAAACCCATATCCTCTCTCGCAAATTTTGCATACTATTACATACTTTGGCAATGTATCAACAAATCAAGCAATGGCTATGGCTTGTCCCTTCTTACATTTGTTTGCTTCTACCAGCCAATCCGCAAGGGGCTATCACCGCCGTAAACAAAGCGGACATGCACGCACTTCTAGGTTTCAAATCCGGTCTTAAACTAAGATATGATGAAGGTAAAGTACTTCCATCTTGGAACAAAAGTGCGCATTGTTGTCTATGGACCGGCATTACTTGTAACAGTAGATTTTTCTTTCCTCTTTGAACCCTCTGTTATGCTTTAACTATGCAGACTTTGTACTTATTTCAGGATTCATTTTGATATTAACTTTGCTCCTTTGTCTTACGATGGAGGAAACATGATTGCCTTGAATATGGCATTTACTCGTGCCACATTGAAAGTGGATTTATCTCAGTAAATTTCAAACCCCGTCACAAAATACCTTCCCCAACTCCAATCTTTGCAGCTTCTCAACTTATCATATGTTAGAATATCTCGAGTTTCCCTATTCAACTGGCTCAACTTCCACAACTAAAATTCCTTTATCTCCAGTGCCAAGAGGGTCTGGAGTCCTCCGCCATCATGGCCAATTTTACAAAGCTTGAGGCTTTAGATCCGGGAACAAATAAAGATCTAGAAGGCAATCTAGATGTACAATATCGCCTTCCCTAATCTGAATTATTTATCTATGTCATATACTTCTGTTTATGGAGTCATACCACTTGTTTTTTGGAGATCTATCTAAGTTGAAGTACCTTGACCTCTCACAAAGAAGCATTGAATGGGAAGATTCCCGAGCAGCTTGGCAAGCTCTCTAACTTAGCCCATCTTGATTTAAGTGGCAACAATTTTGGCCAAAAGATCCCTTCCCAGCTCTGCAATTTGAATACTTAAGTCTTGGTGGGAATCAAGATTTGACAGAAACATTCCAAAGATGTTTTGGAGGTCTTTCAGAGTTGACATAGCTTAATCTTGAGGGATGCGCACTAAATGGAGAAATACCCTCTTCTCTTTCTAATCTTTGTAAGTCTGCAGAGGTTAGATCCGTCCGAAATAACTTTGTAGGTTCTGTTCCTTCATGGCTTGGTGGTTTATCGATCTAAGATATCTTCATCTCAAGAGTGCTCTTGGTGGAGTAATTCCGAGTCACTTGGCAAGTTGGTTAAACTTAGGGAACTCATATTTGATAGCTTAGCCTTAACTGGTGGCTTTCCAAAGAGCTTTACAAAGTTGCGAGCTTGGAGAAGCCGCAAATCTCGTGCTTAAGTAATCCGGCAGAAGTTTACCCGACCTTGGTAAATTGGAGAACTTAAAACTTTTATGGATAACTAGCACTCGCCTTCAAAATAACGGTCTCAAAGGAAGGATTCCAGCATGGGTAGTGAATACAACAAATGCTATAGCATATTTGAATCTGGGAAATAATCGGTTTTCTTTTGATATTCCAATGATTCCATCCGCTTCCTAGCTAGATCTTCATGTTAACAGGTTACAAGGCCACAATCGGGTTTAATTTCACAAAGAGACCGGGTATGTGGTGCGGACTTTGTGTTTTCAATAGATTTATCAGAGAACGAATTCACAAGTGTAGAGTATATTGGAGATCGACCAGACGCTGGAGGATGAATGAATTTCAGACATTGGACTTATCAAAGATTCAATTCTTTGGAATAATACCAGCAGTCTTTGTGAAGACACAACTAACTAGCTTCAACGTATCCAATAACCATTTGAGTGGACAAATTCCTCAAGGAGGCGTGATCGCAGCTTTTCCTATTTCAAAGCATTTGAAAATAACGATGGCTGGCGCGGCGGCACTCTTCCTGCCTGCAAATAAAAAGTTTCTTGGGCAGAAGTCTTCACCTTATGTTGTAAGGTAAGCCATGTTTGCATTGCTTGAAAGGCCGGGTAAGGATACAAAAATTAACAAAGTCTTCTTCCCAATAACCATGGTTAAATCTAGAACTGTTGTACGCTTAAGTAAAGTGGATCTGTTTATCAAGTGGAATCGCTACGTATCTTACATAAATACATAAATAAAATGCCCAGCCATTGAGCATGGGTTGATGTACTTCATCTCTTAAGTTCATTGATTGATACTACATGTTATGTTATTTGCTTTGAGCATACCATGTATCAGTTTTGACTCCATTTGCTTTGAGCATACCATGTATCAGTTTTGACTCCCAAACTTAATGGAATTGTTATGACTACTTTGTAAATGAAAACAATATTTGCGCTACCGCGTGTCTCCGTTGCCATGGGAATTTTTTAAATATCATAGCGATTATTTGTTGTGCTATGTACATCAACATTGTTGGACATAAAATTTGGTATTCCATGTGACGTTCAGCATTAATCTTTTTCAGTTCCGTCAAGACACAGCTGCGCGGCCAGTTCTCAGTTTGGTCATGTCTCCACCATGCAATGACTTTCCCATTGTCTCATTATTCGCATGGTTACCTCAAGCTCACAAATTTCTCGGTGCAAGAAGACCTCATCTCCGTGGATTTAACTAGTCGATGTGGGGAGTTGTGCAAGATGCGAGAGGCCAGGATCCAGAAGAAGTTTGGCAGTGTATAGGAGGAGCACTGCTCTTATTTGTGATCAATAGCCTCAGAATCATGGTTGGATTATGTTTAGTGCTCCCTTTTCTTGTTCTTGTTTTCTTCTTGTTTCTTTTTTTGTCATATATTGTTTTTGGATATTGCCTCTAGTTTCTTTTGGGCTTAGGCTCTTTGCTCTATACCCTGAAGGTAGCAAGCATTTGTGATTTGCGAGAAGTGTGGAGCATTGGCTCACATGTGTTGAGCAGATGATAAAGATACACAGTATGAATGGATAGATTTCCAGCTAGTGAAAGGGAGGGCCATAAAACATAATGAATGCAACTATAAAGAGTTGGAGTGCGTTTTGAAGCAAATCAGCCTTTCAAACTAGCCAACCTGCAACAATTAATGGTTTAGTACAAGTAGATGATTTTGAATTGTGGGTGTTGTTTAACTCTTCTTCAAACATATCACATTGCATGAACATGTGCTCCAAAGTGTGGTGAGGCTCCTTAAACAAGATGTATAGGATATAATGGCATTTCTTTCCGTGGTTTGTAGTATTTTAGAAAAGCCTTGTAGCTAAGGTTATTGTTATATCATAGAATATAAGAAGTAAATTGTTACTCCTAGGCAAGCAACGTGATTACGATTTCTTTGCCATATGTTTGATATCGCCAAGTTCTAAACAACCACATTGGCTTGAAGAAAATGCTAGAAACAAAAACATAGATTCATGATACAAGCCTTGGCAAAGAAAATGATTATGGGTCATTCATTAAGAAGGCAGTTTTACATAGCTGGGATTATTTTAAACACTTCATTTAAATCGGTGCCTTTAAATACAATTATGATGGTTATGATATATGGAGTAAGTATAAATAAAGTTATCTGGCTAATAATTAGAGTACCTTATAGATTGTAAGGGCCTCTTGGATGTAATATATTCATTGTGAACATGAATACTCATGGATGGTGGTTGCTTCATGGCTATCTCTTAGCCATTATAATTACACTTTGGTATTCCACATATTCAAGATCGTCTTCCACGCCATTCAAAATTGAGAGATATACTCTACCATAAAATGTCGAACATTAATAATGGATTCAACCTTGTAGTTTTAGAACCAAACAAATGTCTGCACACTAGGGTGTCTCATTTTCGATGTCCCTTTTGTCCCCCAATTTAGTACTAAAATCAATAAAGGTGGTTGGAAATCTTGGAGGCAATTTCAAATTTAGAAAACAAAAATAGCAATAAAAATTCGAATTCCTTGAATCTTGGAGAACTGGGCTACAGTGCGTGCATGTGTTGAGCCCCGATAAAGAAAACTAAAAGACCAACGAAATCATCATTCTTGCTTCTCGTCTTTCGATATCTTCAAGGTTTGAATGGAATCAATGGATTGTGTTTCTTTTTCCTATTTGGAACATTCAATTTGCGAGTTATTAGCGTATTTGAATGCCTTGCCTTATGAATTATGAATTGGGCATGGAAATAGCATTCCACTGATATGTTTCAGTCCAGTTTTTTGCGTTGCCCCTAAGGGAAAAAACCCTCATCCATGTGGGTTTGTGGCATATTCGAAGTATATGTCAGTATATGCTCGAAAACATGACTTTGAAGTGTGATTTAAGCCATTTCACTCTCGGGTCACAGAGGGCAACCCTCCGTGCGCAGCACCTTGTTTATTTTTTATGTTCACTTCTATAGATATAAGTAAGATAATAGAATTTTTTATTTTTTATGTTCATTTCTATAGATATAAGTAAGATATAAGTAAAAGTCTATTTCGTTTTCAATTTTTCCAATACCAACTTAGTCTGCTAAACTATAATGGCACACAAAACTGTGTAATGGAGCCATAAAGTGAAGCTTAGTCCGCTAAACTCCAATGTCACACAAATTATACAAAATTCTAATGGCACATAAAGTGAAGCTTAGTCCGCTAAACTCCAATGGCACACAAATTATACAAAATTATAATGGCACATAAAGTGAAGCTTAGTCCGCTAAACTCCAATGGCACACAAATTATACAAACAAGGTGCTGCGCACGGAGGGTTGCCCTCCATGGCCGAAGAGTGAAATGGCTTATGTTGTAGTTGTAGACAATAGAGTATATCGAAATTGCTATTTTAAGACATTGACATTTTGTGAAGGTGATGTTACGCATTCGCATTCGCATTTGCATTTGCATTTTACTTTACGACATCGACAGGCTCGAGCTTCTCAACCACCAACTCGTTACGGAGCTCTCTGTGACAGCTATCGTTGCCACGTTTCGAGATCGCACCACGGGAACCATGCTACACACGACAAATATATATAGGCACCACGGCGGGAGCATGCAGCAATTCCTTGACAATATTAGAGCGATTGCTGAGAGTTCAACATTGCAATCCACGCTTGGAGCCAATGCTGCTAGGACTGTCCTCATGGGAGATTTCAACATAGATGCCCTGCGACAAAACAACATCATCGCGGTGTTACAGGCCACGATGCCCGGCCATGTCCAACAAGTGAATGCCCAATCATCCCTCCGCGGCAAGATCTTTGCTTGACCATATCTGGACAAACTTCAAGCCTGCCTTTTGCGACATCGGCCATTGCTACTGGAGCGACCATAGACGAGCATATATAGTGTTCACTTGAAGGTGGCAATGTGTGGAGGAATTTAGTGTCGTTTTGCAAATTTAGCTGCTATTAATATAAGCGAATCTTTATCATTTAAGTTACGTATTGGATTTGTCTTTGAATTTGATAATGTTATAACCTAACCAAATATAATTTTGATCCTAACCAAATATAATCAGGATTGTAATTTTGATCCTAACATTCACCTCCCCATCTCAGAAAGTACTTTAGCAAATTCCATGCGTCTTTGCTTCTCTGCGAGGATCGCCTTGTGAACAATAACCAGCGTCGACGGGAAGAATCTTGAACCTCTCCAAAAACAACTCAATGGTAGCGTCAAAATCACCTAGAAACAACAACAAATATTTGCTAAACATTGTGTTCGCAGAATCGATAGAGCAAACCGGCCCACAAAGGTAACAGTTGTAGGGTTTTGTTGCATGCGTGAATAACATAGTTATTTCTGCTAGTTATGTTATCGATTCATATTAAATTCTCCCGATCTCAAGGAGTGAAGGCAATTTAAGGTTTTTTTGCACACAAAACATATCAGCAAATCGAGGGGCAAAAATTACTCTGTTTAATTGTACAGGGGGATTTGCGGATCTTGGTTGCTTCCGTCATAAAATGGAATACTAACATGCGAGGAGCAAACATCTCGGCAATTCGGCGATGGGGGCATTAATTTGAAAGCATCGGATAATTCTACAATCTGGAAAAGCTCAGATTCATCCTTTTGCAACAAATGTGGTGTGTGTGTTTTCTAGTTCAAACCTACTCCTCTATGCAGTAATTTACCATATTTATATTGCAAAAGGCTTCACAGAATATTTTTGCTATCCTCAAACAAATATATGTACCAATCTGCCCTCCTTGAACGTAATAATTTATCACTTTATGATCCAAGCACAGAAATATTTCCCATTCTTCCAAGAATGTCCCTTGCATAGCTCGAAATTGTCTAGTAATCCTATGCATGTATAGCAGGCAGCCAAAATACCAACAGTTTTGGATTAGCGCAGTTTGCCAGGCGGTGGGACTACAACCTAATACCATGATATACACACCTGCACCTACGAAACCACCACACACCACTGCAAGGCGCCAAAGAACGTTCCGCTCAGCCGGAATTGTCTTCAAAGTCCGGTCAAACAGTGAAAATAACGCCATGGCCGCCCAATCCCGTATTATAGCCAAACACCTAGCAAATGGCTTCTCTCCTAAGATAACTCCTCAGAAATGAACGGCCTTGACAAAAAAGAAAAATGCTTCACAACGTCCATAACGAGTGGTCTTAGCAATGAAGCACCTGTCACGCACACTGTCTTGGCCATGCTCACATGTCTGCATGCAAATTGATGGCTTCAAAATACTCAAAGCTAAACACTAGAAAAAGGATGGGATTTCAAGGTCAACACTGGTTGCAAAAATCGTTTCCCAACGTGGCTTCTACTGTCAAACATGTTCTGAAAATACCATGCATTTTTTTTCTCGGTTACCGCGAATGTCTAGCAAGCAATAGTGAATAATTAATATTGCGCATTTAATGAAAAAAGGGACACAAAAATAAACATGTACTTTCGGACATGCGGCGGCGACGGGGAAGCGGACATGTAATCATTGCAAAATAATTCATGATGCAAAGAATCATCCACCGAGCTTTGCAATTAATAACCCAAACTGGGCGAGAATCGCCAATGCAAAATCTCATTGAAATTGAATCCTTCTAAGGATCCGTCTACAATGTTTCAAGATTTTACACACTTGGTTTCTTCGCACTATTTGAATGTTAAACATTGCAACTAAAATCTATCTCAGACCTTTGCACTAGCAAAAGATTTCTAAGTGCATAAGCTCGGACTATAAATTTTACCTCATGTGTGCCTTCCCATTATTCAGCTTTATATCTTCATTGTAATGTGCGAACCATTTGTCCACTTTAGCGAGGCAATCTTTAAAGTTTGTGGTGCAAAGCTCCATCTCAATATCCTTTTAATTGCCCCATGCAATATCTCGTATCCATTCCCGGATCTGCGACTACAACATTCAAATTAGTATGCATGCATATGATTTCTTTCCTTTTATGTTAAGTGTGCAAATGACAATATGATGCAAGCCTATCCGGAAAATGACGAACACATTGTATATATAGGCGCCAATTAATGCCGCAAGCTAGTTATCAACCGCAAACAATAGTGTAATCTCTGCGGGAAGTAACTAAAGTAGTTCTTCACTATAAAGAAACAATTACTGAAGAAATTACTACAGCTCACCCCAGTCATGAATTGCATGGTTGTGAATAGGCCCATCAACCATAACAAATCTCTGCATGAACCGAAAGGATGTTACCCTGACCGGAATCAAAGCAAAAACTAGAGTAATAAGATGCTAACCGCAATGGTGGCTATGACCGGCGTCGCGAGGATAGCACCACATTATCAAAGCGCCTACAAATCTCGGCTATGTGATTCTTTGAAACAATAACTATCATAGTTGCAATAAACAATGGTCGTCATGCTCATTTGATGTAAAGTAAAAAAAGAAAGCATTTAAGTCGAAAACAATACCTCAACCGTTTCCCGCATAAGCAAAACAGGGGCCTTAACCTCGTTCAACTTTAGAAGTTTTTCTTGGTTATGTGTTGTTTTCGATGGTGATAGACTTGTCAATCAATGTGCCAATTAAAGGCGAAGAAAATTACACAAATGAAAGGCAAAAAAAGCAGTTAGAACACCTTTCTTGGCTGTTCTCCTTGCGATAAAGGGCGGCCTTCAAATTCCTCTATGATTCTCTTAATAATGATGTCAATCGTCTGCATAACACAAGCTTAAACATGTATATTGTATATTTATTTCGGTTTAGAAGATGATAGATGTATCTCACCGAGGGAAGTTCATTGGACTGCTTGCTCTCCACAATTGTGCGGACAAGGCTCGAAAGGGACTGAATAGAAGCCTGCATTTGTAATTATTTACCCATGAATCCAAAGCCTCTCGGGAGAGCATAACTAGAATGAAAAGTTGCAAACATCTATGTTCTTTGAGTGTCCTTTGATTTTCTACGATTGGAAGATCTTGTATAGACCTTGGCTTCAATTGGAATAAGTCCCGCAGTCTTATGCAAACATCATGAATCAGACTACAGGTTGGATCTGCAATGTAAACATTCAAACCCATTTGTCGATGCACATAAGATCCTAAAACGTGCAGAACCATGTCTGGACGAACCTGAGATGGTAAACTCACAAGGGAAGTTTTCTACATCATGGTGGATGGCCCCAGATTCCCAGTGCCTGGTATTGGTCTGACAATCAGAACCTCCAAACTTGCAGAGGGGTAGTTAAGCTTGGCAAGCAGGCCCTGCATCTGTAAGCATTCTTCTCTTCCAAGGCTGGCTACATTTCCTGGTTGCAAGGAGTCGTGGAGTTCTTTACATCTGACCGAGAGTTTACAGGAAATAGGGGGGTTTGGAGCAGTCACCAGCATATACCTAGGATATTCTAGCATATACCTAGGATATGCCAAAACCCCACATAAACAAGGGTTTGCCCCCTAGGGGCGACCCAAAAAATATCAAAGCTAAACTCTAATGGTAGATAAATTAAAAAACAAATAATGCTAAACTTAGTCCGCTAAATTAAAAAATAGGAAGTGGTTTTTTCTCAATTTAATTGCATAGGTCTTGTTATGGAAGATGTTGTTTTTTGGTTTGGGAAAAAAATGTATGGGCAACATCCCATAACACAATCAAAACAAAAAATAGTCAATAAATAAAGAATCCAACTTCCAGACAGGTAGTTCCCGGCACGAATGCTAGCACAGAACTGCAAAAACCTAACTAGGTCTCTGTTTGCAAAGTTTGATTCAACCAAAATCTACCTCTGCTATTCTTGAATGCAGTATAGTGCCAAGCCCTCAATGATACTGGTTGATTCATCTCTCCACCAGAGCTTGCCGCATAAGCTTACCCCCGAGCCATCGGAGGTATTTCTTCGAGAAGGCCGCCAAGAAGATTCGGCTTAGCAACCTCATGTATACTATGCTTATGGATATGAATCTCTCCTCTGAAGGCCATGGCCACTGAAATGGTGGTTATTGTATAACTGTAAACCTTCCTGCTTCCCTAAATTCCATTCAATACCCTTTTGTGCTTGCTTACTATCCATCAGAAGTAGCAGCAAAGCTATGGCGGATGTAAAGCTCCAGTTTTGGTCTGCGGAATGAGGGGCACAGTTGCCATGAACACAGAATGCTTTGAATTGTATTCAATGTTGAACTCGCTGCCATAGATCACAGTTCTATCTGCTTCGTCAAATAGATGCATATGTCCTTGTTGAACATAAGGACCTGCCATGAACCTACTCGAAAACAAGGAAAATGCATGGAAAATACGTGAGAAATAATGCAAGGAATATGCCAAAATCGGTGAAGAATCTGATATATGATGAATAATCAAGAACACAAAGGTCCCAAAGCAAAGAGGAACACGAAATAGATGCCTAGAAGGTCAAAACTGGCATTGAACTAGAATGGTTCGACAAGAATGAGGCTCTTTCTTATATATGTAAATCAATGGTCCAGATGATGCCACTTCAACGGATGAGATCTTGCCAAGTGTCACACGTAAACGTAGGTTCTGGAATGTTCTAGAACCTCTTGAAAGCTGCTACGCATATGTGGATGATGCAAGAGAATATCGTCAAGGATAATAGGTAGCGTAGTTGGCAAAGGTATATGGCTTGTAGAAAGTTGCAAGTTTGAACCTTGTCTCGTGCAACTACTTTTTTGCATCCATGTAATGGCTATATTTGTACATACGAGTATAAGACCCATATAGTCATCACACTATCCCCCTTCTACGACAGCGACGAGTGCTCAGAGTTGGAGCTGAAGTACTCGAACTTGCTTATCTAGGTAACAGTGGTAGAACTCTACAATTTTACCAAGAGCATTAGTCAGATTCTCGGCAGGCTCCAGAAGGTAACCTTTCTATTCAACAAGGTAATACAATCGTCGGCAAAGAAACTTAGAGTCTAGAATCTCTCGAACCTCAAACTCCTCATGACCATCAATTCCGGAACGCGATCCGGAAAGGGATTAAGTGTATAGGGCTTCAATAGAGAAACATGAAATACCTGATAGAGACAAACAACTGGAGAGAAGTCAAACCAAAATGCCACGTTGCTAATCTAAGTCGTGATCTAGTACGGGCCAGGGCGATGATAGTCAAGCCTATTGCAGATGAAGGTCCCTATGAAGAAGCCAGATAAGGTCATTGATTGAAGGGTCTTGAGCTTTTCAAATCGAAACTCAATGCTAGGATTGATAGAGTCATATCCAGCAGCACTAAAGAATCAACAAGGATGCTGATCAAAGTTTATAAAGATTGGAGTCTAGCCAGAGGAAACATGTATTGAGTTATTATAGGCAAACTCAGTTAATGGGAGTCAGTCAACCCAATTATCCTGCTAATAACTGATAAAGCATCTCAAATATTGCTCCAAAGACTGATTAGTGTGCTTTGCTTCTCTATTACTTTCTAGATAATGACAGAAAGTCGGTCAACGGTCAACATGTAATGACTCCAAAAGTCGCTTCCAAATTCCTACGACAAACTGAGGTCCACGATCACTGATGACAATGTTTGGCAACCCCCGGAATTTGAATATAAAATGAGCCATCTTAGAGAAGCGATCAACAACGACCATGATGGCATCATGACCCCGAAAGAGTGGCAGCTCCTGAATGAAATCCATAAAATTATTCTTCCAAGGTCCGTTTGGAATAGACAACAATTGAAGAAGACTATGGGGGAGATGTCTCGACACCTTTGCTCAGCAGTATATATTACAGGATCGGATGAAAGCTTTGATAGAATGGCAGAGCCCAGGCCACCAATACTCTCGACTCATAAGTTCAGGAGTCTTGGCTACTCCAAAAATACTCACGACTAATAAGTTCAAGAGTCTTGGCTACTCCAAAGTGTCCGACCATAAGTGATTCATGACAATCTGGAGAACTCGAAACTTAGAAGCGACATCTGGAACATACAGAAGCCCATCGGAAGAGGATTCTATCTCAAATCTGAAAACGATCATAGTCCAACTACATTTGCTGAGAAGATGATGATGAGCCAAGATGTGAAAATACATCTTAAGCCAATGATCGACGGGCAGAGAAGCCCGAATAGACTCCAATAAGGTTGTATCATGGGACCTCTCAAACAAAGTGGTGGCCATAAGCTTGAACTAATCAGGCACAAGAATAACTTGCGTTTTCTCAAGGTAGGAGCATCGAAACAAGGCATCAGGCTTTCTTTAAAGAATTTCAGGACGGTACTTGATCATGAAATCAACGCAGGATAAAACTTGAGTATGCCACTGGGCTTGGCGAGAGTTGAGCAATCAAGTAGACCAAAAATATTCTGACATTTCTTCATCTTGACATAAATTCCATATTCCTGCAGCTTTTAAATGAGGTTTTGGACATGTTCTTCATGTTCTTCCAAAGCCTTCAAATACATCAGAATATCACCTAAATAGATGATAACAAAAAGATCCAAAAACTCGTGAAAGACATCATTAGCCATGTGCTAAAAGATTGTTGGAGCACTGATAAGGCCGAAGGGCATGACTGTGTATGCAAAATGGTCGTACCGAGTTCGGAAGGCTATCTTCCACTCATTACCTTCCCTGATCCAAATAAGATTATAAACTCCTCGAAGTTCAATTTTGGTGAAGTATCATGTGCCTTCAGCCACTCAAGTAACTCTAGAATTAGAGGAAGAGATATCGATTGCATACAATGATCTTATTGAGGATGCAGTAATCCATAACCAACGGCAAAGAACTGTCCTTCTTGGAAACAAAAAAGATAGGAGCCCCTGCAAGTGACTAAGAATGTCAAAAATCTCAGTTGCAAGATTCTCTTCGATATAGGTCTGCAAAGCCTCCAACTCTGTTGGTGATAAACCATAGATAGGGCCATATGGTGGGGTCATCCTTGGCTGGAGATCAATTGTGCAATTATAGGGACGATGCTCTGGAAGCTTGCTGACTTTGATCTTGTTAAAAACATCGAAAAACTTGTGGATAGAAATCTTCGAGATGCAGAGTTGAGGGCATGACTGGGATGAAGCTTCTATGGGAATAAAAGGTTGGATAGGAGCTGGAGCTGGCGCAGGGACTAGGCAGGAGCAGGAACTGGAGCAAGGACTGAAACAAGAGCTGGGGCATCATCTAAAATATGAACTGAAGTAGAGACAAAAATGGGATCAGGACATGGAGCAGAAACGTAAACTAGAACATGAGCAAGAGCAAGAGCAGGATCAGGGGTCCATGATATTGTACGGACTGGAGTAGATGCAGGCGCAAAGGCAGGAACTGCAGGGCATAAGCATATTATAGGTGTCCATTTTTTTAACATGCCAAAGAACCTACACTGGGTACTTCAGAAATGGGTATTGTTTTCTTGTTCTTCCTATTGCAAACTAGTTCAAAAATTCAAAATAAAAGTTAAAAACACATTAATTTTCAAGGTCAAGATAAAGACAGTTGGAGGTGAAAATAGATGAATCCAATTTAACACTTATTAAGACATCATATAAGTACCCAGTATCCAGTGTTGAGTACTTTTTTAGATAGTTTTATGGTCCCAAATAATACTTTTTGAGGTATATTGTACACATGCTTATGCCCTGCAGACAAACTGGGACTAGATCTAGAACCAACAAAGAAGAAAGATCTAGAGTGTCAATCAATATGTGGGTTATGCAACTCGAGCCAGGGAAGACCCAAGACTACTGGTGCATGTGGGCTAGCGATGAGATTGAAGGAAATGATACAAGAAGCTTCCTCGAATAGAACCCAAAGAGTTTCAGTATATTCTGTGATTGCGCTCGAGAAGATCTCACGTCCATTAATCACACCAATAGAACTATGATATTTGAGCCTCGTTCTAGGGATGATATGCGTAGAAGCAAATGCACTATCCATAAGACAAGCATTCGCACCACTATCGAGTTGTGCCAATGCATCGAGTTGCGCCAATGTATCCAACTTCCAAACTTCTGATTGTAATGATATTAAGATAAAAAATTCTTTACTGACCTTACTAGAGAAAATAAAAGCTTCATCTCTTGTGAGAGGAGTCTGAGAAATGTCGGCTAGTCGTCGATAGACTCCTACTAATTAGATCGGCCCCTGTAGTTTTTCGATTGAATTGGGCACTAATTGGATATCCACGAGCAATATGGACAGTTCCTCCACAGTAGAGGTAAAGATTAGCCTCCTTCCAATGCTGCTTCTCAGCCATCGACAAGAGTCCTCGAACTGCACGAGCGATCTGCATGGGCATTAGATTATCTGCCTCAGAAGTGCTGGATGGAGTAGAGACTAGTACTACAGGTGCTTTTGGAAAGAAAAAAAAAAGGTCTGATGATGTCTTTCTTGTCTGTGTTCAAACAGACGATTATCACATCGAACTTCAATTTAGTGGCCTCTTCTAGTCTTGGGATCCTCCATAGATAGCAACATATTTTGACGTCCTCACGTAAGTCCCTCCAAAAACAATCTCAAAGCGCAACATCATCGTAGGTAGTATCTATAGCAATTTGATGAAATTCTGATGCATATCTCAAAGTTGGACGAGAACCTTGCCTGAGATTGTTGAGTTTCGTAACAGTTGTATGCTGCCGATTTGTATCTCCAAAACACGCCTGAAGCTCAATAGTAAAAGCAACGAGGTCTTACAATTCTAGAGCTCCTCTCTCCCAGGCAAGTTAATTTTAGGCTCTGATGGCCTCAATCCCAAGCTGGAAGCAGCTTCATGTGAAGAAACCCACTCTCTAAAGCTCTTATTATCTGAATGCAACTGTTGATATACTTGAACTAGGGATGACTTTATCGTCGTCCACACATACCCAAACTATAGAAATTGGCGATAAAAGAACTCCCAAGAGTTTTCTAAAAGGCGATTTCTTTTTTATTTTCTTATAGTTTCCCTAGAAATGAGGGCGATTTTTCTCGGCAATCAAGTTAATAATATCAAAGTAATGAGAGAATATTTTAAAACCATATTACTGAAAGATAGATTTACTTTAGCATTAGCTATCTACAGGAGAGCATGTAAAATAAAATATAAAGTTGTCAAATAAGAGGTCTAGATTATCAAAGTAGATGGATGGCACTGTAGGAACCATTGTATACAAACAAGGCATGGCATGACAACTTCCTTATGTTGATACATTCTGAGATATACATGGTGCATTTGTAGAAGCATTGGCAGCATATCTGTATATGAGAAATGCAACAAATTAAAGTCACTTTTACACAATAAATCAATGCCATGAATTAATGGTCAATTCAATTTGCATTACCTGTTAAAAGCCTTCTTCATCTCCTGTTTTGTTTTTTTTACATATACCTTATCCATCAATGCAACTAGTGCAGGATACTCATCGAAGATCTGTTCAACTGGGTAATACAAGGAGATCCAACAGGTGCTTATATTCTTCAACATCTTATTACCTTTAGTTCAACCCGCAGACATCTCCTACTGAGTCATATAAGTAAAATGGGTTACTTTTCACTTATTACAACAGAAAATCAACAACTTGCCGGGGACTCTTATAGCAAAAATCTTTGAGCAATTCGAGTATTGTTAGAATCATTCAATATCTTCGTAAGTGAAATTTAACCACTATTCATATTTGAATCCAAATATATAAAACAACATCAGCTACCATTTCCAAAGAAGAGTGAGTCTAAGGCTATTGCACAATTGGGGCTAGTTCATATCGACATTGGCGAATAAAAAATAATGTGTTGAAATGGAGCTAAGTATTTCATTATATTCATCGATAATTTCTCTAAATTCACCTTTGTCTATATTCTTTAAGGAAATCAAGAGAAATCAGGAGCATTGCAAGCATTCAAGGAGTTGCAAGCACTTGTCAAAACACAAACAGACATGTAAATTCAATGCTCAAATTAGAAAATGATGGTGAATATATCTTTAAATCCTTTACGCACTTTTGCACTGACTTGGGCACCCAAAGACAATTAACTGCCCCCTATTCTCCACAACAAAATGGGGTCTTGGAGTGAAAAAATGTGGATTTTAGTTGGGAATGCAAGAAGCATGTTTCAAACAAGTGGCCTATGCCTTTCCTTTTGAGCTGAAGCAATTCCAACAATAGTGTATATTCAAAATTGCCTCTAATAACTTCTCTGAATGGAAGTCCACATATGAAGTGTTCTACAAGAAGTTACCTTCATTGGCACATTGGCAAATCTTTAGATGCCTTGGGTACGTTCACATCCATAAATAAAAGCGCAGGAAATGCATAATAGAGTATCAAGTATATCATAGTTGGTTACAACTCCTCACCCAAGGCTTACAGGATGTATAATTCTAAAACAAAGGTGGTCATGTTTATTCATGATATTTATATTTGATGAAATATCATTCGTAGGCAGAAGGCTTGGCAAGTTTTATATCCTCCTCTGGAGGATCCAATCTCTAGGAAAGAATTATAAGTGCAAACTTTATCATTCCAATTAATTGAATACTGCGACCTTCCCACTTTCTAGCTCATGGATATATTTCGGCTCAGGATAATCTTACCCTGGATTGAGGGATCCCGGAGGTGTGATCCCGGAGGACGGCATCCCGGGAGGACGTGTGATCCCAGAGGACGGGATCCCGCCGTTAACTGCACAGTTAAAGGCTACTGCGCAGTTCGTAGGCCATTTTTTGGCAAGATTGGGGCAGCGCCATCGCTGCGGCGCTCGCCCTCCTTCCTCCTCCGCTGATACCTAATCCTATCCTCCCACTGATTCCGACCACCCTAGCACAAGCGCCATCCGATTTGGAGGAGAATCGAGCAAGAAAAACCCACACAAAGACTTCCCTGATTTTCCCTATAAGGGTTCAGATTTTTGTGCAGTTACTGCGCAGTAAGGGGGATCCCGTCCTCCGGATCACACGTCCTCCCGGGATGCCGTCCTCCGGGATCACACCTCCGGGATCCCTCAATCCAGGGTAAGATTATCCTGAGCCGATATATTTCTAGGTACTGGGCCCCCTCCCTCCCACCCAACTAGCACAATTCTAATAGCACGTGTGGAAATTCTAAATACACCCTTTAACATTTCAACCTTCCCACTTCCTTACGAATAAATCAAATCTCTGAATACAAGAACCTTGCTAGTCTCCGTTCTCCCTTGGCACTAATAGAATGCTCATTGACTCTAGCAACCAGCATTTAACTAGTCAATCACAAGCACCTCAGGCCTAAAAGTTCAAAATTTTCTATAGAAAGCCCTATACCTTAGCAGTGTATTTAGTGAAAGAGTGGCGGCGGGACTTCCTTCTCTTATTTGGGGAGGATTGTGCACCATGATAAATAGTGAATAGTGGATCAACACAAAAACATTATCTCAATCTGGACCATCAGTATAAGTTGGGTGAGAAAAAGTTGGTTCAATTTTGATCATCTATAGGGTTTTTGAATGTTTCTTACTATTTATAGATATCCCCATTTCCAAGAGACTTCGTGTGCTGAATTTCTTGCATCATTAGATTTTTAGTCTCTTTCATCAACAATTCAATATAGCATACTTCAAGCAGACATTGGGTCTTTTGATCTAAACACTTTCGTCTGTAACAGGATCTTCGGCGTTGCCAAGGTCACACAAAGCCAATAAATGAATTGACAATTATAATATACAGTAAAGGACTGACCCACCTGTTCATGTATTATAAAGTACAGGAAAAACTTTAGCCAAATCATATTTTGAAGCCTATGCAAGCTTCTTACACAACGCCTTTTTCTGATCCCAATTGTATAAGGAGGCCCCAAGGTTGTCATCAGCATAATATAAACTCACATTCTCAATTCCAGATGCACCAAGCTACAGAAAAAAACATTTATCAATGCGGTTTTGGAACATGCCCATCAACAGCAAAATTTCTGGTCGCAACAGGAAGGACGAGCCGAATCCCATCAAGCTCAGGCTTGGCAATTACTTGACAACCAAGCCGAGAACTGCAAGTGGCAACGAACAATTATCATAACATCATAACAATACAGAGCCTGAACAATGCAAATACTTACGTTTCTGTCAGTCCAAAAGCCAAATCAAGCATGTCATTTTCCTCATCAACTGGCTCTGGTAGTTTTGCATAAAAGTCTTCGTCCTGAAAGATTATGGTGGCGATAATAAAACTCATTGTGAAGAAAAGTAGATGCAATATAACAAAACGATTAAACATGCCTATCACTAAACACACTTCACACACTAACACATTGTGTAGGGTACCAAGATTACCATTACTATCACGTGGCATGTGGAGCAAGCTAAGGACCCCTCACATGCACCTGTATAATGGTAAAATATAAGCTAAAAGAGGGCAAATCATCTATCCCCAATATGTTATGACCAAGCTCACCTTCAAGCTCAATATCATTTTGATGAGCAGCTTCTAGCATTGACATGCCTACAGGTACCTGTATGGTCTTTTCACTCCCATCTTTATTGATAAAAGTCACCGAAATGCTGCAGAGAATACAAGAATCGCTTAGAAGGCCAATTCTAAATCTATTAGGCACCATTAAAATTTAATGGGCTCATGGACATTATGACCATTTCTCTTAAATCGCCATTGTTTGAACTATCTAACAAAACTCCGTTGTTTGATAAGGCGTATCAATTGTGCTATGGGTTCTCATATAATGGATAACATCAGCATAATGCGTTCTATGTGTTCTCGCTATATAATTGTCAAGTAAGATATAAATATTCTCAAAGGAGTGACCTTCCCCAACACAGATCCTTAACTCCATTCCAACACTTTGCAATAACCAGGGAGGCTAAACGAAAGTCCATATAATGCTTAGAAAGATTTTACATTGGATAATCCAGACTGTTTAACATGCAGTTTCTAAGCCAAGTAGTTGTGTTCAAGATATCACAATAGTCTGAATCCATAAATATTTATTCAGTCGTTACGCTAAGGAAACAAAAAATGGGGTTTGCATGATTATTTCCATGCCCTAAGTCGACTGACAAACTCCTGAACAGCATGCATGATACACCTAAAGTTCCCTAAGTTTCTTTCAAGCCATCTATTATTCTGAAGAATATGTGTTGAAATAAGCACTGGTATTATCCGAGAAAAAAAACTCATGTACTGCGTAGAAGGGTTTCTGATTTAATCTTAAGACATCAGATAGAGAACTCTGTGTAGACCCTTACCCCGAGTAATAAAAGTTTTTCTAAGTTGTTATTCACTTTAAAAAACAACAAAATTCTTGTGAAAAGGATGAAGTGGGTACCAACGTTTCACTATCAGGTTTCTCAGGTTTCTCGAATGAAAACGGACGCCGCTGCCAAGGATGAAGAGCTGACAGAAAAGAACGAGAAAATCAACTATGCATGATCTATCACCATATGCACAAAATGCAGCAATAACAACTAAAGAATATCAAGTAGACTGCCAAAGAGAAATATCTAAGAAATGCAGACAGAGTCTCAGGGACCACGTCTGAGGGTCATGTATACCAAATAGCTAAGCAAGCTATGCAGAAATTCTAAGGTTTTAGATCAGAAAAACACCAAAAATGCAAAAGATGATCAACAATTCCAAGCATAACTATCTGTCCATTTTAATTTCATTGTCTAATATATCTAGCTTTATCATAACAGGCGTCATAGATTCTTCTAAAGCACCTATTTTAAGATAAAGACACCTGACTACTAGGTGGTCATCTTCATAATCTTGTCACTACACAAGAGATAAAGCAGAAACTGATTCTAGGTTCTACAAGGGCCCATTAGACAAATGTCATAGTATTGAAAGACTAGGTCATACCTTGCCCAACGTTGAATCTCCGTTCAATTCTGCTATCCGCGGGGATGTGATAGTGATGCCGCTGCTGGTGGTGGAATTGTTGGAGATGCCTGCCAACACCACGCATCGCCGAGATAGCTCTCGGCCATAGCGATACAACTCGTCCAACCATGTACTTACTCCGGCAACAAAATAGAAATGGGGTCGTCATTATTCCCTGGCGCCCATTCTCAGGGTGACACGTGGCACCCGCCAATATCACGGAATGGAAATAGGGTTCGTGCATTCTGATCGACCGGCGGCGCAGGTTTTAGGTTCTTGTTTTAGGGTTCTTGGAGCTCCACACCGCCGCATCTTCGACACAAGATCACAGGTTTCTTGCCGCATCTTCCACACAAGTTTAAGATTTCGCAGGTTTTCAAGCAGTTCGCAGGTCTTCAGATGTTTCAAGCAGTTCGCAGATTTTTCAGATTTTTCAAGCAGTTCGCAGATTTTTCAGGTCTTCAGGTTTTCAAGCAGTTCGCAGGTCTTCGAGCAGTTTGAGCAGTTCGCAGGTCCTCATATTTTTGCCTTAAACACTGTTTTACAGATCCTAAGCTCTGTTTTTGCCTCGACTCAACCATTTCTCAGATTTAAGGTTTAAGGTTTCACAGATCTTTGCCTAAAACTCTGTTTCACAGATTTTAAAACTCTGTTTCTGCCTGACTCCCCCATTTCTATTTTGTAGGGGAATGGAGGTTGGTCCTCCATTCCCCTATACAACACGCTAGGGTTCCGATGCGTAGAATACTTATAGCTTGTCTGTAATTATGCGTATGACATATCGTCTGAATTTTCCAAAAATGAAATGTCGTATTAGTGATTTCTCACCATTTTCTTGGGAGGTTTATGAAGTAGCTAGTGGGAGCTTATTGTAAGGATTGTCTTTTTGGAGCTTCGAAGTGGATCCACTTCTTCTCCTCTATCTATCTATCTTTCTTTCTTTGGTCTTCACTTCAATAGCAAATAGTTCTTCAATAACCCAACTCGTAGAGCAACACCATAATAAAAAACCTTACGTAACTACAGCCATAGAACCACGGATATGATGCATACCATACAATACATGATTCGTCAAGAGATCTGAAATCTGTGGCCATTGCTGCTTGTTTTGCTTTCAATACACCCTGCCCAAGCAAAAAGTTACTTCTTAAGGTCTAAGCTGATTGCTTATTTGCAAATGCTAATAGAAATGAATGAGAATTACGTTTAATTACAATAGTTGTGATGGAGCACACATAGGCATGGAAGAAATCGTTAGATGACCACTCTTTATGTCTATATTGAGTAATACAACCCCAGCAAATGGCCATTTAGTTCCATCATCCCTTCTAAGTTTTTCAATAACTAATAGTTTTTATTATCTTAAAGAAAAAACATTCACCTCAAGAACAATGTCAAAACGAGCAGTGCGAGTTGGGTCTACGCAGTCATACATATCAACAACAATGTCTAGGGAATCCATCACACTGGAATATCTTGTTCTGGAAGCAAGAGCCCTGCGAGTAACGGAAGAAATGTGATATGCATCTTATGAATTTAAGCTAATAGAGTAACCTGAATGCATATTAGTTCTTCGAGAGTCCAAAGCATTGACTTCCAATCGATTGGTGACTGATGTGCAAACAAAGTCCCGTCTCCGATGACCAAATCTTTACTAGCATGTTATCTGAACCACTGCCAAAATGGTAAGTGCAACGCCCAGTTGCCTTCAGGGCAGCACAACTCTGGCCCTCTGTCCAAATAGACACAAGGTTGATGTTGCCTCCCGGTCTGCGAACAAACAAAAATATTTTAGGCCGATCAAAAACCTTGCAAAAAATAAGGGTTAATTCATGAAATCAAGTAAAGAACCGTGTTGTGGCAACTTGTTCTAACCAACTGCAATGCTTTTCAGTAGGATTACGGTAAGTTAGTTCAACCAGTTCTTGTACTCAAATCAATCATCAATCATCTCACTACACATATTTCTACCACAGATCCACATAATAGATGTCAGAACCATCGTTCCACATATTTCTACCACAAATCCAGAGATTACATAATAGATATCAGAGCCATCGAGCTATATCTTTCTACAATATATTAGCTCGTTTTGTAACAAAACCCCTGCAAAGAATAGAAATACGAAGAAAATAGTTCAGAAAGAGCAATAGGCTTGGATAATCCAGGCTCCTTCAAATCTTTATATCAGAGAAAACTTTGAAAACAATATCTCAAAAGTTTGAAAACAATATCTCACTGAATATTAAAAAATCTCCTCCTTCCATGCAAATAAAGGGATCCACTAAGTCTCTGCACCACTTCAACTGTAAGAAATCGGATGGAAGAGGTTTGCCGGAGCTAAAGAACATAGCAAGAAGATGCAAGACTTTGACGATGCTTGAAGAACACAGTGAGAAGAACGGTTTGCCCCTTATTCTAAACCTAAAACCCTAAGCAATGCGGCTATGTCACAGGCTTCTACATCAATTATGCAAGGGCATTCTGTTTGTGTTTGTGAGTCTCTACTGCTGCCGGACTTGGAGGGCTTCACCACTTGGGGGTCGCCATAGCCCGATGCTCTGTCTATCTTGTCGGTTAGGCAGTTCAAACATGAGACCCACAATGCAGGTGACCGCCAGTTTACAGGGAACAACGGGTTTGAAGCAGTCACCAACATATCCTAGGTATATTCCAGCATATATCTAGGATAACGTAAGCGAGGGTTTGCCCCCTAGGGGCAACCCAAAAATAGACCATATGAAAACATTGCCAAATACACCGTAGGATTAGGCTGACCACATTAGGCAATGAGAGGAAACAGGCCCTAATCTCTATTGCTCGAAGAATGGGGCCAGTCCACGAAGTCCCGGTTTCCTTCGATAATGTAAGGGACAAGAATGTGATGATGATGCTTCGAAAACTCAATTCTGTTTTATTTCCTGTTAAGTACCAAGACGATTATTACAAGGATGCAGTTGCTTCTGGCGATTATACTAAACTCGGTAAGCCAATTCTTTTCTTTAATTTTTTCCCTCGGCATAAAAGATATGATCCTAGGTAAAAGGAACTTATGAATGTTTACAACGACAGATACAAGAATTTTGAATAGCGTCGCATGCATGAATGATTTTTACCAAGGATGAAAGTGTTGGGGCATATTAGCTGCATTCTCCTGTATCATAAATTAATTACCCTAACTGCAAAGGAGTCGTTTTAAAGAGTAGAAATATTTAAAGGATGAGAGATGTTGAGGCTGCAGCTGTTGACAACCAGCTTAGAAAAATGTATCGTGCACCCTGACCAAATTGATAGTTCTCTCATCTGCCCCAAACAGACCAAAATCATGTTATAATTTTGGCATTGGTTTTAGGATTGGATGTATGCCAATGCCTTTTAGCACTTGATCTTGGAAAAACGTGAAGCTCGAGGAGTCAGAAATACATAGGTACATCTAAATTGATATTTGAAGAATTAGATGCACGTCTTGGCTAATAAAAAAAGAATTTGACTGAGGGGGGCAGGGGATTTTCTGGTATTATGTTATCAATACTTTACCTGAAAAGAATGTAAAATTTTCAGCATATTATGGTGGCATTTGTGTTGGTAATATCGTATCCAGAATCGAAAAGAAGGAAGGGGGAGATATTCGCCTGTATATCATGACTTTGGGTGTGCTTGCACCCTATCGAAGGCTTGGAATAGGTGTGTCCAATTTTAGGTTCTGCACAATAGGCTTGTATAATCCTGATTTTGTTTTACTGCTTGTACTAAGGAGCAATTGTCAAATGACAGGTTCAAAGCTTCTGAAACATGTATTGGAACTATGCCAGCAGGAATCGAAGGTCATTGAAATTTACTTACATGTTCAGACTAACAATGAAGAGGCTATAGAGTTTTATAAGAAGTTTGGTTTTGAAATTGTTGATACCATATATAATTATTACAACAGAATTGAGCCTCCTGATTGTTATGTCCTGTCAAAAAAGCTTGAAGGACCAGCTAAAGCAAAAAATGGTCGTTAACCTTTCAATCTGAGCATTGCACATGGCGTCTGTTATGTGTTAATTCTATTTATGTTGGAGTATTTGCAGCGATTGATGTGAGATATCATTGTAAAAGGCACCTTTATTCTGATCGTGGTTCACTTATCAAAGGGCCAGCACCTCTTTGAGTTGTTAATGAATATTCATCCCTTTTAGCACCGCTTGCAGTGCCAACAAGGTTAGAAAATGCTTAGTTTCAGATTTCACCACATCAAGCAGAATGTACGATACTGATACTGGAAGAAGAGAGAAACTATATTTTGGTGGTGATCAAGAAAGTCAATTTGACAGGATGAAATCTTCTTCTGGTTCAGAAAAGCATCCTGAGAGATGCTGTCACAGATTTCTCACTTCACTATCTGGCCAAGATAAAAAATTTAGTTGTCAAGATTGTTAAACAGGATGATATAGATTTCATATCAAAGACTTTATAGTCTTCCTCTTCCAAATATCGAGCATTTCGAGCCGAAAAGTTTGGCCATGCATATTTGGCAAAAGGCATCTCCAGTGGGAACATAGAAAATAGCAGGCAGAAAAATATTGGCAGAATATCAACAATTGTAGATAGAGGCTCAAAGCATCTTGTGCTGGATGAGCATAAAGAAACTCCACTTGCCATTTGGCCATGGTTAAAATATCCTGGTTGCTGGTATTGAAACACATCCGAGCCCCTGCATGTGGACAATCCACATATGTCATATAGATGGTTGAGCCATGTGGAAGAGGAGGATGTGTGCCTAAGCCGGACAATTACCAACAATAGAGAAAACGCAATGATATGAGTCGCAAGGTCTTCTTTACAGACGAGAGCTATTGATGCAATAGGCTAAAGATCCAATTTCATCAGCCCCTCCTAAGCATTGTGAATGGAAGGACAATTGCTAACATTGGAGGGGGGGCTTAGGGAACTTGTGGTAAGTCCACGTGTGGGCTTGACTTGGGAGCCGAGCCTAATAGGCTCAATCGCCTCTAGACTAGGAGCGTATTACGAAATTTTAGTCACCTTGAAATTATAGGCAAAATCACCTTGATTTTTCAAACCGAAATTTCAAAGTGATTCCAAGGTGATTCAACTTTATCAGAACTTCCACTTTCTTCAAGTAAGACCAATTTACACTTACAGAATTCATTAAGACCAATTTATCCACTTACAGAATTCATTAACCAATTACAGAATTCATCAGTCATAACAAAACAATCACACTAGTTTCAAAATCACAATAGCTTCAAAATCACAGTAGATTCAAAATCACAGTAGTAAGAAAATCACAGTAGGTTCAAAACAATAGCTTCAAAACAAGTCATAAACGAGGTTTCATGTCTTTGTGCAAGTTCTTGAGTACATCTATTCCAGGAGTTTTGCATGTAACAAAGAGGCAACCAGAGAAACTAGCACCAAGAAAATTTTGGCCACCTGTATTCGTAACATTGTTCCCCTTCGTCACATTGAAGTTTCCACCTTGCAAAGCCTTCCTTGCGATCGCATCAGACCTCATCAGCTCGTTGACAAGATCGTCATCAACAAAATCCAAATAATCTTCACTCAATTGCATATTCTCCTTTTCAGCTGAAATGTCTCCTGATATAACTGCAGGCATTGAATGTGTTTATGACAAAGAAAGCACCTAAAACAGAAATTGTAACGAAATTAAAACAAGAAACAAATACTAGGTTATTGAAATCAAATAGATCTCAAGAACTCTACTTACCACTTGATCAGGAACACTATCAGCCATTGGATTTTTCCGTTTACTCCCACATGTAATATGTGCCGATCCAACCTATAAATAAAAATGTAAGTAGGAGCAGTTAAAGAACAAAAGAAAAGTCAAAACCTTATCATTACCTCATCGTTCTACAACCTTTACCCGGGCCGGTTCATAACAATGCCACTTGAAGATGGCACACAAACCTGTAAAACATTAAATATTTTAATTGAACATTAATCCTAATCCATGTAAATCCTATCAATGTACAAACTTTGGCCCTAATATTAAAGTTAAAATGAGACAAGATAAATTATCGAATCAGGAGGAGCAAGACAATTTGAAGACCGATCTTGTACACCAAATAAAACTTTCCTCTTATCGCTCATCTGCTGACCAAGCACGTCACTATAGACGCGAAGCTTGCCATCCTTATCAACTGGTCTTGAAAGAATGTCCATAGCAGCGTCCACTTGTACCTCTTTGCTCCTGTCATACCTGTAAACAATAATTTAAAATAAGCAAGTAGCTCAAGAAAAACAACTTAAGAACAAAACATAAATTAAAAAAAAACCTCAAAACATACTTCTGATAGCCATCATACGTGTTATGGCCAGTCACTTGCATGCCGACTTCAGCTGGAACACCAGCCAATGCCAATCTCGTCACCAACGTAACTCGACCCGATTTATTACATATTTCGGCATTCACAGTTTCTCCCATGACTTTCAACCACTTCGCTATCTGATTCTTTCCAACTCGCTGTTTATGGAACCAAACCTGAAATAACATTTTGCAATGTTAAAACAAAAATCAAACAAAGAATCAAATATATAATTAAATCAACAACTCACATTTGAGCATCAACTCTCAATTGCAGTAAGAAATAGTGCGCCGTCAGTCTTGTCGTCCTTTCCAAACTGTCGTGAAGGTAAATGCCTCGCATATTGTTTGAAAGTGAACACGAAATCAGGCTCATAACTCCAAACTGGATCTCGAAAATGGCGATCCTCGAAACGTGTAGCATAAGGGTTGTAATTCTTGCTACACGCTTCCTCATACTTAAACAAACTCACCGCTCTCACTACTTTGAAGAGAAAACTGAAAAACTTTTAGATTCCAAAGTTCCTTAGCTGCCCTAATACCAAATCTACTACAAATATAAAAGCACAACTGCTTTTGAACGCCCCTAGAATGATAAACCTGATGATCAACGTCAGAAAGATCATTTTCAACATTAAACGATATGACAGGTGCCTTCTTCTTCTTTTCTTTCATTCCAAGCAACCTTGATCTTCTAACAGCTACTACAAATGCGTAGGTACTCTTTTTAAAAACATCGGACTTCAAGATGTTAAATGGCCTCTCCTCAATACCCGTTGCACAAATCCTAACCTCCTGTTTTTTCCTCAATTTTCTACGAAATGTCCTATATAATATTAAGGCTGCAGAAATACAGACAATTAAACATTATTAAATAAAAAACAATTAAACACTATTTAGAACCATCAAATTGAAAATAATCAAACTCAAAAAATATATTAAACAGTAGCAATGCTTACCTTCCAAACAGATACACTTCTTTGTTCTTCTTTTCACTTGCAACATAAACTTCATTAACATGTCAGCAAGCTGCAGCATAGGTATCTCTTCTATAGGAATGGTGCAATCAAGTTTAAATGCTGTCCTCCAACTATCGAAGCGCTTCCTAGCCCAATTAGTTAAACTCTTCGAAGCATCCCTGCCTCCTCCTTCCGCTTCCTTCACAAGAACAGGATCTAATGCAAAAAATCATCCCTCTCCACCTGCTCATCGTCACAGAGCTGATCTTGATGAAACCACTCAGTATTCTGGATCTCTGCCATGAAATTATCAAGTTCTTGACCTTGAAATTGATTTAAGAGACTATCAATGTTATGCCAAATACTGTCATCTACTACATCTGCTCCACCAGCCACTACATTTCCACCATGGTTCTGCACTACATCAGTTATTGTATCATCTGCATGCACACTATTCCCTAACTCGATTCCAACAGCAGGAGCACTACCATATTTAAACAAAAAGATGGCTCCAGACTATTCATAGAGACGTCCGTACTAAAAAGCACAAAATAACTAAAAAAGACCTCTTTGAAGCCATATCTTTCAACTATCCTTGTATGCAGAAAGAAAGAACCTCAAAACACTTCAATGTAAATCCTTCCTTTATTAACAAGTAAATCTGCAAAAAACAGACCCTTAGTTAGCACAAAATAAACAAAAAGAAAAGATGATGAAAAACCTTGAATAAGAGTAAGAATATTGCTCCAAACTCGCAAAAGATGTCAAGACTTGGTTCCAGACGCTCCAAGGCCACAAAAGTGCTCCAAAAAACCTAAGACTTTTCAAGAAGTCTTCAAGAACTCCAAAACATCGTATGATCGCAGGCGCTCACCTATTAGGAGGAAGATCGAACACCCTGGAGTCTATTCTACAGAAAAGTAGCACGAATCCGACAGCATAACCTCTGGCGCCAAAGATCCTCGAGAGCAAAAGGAAGAAAAAATTTCAAGGATGACTAAAATTTCGTCGAAGAATTTTTGCCAGGTGGAAATTTTTCTCCTGGCAAAAATTTCCACCTGGCAAAAATTACTCCTTCCATAAATGCATCAACTACTATCTGGGCCAGGGAACTATCTATGAGTATTAATTTTTTTCACTATATGCAATGAGAAAATTCATGAAATAAGAGCATACTTCAAAACTCGAGATGACATCAGTTCAAGCATAACACTAAGGACACTCAATTAGCAAACTACCAACAAAATCCATATCTGTTGGCGTCCATAGCAGCTCTTAAAGGTCCCATATAGTATTATAATGGTCAAGATGGAAAGGAGGGCAAGAATGGGGCAAAAATAGAATGGGGTTTTATAGGCAAAATTAGGGAAAGGTAGAAACGTGGGTTTATATATATATAAAGTTGATTGTTAAGAATCTACTAGAAACATGTGCCCGACGATGCCGGGCATTATTCAAAGACATGTGAAGGGGTGGAGCTGAGTAATCGAAAGCATGGAATTTAGGTTACTGAGTTAGGTTTCTGATGGTTGAAGATTTCATGGAAGATCACATATCCAATGTGTAGTCAAAGGAGGGAAATCACATCCAACAAATATAATGTAGGCACTTTGTATATATATTTGTAGCCAAGTTTAACCATGCAACAATTTACATCCCACCACTTATCATTTACATCCCTCATAGCACACATCAGTAGCAAAGACTACAACAACGAAGTCAGTCTTCACTAAGGTGAGATTATTGCTACAACTTCTAGACATCTAAGCCACTTTTATTTCCATGCTTTCTTAATGGTTTAGAGTTTGTGTAGTTAGTCAAGTTGGAGCTATGCTTTATACTTGAACACTTATGCTTGAAGTACATGCATTATTGAAACAATGGATCATGTAGGCATGATTCTCGGCGTTACCATTACTATTTAAGTACATGGAACTTTCAAACCTTTAAAATCCATCCAACATAGCAGAGATTTGTTCCAATTCGAAGTACAAAGCAAAGCCAATTAAAAACTGCATTTGATGGTGGTCAATGTGAGATTCATATTTGCTACTACTTAGATGTCCAAGGGGATTGCTTCGAAGTTTGCTCAACTGTATTATTTAAATAAAATTTTGTAAAATGAAGTTCTCATCACAATGATAAATCATATCCTAGTCACCCTAACCTAAGTTCTCCTAAGTTCTGAACTTCGAATGCACATGATGTTATTGTATCATATAGCTATATCCCATGTTATGTTCTCATAACTGAGATCATGGAACTGTTATCATACACAACACATAATTTCATTACTTTATAGTGGACAACAGCTAAGAGATCATGGAACTGTTATCAAACATAAAACATAATGTTGTTACTTTATAGTGGACAACAACAGGAGTGCAATGTTCCGAATCACAACCAGATTCAAGAGGCATCTTCCATAAATTTTTGGTTTGCGCATGCTCATCTTTTAGATGAGACATCGATTGAACCATTTTCAACTGGAATTGAGTTAATGCTTTGGTCTTTTGCGCATTCATTTCATGTTCTGGAACAATGCGCAGGTTTCTTCACGGCAAAATATAGCACTGTTTTATGTAACAAATGGAAAATTTAGATCCTCATGCTTTGATTAATTACTAACATGTGCCTTTTCAATCTAAGGAGATGCAAAGACGCTTACAACCAAATCATTTCAAGAGTAATATGAAAACTTATAAACTCCAAAAAACACAAAAGTATAGGAGTGCAATACTATCTGCCATTACATGTCCTAACATTTTGCTTGCAAGAGATGGAGCACCCTAGACTACTTAGCTTCCTTCTTAAAATGACAAATTGAATTAGAAATGTGAAAAAGCGTTGTATCCAAGCACATTATGAACCCTAAATCTCAAAATGGTGGTGGCCAAGCCAACCAGCAGATCTACCACCAACAGCATGCAAACTCATCCACCGTTTAAACTCATCCAACAATCCAGCTCTTTGTTTTAATCTTGTTAATGATTCTACTGGGTTTTCCTTATTAAGTAACAGACACAATAGACTATTAAGTAACAGCCGTAGTCCTCATCCAGTACATTATGTAAGTATCTACTTGATACTTTATGTAAATATCTATTGGGTTTTCCTTATTAGCTGGCTTTTCAATTTGGCGACTTCAAAAGAGTAAAACAGCTAGCCCATTAGTCACTATTAGTTTGAGCGCACAAAGAATAAACATTATCAATGTTTTGAAAGCTATGTGAACTCAAGGCACGACTAAAGGCATAAAAGCCTCTGACCTATTAACAACCAACAATTTAAACAACATCAATTGCTCAGGATCACAATCACCTAATTTATGCCACGATTAGTAGCTCTAAAAACTATAGAAGCATAACAAAATGGGAAACAATCTGTGGCCAATGTAGGTGCTCACAAACACTCCTGAAATTTGGTTGGCTAATGTGGATTTCAGACCAAAGTGCACCAAAGTTGAAGTCCCCATCAATAAGTATACGTTTTTAAAGGCAATAGCATTTCAAAGGCAAAAGCATCGATGATCATGAAGGAAAAATAATAGACACAAAACTATCTAAGGAAAGAGATAACCAAAGCATTGGCTGCAAATTCACCATAAAGTCATGTGCATGCATCTTCTTGCATTCTATATTTAAGATGACTACCAATATCTTTCAGTCTAAAAATCCTTACTGGAGAGGATGGATCCTTTGATAGGCACGCACTATGTATGGTGATTCAGAGCTGGAAGCCACACATGAAACATGAATCCTCTCTCTGTCGGATGGGCATATTTGCCCTTTATTCCAAGATCTGGACCGTACATAGCAATCCTCATTTGTGGGGTATGCATGTACAAGTTTTTGTATACTATATATTAGGGTTTGCAAAATACTATAAGGTTTGAGACAATGTACTTAGTGGTGTTAATTTTATACATGTATTGTAAATATATTTTTGGGGCTCTCGCTGCCCTACGTAACCCCCCGTGTGAATATGCACCCAAACCAAAGGGGGTTTAAGGGGGATTTTAATTTAAATGTGTTAAATGCAATGGTTTGTGTCAATAATGTTAATGGTAGTTGTGTGTTGACTGTTATATTAAAAAAAAATTTCTTCGGGCCCTAACTAAAGCAAACATAAATAAACTTTATGGGCCTAAATATTGCAAATTGTACTCATGGTTCTAGGTCTCGCAAGATAAGTATTCAATATGGACCATTGAATCAATGGTAAAGGGTCCCGATGGACTTGAGAATGAAACAAAGTCAATGATTCTACTCTTTGTGCCGCATGTGCACATTTGCTACTGAGTTATGGACGATGAAGAGTTTTACTGGCAGCAGCACGTTACGTCTTTCAATGAATGATTTACAAGGGATTCGTGAATGTAAGAGACCCGATGAACATAGCAAGCAACTACCCACCTGAGACACAATTATTAGGGCAATGAAAATAGAAGAAACAAAATGAATGTCCTATCTAGAGGTAATAGCGTCATAGATTATCTTATTAGGTTATCTCAGTTTATAGACCAAGTGGATATCTCTTAGATATAAATCAAGCTTACCAAAGAGGACCGCGTTTACTATTAAACCCCTAAGAGTCCCAATGTTTGACAATTTTAATGATTTACTTAATAATGGTTAATTGCATGGTATTAGATAGTCAAGGTACTCTACAAAGTAAAGCTCAAACTTTATATCTCGGTCAATGCTGGATGCATTTTGCAAAGCAACTTTTCATCCTAAAGAACAGCGAACCCGGCTTTATGCCCCGAATGGTTGATATCACAGTCATATCAGAACTTTTGCATCAAATTAGGGCGGACATGCTGAACCTTTTGTGTAGCTGAGCCGTAAATGTGTACTCGCTCAAGTATGACCTAAGGGTTCAAAGCAACAAGAGATTAATCCTCTGCTCAAGGTGCCCATTCTCTTCTCCTTTTCATCTGTTGAAAAATAGGTAGAAGCGCTTTAAAGGCGAGGGAAAAGCAAAAGGAAGTGAATTCAATGAATTTGAGCATCTGGATGCAGCCAGCAAGAATTAAGGATGTCTTTGTTCCACGAACCAAATCAACTCCAATAGCAGCCACACTTTGCAAGCCAGTCAACGTCCTGAATTGCACCAGAGTTGAGGTAAATTCGCTGGAAAGCTTAAAGACGCATTTGCAAATTACACAGAGATAATCACTCACTTGTATGTTTCAGCAGGAATGTCAGCAAAGTATGTCTCAACCAAAAGCTTCACACCACTCAGTTCAGTGGCAAGATAACCATAAGCCTTCTCAAAGGCTTGCAATTTAGACGCTTGAAGGTGAAGCACAAGTGCAGGTTCATCAAATTGAATCCATTTTGCACCAGCTGCTTTCAGCTCACCTATGACTTTCCTGCACATATAAGGCCAGCTTAAATAACTTTGAACCAATAAGAACTACTATCTAGGATAACACTTTAAGATTACCCATAGATAGGCGGCAAGGGAGTCAAGCGAGAAAGAAGATCAAATCCTTTAGCCACACCCTTTCTTTGGGTTTGCAAATAACAGAATCATCGTGAATGGGCCAACAATAACAGAGAATGCAGTCTCAATACCAAGCTAGCTGCTAGATAAACCTTGGCTAGGGAGTCATGTAGAAAAATACTAAACTCACAAAGAAGTCAATTCCCCGAAAATGGGGCAAGAAACCTTCTGTCCTCTTGAAGAGTACTTAAACCAGCTAATGCTCCCTGCTTGCAAACAAACTGCGTTTGTATGTAGCCAAGTTCGGTTTTGCAAAGCTCAAGATTCAAGCCCGAAATCTATACACAAAGCTTTTGCTGCGTGGCTTGAATCCACCCAAATGCAAATGCTATGGCGATCAAAAAATGTTGCCGATGCGATCTTGGGAATGGTAGAGATACCTAAAATCGTTGACACTTGAACATCAACAGGAGGTGCTAATAGACTTCATACGATGCCGCTTTTAGTGGATGAAGATTACCTAAAACACAACCCTAAAAAAAAAACCCTAAAACACAACCCTAAAAAAAACCCTAAAACTAATGGGAGGATATTCACCACAGATTTGGCCCCTTTTCTAAAATCAACGGCTTACAAAAGGGTGCACTCTAGAAATACTATTTAGTACACCTGGATGAATACGGCCACCAAATCATATGAAAACCTTAGAGAAAACAGTATAAAAACACAAAAAAAAACCCCTGTTATAATGCTACATATTAAAGACGATACAGGAACTGTGCAAAGGACAAAATGGACCTGCAGAAAATAGACACAAGGGCAACAAAGGAATCTCTAGCATCCTTAATTCAGTGACTTAGCAAACTTGGAGATGTCAACAGAAGTTCACAATCCTGCTATATAAAATAGCAAAGATGGTTGGACGCATTTGATAGTGTATTGGAGTATGTAGTTGCCTCTGGCAATTACATACTGGACGATCTGAGCATCAATGCCGCACATTATTAAACAACATCTTTGAGCTAATATAGTACATGCTTACTTGTTTGCTGTAGATTCAAAAACACGTATTCAAAGAACCTTAGAATGCATCTCTTATTGTTAAGTTTTTAACGCAGCACACCTGTAACAAAACGTGGAAAATGAGATGTCTGTGTCCCTTTGGAAACGCTTAATGAGCTTATGGTAGAGTTGCATGTTTACATCTAAAACTTCCAATTTGCAATACTATTTGTAACCATCCAAATCCATCAATTAAATCCATCAATTATACTGAATAAGAAAGAATTGCAATGACAAAAGAGAAAACCAGGATGTATCTCCTCTTTGTGTTTAAGAACTTTTGTATCCATTTGAAGACTGAAGCAAGATGCATGCCACAAAATCCAAGCACATGGAAGAATGTTTTCCTTGTTCATAAACATATACACAATGAACTTTTGAAATACAGCTTTTGTTAGAACCTACATATGAAAACAGAATGCCATTGTTTTGTAAGGGGTTGGGAATTGTGCTGTCATGTACCGCATGGAATGCCGCATGGAACGCCGCATGCGCGGCGTTCCTTTGCTCGAAGTTCCCCTTAGCGCGCATCGCCCGGATCCCGAAGTTCCCCCGGCATCGCCAAACATTTAATTCGATTTTTTGAAGTTGGCCGAAGGCCGACACAATTGAATGACGGCGAATTTTGGATACGAAACTTCGGTTTACGCTTCTTCCGGCTATTAAGTACTGGCCGGATCTTGGAGCCGTGGAGCTCTTCATTTGAAGCTGTAGGTGAGAGGTGAGGATGGAAACAAAAGCAAGAATCAAGTTCTTCTTACCAATAATGCTTTTTTTATTCTTGAGTTACTCTCCCACTTTTACTCATGAAACGCAGTCAGTATGCGCTTGGGATCCTTGGGTCGTGGAGCTCTTCACCGGGCGGCGGTGAGCATGGAAACGAGCAAGAATCCGAAGTTATTCTTGCCAATAATGATGTTTTATTCTTCAGGTTACTCTCCCACTTTTTACTCACGAAACACAGGCTGTGCGCAGTTGGGATCCTTGGAGCTGTGGAGCTCTTCAGCTGGAGCAAAAATCTGAAGTTGTTCTTACCAATACTAACAGGGATGTTGTTTTATTCTTCAGGTCTCTCCCACTTTTTACTCAAATAACTTGTGAGACCAGCTATAATCGTATGTTCCTCCTATTTACCATATCAGGGTCTCCATTTCGAACTGCTAATCATTTCTTTCTTTGGCAAACAGGGAGAGGAGTCATCTTACTGTGCAGCCCATGTTCCCATCGCATCTTACATTTGCAAGGTGATTCAGAGGTGAGGATTTTATCAAACCTAGAATTGGGCCTATGATCAAACAAGTGAGCTTTTTGCAACTGGAGACGTGAATAAATTCCTGAAGGGCAGCCATCTAGCCATAGTTTCCTGTACTTTTATTAAAGCTCAAGACTTTATTCCGTTTTCTTCCACGCCTTTTCCTTTTTACCCCTGAGATTTTCTTTCCTTGGTTCATTTGCTTTGTTATAGAGCTTGATCTTGCTTCTGGGCTTCGAAAATGGTGACCTTATAAGACTTGAAGACGCAACCTGCCAACGATAGAGTCTATTTCTCGAAATGGTACATAAAGGGTGTCAAGAAACGTTGTTCAGAAACATTGTGCGTTTAGATTTCCGTGCTTATTTGCCGCATTTTCAGAACCATCTCGAACCTGCATCTCGACTCTGTGCTTTATTCCAGACCGCATTCAACTTCCGCAGGTTGCAAAAGAGATTTGATGCACTTTTTTAGTATGCCTTTACTTTGTGTGGCTATGGTGGCCTTACCTAACCTTGAATTTTTTATCCTTGGATCCTTGAATTTCTGATCAAACCTTCAAGTCAATTTATCATCCAAAATATTAATGAAGATTACACAGAACCAATTTCTAAAGCATTGCTATTCATGTTAATGTATTTGTTTTGTTTTACAAGCAATTGGAGACTTGCCACGATTGAAGATCTGTCCATTTTTCTGGCTATAAAACTATAAAACTATAAAACTAATGCTTCAGATTTCTTTGTAGGTCTTGATGATTCATATCTCTGAATGCTTTTTGTGAATGCTTTCGAAAAAGAGGTACCATTATTCTAGTTTCATGACCTTTACCATTTGATAAGTTTTGTTTGATGTTAGATATATAGACTCTGTTTGGCTTTGCTTCTTTGGTTCAAGTTCTCCAGATCAAAAGACATTTCTGAACTTTCTATCATAGCGGACTTCCAATCCTTGCAGGTTGCAAAAGAGATTTGATGCATTTTTTTAGAATTCCTTTACTGTGTGGCAACTCTCTTTGGAGGAAAACGAAAAGTGAAAATTTGTATATTTGGCCGGTTGGAAAAAGAAATGAGGATCTTGAGTCAGTCAAAGATCTACCTTATGGCAGACCGCATCCAACCCTCGCAGGTTGCAAAAGAGATTTGATGCACTTTTTTAGCATTCCTTTACTGTGTGGCTATGGTGACGCACGAACCCTACTGGAGATCTATCAAGTATGCCAAATTAGATCTTTTCGTTTCTTCTCTGATTCTTCATTTTAACACTTTTCCAGATCCTTGAATTTCTGATCAAACAGACAGCATTTCTGTCGACACATTAATCTTCTGTAGTTGGTTGATAGTTGGTGCTTGAAAAATCTCAAACCCTATTTTGGAGCCTCCAATGCTAATACCAGTTCTCAGATCCCAACAGCATGCCAAGTGTAGAACCTTACTGATTGGAATAAATGTGGCCATGAGAGCATTAACAATGCTGTTACTTTTCTGCCATAGCTGAACTGTAGGAAGCAGGGATGATTTTGTCACTCAGATTCAAACTAACATGCTCAGATAATATAGGATAAGCATGACCCCATGTGTTGTCTGCAGGATTTCCCAGCGATTTTCTGCCTGCAGGATGTATGAGCAGTGCCAGTGCAATATCGATAAGGAGGTGTTATATCTTTTCACTTTGGTCTGCTTCTATTCCATCTCCACTTCTACTCCCTCTGCAGATGGCTACTCTATGCTCTATGATTTGTGAATGATGCAAACAGATTTTGGACGATCTGTGAAGGAGGTTTTGCATTTTTACCTAATGTACAATTGTTATAATGTCTATAAAATATTTGGCAGGAACAATCACATAGCAAATAGGCTTTGGGTTTCCATGGATAACAATTGTGGGATCCATGAATTTTCAAAATGTCAGGAATATATTGAGGAACATATGTTGGAGACAAGGAATATATTGAGGAACAGATGTTGGAGACAACTGTGTTCCATTTTGTGCCGGGCCTGCAAGGAAGAAAATGTCAATTGTGTATGCATAACTAATCCAATCTTCTGGAACGTTTTAAGATCAGGTTTGCTACAACAAGTCTTAACTTCTATATTTTCAAGAAACGCAGCCATTCAGTTATATGTTGTTTTACCTTATCCAGATAGCAGATGGCTGCTTGATAATAATGGATAGAAATAAAATGACAATGGAGGCTGCAATGTCAATGTCCAGCTTCCATTTGTATACTAAACATATGTTAAATAGGTTGTTGACTTGCAACTTGGATCGGCAAGGAAGAATTAATGTATTTGTGTATTGTCGGTTACTAGGTTACTATAAACAAGGGGCTAAATGAACATCTTGGTATCGACTATAGCATGCGACTAATTTAACCAATTTTATAACTGCATTTTAAGTTTGTAATAACGAAAATGGCATTTGTATCATTGTAGCAGATGTACTTATTCACAGGTCTTACCAAACTGAGGAAATTACATGGTGACGACGTCCAAATTATTCTTCTATCAAATATAGGTCGTTAGCATTTAGGCTTCAACAATAATGTATGTTTCTCAGCTTCACATGTATTGCTAGAAATGTTGCATGCCTTCAGAGTCTATATCTTTATTCATCTTTCACTTCCCTATTACAGATATCTGTAAATACAAAAACGTTGCCCTACACTTTAGTTACATCTATTGATTTCAACAATGCCAAAGGCCCTAGATAAGAAACCACTACCATCATTTCCAATTCTTAATCCACTAACCTATGTACTCTATTTTATCTATACGCTCCATGATATCGATCTATTCCATCATATCTATCTATCTATTGCATTTTACCTATCTATTCCAATCCTCCCATTCCCTTCTATCCAACCATTATATTCTATCCACATCCCATTCCATTCCACCTACACATTCTATCTACATCTGCCTGTTCTGCACGTCTGCAGCTAATGCCCGGCATCGCCGGGCATACGTTTCTAGTTATAAGTTAATATCATTCTTTGCTTGCAACCTTTGAAATAGCTTCTAGTCTTGCTTGCAAGGTTGTTTGGGTGGTTGTAAGTTGGGTGAGACAAAGGAGGGAGTAATGGCCTCCTCTCGGCCATTACCCACATAAAGGTCAACATTCAGGCAATTTCGTCTGCCACGTGTACGGTGACGTGGCGGAGGTATAAAAGATTTTTTCGTGATGTCAGCTTTCCCTTTTCTGCGTTGTCATCGAAGTCCGGCGATGGCGCACTGTCTTTTTCTTAGTTGAGCTATGGCGCTCGTTGCTTTTTTGGTCGGCGTTTGGCTTTAATCTGTTGTTGCTACTCGCTGACAGAGTTTGGCGAAGTTCTGAGATGTTCTCAGAAGTTTCTTGACAAGTTTTCTGATTTTTTTATCTCCGGCTACGGTGCTCATTGCTTTCTTGTCCGGCGATGTGTTCTAATCTTCTGATGTTGCTTCATTACGGAGTTTGGCGTCTGTAGAGAGGTTTCTTGCATGTTCTTGGTAAAACTTGTTGCATGCAAGTTTTAACTTGCTTTTTCCTTGTTTAGCTACGTTGACAAATGTTTGGAGGCGCCGATTGTTGTTGTAATGTTAGATTACTTTTTCAAGATTCTAACATCATTCTGTTTTTTTCTTGCAGGTTTCATAGAGAGGTTTATCGAGTGCTTGATCATGGCGTCTATCGTGCTTTTGACTCTAGTGTCGGCTTCTAAACATTGCTTAAGTTCTTCTTGTAGTATTATGGAGGATATTGAGAGTGATGACCCGACATTTGATCTTGATATTACTCAAGAAATGTCTACTGACGAGTTGAAGGATTATAAGCAAGATAACTCGTTTACTCTTGCTGCTACTGTCATATCTGAAGATGAGCCTGAGTTACAAGCTTTTCTTTCTAATGTTCAGTCTTAGAAGTGGTATAATATTAGTAATGTTGCAGATGAGAAAGCGGACTTCTTACCTCTGGATTCTGACCTGTTAAGGGAGGCAGAAAATGATGGATGTGATGGATCTTCAAAGGTTAGTCAGTGGGCTAGAAAGAGGTTTGATTCTTGGAGGGATTTTACCAAGAAGCAATGCCTTGCAAATTCTAGTGACCTTCCAGCGAGTTATCTGAAGTATTTGGAGAGATATGTTCTTATTGAAGATATTCCTCCTCGAAATTTGAATTTTATGCTTGTTAGATTTATGTTGCAGGCCAAGAAAGTTGATAACAAGCTTTATCCTGCTGGCAGGTTCTGTGTCTTTCAATAGTGTTGTTTCATAGGCTGTTATAGATTTGTAATGGTTTATTTTTCTGTTTTTAGCTTGAACTGTCTTTATAGAGCCATAGGCCGAATTTTGAGGAAGAAGCAGGAAAGGAGAGTCGGCGAGACTAGAATTGCTGCGCCAAAATTTAATATTCTGCATAGTGATTTGTATAAGGAAGCAACCATTACTTTTGTCGGTGTTGTTAGAAGATCCAGGATGCTTGGTATAGGTGTCGAACATAAGAAGGCATCTGAGATCAGTTTTCAGATCGAGCAAGACCTTTTGAGTGATTTGGACCATTCGATTGCATGGTTCGATGGATGTTGATTTCACTTTGGATAGTGATGGAGATGGTGAGTATTTGTTGTACCAAGAAAGAGGGAGCAAGAATTATCAGAACTCAGAAGCCAAATATGATGATAAACATTTTCTGCCTCCAATCTGGACACATGAAGCCGATTTTGTTTTGAGTTATAAGCAGTACACCAGATATCTTCCTCCAAAGGATAACAATAAACCTCGACATTTCTTTCTGAATGCGATTGTGAATGCGAGAGGACCGGTAAGAATGTTATCTGAATAATTTAGAGTTATATTTATGTTCTAAATATCTTGTTCTATATTTCAGGTGTAGTATCAGAGGGTGCCTGCTGGAGAGAAGAAAGTGAGAGGGTGGATAAAAGGAATGGGTATTCTTATCAATGTCCCAGAAATTTAAAAATAAGAGGGGTCGTATATCTCTTGTTTCTTGTCTTTCTTTTGCTGGTGTGCCACCAAAAATTGGAATGCTCGTGACAGGCCATAAAACCTTGGATGCTTACCAAAAGTAAGTACTTTTCTTTATTTGTTTTTTGTAATTATTTTCTATAATGTTTAATTATTTTTTCTTGCAGGTATGAAAGATCTAGGAAGGTACAAATCAATGCTGCCATGAGCATTTTGGCTAGACCTTTCAATGATGATGGCAGTCGTAGAATTTTTGTTGATGTTGTTGAAGAAGAGATGCAAAAAGAAACGAGTTATGGATGATATGTCGTCTTCATCTTCTTCAAGATCTACTCTAGTTTCTTTAATGTGATTGTTAGTAATGTGAGGGTCGCTCTATCCGATAATCATGCGCTACTCTCTATCTGATAATCCTGCATATACCTGCTCATACATCTTGTTAATATTCCTCTTCCTCATGTTGATAAGCCTGTTAGTAGCTTTACTCCTCGTGCTAATAGTGTTATTCCTGCATCTGCTAATTAGTGTAATACTGCTTTGGTGTTGAGTGAACTGGATAGTAATCAGGTTACTGCTGTGAAGAAGACATCAGATGATTTGAAGATGTTAGGGAAGGAGAACTATAATGCAAGCGATGATATTACTAATGATCTGCTAGATGAGGCTCTTAAAAAATTGGCCAGAAGGTAGGAAGGCAATCTCATCTGAGCTTAGGGATATTTTTGTAACCAATAGTGGTGGCCAGTCATTTGTTGGTGGAACTATCAACAACTTCTTCTTCAACTGTGCTGATCTAAAAGATATGAATACCAGTCTTAAGAAAAAATGTTGAACACTTCATCCCTTTTTTATTTTGATTTCTGAAATGAAGATCATTGATCTTGAATCTGTTGTAACTTCAGAACTTTTGAATGCAATGGAAAATACTTTTTTGAAAAACTTGTATTACTGCACTTTAACTTGGAAAAAGTTCTATTGTCTCAAAACTTCAAAAAAATTATAACTTCTAAATCTAAGGCAGTCTGAAACACAATGAAATTGCCTGGTGTTGACCTTTATGTATCAATAGTTCCAGGCCAAGGATATACACCTTGCAATCCAGGTGAAGAGTTGAACCACCTCTAGAAACCCTCTCCCATCTTTAAAAGCCAGTTGCTTTTTATCAAAACTAGGGACCAACTGTTCAAAATTGGAGTAAATTTTGCACCCATCTTAGTAAGGCTTGTCCAAACTAATGTGCCTATACATGTATCCGCCCATTTATCTATTATGGCCAGATCCAAGGCCTCTTCTTGGACAGTGACTTCTGAAGTAAATTTTGTACCATGTTAGTAAGGCTTGTCCAAACTAATGTACCTATACTGGGCGACTTACACGGAGAATTATCGCTGGGAAGCTGAAAACTGGCTGACCAAGTGCTGAAAACTAAAATCTCAGCCCCGTTCAAGAGCTTCAGCTGTCACGCCATCCATGGCGCATTGTGGGAGAACGCCAATCAGCAGCTGAAAATAGCCCCCGCGCTGAAACAGCAAGGGGAACAAAAAAACTCTCAGGTGAGTCGCACATAGATGTATTCGCCCATTTATCTATTATGACCAGATCCAAGGCCTCTTCTTGGACAGCGACTTCCAGTGGGAGATTTTCCCAATATTTCTTCCTCGTTTGAATACGAACTGCCCTCTTTTGGAACAAGGTCACTCACTTAATATAGTAGTAGCTGCATAATCACTCGACTCTTAATCAGTTGAGGAATGATAAGTTAGTGTGCAATTCTATTTGCTTAAACAAGATGTTACCACATCCTGAGCCACACTTACCAACTCACCATACACATGATTTACCAACTCACCATGCACATGATGGAATACCGGCTATCAAAGTACATTTGCAAGATCTCTAAGATGTACGATGGGAAAGATCAATTAAATATGGGCTCTTTGAAACCTGCAGAAAGTCAATAATTCAACTAGCATTAGATCTAGGTGTTAGGCCAGATCTAGCTGCACCATAATATTAACTTTAGATTAAATAAGCAATACTCTTCTGTTAATTTCCTGTACCATCTCATTACAATTTATCTATCCCTTTTACTAGAATATTGAAAGTACATAAGTAAAACAAAATAGGCGAAACAACAACAAACTTAACCATACTATACTGCTGCTTCAATTTTGCCTGCTATTTTGGTCGTTCAAATAGCTCCTTCCGTGATTTCCAGTAATTTTGAAAATAAGGAAAGACCTGCACGAACATTTCAGCACTTGTAATTGATAGGTCACCTTTTGATTTATAGACCCAAGCGTAGCAAAGTCTGCACTTATGAGTTGCATTTACTATCCAAGTAAGGTGCGAATAATTTAAGGCGCATTTGCTGCTGATGCCTTGGTTGGGCGTAAAGAAGTGTCCACCATTCAGTTGATATCCTTGTTTTGTTTATTTGCATCACAGCTTTTCTGCTTTGGTTCACTTTTCCTCCATTTGCCTGAGCTTTTCCTTGAGAAGTCTTTTGACTATAATCTGCTGCTTTAAGAGTGGTCTCCATTGCTCAGGGCTATGGTGGCAGACAATGATCACTGGTGATCATCAATGGTCTCCTCCCTTTCAACGTTGCAGCTCTTTTTATCTTCAAGACTGGAACCAGAATAATAACATATTGTCGTACCTTGGCCTCTCTTCCTAATCTTTCTTTGCCTGTGCTTCCCCTCAACAGGAACTTTTGATTGCAATCTGGCTGTTTCAATATTTGACTGGCAATGGAAATTTACATCAGAGCCATAAGATCTTCTTGAATCAGCTTGTTGGAGGTACTGTGAGAAATAATAAATAGGACTTATGTTATATGCAGTAGGGGACCGGGAAATGCCAATAATTGAAACTGGTTTGATAAGCCCCACAAATGCTTCTAACTCTAAAAAACATGAATGTAGAGAATACGGTACAGAATGTATAAATAATCTTTCAGGGATCATGAAACTGTCAAAATGATCACCTGCCTTCCCAAAGCATAATTTTGCACTACCTGCAAACTCTGGTTTGGATAGGCAGGAAAGGCCAGTAGGGAGAATGGCAATTGTAGGCCTTAACTCATTGAGCTGTTTCATAGAAGATATGGACACGCTATACCGTGGAACAGCCCTAATGCGTGTAACTTTCACATCCGTTGTGAAGATTTCGTGATGACCTAAGAGATGCATTGTTTGCAAACGTTCCGGCCAAACACATATCTGTAAGAAAAAACACTGTCATGAATGCCTGTCACTTAATAACTCGGTTGACCAAAGAAATGTAAATATTACATTCATGACCTTGGTAGTTAATGTATTTGCAATGTGTATCAGCAGTTCTTCTTTGCCTATATCATCTACTCCAATCACCACGTCGTTCTCTGTGTAGGCATTGATAATTTCAAGTACCTGCCTGGCATCATTGAAGAACATCAATGCATGTGAAAAGCATCTTAAGAATTTTTACATCATTAATTACATCATTCATTGCACTAAAGTAGAATATACAAATGCCGCTTGTAACAGACGGAATTTTAAAATACCTGCATTGATGCTGCACACCGGGAAGGGAATCTAAAGGAAGGGTGGCAGAAAGTGTTATCCAGATAAAGACAGTCAACTTGGATTCCATCCACTAATTCCTTAATCAGCTTAAATCTTGGGTTGCAGTGATCAACATTCTCCCAGCGAAAATCCCCAGTGTGCATGATACAACCAAAATCACCCCGAAACAGATACATTACAGCTCCTGCATAGTCATTTCAGCAATATTTTAGTAGATTTAACACCTCCTCTATAGCAGTCCTTTAAAAGAGAAAACAAGTCTGACATCACTTTATACTTTCAGCCCCTGGCCAAGAAGAAGACAAAAGTTTCCTGATTTCATCGTCTTAGTTTTTCTTTTTTCATTTTTATGCAATCTCTAGGAGGCTGCAAATGCGCCTCTAGCTGTAGATGATTAATGTATATTTGGTCTCATAGACCCAAGTGGTCTTCCGTAAACATTAAAGTAATTTCTTTTTCTTTCTTTCTATTTCACAACTCCGTTTAGCTTCAATTTAAACAAGCAATTTCTGCTTTTTCTACTTCAAGCCTTTTTGACAAATTCATTCAACTTCAATCTAAAACAATACATTAAGTTTTTTCACATGTCCATTTCATTTAGTAAAACAGAAGGCTACAAACATTCAGATTTGAGAACTCCAGAAGGGTGAGTAAAGAGAATAATTTCCATTGAACCGTTCAGAAATATGTCCTTGAAATTACAACGCAAGGTGCAATTGCAATAGCAGTTACTCCTTTTTTTACCTCAAGAATTTTTCACGAATCTCATTCAACTCCAATCTAATTTAAGAATTACAGAGAGTAGAAACAATACTTACTTTCTTGAATTTAAAATGCAAAGAAGACGGTTACCAGGGCAATGATCTGCATCCAGAGCAGTGACTTCCATGGAGATGCCAGTTGATCCCAGACATACCAAAGTGGGTTGTGCCAAATCCAACACGCGGAGAAGTGAGGGATCAAAATCCTCAAATTTAGCAAGCAGCAGGGTAGCAGATTGGTGAGAGCAATAGAGAGGGCCTCTGCACCAGCTTGAGGAGAGGCCCTGTGTGTGATCAGAATGCATGTGGGTTAGGAAATAAGCAGCCCTCTTACAGCTCCACTCATCCACTGCGAACAACCTTGACTTCATCTCTACCGGATTGTTGGCTACTAGGAAATCACAGAGCCACCTAACTTTGAGTTTGATAAGAACCCTAATTTCAAATTGTAAATATTTTGCAGTATCGACACATGCTGCCAGCGATGGTTTTATCTGCTGCTGCCAGCGATGGTTTTATCTGCTCCCGATTTGGTTGAACTTCGGGGAAACCACATTAAGGTAATGTGGTTTTAATAAAACACTAATCTAGTTTGCTGGAATTAGGTTCCATTTGAAACCACACACATTAAGTTTCCTTTCCCTTTATAGTTTATTCAAAACTTTATAAGGTTTCCAAAATGAAAACTATATGTAGTTTTAATTAGGAATTCATTAGGAAACTCTATAAGGTTTCCATTTTTAAAAATAAAATGAAGGAATCTACACACGTGTAAGATCACGCTAACATTTGGAATTTTAATATAAAAACTATATAAGGTTTCCATTTAGTTTTGAATTCAAACGGAGCGACTAATACTTGAACATTGTTTGTTTTCTCCATCTTCATAGCTCCTTGTGCATCCTTTGTTCTTGGGTTATTGCTTATTATCAATCGTATGATGGGGCTAGAGTTCAACTTGGAAGAGGAAGAGGAAGAACTGCTTTCAACGAATTCAACTTCATATGATTCAGTCGAGAATATTGACAAAGATGTAGGTTTTGAGGGCTTTGTCAATGAAGAGCATGAAACAGACGAGAACCAGCAAAATGATCAAGTAGAATTTGGTGAAGGGCTTAGAGAAGATATGGATCTCATCAGTATGGTTGCTACCTTGGTCATCAACCACCTGAATGATGCAATTATTAACCAGCATATTTTTGGCAATCATTAAAAAAGAGTTTAATATTCTCATGGTCCAACTGGTTATGTAATTTAACCTTGCTCCTCAGGGCCATACCCTTGACTTGATCATCCTCCAGTACTTTGATCTGAGTTTCCAGCTGGTCCTCTTCTTTATCTAGAGTAGCATCATGAGGTCTGGCAGCAAGTTGGACCCTAACTTCTCTAATCTTTTCCAAGAGAACCAGTTTTGCTGCCTTCTTCTCCTGAGTGCAGTTCTTTCCCCAATTTTGATCCATCCCTTAACTTTCTTCATCTTTTCACTAAAGTTTTTCATGGAATAATGTTTCCCTATTTTAAGAAGAGAGAGATAGAATTCTGTAAAATCATGGCTGAAGGTTTTAACTTGCCGCATGAAAGTATTGAAGTTAAAGGGGATATTCTTGCTACTCTAGTAATACGGCCATCCTTGATATCCAAGAAATGTGGTGGTTGATCAGAGATGTTACATGCTATGTCCCCAATGACAATACAGTTATCTAGAGACTCCTCAGAGGATTTATGCAGATAAAACCTATATAGCATACAATCGGTTCTAGTATTCCCTTCTCTTTTATTATTTCAAGAGAACTTGAGATTTTGATTTTGAATCCAATGGTCCCAGACATATCTCTCACTGCTAGTCATATTATTTTTTCTATCAAGTTTCATATCCCATTTAGGAGTATTGTTAAAATCTCCACCAATGGCCTAATTTTCAATAGATTGGTTGGACATTCAATTATCAATTTTTGTCCATATTGGCTCTTTGTCATGTGGATCAAGAGGACCATATATATTAATGTAGGCAACTAAATTCTCCTTGTGCTCCAACTTTGCCCGTCAACCGCATAAGATAAAACTCCGTGAAGAATCTCATAAGCAGATTGAGCAATGGGATAAATAGAACTCTGTACGTTTACCCTCTTGTGCATCATACTACAAATGACCATTTCATAAAACTTAAGACAGGCATCCTTGTCAGGTATTTCAGCACAAATGGTTTGATCAATTCCTTCAATTGTGGAGGACGTGTCAGCCTAATTCAACATAGTCAACAAATGTACATGTGGCAATCCTCTCATTTGAAACTTAATAATGTAGTCTTTTGCAATGATAACTTCTTTTTATTTTGAGAGGGGCTTGGTATGTGTGCCGTGAACGCCATGTAACGCCGCATGCGGCGTTCCCTTCATCTTGCGGCCTTCATGCGTGATCGAAGTTTCCCCCTGCGGGATCTGACGAAATTAGAATGGCCCGCAAGCATTGAATGGGAAAATCTAGAGCAAGAAAAAATTGGGATGGCTTAGTTCTATACTTAATTTTTGTGCTCTGCGTTCTCCACCGCCTCCTTTTGGCCCATCTCATTTTTGTCTCGATCATTTGGCATTCAACCGTGTTTGATTGGAAACACGAAGTACGTAAACCGGATTCTAGCGGTATAGACGGCTTTTGGCTGACTTTGATGGTGGCATCGTTTGATCATTTGTGCTTGAGCTGGTTTTATGATGCTAAAAAACTAACTTAATAAGATTTTTTTTTCAGGGTTTTATGTTCTGATCTTGCTTCTGGAGTCGATCTTGCTTCTAGAGCCGACCTTGGAAGGTTTCTCATTAGTTTCATTTAATCATTTGTGCTTGAGCAGGGCCGGATGGTGCTACAAACTAACGATGACATTTTTTCTGAGGACTTTCAGGATTCAAATCTTCCGAAATCGTTCTTCTCTTGCTGCAAATACGAAATAACCACATCACTTTGCATCTTTCAAAAATAGTAAGCCATAAGATAGCTTTTCATCATTCAAAAATGACTGTAAGTTAGTACTGTACCAGCTTTACATCATTCAAAGATGACCGGAACATAGCTTTGCATTTGCAAATTGATAACCGTGATGTTCAGTTTGTATTTTCCAGCTTTTGTCAGAATGCTTAGTAATAAAATAGAGAATTCATGAAGTATGCTTTATCCAAAGTGTAATTCCAAAAGCTAGAATCAGAAGATAGTTTGAAGTAATGCAAACCGTAAAAGATAGCTTTGCATCATTCAAAAATGACCGTAAAAGATAGCGTTATTACCAACTTTGCATCATTCAAAAATGATCAGAAGATAGCTTTGCATCTGCAAATTGATAACCGTGATGTTCATGTCTTAGAAATGGTAAAAGGGTGATTGAATGAACCGTGATGCATATTGCATATAAACTAAAACGTCTATTTTTTTTTACAGTTTCTGACAGGATCAACGCTTCTATGGTTTTTTGCTGATCAGACACAGGTGATTCATACTGGATCTTGAAACCTGGTTTTTTCTGTGGCCTTGAGATGGGATTTTGCATTGCTTTGCATTCATTAGACGCCCTTAACACATTTTGGAGTATGCAGATATCAGTATTGCTCATTTACATAAAACATATGTTTATCTGCTTTCGTGTGTTAGGGTGCATAATTTATGGTGTTTAAATTCAAACATGGAAATAATGATGCAAAATCTGTTCAGCCACAGATAAAACTCAAAAATTAAGTTGTTGTCTTTAAAAATGCCCGCATAATGGAATGGTCTTTTGTTAATAGATTGCCATCAGACTAGAACTAATGCTTTGTTCCTGCTACAAGGGGTTTGGTTACCTGCAGAAGAGCTCTCTTGAGGGTCTATATATCTGCTGCTCAAAACATCTATATTCATGTTTCAACAAATCCTAACTACTGTTTGTATCTCTGAGAAGTCGAGGATTGGAAGGCCAGGTCGATAGGAAAAACTTTTTTTTTTTTGAAGCACTGACTGTTACTCTCACAGTTCTGCTGCATCATTAATATTTTATTGAAACAAAATCTTAAGTATATCCAACAAATTTGCAGAACTGTTTATGGAAAGGGGATAGGATCATGTAATGGTGTTTGCATATGTCCAACATAGTTTATCATTCTTGCAGAACTGCAGCACGAGTTCTTTTCATTAACTTAACAATACCAGGACAATCTCAAGTGCAATGGCCTCTAGAAAGCTGACTGTATTTGCTGACAACTGGCCAACAAGAAATTTGATGTCGCTAGCAAGAAATTCTCTCGAAAATGTCACAATTCTCTTCTGCTTTTGTTACAGGAGTACGGGCTGAATCGAACCACTTGGGGAGACTTCGTTTTTAAGCAAAGGTTGTTTGGAGCTAGAAACGACTTTCAGGTTATAGATTTGCCTTCTTTTAGATTCGTATTATCTTTGCAACTCATTTCGTATTATTATTTCTGTTGCATGCACAGTTTAAAGGATTACTGTTGTTCAGTCAAAAATTGTATACGGCTACAACAGACGTGTTCCAAATTTAACTTGGAGCTGGTGATATTCGAGGTTGGTTATTTATTCAACTTGGAGTTGGTGGCATTCGAGGTTGGTTATTTATCTTAGAATCTTCTTTGTTCCATGACATGATGCATTCAAGCACCATTATTTGGACCTCATTAGATTACTTGGTCGTTATATCTTATTTCCTGAGGAGTATTACCAAAGACAATGTCAAATTGGTCACCATTCCTTATGATACCATTGTAAATAAGCCTTCCTTTCTCAAGCTCTGTATTTTGTTGTACATGCTTTAAGGCAAGAGAGGCATAGCTATTTTTTGCTCCCCAAATCCTCAAGATCTATGTGGTTATAAATTTTAAAAGCTAGGCTGTGTTTATTGTTCGTTGCATTAGTGTATATACTAGGCTTGCAAACTGCACTTAACATGACTGGTTTCAAGTAATCTGCCAGAAGAAGACAGAAGAAGATAGAGACATTGGGATAGGGGCAAAGAAATGAATTTGAAGATTCCAAAATAGAAAAACAAGGTTAATAGCAGCCCATGCCTATCCTATGTAACTTTTCACTTGCTAGGCTATTTAAATTCGTTGATCATAAATAGATGATAAGCTTTTTTATTATTTTTGTTTGTTAGAAATATGACCGAACACGCTTTATCTCTGCTGCAAACACTCCCCTTTTGTTGAAGGAAACTTAAGTGCACAAGCTTAAATAGAGCTTCAATGACTTTCAATTTTCAAGCATGTGCACGACATACAGCCTGGTTAATGAGGGAGGTATTCCGGTGGATGTGAAGAATGATGATCTAAAATTGCTTGCTAGGAATTCACTTCCACACAATCGATAGAGATTGTGTAACAATCTTCCATTCAACTTATGCTATAGTTATAAAAGATGCATATGCTTATGACCATATTGGAAATGAACACACTATTTAGGATGTCCAATAAAGGCTATAATACCAATTCAAACTTTTATGATTTATCATTATTATGATCTAAGAACCCGTGGGGTATATTGCTCATATATTTTTGTTCATCTCATCTCCCTTTCTATGGTCTAACTGTTTTTACCTTTGTTTGCAGAGCCCTCTTCAAATCTTGAGAGCAAGCTATCCAATCTGGCCACAGATGAGGGCAACTCCCCTGTTCCTACCTAGATTTCACAGGTTAATACTTCAAATCATTTTCCCATCTCTATTTACACTACAACTGAAGGAACTAATTCGCCAACGGCAAAAATGGATTCTTCAAATAATTTACGCATTCAAATAATTTATGATTCTTCATCTTATTGACACGTGATTTTAGGAATGAATGTCAGCATTGTAATCTTGAGAAGTGATAGGAAAACAAAATTTGCATTCCATGCTCATATACTATTAATACAGTTAAAAGGTTGCCCTTGGCATACCTCTTTATGACCAGCGCCTAGGAGGTTGCTTGAAACAGTGAGGTAACTCTGTAACTTATGCATCTTGGCCTTTATTTTTTATTTCTTGGTTGTGCAGTCATGATCAGTTTAATGCCTAATGTTGGTTGTCATGCAGACATAGTACCATGATGTGCAGAACCTGCTAAAGTATGAACCATTTGAAGGATGAAAAGCTTCAATGGTTGCTTGCTTAGTTGAGCATCTACCTTGCCATTTAAGAGAAATGGTGGATGATTGCATCAGGAAAGCAAATAGTGTTGCTCTTGATGTGTTGCCTTATTGTTTCAAATTTAGGTATCTTCTCAAATGAAGCATAATGCCAGCTATTCTTTCGGATAATTTGTGTTCACACATGCACTTACATGGTGGACTTGCCACCTAGATCTGTGCAAATTTATCATGTTGACACGCAAGGTTACATGCTGTCACAGTTGTATATAGTACTCTTACAGATAATTTGCTATCTATTTTTGCTGTCACGGTTATGGTTCTAACATGTCCCGAAGCCTAAAAATATGTTATCTACATGTTGCAATGCTGAAAGTATATTTCTATTTTGGAAGCAATTTTGAAGGAATGTTTAATATCATATATTTTTTTAAACCAGCAGTGGCGAAGGCACATCATAAGTTTGATGTTCTTATACATGGTACATGGCAGTATGTACTATAGAGAACTATAGATATGTCCCGCATGAAAATGAAGATAAGATGTGGTGTGCGCAAGACATATTGTTTACTTTTTGGCATTTAAAGCAATTGAAAAGTTTAAATTTAACAACGTAGACCTTGGACAAAAAGGACTCCTGCATCATAGAAGACTTTGTTAATATACTACAATAATTTCGATTTGTACATTTGAAGTTTTTTTTCCCCACGTCAAGAGCATTTATAAACCTTAGTAATGGTATACAACAATATGACTGAAACTTCTCTTCCAAATAAACCTTAGAGTGTATTATGCCACGTTTCTTACAATCAATTTATACTCTTCATTTGCACAAGATGACATGTTCTAAGATTATATGCATGTCCAAATGTGTTGTGGAACATGTCAACTAGGACAAAACAATGCCATATTTGAGTGGCCCAATTTATGTATGGAGGAATGCCAGATAGGACTCCATTTTGGGGGACTCCTACAAGATAGAAGTGTAGACATAAAATGTAGGATTGAATCAAATGAAAATAATATAACCAATAAGTAATAATCATGATGGATGTGAAGTGACAGTTTCTATATCGACTTTACATGATATAATAAACATAATCAAATATGAAGGTTCGAAATTTGAATGGGCCCTCTTCTTGCTTGCAAAAATGGAATATTTTAAAATATGAGCACATGGACAACCTCAGTTCCTTATGCCATTTTCACAAACAATTTTAATTGTTGCAAGATTCAAGTTAACAATATATGAACTAATGCCCGGCATCGCCGGGCACACGTTTCTAGTTGTAATTATTTACTTACATTTATCAACTCTTTTCAAACATTCTAGCCACTAAATTTGGTCGATCATCCGGGTGATTGTCCATTACAATAGCTCTCTTGTAATCTCTTCCCAATTTGCGTGAGCTATCATGGTTATAAATAGCTCTACGGGTCTACCAAGTTCACGAGACAATAGAATCGCATCTTGATATCGTCGGGTCATGTATCTCGGACCTCCCATATGTGAGGGTGGTACAATTTTTCGCCAATGGTGTTCCATACCATTTTTGATCTGGTCATATCTCTCACATCCGGTGTCGATTTTCATGTGTTTGGGCTTGTTGGAAAGCTGGTTCAGAGATCTTTCCAATGGTGTATGGTACCTGCATGTTTGGCTTTGTTTCTGTGCTCAAATTGGCACTTTTCCGGGCTGTGTGCTAGGGTTTACCGTGGCAAACCGGTGGACACTTTGACGGACTATATCTCTCACATCCCATTAGTCGATTTTTCATGTGCTTGGGCTTGTTGGAAAGCTGGTTCAGAGCTTTCAACGATATATGATACCTGCATGCTTGTCTTTGTTTCTGTGCTCAAATCTGCAGTTTTCCAGGCTGTGTGCTAGGGTTTTTGTGGCAGCCCTTCTTCTTCCTTCTTTGAGAAGTATAGCCCTCACCGATGCCGTTGTTGGCCTTGGCCACGCCGGGTGTTGAAAGGTGTGTGTTGTACTCTTATTGAAGGTTACGAATGTTTTACTAATTCATACCCTAGTTCCCCGATGGTGTTGTTGATGAAAGTCCCACACCAATATAGGGATTGGCGTATGTTTTAGTAAGTATTCGATTGCTCTTGTCTTGTGGCAGAATTTTGATCGGTCATATCTCTCGCATCCGATTAGATTTTCATGTGCTTGGGCTTGTTGGAAAGCTGGTTCAGAGATCTTTCTAACGGTTTATGTTACCTGCATGCTTGGCTTTGTTTCTGTGCTCAAATTGGCACTTTTCCGGGCTGTGTGCTAGGGTTTCGTGGCACCCAGACACTTCAACCGGATCAGTATCTCTCACATCCGGTGTCGATTTTCATGTGCTTGGGCTTGTTGGAAAGCTGGTTCAGAGAGCTTAAGGGTGTATGATACCTGCATGCTTGTCTTTGTTTCAGTGCTCAAATCTGCACTTTTCCGGGCTGTGTGCTAGGGTTTTTGTGGCAGCAGACACACCGTGATATCCGTGAGTCGCCGCCCAAGTCATACCCCCAAGTCATGGCCACGGCACATGCCCGCGTGTGTGGACCCACACTTGGTTGGTGAGCTACCCCATCACACCAACCCATCCCGGGAAGGCCCAAACACACCAACCACCGGTTGACCCCACGCAGCAGCAGAGCCCCTCCTGGGAAGACCATGAAGCTGGGCCACCAAGGAAGAGGCCTCGCGGCAGGGAGAGACGCCTTCCATGAAGAGGGAGGCCTCAGCCAAGGCCCGGTCGACCCGACAGGCGGCCATACTGAGCAATCCGCCCAACGAACCTTTGAGCCAAGATCCAAAGCGAGGGTTGAGGCTAACAAAGGCACGCTTCTGCGTGCCTCCCCGGCTGTAGAGGTGGAGAACATAACATCTCTGATGTTGCGCAGTGCTTGGTGCCGTAAAAACGACGTAATCACGTAATTGGAGGATCGCGCATTTTACGGCAAAAGTGCATGATAGCATCCACTTGCTGGCAATTTGACAGCATGCAATACCGCCAGAGCTTGCAGATATGAGGGGGCGGTAGACACCGTGGTTGGCAGCTATGGAAGCCGGACGCAGACGTGAACCGGTAGAGCAGAGACACTGAAACCCCGCCTCGGATCCGTGCCGAGGTTGAGGAGGCTAAGGCCATCGACGGAGGGAGCACAGTGCCGCCTCCCCGCCGAGGTTATGAGGCCGCCATCAGTGGAGACAAGGATTCCGTGCCGCCTTGAAGCTAGCGTAACTCGAAAGCCGAGTAAGGATTTAGCACGAGATCGGAGCTACAGAGCTTTGGGCGGCCGCTGCCCGACAAGGCAAGGGCCTCCATGCCGAGGCACATGAGCAACTCGCCATTGCACGCGGGAGATGGCAAGACATGACAACGCCCCGCAAGAGCCGAGCTCCGGACTTCCGGGAGAACGTAAACCACAAAGAAAGAACATACCAACCCCGCTAACCCACCAACCTACAGGATGTCAACACGGAACACATGCCGCGGACACATCCGATCACGCCGGGTCGCCACCACCCCTGGCGCCGCCACGGCCTATGCCTCACCCACCTCAACCAACACTGGTGTGGCCCCCCCCGAACTCGTGGAATGCGAGACGCAGGAGCCGCAATGTGGTTGTGCGAGGCCCGACCCAGTCGGGAGAACATCTCACTTCCCCGACTCCGCACGCATCTTGGGCCGGATGATGTTCCCAAAGACTGCGACCATTGGAAAGGCGAAGTCGTCATGGAATTCAGCGCCACGACGCCCGGGGTGGTCATCTTCACAGCTTGAGAGCGTGCGGAGCGGGTGGCCATCCCGCCGGCCGGTAATGTTGAAGGGGACGGCTCTCGTTCGCTGACCGACTTGACCCCAAAGACAAAGAAGAGACCCGGCGTGCGAGCCGGGCAAAGTCGTGGACCGCCGCAGACATGGAGGGGCGCGGGGCTGGTCCGGGAAGGATGCGGAATTCGTGCAACCAAACAGGGATGCAGTGCACTCCGCCCCTCGAGTCCCCTCGAGGGGGCCCCAAAATGCATCCACATCTTCCGCCCCCGGGATCACCACTACCACCGACCTGAAGTGGCGATGCATGCCACTAAATAGGGATCGCGGCCTCAGCGTGGTATCCCGGAATTGCCGCGGGCTTTCCATGGCGTAAGGGGACAGCCTCAATTCCGCCGCCATGGACATGGACCTTATCTTCCTCATGGAAACATGGGAACATGCCGGTCACAAAGCTACCTGATTTGCCAGATACCGGCCTACTTCGCCTTCAATGAGTGCACCGGAAACGAGGACACCTGAGGAATTGCGTGTTACTACCGTATCGCCCCTTGGCCCAATGGGTCTCCCCTGCAAGGCAGACAGCACAACAGATACCGTGGGTAACGAAAAGGTAACAACGATGGCATCCCCTCTCTTTGTGGCTTGCTACTTCCCACATGCCGAGAGCAACTTTTACCACACGCACTTGATGTGGATTGCGCAGAGCCCTATGTCGATCTATATGATGACATACGCCAGCATGCATAATTGGGCAAGGTCATGTTGCTTGAGACTTCAATGCGCCGCCACAGGGACAGAGCGTATCCCAAAATTCGCACCTCTAGCCGAGGATGTGTTGCAAATGGACCCCGCAGATGGTTTGGCCAAGGGCGCCGATGACGTACGGTGACACCTGTATGGCCGCACCGCCGCTGTCGGGCAAGATCTTTGACCCGGTCATTTGCAATGGTCGGCACAAAGGCGGCCCCTCCGCACCGCTTCACTTGTAGACGTGAGAACCGTGGGGGCGGCACCGGTGTGGTGGATTACGCGCTAGCACGAGCAATGCCTACACTTGATCACTGGCTTGGTATCCGGACAGTGGCCGGACGCAGGAAGTAGACTCACCATCAGCCCTTGTTCTGCAGATAGATTGGCGTGCCAACCGAAAGCACCCATTGCCCCAACACCCCATGTACCACGGTTAAGGCCCGGACTATGATCATGCGGGCGTCTATGCGAGGATGCTTTGAGCATGAGCTGCCGGAGTGCCGCAACTCCCCACACTTCAACAAATAGACGGCCCAAATAACCCGCTCCTTCCGAGGGTAGGGGATGATGTTTTGGGAGAGGCCGCCTCGACGATCCACGGGGCTGCAATCACCTTCCCTCGCGCAATCACCGGTTCGATGACGAATGTCGGGGAGCTGAAACGATGGCTCCGCCAAGTGCCGATCCCACCATTCGCCCGCAGCCGTCCGGTCAATACCGCCCCTTCCTCAAGACCAAGAAAGCCAGTGTACCTTTGCAGAGCACCAGCAACAGATGTTTGGTCTTCTAGACCGCCACCCTAGGGCCTTCTGGAGAAAGGTCTTGAGTAAGCCTGCACAGCCCACAGGAAATATTACCCCGGAACAATGGGTGAGATACTTGCAGCAGCTGTATGACCCAATGGGAAGCCGGGCACCAGCATCTCCGCATGTGCCTAGCAATCGGGTCATTACCGGCGATGTCATAATGGGCCCGCAACGCCGCCAATCCGAAGGCAGCAGATTTGGATGGTATGCAGGCAGAGCTTCTCAAGTGGGCGGCCCCAATGGTGCCGGTTCTCACAGCACTCTTCAACAGGGCATTGCAAGAAGGCTTCCCCCCGCACTGGACTACCAATGTAGAGTTGTGCCCATATACAAAGCAGGGGACCCCCACAGCCCAGCCAACTATCGTACCATTATGGTCGGGCTCGCCTTTTGCCAAGTTGCTTGCCGGGATTCTTGAGGCGGCATTGACACTTTGGGCGAGGGATGGAGAAGTGCGGGTTCTCACGCAGTAAAGCTTCCGCCCCATTCTACTATTGACCATATCTTCACTCTGCGAACACTCATAGAGGATAGCCGGAATCAGCGCCAATCAGACTGCTGCTTTGTGGATTTCGCAAAGGCTTTTTGGACAAAGGCCTGGATAAGTTGTGGGATAGATTGAGACAGCTAGGGACCCCCCGGCGACTTACTGCGTAATGCTATATACGCACTATAATGAGGCTTGCTCCGGGCGCCTCACACCGCCGGGGAGCCCGTTGTTAGTAGCATTGGGGTGCGCCAGGCTGCCCTCTATCCCCGACGCTCTTCGGCTTGTACATTGACCAGCTAGAAGAATGGCTAGTCGAAGCACGGGGAGGCGCCATTGATGCACCACATAATCCGCAACTCATATATGCCGATGATGTTGACCTGCTCGATATATACCCTGAGGGACATGCAACGCCATCCGGATGCTTTGGACACTTTCTCGCCAATTCACCGACATGAGAGTTAACTTGGCCAAGACAAGGGTGCCGCCGGTCCCATCATCCCAAGACACCACGCCTTCCCCTCATTCACTTACCGGTGGGTGTAGTGGAGGTGGCTCGATCTTATAAGTATTTGGGCATTGAGTTTTCTACTACCACACACACGATGCATCCATCGTTACGGGTCACCGCAGTCGGAAAGCCCCGTATGCAATGCAAAACAACAAATAACAAGGCGTAGCCAGATGCATGGGGTCATCAGCACACTTGTTCGTGGCCTTAATTGAACCGGTCCTCCTCTATGGGGCGTATGTGGGGGCGGTGATATCCCTCACCACTTGGAACGATCTAGAGCAGGCATGTAGGCCTTCTTGGCCCTGCACCGGGAGTGAAATCCACGGTCCCATATCGATCTTGCTCCCGAGACAAAGCCTTCCATTCTGAGGGTCTGGGAACGAACACATTATTTATTTCTAGAAGGTGGTGGCTATGGATGAAGCCCGGTTTGCCTAACCTTGCTTTGGCGGGCGATGGGCCCGCGAAATACTCAAAGCTCATTGGAAAGACAAGCAAGCCCGTGGTTCTTCGTATGGAATGTGCGGGCACACGATGTGGACCGGTGCATACACCGGCGGAACGCCGCCTTTGAAGCAAGATTTGATGCTTGCTTCATGGCCAAGCTTTGGGATGCAGGGCCCCACACATGTCAAGGTGGCAAATTATCGACATCGAGGTTAATCCCATGCTCACGAGGGGCCCACACCACTACCCGTGCACCCATCTACCCATGAAAAGCCGGGGTGATTGCTTCCATTCGCCGCAGTGCACACCACCTCCGCGATTGAGACAGGGAGATGGATTCGAGCCACGCGGAGGACGAGTTCCGCCATCGCCGCCAACGTGGCCATTGAGGATGAAAGTCACGCCCTCCGGGCCCCCTCCCGCATGCGAGCATATCCGGGCCTCTGGGTGATGTTTGTTAGTTGTGCCCCATCGGGCCTTGCATGAGCTTTGATCGAAAGCACGGCCTCTGGGGCTTGTTGGGATCGTGCCTCCGTGAGGTAATGGATACGCTTTACTTCGATTATGCCCCCGTCGTCCGGGCATTAACCTCACCACTTTGTGATTATGTATATAAGCATGCGGTATGTCAGCATCCTTATTGCTACTAAGGTTTTTCCCCCGAAAACCCTTCGGGGCGGGGGTTTTTTAATCCTGGTAGTAATACGCCTGCTGCTCTCTCTTTGTACTTGGGTCCCATAGGCCAGTTGGTCTCCGTGGACGATAAAATTATATTCTATTCTATTCTATTCTATTCTATTCTTCAAAGTTCATAATACCTTGCAAACATGTCCTTTTAATGTGCTCGTTGATTCAACTGAATGAATTGGAACTTTTCTTCTTCCAGCTTTGCAATCATATCACAAATATATTTTTGACATAATCAGCCAGCCATATGGAGGGGTCCATTTGCAAAGAATGGCACTATCTTCTTATTTCCAAATCATACCTAAGCTATTGCCAAACCATCACACCACAAAACCCACGGTTTAGTTTTACGACCCCCTCCTCCTAACGTGGCATAAATCCAGACTATGCAATCTGGAAATCAAGGGTTGAGATGCATGCCATGTCAAAGGGGGGCTGCAAAACATAAACTAGCCAACCCATCTCCCATTGTCCACACTTCCAAGGCTAATAGCTGCAATGTAGCCATGTTCTATGATCATCCTTTAAAGTATAAATGGTAGCCTCTTAATGTTCCTTTTAATTCCTGCGAACGTAAGATTAGCCCCCAAGGACATCTACCCATTGCATCTGCACAAAGTTTAATATGCTTTCAATAAATATATCTATGGCAACCACAGCAAGGTGAGAAAACTAGCCGTTTGTAATCCGTTGTCAAAACAATGGATGAATATTCCCCTTTTAACTCCAAATTGAAGCCCAGTTTGTAAGCCTTACGTGGGTTTGCTTTCTAAGGAAGATCGAGGATTCTACATCAATATGTAGCATAATAACAGGGGTTTTTTTTTGTGTTTTTGTACGCTTTTCACAAAGGTTTTCCTAAGATTTCATGGCGTATTCGAATGGATGTACTAATGCGTACATCTAGAGTGCACCATTTCTTAGTCGTTGATTTAGCTTTTTTTTTTCAATGGTCCAACATCCAAGGGCTCACAAAGCCCTTTTTTTATTTTAGGGCTGAACATGCAAGCCTCGTGGATAGCATTTCAGGGCATTCTTGCAAGAAAATTAATGTTCTTGTGGCGGGCAGTGCTTACACCGGAGCAATTTCACAACTTAAGGAAGAAAGGAACCGAGTAACTAAAGCTCGTTCGTATTCTTGTGTTTGGTTTGTGGAAACAAATAGAGACCCTAGCCATAGTTGCGTTGCCAGCAGCATGATCAGGGTTTCCAATGGCGCACAAACAGCTCCTTCTCCAGTGGCCAAAAGTGAAGAGGAGTGGCGGGCAGTGCTTACACCCGAGCAATTTCGCGTCTTAAGGGAGAAAGGAACCGAGTAAGTAAAGCTCGTTCGTATTCTTGTGTTTGGTTTGTGGAAACAAATAGAAACCCTAGCCATAGTTGCGTTGCCAGCAGCATGATCAGAACTGTCGCTCACAGCATTGTTTTCTGATGCCTTGTATTGCTGCATGATTTTATTCACACTTATTCTGGATTTAAATTTGAATGCAATATTTGGTATTAGTACCTGCAGTTGGGGGGAAAATAAACGATAAATTTGGTCGGAAGCCTTCAATTCTCATTGCTGACGTGCTCTTTACCATCCCGGGGGATGCATTTATACATAAAGGGGGGTATGGCATCTGCGTTCGGAGGGTAGCAAAAAACCCCCCTTGTATACGCATCTTAAAGAGGCAATTTGACCCCTATGTATATAGATATTGCTCCAGATCAGTGCCTAAAAACACCCCTAACCCCTACGTATACATACGCAAATGGTCCAAAAAACACCCCTCCGTTGAACTCTCATGGGTTATACGCTAATGAAAGGTGAATCCCCCGGGTTTACCATAGTGCAATTCTGATGGCAGCCGCACCTAAGCCATGGATGTTGATCATAGGCAGAGTATTCGTTGGCAGAGTATTTGTAGGCAGAAGCATCACCTGCCAGAAAGAGAGGAGCTCTTGTTAGCTTGAATGTGCTAATGATCACTGGAGGCCAATTTGTATCATATCTGATTAACCTTGCATTTACAAAGGTGCTTATGCTTTGCATCTATGTTTTTTAAGGTCCATCTTAGCGTTGTTGTTTTTTCCCACGCTCCAGGTACTTGGAGATGGATGCTTGGTGCTGCAGGTTTACCTTCTATCTTGCAGGGACTTTTGATGCTCTTTTTACCAGAATCACCAAGATGGCTTATAGAAATGTAATGTTTTAGAATAGATTCCATGCCCTTAGCATTGTGAATTACAACATGCTGGTCTTGTTATGTTAACGTTTACGAAGCCATTTGGTTTGTCATATGCTAGACTAGTTTTTTGCTAAATATCAAAATTGGCTACCATCTGTCCAACAGGGAAGGATCAATCAAGCTGTACATGTGCTTCGCAAGATTTACCCTGAAGAAGAGTTGGATATTGAAATTGAGGAATTGCGAGCCTCTGTAGAAGCAAATCCTGAAGGCATACCTGACATTCGTCAAATGCTGAAGAGCAAGGAGGTCCTGCTGGCTTTGAGAGCAGGAGTTGGACTGCAGGTAAAATTGAGAATAGTCACACATGTGAGGGTGGTACTATTAAGGGGCTTTCTTCTCTTGTTATTGCAGATTTTTCAGCAATTCGTCGGAATCAATACATAGTAGAGCAAGCTGGATTTGCATCTCAGGGCATCAACGCTCTTGGAACTATTGTTAGTATAGTTCTTATCAACAGATGTGGCAGGCGAAAGCTTGCCCTCTCAAGCTTAATTGGTGTTGCTCTTTCCTTGATCATTCTAACTGCAGCATTTCATCTAACTGCTCAGAGTTTAAGTCAAGAATCTAGATATACATGCCCAGACTACTTGACGTCTACATGGTCCTCATGGAGTTGCACAGCTTGTTTGAAAGCTAGTTGTGGAAGAATTTGAGTATACTGAAAGAAATGTAGGTTTAGGTATTTGTCGGACTTCCAATGCGCCTCAACAAGCATGCCGTAGCATGGAGAATTCTTGAAAAAGCTGGATTGCTTGATGAAGCAAGGGGTACAATGCCCTAGATTACAGATTATTTTATAAAGGTTCATCCTTCCAAGAATGAGCTATACTTCCAGGTGAAATTTCACCCCTTATCCTTCTAAGCATTATCTTATCTTCTATTTTTCATTATGCATTGTGCTCTCTCTCGTTTGTGCTAAAGTATTCTCTATACTATTCTCTATGCAGGTTCAAAAAAAATTTGCAAGATGTTGATATCTCTAGCAATGCTTACGATGGCAATTGCACAAACAACTAAGGAAGATCAAGTTTGTCGCATGATCCATTTCTATTTTATGTGTAACTACCAATGCCTACAGTTTCTATTCAGTCAAGACAAATTGAGCGCGTTGTTGCAACAATGCTAATTTAGAATGATTTCAACACAATTTGAGCGCATTGTTATAATGTTGTCATTTTGGAGCCTATAAATTATGCAATTTAAAATATATGGTTTGCAATAACACATCAATCATTTTGTACTTTTATTTTATTTTGATTTTTATATTTTTTTTTTCTTTTGTGGTTTTTGTAATATAACAACCAACATAACTACTATGAACATTAATTAACACAAACCATTACATTAGACATGTTTAAAATTAAATTCCCCCTTAAACCCCCTTTTGTTTGGGTGCATATTCACACGGGGGGTGACTCCGGGCAACGAGAGCTGTTAGATAGGCATATTCACCCCTTATTCCTTAATCTACACCGTACACAAAGTTCCTCATTTGTGGGGTATGGATGTATAGAATTTATTATATTGTATAACAAGATTTGCAAAATACTATAAGATTTCAGGCAATATACTATATGGTATTGATTTTGTACATGCAAAACATAATTACCGGAGCTCTCGCTGCCCTACGTCACCCCCCGTGTGAATATGCACCCAAACAAAAGGGGGTTTAAGGGGGAATTTAATTTTAAACATGTCTAATGTAATGGTTTGTGTTAATTAATGTTCATAGTAGTTATGTTGGTTGTGAATATGTAGCATTATAACAGGGGTTTTTTTTGTATTTTTGTACAGTTTTTGCTATGGTTTTCATATGATTTGATGGGCGTATTGTGCGAGGCATACTAATCAGTATATCTAGAGCGCACACTGTATTCTCATATTCGAATGCCATATTAGCTATGATTTTGCAATGGTTTAGCTTTGAATATTTCTCCATGAAAAAACCAATTATTTTTTAGTCCTCAGAAAACACATGCAAGCATCGAGCTCTCATATTTTAGGGTTTGTGGAAAAGAGGGCATGCTTTAGGGTTGTACAGTCCATTTCTTTTTTTCTCTGAATTCGAGATCTTCGTTTTCCCTTTGTTCTATCTTCTGTTGGTGGACCGAGTTCTCTTGAGGCAGCCGAGTTTTCTAAAGCAGAGGTCAGGTTATCTTCAGCGATTTCAGGCCCAGGCTAACAACCCCATTCAAACAAATTTCGGTGCAGGATTCGGTGGGGGTTTTGCTCACAGATTAATGAACTAGCAAAGTCGGTGAGTTTTGGCAGCCGAGTTTCTAAAGTACATGTCATCTCCAGCGATTTCTGGTCCAGGCAATTCTCAAATACTTTGATTTGAGCTGCAGGGCTATGGCATGGCAGAGTTGTAGAGATACAACGACCATCTGACACGATTTTTGCAACCCTTCTTCATGGTAAGCGGTTTCTTTTCCATTAGAAGATAATGTGCATACCGGTTAAGAACTTTCAGGTGTTTTACAGGTACAGAAGAAGGCAGCATTTAGTGGATGTTACTGAGATATTTAATCAGCTTGTTTACGAGAAAAAATACCGCTTTATAAAGCTTGGCTTTTATCTCTTTCTGCTTTGCATAATTTTGTACAGGTACATCTTGACATATGGGAGTGAATAAGGCAAATTATGACAGCATATGTTTGTATTATGATGGCGATGATGTTGATGGCCATGATGTTGATGATGCAGGCTTGTGGTAGCAGAAGAACCAATTACCCACTTATGCAAGGCCAGCTTGTTATGGACAATCTCCTATATGCATGCAGACTTAATCATGAGAAGGGTCCTTGACAACGATGATATGATGACTGCAGGCTTGTACTGTTGAGTGTAGCAGGAGGACCACTTGGTTATGGACAAAGCTCTAACGTTGGCTATCCACAGATCCTATGATTCAATTCCATGGCAATTGCTAGACAAGGACAGAATGTTGCAGCTCCAAGGCATGCTAATGCCATTGGAATGGAATCTGTTACAATGAGGATTCTTTGGATCCTAAGGAGGTAACATTAGAAATCTGTTTATGTCTTTGAGAGAGATTTGAACCTTACATTCATGAAATTTTGAACAAGTAATTCCTACTTGGTTTTACGGTGGAACAACAATATGGCAATGTTATAGTCACTGAATTATGAATTGTACTATCTTAGAAGCATCATTCTAATTTAGGAGGACTCGGCACCATCTTGTGTGCCTTCAATGATTGGGCATTTGGTTTATCCAAAATTATTTTGGGCTGTTTGGTTTCTATTATTAGGTTGAAATTTGGCGCAATCTTGATAAATGTGAAGTCTAATAATGCAAATTACTAAGCAGTATCTCAAATGGTGGACCAGCAATTTGCTATGCACGAATATGCTATGCACGAATAGCAAATACTTGTAGCCATGGTTCGAAAATAGGAGTTCCTCCCCTAAAAATCTGCCCACTTGTGTTAAATTCCTGTCATGTTGAAAATTTCCTACAATTTTCCCAAGAAGGAAAAATAAAATTTGGCATAACTAAAAAAATACACTAATGTACATTTTTTCTGATACCCTCAAATACCAAGGGGCATTTTTACTGGTTAGAGACATTGCTATTTTCGAGCCCTGCTTGTAGCATGGAATGGAGCTTCACGAATTGCATACCTGATCCACCTTTTAGTATATCTACCCCAGCCCCACTCATTTTAATATTATTACAGATCAGCTTTATTGTTTTAATGCTTTTCATTCCTTCGCCATGGTGCAGAATGAGTGGCGGAACTTGAATAAACATCAATGACTAATACTTCATAAAGAACAAGGCGCAGGTGTGTTTCTCCTTCGAAGTTCATTGTCTAATGTGTCTTCAACATGGTAAATAGATCATGCAAGTACCTAACTAAATAGATAGATTAATTCACATCCTACCAGCTGCATTCTACTCAGGAGGCAGTTGCTCTATCTCTGGTCAGATTTATAAGTAGCACTTTAAAGACATTGTTACGTACGTATCAAGGTTTAAATTACCAGATGCTTAGAAAAGTTAATTGGAAATTTCTTACACTGCATCATATCTCTTATGGCTACAGATAATTGGGTTCTTCCTGGGGAAAGAGAAGCAATTCATCCCTAGGACTCTGATCTTCAGGCCGTCAATGGCCTGTTTTGCAATGAAATTGCAAGTCCAGTGTAGACACACAGATATTTGGATGATATCCCGATTCAAGGTACGCAATCTCCACTAGATCTCCCCTTCTTTGACACACAAATAATGATAAACAGATGCGACAACTCGCTATCATTGTGCAACCTACATACTTTGTGATCACTTTCTCATTGCATAAGCTTATATACACAAATAAAGAATAACTCCAAATTCCCTAGTTGAAATATTTACTGAAATTTTATTACCATGACCAATAAAAACTCTAAATTCCGCAATGCCTTTTTACTTGTGCCTGATCAAATTTAAATGCATAAGGGGTCAGCTGCCAATGACCAAAGTTCTGTTTCTGTATGGAGGGACAAACGAAAAGAAAAAGAGAAACATAGTATTGCAGTAGAACATAACGGAGCAGCTGCCAGGCGTGTGCACTTCAAAAGTCCATCCTTGAGCACATTGCAACTTGCAACTTGTACTTTGATAGCTTCCACCAGGTGGAAGCAATGCTGATATGCGACCAAGCCATTAATGGCTTTTCCTTGACAATTGCTGTCAAACTACCCATTCCCTTCCCAATAAGCAGATGTCTAACTAACAGAAAATAAAGAAAGAATTGAAACATTGTCAAATAGGATCAGGAATTAACAATAGGATTAGGAATTAAGCTCAACAATACACACTTGTAGAAAAATAAATATTGGAATGTCATCTTTTCGAAACTCTGACCATTTTCAGTGTACTTATGGAAAAAAGAGAGATCTTATTCATGTTCAAGCCTCCTCATGTGCCTTTATGACACCAAAGGTTACAACATATCCATGGCCAAATTTTGTTACATTTCCAATCTGCTTAAGTACAGTTTAAATATTAGTACCACAATGAATGTTAGATCTATCCTGGTTTCACTTTGATGCTCACTTCTTTTCCTCTAATTCTAGATTCCCACTTCTTGCCCTCTAATTCTGATTTCCACTATCTGCTCCCACCACCACTTATAGGAAAAATGTTATTTGAATTTAGATAGAAACAAAAGATTTCCTGTGCTGTGTCGTGCACTTCTGATCTTTGAAATTAGAAATAAGAAGCCCAAATGCATGACTCAAAATGCTGTTCCATTATCGGAGTAATCACTAACAAAGATGGAAAAACAAGAGCTGGAATTCTCAAACAGCTACGCTGTTGAGAAAACAATATTAATAATTCTGACTGAGAATCCTACTGAACTGTGGTGACCTGCACCCATTCACCATCTACTGCCTCTTTCCAAAGCGTGACACTGTTTCCAGAATCAGCAACTGCTAGAATATTTCCAGTCAGGGACCAGCTCAATCTCCAGACTGGAGTTTTGTAATCATGCAGCAATCTCCCTTCCCACTGATCGCCATCCTTGCCCTGAGTCCAAATAACAACTGTTCCATCCTGAGATGCACTTGCAATTGTGTTCTTTGGAAGCCCCAAATTTGGAGCCCAAGCAACATCTCGGACCCAATCACTATGCTTGCTCAAAGGGGGAAAGCAATCCATCTTCCATCCCCCTTCATGGTACTTCCAGACCTTAACTGTATTATCACATCCACAAGAAGCAAGCTTCTGCACCACTCCTAGCCCTTCTCCTCCTCCAACAAGGGATCCAGGTCCAGATGCAGGTGCCCATGATACTGCTAAGACTCCCACTGCATGAGCCTGCTCAATTTTTGCCCTATCCCAACTGCCATCCTTCTCTGTCAAAACAGAAATAGTCCCATCTGAAGATCCACAGGCCAAAGAAAGACCCAATTCATGAGGAGCCCAGCAAATGCTATTAACAGAAGATTCGTGCTCCTGAAAGACCTGAGCCTGAGACCACTCATTCTCAGCTCCCTCTTTCCAGATAATTACTCTGCGGTCATAAGAACAAGAGGCAAGAATCGATCCAAACTTGGGATGAGCCCAAGCGATCTGCCATACAGGGCCGTCATGTCCGTGAAGGGTTGCAAGGGGAGTGGTGGCGGTAGAGGTTGAATCTGGGGTGTTACTGCAAATATGCGAATGCTACGATCTGAAGAACAGGTTGCTAAACGCTTACCGTAGTAATCGAAGGCGGTATCGTGGACCATATCCTGGTGGCCCGTTTCAATGCCACTCTGTGGCGCTGTTGACCTCCTCCCACCGCCATAGCTCCTTTTTTCTTTTCTCTTCCTCTGCCTTCGTTTTGCGCCCTTCCTCAATTCAGCTTGGTGATCACCGGACCAGTTATCTTCCCATCATGGAAGAGGGAATATCTAGAATATTCCCGCCATTTACCAAGCATGCTTGTAGTTTTGTTTTTGGGTTGCCCCTAAGACCCTTTGGGGCGGGGTTTTAATCCGGCAAGAATCCGCTTGCTTTGCGTTTTTGTAGATTGGGTCCCATAGACCGATTGGGTCTCCTCGTGGACGATAAAAGTACCTTCCTTCCTTCCTAAGAGCGGGTTCACATGCAACAGTGGTCGGAGAGGGGCCTTGTTATACCCTTTGCAAATTGGTGACGGTCGGGGATGGTGGGCATAAAAGGGCGTGGCATTTTACATGACTGCGATGGTGCATGTGAATTCAGCCTAAGGGGGCAAACCCTCGTCCATGTGGGTTTTGTGGCATATTCTAAGTAAATGTCAATATATGTTTGGAATATGTCAATAACTGCTCCAAACCCATTATTGGTTGTAAACTAGCGGTCAATTATGTTGCTGGTTAGCCAATGTGGAAATCGGCGAACCGATGCTTCTTGCTCGAAGGAGGCTATGGCGAATTGGTGCGCGATTTCCTGATTTTGTTGATCCCTGGCCAAGCCCATCTCCATTGGTTCTATATTTGTTTGATCCGATTTCGCCACAATATTTGGCCGATAGGGTAGATGAAGGACAGGGGATGCAGAGGATACTGGGTGGGTTGATAAGCTGTTACCTTTCATTGGTTTTCCCAAGTTGCAAAGCAGTACACAAGTAGGATTTTTGGCATTAAATTTAGGTTGCAATTTTCTGGATTTTATAGTTGAGGTTGCTTGTGGGATTTTCTCGTGGATTTTTCTGTTGCATGGATTGTTATAGGGTTTCTGGTTCTTGTACCTGTGGTTATGCCTTGCTAGTAATTATAAGTAGGCACCTATCTTGGTTTTAGAGTAGAGGTTCAGTGCTAAACGGTGCAGATTTCTTGCATGCGAGTAGGATTGAATAACCTGTCTTTTATCCAATCGGCAAGGTGTTTGTATTAGTTTGATTCTTGCACTTAAGTAAGGTGTTAGTCTTATTCATTATGTTATGCACATTATTATGAACCGTATTCTATTTTTTGCAGGTTCTTGCAACAAGCTTGCAACCATATTTTATACAACAATTTACTGGCAGAAATTAGGATATGCTTTTCATCAGCATGAGCTAATACATATATTCTCTATTATCATGACTGTCCTATAGGTAATCCCAATTTCGTTTTGTTGCCCCTTTTATGCAAGATGTCATGGACAAAAGCTGAGTTCCATGTCTATCATCAACATTATTTGTAATCTCTCCCTTGAAGCTAGGCATGAGATTTCAAATGGTAGTAGTGCCTATCTATATAAGATGCTTCAACAGCAAAGTTTCTAGGGTAGATTTGTCAAAATCAAATTTAACATGCATTGTCAAGTTTTCAACATGTGTAACACCTTGTCTTGCATTTTATAAGTTTGGTATTTTGAGAGGAGGTAAATCATTTGCACATGCAAATGGCAAAATGGCATCACTGCTTTTCCATTATTCAAGGCAGTTCATTCATGTAGGTTTTTTCTGTACTGTTTCTATTTAAATGTCCTGCAATAACTCTATATATCAGCAAATTCTTGGCGAACTATTGTAATGTTGGATGCAGGTATGTAGGAGATGAGGATGGCCATGTAGTCGTTTCATTTCGCCATCGAATCGCTTTGCTTTTCCAGTTGCCATAATGTATTCCAGTGCATGCTTTGGTTATGCATTTATTATAGGTTGGACTGAGTCCTGGCTTTCTCTATTTGAAGTATGCACATGGTAGATCTAACTTAGATTTGTTCATGTTGGACTGGAGGCGGTCTAATAAAGTAAGATGGTAATGCATCTCGTTCAATTGTTAGCGTTTTTTCGTAAGTGAATGTTATGTACAGTAGGCAAGTGGGCAGCTTCATAACTCCACAGAGGATAGTGACTTGTTCAGTGAAGTGAAATATCATTCAAGCTTAGTAAATTATAGTTGCAATGAAGAAGTCGAAAATGTTGTAATGAGATCATGTTGAAGCAAAGAAATTCCAATTACAAATAGGGATACATTAGATCAACAGTTTATTGATGAGGAAGAACATTATATTTCTATGGTATAAACTAACCTAGTTAACATGGTTGGTTAAATCATAGAAATATTTGTAGTCGCAAATCGTGTATATGGTTAAAGACAGGTATTATGAGTTTCGATATTAGGGTTGGACGATTTTGAAATTAAACTATCGATCCCAAGATAGCGCCCGATCGACTAAAATAAATCAAGATGCATAGGTGATTTCACAGTATTGATCAATTGGAGTGAGTCTTGCGTAGTATAGGTTGATCCGAGGAAGAATTGAGCAATCGAGTGTTCGGGTCAATCGGATCTCACAATTTCTGGTCAATACCATTTCTACAAAGGTTTTTTATCAGAAAGCAAAAATATTAGAATTGCATTGCCCGATTATTAATGACTATGATTTCTAGAGTCATTATTTGAAAGTGAATATAGTCATTATATGCCATTACAAATTGTTATTCTTTGTAAACATCTATAGCTTAATTTCTTCATTGGTATCGTGAGCATAGGTTAATATGGCTACACGTTTTGGAGCTAACCTTTTAAATGCTATAGATGTCTTCAAAGATGAAGGGGATTTCAAATTTAGAAACAAGGCATCGAGAAGTCCTTGAAGTTGAAAATTTGTGGTACTTAATAGATGAAAATGTCAATTAGACGTGTAAGTGTAAATGTGATTACAGGAGTTTCAAATGCAGGGGGAACAAGTTCAAGTTCCACTGCTGAAGGGTCAACAAGCTCTGGGGGATCTGTGGCTACAACTATTACCTCCCTGTAATTAAGTGATGACAAAGTTAAATATTATAGAAGCACGTGCAATACCGCAAGGTTGGTTCTCATCATCAAGCTAAAAACCGAGAGGTATGTCACCTAAGGAGATGTGGGAATACATGATTAGAAATTATGAGGTTAAATCATCCTCTCGATGATGTCTTAGAAAAGCAGTTAAGGAAATTAAAATTGCATGATATGGATAATATAACAGAGTTTTTTGAAAAGTTTGACTCTATCATTGCAGACTAGAGAGTGTGGGTGTCATTTTAAATGAGTAGTACCAATTATTAGCTATCTCTAGAGCTATGTCTCATAATACTCAATTAGCCACTTTATTAAGAAATGTGGAAAATTTTCAACCAACCATGTATTACGTCCGGTAATTTTCATTAGGAGACCATTACACCCTCTCACCAAGGGGAGTCACGCACTTTTTTACATCGCTAATGGGTCTCCTAATGAAAATTACCTAGTACATAAAATATCCTTCTTTGGGCAGCAAAAGCCCATTTTAATAATATGCATTGGCCCTGATTTGTGGGAAATGGACAAGCATTCAAGCATTTGCACCCTTGAATCACATGAACAAGCAAATTAGTGTTTTTATCATCACATGAACAAGCCAAAGTCCTGATTGATCACATGTTTAACCCACAATATTTCTGATTTCTCTTTATAGCTTGTTAATATATAGGCCAGCCAAATTAGAGTTCACTTCAGACTCTAGCTGTGATTGTGGCTATAGCAGCAGAGCACTTGAATGCAACAAAGCAGTTATATTGTCCGAAAAGAATATTTGAAGATTATTTGGAAATCGGTAGAATATTCCTTGAAAAAAACGAACATTCTAGAGATTATGGATTATAATCTCATCTTGATTTAACTGGGCAATAACTAGATCAAGTTAATCCGCAAGGACTTGGAGTTAAGAAGATTTTACCATGAAGAATGTAGAGATAACTCTTTATAATTATCTTTTATTTAAACGTTTTGCATATTGACAAGTTCGAGATTGGCTATATGTAACTAAGGGACGGAAACCAGAGAGTATAATTGCCTGCTCGATAGATTTTATCTGCTCACCAAAACCCTAGACTCATGGGATAATTTGACAATGGGGAAAGAGGTGGTATTTAGGGAAGAAAAAAGAGAAGCAAGTAATTTATAAGGAAATCAAAGAGGTAAGGGAAGACCTCTTCTTCGGGATAAGGACATTTATAAGGAAATCAAAGAGGTAAGGGAAGACCTCTTCGGGATAAGGACAATTCTAGCCTACAGGAGAAGGAATTTAGACTTGAACTTTAATTCAAATGTACAGAGGAATAGAATATGATTTTATGGTCCAACGGAGACCAACCGCCTATGGGACCCAAGTACAAAGAGAGAGCAAAGCAAAGGATATTAACAGGGATTAAAAAACCCCTCACCAAGGGTTTTGGGAAAACCTTAGTAGCAATAAGGATGTCGACATACCGCATGCTTATATACATAATCACAAGTACATAATCGAAGTCCGCAGATCCATTACCTCCCTGGAGGTACGATCCCAACAAGCCTACAGAGGCCGTGCCCGAAGAGCTCATGCGCAGGGCCGATGGGACACAACTAATCGAGCATACCGAGCCCGGATATGCTCGCATTTTGGACAGACCGAGGGCGTGACTTTCATCCTCAATGGCGCTGCTGACAAAGATCGACAGACTGCCCTCACGCTGCCCCGAATCCATCTCTCGTGTGCACCTGCGGCGAATGGAAGCAATCACCCCGCGCTTTTTCATGGGTAGATGGGTGCGCAGGTAGTGGTGTGGGCCCCCTCGTGAGCATGGGATTAACTCGTCTGTCGATAATTTGCCACCTTGACATGTGACAGGGCCTCTGCATCCCAAAGCTTGGCCATGAAGCAAGCATCCAAGTACATCGCTTCAAGACAGCGCGTTCCTTCTGCTTGTATGCACCGTCCACATCTCGTGTGCCTCGCACATTCCATCGCGAGAACCACTGGGCTTGCTTGTCTTTCCAAAGAAGCTTTTGAGTCGCCATGGGCCCATCGCCACCGCCAAAGCAAGGTTGGGCAGCCGGGCTTCATCCATAGCCACCACCTTCCGAAGTAAATAATGTGACGCTCCAAAAGTAGCCCTCCTCAATGGAAGGAAGTCCGCCTCCGAGCAAGATCTGATATGGGACCGTGGATTTCACTCCCAAAGCCCTGCCAAGAAGGCCTTCTCTGCACTGCCTAGATCATTCCAAGTGGTGAGGGATATCACCGCCCCCACACTTCGCCCCATAGAGGAGGATCGGGTTCAACCAAGGCCCCCAACAAGTGTGCCCCTGGTGACCCCATGCATACAAACCCTTGTGACTGTTGTTTTGCATTGCATACGTGGCTGCCCAAACTGCAGCGACCCAGAACCTGATGGATGCATCCCAAAGGTGTGGTAGTAGAAAACTCAACGCCCAAATACTTATAAGATCGAGCCACCTCCACTACCCGCCCCTCGGTAAGTGAATGAGGGAAGGCGGGTGCCGTGATGATGGGACCAAGCGGCACCCTCGCCTTGGCCAAGTTAACTCTCATGCCGCTGAATTGGGCGTAGTGTCCAAAGCATCCGTGGGCATTGCATGTCCTCTGGGGTATATGGCGTTGCATGTCCAGGTGGCGTTGCATCCAGGATGGTGCCAAGGCTTTAGCTGTGAGAAGCAAATGCACATATATAAATGACATAGATAAGGGTAGCTCAACCTTTTCCTTTAGAACTGCCAAAAGTAGGCTTCTTAGCAATGGATTGTCAGAATCAAGGATAATGCAGAAAAATGGGCAGAGAATAAAAAAGACATAGAAGATTTCTTTCATACTGAGTACTCTAAGCTTTTTGCTGAACAATCAGTGGGCCATGATAAATTATAGGCTAAAGGCTAATAAAAACATAAATGAGGAGGATATTCTAATAATACCCTAAAAGACTAAAATAATGGAAACATTGAGATCTATGGCTAAAGTAAAAGAATTCAACCATTCAACATAGAATTTTGGAAATGCAGAATGAGGACTTGGCTACATTCTTTCAGGGTGCATGGAAAGCCAACAACTTAAATCCTGGCATAAATGTTGGACACATAGCTCTTCCCAAATGTAGGAAATCTAGAGTAGTTTTGAGATTGGTATCCTATTACTCTTACCAACAAACTTACAAGTTATTGGGAAACATACTGACAAACATGATCAAATTTGCATTACAATATGTTCTACTGACTGATATAACTCTTCCTATCGGGCTCATTGAGGAGTCTTGTAATAAGATTTTTGGATCACTTCTATTAATAAAATATAAAAATACCTTGCCTTCAATTTTTTACTTTCTATTTATTTTATATTACAGGAGGTAATCAATCCTTGTCAATCGGTTTCTCTTCCAAATAGGAATAATAATTGGATACTTATATAGGTGGCACCGAGGGGCTTCATTGGAATAAACTGTCAAATTAAGATTGTATGCTTTTGAAATTGGACTTTAAACGAGCATATGATACCATAAATTGGAATTTTCTCAAGAAGGCATTGAAGCACTTGGGATTATCAGACCAATTATATAATAAGATTTGGAGAATGAATATCACTGCATCTTCTGCACTTCTAATCAATGGTACTCCCACCAAATTGTTTGAATGTAGGAGGAGACTAAAACAAGGATGCCCATTAGCACCTTACTTATTCCTCATAGTTGTAGAAATGGTGACTAGATTGGCTAACAATCCACAGGTTTCACCCAAACTTCATTATGATTTGCTCTCTTTGCATGCAGTGGGCCGAGATAATTGAACATTGTTTTTCTGTATCTGCATGTTAGGCCTGCCTTCTAGACCTCTTCACTTGTAATTTGGATAGTCAACATGTTTTACTGGCTGTTTATCAAGTTATTGGGCTAGACTGGCAAAAAGAACTTTCTATTTGACATCAACTTGGATTCTCTGGTCAATGTGGAAAAGAAAGAATCACTTTATCTTTACAGGACTGACCTTCTCAGATGCCCATGTTCTTAGTGATATTTGTCATCACATTGTCAAGGCATATAGGTGTAGCTCAGTTGCTATTGAAGTTAAGGGTATCATCAGGGAACACTATCTTTATATCCACATTTACTCATGTGTATCTTTCATGAAATTTTAAATTCATTTGTATTGTTAGATTCAGAAAATGATGAATTGCATGCTATCCGCACCTTGGAATGACACGGCAGAATGCACCAATGCATGCATGAAAGGTCTTTGTTTTCTTATCGGTCCTTCTTTGACTTGTTTGATCCAGATTGTATTTGGTTTATGTTGGCTAAAATTGAAACAACTCGGTGTTTTTTAAGTCTTGACAGTGTTTCTAGGACTTGGATAGCTTTGTTGCAGTTTACAGAGAGCTCTAGGTGCCATGTGGAGTTATACCCAATTAACATATTGCCTTGCTTGACTCTTGATTATTTACTTCAAGACGTATTGTCTTTCTTAGTTTTTGCAGCCCTAGTCTACATGCCGTTGCACATTACTAAAATGAATGCAATCTATAGGTACATTTTGTAAATTATGTATGCATTACTAAAATGAATGCAATCTACAGTACATTTTGTAAATTATGTATGCATCTCTAGTGGAGCTTTAAATGATCATTAGCAGATTTTTGCATATTCTTCACTCTTTGTGTAACACATGTAAGCCGGCAAAAATCATCTTGGCATTGCTCCTTTAGTCAAGACTAGTCTTTGCCACATGGCATCAAATGCTAGGTTTCTTGTTTATGTTTGTCGCCACAAATTTAGACTCAACTAGAAATATGGCCATAACTCCCAAATCAAAGCCTGCTTTTCACGCAAGAACATCCGCCGGAAAGGTCACTTTGAAGATGCATAATTAATGCTAGGCATCCATTTTCCAAATTAGGCAATGTCTTTGCTGCCACGCTTTTTACAACGGGTAGAAATATGGCCATAATTTCTAAATGAAAGCTCTATTCTTCGTGGAAGAACATGTATCTGGAAGATCATTGGAAGGTCCACAAATGATGCTAGGGCGACATTTTCCAAATGCTTAGCATAAATGGGTTAAAACATGGCATAATGAAGCATAATGAGAAACTTCTATTGAGGACATGCCACTACTCACCAAACTTCCTACAAATATAGCTGATGTGTTTAAAGGCGATGGCGTTAAGGGATGCCAAATTCTAATATTGTAGGTTAATCTATTGCATCTTGAACATATTGTCTTGCTTGCCTCTTGATTATTTACTTCAGTTACTTATTGTCTTCCTTAGTTTTTGCAGACCCTCGCTTCTACGTGCCAGTTGCACATTACTAAAATGGGTGCAATCTACGATACGCTTTCTAATTTATATATGCATCTCTAGCGGAGCTTTAAACAATCATTAGCAGATTTTTGCATGCCGTGTTTTGATAGGGATGTAATATCATGGAATTTTATGATTATAAGCTGTAATAAGCACGAGAAGGAGGCCAATGCTCTTTTAGGCAAATGCAACCACATAAATGGGTGCAACGCTTTATGTTTTAAGTGTATGTGCATCCGCCTCAAGACTTGGCCGTGATAAATGCATGCATTTGCTTTACATTGTAAGTGTCGCTTTATGTATGCAAAATGTTGGCACATAGATGGTGCGCATTGTTGGCACGTAGGTGGTGCTTGGTAATGGGGTAATCGAGGCTACTTGTCGCATGTGGTCAGCAGTGTCGAACCTCCTTTCTATAATTTGCATCCTAGTCTATATGTGTCCGCTTTTAGACTTGGATGCCTACATATTGCGTTGAAGAATGTCTTTATGTTGAGGCTCAAAGAAGAGCTCCGTAAAATGTCTTGCCTATGCCCTCAGGCTTAGAGAAGCCCGATTTCTGCTTAGAGAAGCCCGATATTCAATTAAGGGTTAGGTGTGCATGTTTTTATCTGCGGATTAGATGCTTTGATATAGTGTGCTTGCCTTTACATAGACGATAACGAAATAGACACACGCCTTCATTTTGAACAAATGTGTCTTAGGCATGAATGTTATGTATGGAAAACTTGATGATATTGATGTCACCGTGGCATAGTCAATCATACAATTAAGCTTCAGCTTGGCGCTTAGAGCGAACTCTTTCATCTCATTTTCTCTCTAAAATGCACCGCCCAAGCGTCTCGTTGTTTTGGAACTAGCCATACCCATGGTCTTGTTTGGCATATCTAACAAACGTGTTTTAGGCATTTATCTTTCGTATCTAATCATTCTTGTGGTCTTAACCGTGGTCTTTGGCCGATATAGTGAAAGTTAGAAGTTGCGTTTGATTAATTGTTCTTCAAAGCGGTATTCATGTATTTCATTCACTAAATTTATCTAGTCATATTTGCTCCAAGTTCTTATGTAAGCGATGCATGTTACGTAAAAACTCTTGCTATGAAATATATAGGTTCTTCTTAGCATAGATAACTCGCCCATTGGTGAGACTAATTGGTTGGCCTTGCTATGTACGGTTACAAAAGATGACTACTTCCTGTTGTTCACATTTAGAATCTACAGAATGTAAAAGGATATAGTTTACCTCTACCTTCATTTGGCAACAAATATAATTTTCCCAAGGGATGCTTCTCTAATGGAATCTGAGGTCGAATAATCAAACATGTAACATAAGTCGTGATTTAACATGATATGTGTATGATCTTTTAAACAACCATACAATTTGTTGGTATAAATATTTTCATTTTCGTGAGACATTCGCATTTGATGCTTTTTGAGCAAAATGGATGTGGCGTTGTCTTATCGTCTTAAAATTGATGACAAGATGTTTTGCATTTAGGTTTTAGCATCTTGACTACTTTAGGCTGCCTTCAAGGCCATTCTTTCATTTCTGACTATAAGAAATTTGCAAAGACAATCTAAGGCTAAATGGAAATGCATCTCTTGAGGTGCATCACTTATTAAGGACAAAATGCAAAAACATGGCCTCCAACCATTGAAATTCAACATTTCCAAATTTGTCAAAACGTTGCCCCAAGACTTCAAGAACATTCCCCTTAGATTTTTATTTTATGCAAACAGTTCGTTAATGAAATAGGCATGTAAGGTCACCAATATAAACAAGGTGCTGCGCACGGAGGGTTGCCCTCGGGTCCCCTAAATGTGTGCTTGCATATTTGTTGTTTTGTTATCTCGTAAAAACAAATGCGAGGTTCAAACCTTTTGCCCTCGAGATTGTTTGTGGGTTTAACTTTAAATATCTAGTTTGTACTAATGCAACTATGTTCTGACCTTAACAGTGTTGCATGAGTTCTGCTAAGCTAAGAATGGATTCCTTGTTTGCCTCCCACATAATAACCAAGGCATTTTGGGATTAGGCACTAGTTTAGACACAAATAGATTTTGCATGATAGTGTTATTGGTGCATTATATTTTTGAAATTTAAAATTTTCTTACTATATGCTTGCGTAAACTAAAACCCCAAAAAAATGGTACAAAGAATGGCCTTTAAGACCCTTAATTAGTTCTTAGAATGTGAGGCCCTAAGATCAGACCCAGGTTTTGTCTTGCTTCATCACATCTCTCTCCCTTGCGCCGCCCACAACGTTTTTACACGTTCATTTTTCTTATGAAGATATCCATTGTTTTCTTCCCAAAGATTTTTAATGCATAATGCACATGTTGTTCTATTTTTTGTTCAATGTAGTTGTGCAATTGCAATGTCAAGTTCATTTTCTTGGTTCAATATAGTTGTGCAATTGATATTGCAATTCAAACTACAACTTCTAACTTAATTCTTGGCACTGAACTTTAGATATTGATATGTTTAAGCTTGGATTTTGCTCCAAGATGTTCATGAACCATAGTTCATAGATCCATTGATAGTACAAAAACTTGTATATCTGTTATATATATACAATTATATAAGCACCCCCCTTATTTCTAGAGATTTTGGTGTCACCGCGTGAGCCGTCCAGATCTGAGATCAACGGTTCACGCAGTGACACCAAAATCTCTAGAAATAAGGGGGCAGCTTATTTTAAATTGATCTCGTCCGTTGAATGTGCTTAATGAGCGGCCAAGATTGAAAGCCCTCTTATTTGGGGCTTTTAATCTAAGGCGTTGATTTGTTGTCAATGGTCGAGATTTAGCCAGGGAAGTTCCCGAAATTTTCTGGAAAGGGAAAAGGATCTATGCTACCCGATATGCAATATGCTGGGGTTGTTGGCGCCACACATTCAGCGATTTGATTTTGTCGTGATGTTGCCGAAACCGCCTACATCGGCCGACGGCCACATGGAAAACTTGCCGGGGGCATCCTATTGTCGATTGGGTCTAAAACGATTGTGCTTCACTGTGACTGTCGTCCACAGATCAAGACAAAAGAGTTTATTTTATGTTGTGCTTCACTGTGTTTCGTCAGCTTACAATATTTCCGAGTTAGACTTACGAGAGTTTACAATGCCTCTTAGGTATGCTGCTCTTGGGCTAGACGGTTCTGAGAATTTGTCTAGTGGGTACATTGAGGGCAGAGAAACTGGTGTTAATTTTGCATGGATCACAGATGTAAAGCCACGCCCCATTGATACACAGTGGTCCTTGGATGAAAGATGTTTCCATGACTTATTTTCTCCAGCATTTTCACCCAGTTTGCCTAAATATGCTGCAGAACATGATGGCACTCATACTCCAACTGTTAGATCATCTACTGCTACTCCTAGAGCAGGCCTTCATCCTTCGGCAGTCTCTCATGTTTTTTAGAGGCAAACCTGTTGGCACCATTGCAGCCATGGATCAATTTGAAGAATCGTTAAACTATAACCAGGTTAGTCTTTTATGTTTTGAAAATAAAATACGTGTTTTTTCTTTCCCTTTTTCTTTTATTTTTTGTTTCCTGGCTAACTGATTCTCTCATGTTCTCCCTAGGTGTTTGTCAGAGATTTCGTTCCAAGTGGCTTGGCATTTCTAATGAATAATGAGCCAGAGATTGTGAAGAAATTTCTACTAAAAACACTGCGTCTGCAGGCTTGGGAAAAGAAGATTGATTGTTTCAATCTTCTTGTGTTTGTTATACCATCTTACTGTAAATGTTACATGTAGGCAGCAAAAAGAGCAGGCTGGCTTTCGGAGGATCCTGCTTTCCCAAAGGTCAGACATGTTGGATTTGGTCTTGTGCTTGGAGATGATGGAAAAAGGCTTCATACTTGAAGCAACGATGGTCGCGTATGTCTTGTTAAGCTGTTAGATGAAGCCAAGGACCGAAGCAAAAAAGGACTAATAGACAGAGGTAATAATTATTCATGTAAATGGATGACGTTTCTGTAATTAAGAATAATCCCTTAGTTAACATGTCATTCCAGGAAGAGAAGACGAATGGGGAGCAGAAGAACTCGAGCTATGGAGCAGTCAAGTTGGCGTTCCTAACTTCATCATATATTTTCATACTGGTGGCTCTTAGAGTTTTGCTGATTTTGTCATAAATTATTCTCTCATGTTGCAGATATGCAGATTTGAAAAACAATCGCTTAACTAATTATATATTTAATTTTGACTAGGGGACGTACAGGTGCGTGCCTCGTTCCTTTCTTTGACACCATTGTGCATATTATTTATTATTTGTTTTGTATCTGATTTAGGACATGTTGAAGCAGGGTAATACTGCGGTATATTTGTTGATGAAGCTATATCGTTTTATTGGTTGCTTATTTTCTTTGTCCCTTCCCAGTCTGGAACCATAATATTGGAGCATGAAAATGAAAGAAAGCTTGGTTTATATCTTATACGATTTGCAGAGGTGATGTGAGCTCTTAACAAGAATGTGAAAGCTTCACTAGTTGTTTGATGTACCTATATGGTGATTTTGCTACAGATTATGGAAGATGCACTCCTGGATCTTCTTCCAAATACACTGTGAATATTTGTACAATCTATCCGATCTTTTTATGAAATTCTATTCGACATGCAAGGTTTGTTTTGTCCGCCCAAAGATGTCACCGACTCGCCATTCAAGCCAGAAGGGCGGGCAGAGTGCTGGCCTCTGCCTTTGAGGCCCTGCTTGATTATATTCGTGAGCGAGGTCATTACCATTGCAAGTTTTTTGCAGCCACGACTTTGAGAACTCTGTTTCTTTATGTGTTATTATACTGTGTAGTGGATGGCAGGTCGTTTGAAGAAAAAGTGGATCGTCCCTTCTGTAACAGGGTTAACTTGGAACTGGATTGGAACTAGATGGATGAATATGATTTCTTTGTAAAGGTTAAGAGGTTCATCAACTGCAACAGAGTTGCTTGTGTGTTGCAGAACTTTTCTTGTGGTTGAGTTTGATGTTTAGCAGCAGAACAAGTAAGCATGTTAGAGCTCTTGCTTTCGCTTGTTAGATTTAGATTTTGTTGAGAATGGACAAAATCAATGCATGTTGTAAGACCGGGGCTAACACATGCGCTTCTGCGTTGCAGGTAGCTGAAGCTCCATTTCATATTTAGCAACAGATCAATAATCCCAACAGGTAAACGCAACAGAACTTTTAATTTGCCGTGGTAGATTTAAGTTGGGAATCGTCCATCTATGATAAAGACATGATGACTAATCCCCTGTTTCCTTTTGCAGCATTTAGGAAGAAAGGCGGTTTGCCTTCATTTTTTTTATAATTGTTTCAAGTTATTTGAGCTTGCCCACTGGGTAAAACTTGGAGCAGAGCTTTTGTTTTCTTGATATTGTTGTCTTCGGGTCTTCTCTATTCTGCTCGTAGGACTAAGTTTGCATGATGTTTGAAGAAACGTCAGGTAAAATACCAAATTTATTTTAAATTTTAGTTTTGGTCCACTTAAGTCGCTCCTTGATTTTGATGCAGATTTGGTTTCATCGTATACCTGCCTCAAGATGTATTGCCTATTTACGCTCAAGCATTGTAGTCCAGGATTTGGGAACCAGAATAAAATGTTGTCTTTATGCACAAAATGGGTGGAAATCTGCAAACCGGCTATAATCCAACAAGTTCCATGGGTTCTTGCAACGCCTTTTTGTTTCAAGAAGTAAAAATTCAGGTTAGTTTGTGGACTGCAAAGTCTGCAACCGATTTGATCACATTTATTGCCCTTCTGTAAGTCTTCTATCTTAACTGTAAGTGTTGGGCAAAGTTAACAGCATTTGAAATTGTTGTTTCTGGCTAGGATCAAGCTAGGTCATTACTAGTTTATCACCTATAGCACATCAAGGTGTAGATTGACGGCCAAAGGCTCAATAATTATGCAGATGCATTACCTTCTGGCTAGGATGTTTTGGACGAGCATATTGTCATTACTAGTCTATTACCTATAGCACATGAAGGTGTAGATTGACTGCAAAGGCTCAATAATTATGCAGATGCATTACCATGTCCACATTATTATGGAGATAACAGTTCCATCGCACCGTTTCAATCATCATTGCAGCCTATTCCCTGTTGGAAGTTCGGACTTGAAATTAATAAGATTGGTCACACAAAGCTTGACTTTTGAAACATCAGTACCTGTCTGAATCTTCGTTTCTCGTACGCAATAACTTCATCTTGGGTTTAGCTTTCGAGATTCCTTGCCTTTTCATTTTATACTAAAAGCTTGTTTGCATCATTCTGGCCTGGAAAAGAGCTGCTTGAATGCAGAAATATTTCTTGAAAAAAAGTAGCTTTTAGGGATAGGAAAGACGTTTGGAGGATGTCCCACTTGATGTGAAGGATGTTGAATGTGATGCTGTACATTATGCTGGTTCTCCTACTCCAGTTGATGAAAAACCCAAGGCCAAGACTGGAAAACCATCAAACAATGGTAATGCTACGAAAGAAGACTCTCAACTCAATTCCGCACGTTCTATTGTTTCAGCAGATTCAGGGAAGCCAAAGTCTTCAAAAGGTCTTCAACATTCTCCTGCTCAAGAAGCAGAAAAGGTTCCCAGAATTGCAAAAAAAGAGCGTGTCAAAGCAAGCACTCCTACCCTGAGTAGTTTGAGACGTGAAAATGGTAGAAATTCCTCAAAAGTGGCTGCTAAGGGTGCCCAAGATATAGTTCAAGCATCTCCAGATGTGGCTGTTATGTCCTAGAATGATCAAAATGTTGCTTTATGTCTAAGAATGATCAACCGCCGTTCCTGCCAATGTACGGATAAATTATATTCCTACGGTTGCTTTGGTTTCATTTCCAGCGCAGTCCATTGCTATTCCTAGGTACCAGCAAGAACAAATTAATGCATTAAATAAGCTAGGCAAATGGCCAACTTTGTAGATTTTCTGGATCCTAGAGCCTGCAGTTTAGCATATTTGTAAGTTGCCTGGCGCGATGCACCTTTGATGCTAGTATCACTCCGTGATTTATTTGATGCTTTGAATAGCACTGTAAATAAAGAGGTTAAGATCGGAAAAGTTAAAATGTGCAGCAGAAATGTTCGCTTTAGAGTGTTTTTCCAGTACCAAATTCTGTTGAAGTTTTGTTAAAATTAGGATCACTTACAGACTTTAAATTGTGATACAAGAGGCCAATTGTGAAGATATCTTAATTCTTCTGTGATTTGTTTTTTTATTGTGTCTGCAATTCCTTCAGTACACAATGCATGAGAAAGATCTGCAGAGCAAGTCTACCGAAAGCATACAGGTCTCAATGCATTTAGATTTTCGTGTGTTCATATTAGCCAGGGCAGTATTGATGCCATGTGTGTAATCTTTGAATTTTGAGCAATTGTTGTAGCTGTAGGCTCTCATTGTTTGCTCCAAACAGGTCCACCAAGGTTTGAAAATACAGTCTATTCAATTATTGCTTCATTTATGCTGACAAATTTATAGGCAGGAATAATATTATGTCCATTCAAAGATGTACTTGTCCATTCCATTGCCACAGAAGTGCAACTATTGGGTAGGTCCATTGAAATTTGCCGTCTTTTATTTTGCAACTTTTATGCTTGGTTGCCATGAATCATGTCTTATTTCTAGTGGCAATTTTTGGTTTTCAAGTTGATGTGAAGGAGGTAAAGGCAAAAGAAATTCAGTAGTTACAGTCTGCTTTTAAAAGACATGCAGTCTCAGATAAACTGATTGAAACATGAATAAGACAATGTTACTTCTGCTCATGACAGAATTGCACTTGAAGCCGCTAGTGGTAAAATCCAGGAAATGATAGTCGAAAACTCCAAGGTAGAGATACTCATTTGCATTATGTGACAAGACGGTTGAGAACTCCAATGTAGGGGTATTTGTTTGCATTATGCGCAATCATGTGTTGAGCTTTTCTGTCTGGTCAAGTTATCACTAGGGCTATTATGGTTTTCCCCCGATTAGGAGTTTTTGTTGGCTTGAAACTCATGTGTGGGGAGTGGAGCAGGGTTTAGTCATTACTCTTGAAGCAAGGGCAAATGATGTAGAGCAAAAATTTGCAGTAATCTTTTAAGAGAAAGTAGGAGTCTACAAAAGGTTCACAGAGACTGAACCCAAGGTTGAGAACTTATAAGAATTTGTCTAAAGATATCTGTCTTATAGGTGTATTTAAGGTTGTTCCTTCCACACTTCTAGCATTTGGTTATGGTATCCAAGATTGTAATTCCAAATATGCAGCTGTTTTGCTAAGGCGATTTTGTCAAGGCCATTTTATCCCCTAAAACAAACTTTTTTTTGCCGGTTTGTTGGGTTGGAAATCTCCAGGTCCACTAGCTTGGCACATATTATGCTTTTCCATTCTAAAGTTTGTGGCTGTTACATTCTAAAGGCATTAAAATTGTCAGCACGGTTTCATGCTTCTCTAAATGACTCAAAAGTCCGATATTGAAGTGCTCCAACAATTTGCGTATACAGATTAGGCTAAGTTCGTTTTGCAAGAATCCAACATGTCCAAAGATCTGAAGTCTCACTCTGTAAGCCCTATGCAATGGGCAACTCAAATTATGTGGTTTTAGATTCATTGTTTTGCTACCAAAGTACAAATGCAATCCTAAACAACAAGTTCAAATGGTCGTAGAATCAAATGAAACTAAAATACTTGTGCTTTGACACCATTTTTGCCAACTTGGCTTTAAACAAATCAAATTGTCATGCTTATAGTTTTTTAAAACAACAAATTCACTAGTAGATTTACTAAGAATAATGCTTACTTCAAATCTGCACCCTTTCTTTTCAAGTTATTGGATATCATATTATTGGCAACTACTAGTTAGAAGCTAGATTCAATATGAGAGTCGAATGTATCAATAATCTCGTGCCTCGTGTAAAATGTGTTCCTTTACAACCTTGAATGAGCCCATTGCTGTTGTGACGCATTTCTTTATAATTGCCATGTAAGTAAATTTTGAATCAGCGCATTGCTAAACATCGCTCTAATACAATCTATTTTTAGTAACCCCACTTTGTACCCATTGCTATAAGCAGCGCTCTAATAGAGTATAATTTAAGTAATTGCACTTTGTAGAGGTCAATAGACCTAAGTTTTAGGTGGTTTAAATGGTGACCTCACTCAAATTGCTCATTCAAGAACATATGCCCCTTGATTGTTGGTAGCAAAAAGGCTACAACCCTTAACTTGAGGTTCTGCATATTTTATCATCGTTTTCATGGGGGACCTTAAGGAAATCTTGATATTATCTTTCACATTGAGTGTGCTTTGCAAGGAATCTACGTGTTTCTTTAGGGAATCTTTGTATAATCTTAAGAAATACTCGTATTATCTTGGGGAATCTTAATAGATTCCTAGAAACCTCAGAGAATCTTATAGAATTTTTCTAGAATATTGAGTAATCTTAATGAAATGTTGGTAAACTTAAATATCTTATAAGAACATGGGAATGGGAAGTCTAAACTTCCCAATGTATGTACATTCGACTTTTTACACTCCCTCATAGTATAAAGACTTGTATATATATATATATATACAAGTGTTTGTAATATGAGGGACTGCATGAAGCCGACCCTCCAAAACACACCCAGCTTGAGAGATTCTCCCAGATTTTTAAGATTCTATAAAGATTCTCCTAGATTCCATCAAGATTCTAGTCGACTCTCAAGGAATTTTAAAGATTTCCCTAGATTTCCTAAGATTCTCTTGAAATTCCCCTAGAATTTTAAATATTATCCCAAGATTCCCCTATTTTTTTGAAGGTTCTATGTAGATTCTCTCAGATTTTCCAAGAATCTATAAAGATTCCCCTAGAGATCCTAAGAGTCTCTTGAGATTCCTTTGGATTCTCTAAGATCCTATGAAGATTCCCTTAGATTCTCCGCATAACCATGCACGTTCAAGAAAGCTCCTACCACCAGTTAGCGATCTTGAGATTGTTTGTAGCAATAAGTTTTAGCCATATTCTCTAAAACAATACTACAAAACGTCAGAACACTAAATTTGCAATTGCATGGCATTTCTATTGGATTCATGTCAGCAAATGAATTTATTGACACATATAAGGTTATTGGAGCAAATGGATTTTTTAGTTATTCAACATCTATTGTTATGCTTCAATTCCATAGCCCCAATCCCAATTATATAATATTAGAAGTTCATGTACGGCCTATACAAAGTTGAATACATCTAGTTTGAGGGTTATAGACAATGGATTGTATTAACCAACGCTTGTAAGGCCAATGTCTGCTTATTTATATGACTAGTGCTTTAAAGACGATCGATTGGGGTTTGACATGCAACAATTCTAGTCTTGGTCAAAACCTTATGTGATTGGCACAAAATACAAAAGCATCTTCAAAAAATGATTGAAAGCAAATTTCTCTTTGCAATGTCAAAACTCCATTCTTCGGCTCAGCATTTCTCTCTTCTTCTTCTTCTTCTTCTTCTTCTTCTTCTCTCTTACTCTGACCTCTTGAGGCAAAAGTATCGGGGATCTATAACATTCCTTAACCACCCCAGCCTAACCAATTGGCTAGTATGCTTTAGCTCAAGCTAGAACCAAGTAAGCCAATTTTCATAATGATTTCGTCCTGAGAATGCTTTGGAAATTGGAATGAGTACACCACGCAAGCGCCTCTTAGAGGTTTTTATATGCTACTTGCTGCTCGATACTTTCCATCAGCCTTGTGTGATAAGGTAAGATCTTACTTCCTGGTTTGCCTAAACTGGACCTATTCAGCATGCCAAGGATCGAATAGTTTTTCTCTAAAGATGAATGCACGCATGGCTAAGCTACTCATTTGGCATGAGATAATTTTATAGCTTTCTTTCACTCTACGCTATGTTGGCCAACTATGTGAATGCTGATGACAATGATAACTGATTGGGACCAACTTTGTATTTTTGTTATCTTTGTATTTCTCTTAAAGCTAAATTAATAATCTCATGGACGCTCTGCTAATTGCTGCAAATTTCAAATTTGTTTAGCTAATGCCTCTGCTCAAATTACAGGTCTCTAATTGCCATCGTTAATTTTCTTCGGATTATTATATGTTTCTCTCCCTAATCTGATATGTTGTTATATGTTCATCCCCTTCATTCTTGAACGGCCCACTTAACTAGATACCACATTCATCTCTTTCTACGGCTCTTAACTTGATAGGTGTGCTTTGACTTGTGAAATTTTTCCATGGTTAAGGTTACATGCGTTTTTTCCATTTGAACGCTTTCCATCTTCAGCATTGCGCCTTTTTTCATTTAGCTCCATTCATCTCTTTAAAGGGTACATCCTTGAAATTTTATCAATGCATAACATAAGAAAAGATGCATTGCACCTTTTTGCATTTAGCTCCATTCATCTCTTTAAAGGGTACATCCTTGAAATTCTATCAATGCATAACATCTGGGATAATTTGCTAAGGAGCATATATTAATTCTTTTCTCGTTTTATTTGTTTATACTATTGTTTCTCATTTTATTTGCTTACACTATTGTTTCTTTGCCATTCTTGTTATTGCATTGTTTCTAGTATCGTAAAGAGAATTGATCATTTGGTGTTAAGAATACGGTGGTTCACACTTAAGACAATTTAGTTGACTTAACTACATTCTTTAGTGCTCGCATATGTTGCTAGCCCTTCCATGCACCACATGTAAATAACTATAAGCTAACTGAACTGTTGTCAAGCAATAGTGCTTTAGCACCTTGTTTACTTTTTAACATATAAGCAACCACATAATGTTTTCAGATGTACTTGATCCTTGTTAAGCAGGACGGTGCTGGTGCATACCATATTCAATTATTTGGACTAGGAAAGGCAAGAAGAAAAGTACAAATTTGCGAGGTGATTGCCAGGAGGGAGAACTTAGTATTTTCAGCTTGCACATTGCTCAGTGTGATGCAGTATACAGTTATTTTGGCCAAGCCTCAGCCCCTTCCAGCCAATTATTCTTCGTTCAGAGCTTTCCACTTCAAGACAAAAGAAAACACTTACCACCATAACTCCCTGAACCATCTGTACACAAATATATGCAGGACAGTAAAATAGCTTTGCAGATTAGTTTATCCTCTATAAACTGCAACTGATAGTGAAAGCTGCATGAAATTATCTTGTTGCATCATCAAATCGAAGAAATCAAAACCACCAGTTTTGTTCTTTTTATTTCTTTGTCAATCTCCTGCTTCACTTCTGGGTGCTTTGCAGTCTTTATAGAACAACCAGCAGTGTTAAACCACTCAGAATTGTGCTCGGCTCCCACATTTTTTCTCCAGCCATACCTATGAAGATCAACTATCAGCCAATGAACTTATTCTGTAAAATTCAGCTTAACGAAGACTGCACATTAGAGAAAAGAGGGCGCCGATAGAGAAAGCAAAGAATAAAATTAGGAAAGCCCATAGATGGGCCTGAAATAAGCCCAGGATTATGTGGAGACCATTGGGTTAGAACCATTTAATTTGGTTACAGGCTAGAACTACAAAAAGGACAAATGCAAAATTATTCTGAAGAGGAAGACTAAGCCAACTTACTTTGCAGAAGAGAGTGAATTTTACCTCCAAAATACCAATAATGCATGGATGCCTCGCAAGATTAATAGCTCAATCAGAAGACATGCACGATAAAGAGAGCTCCATAGGCCAGAAGAACTAAGAATCTTCTTGCTTATCAAAACAGGGGCAGCCAACAATAACAAAACACGTCACAAATACACAACTTTTCACAGCCGCAATCGAGCTAAACGATGACCTTGAAAATTTTGAGAAAAGTATGGCAGAACAACAAAATACACCCTAGAGCAAATGAGCTAACCCTGTTTTGTGTGCAGCCGAAGCAACAAATCAAGGAACCTTTAGATCGGCATTCCGTAGCTCCGTGTAGACCTGATCCCCTGTTCTCGATGCTTAAATATCTTCGATGTAAACCATTGCAAATAAAATGGAGCAATCTAAGGGCGAAAACATTCAGCAAAAAAACTGGGATACATCATGTCTGCTCCAAAAGAAAAATGGGCCTGCAACTGGCTGCACTCCAACCGTCTCTTCGTTTTGAATCAAGGATCTCAAGCCAACCATTATCCATCTTGCATACTGTAAGAAGAAAACGTTGAAAATATCGAACAACAAAGCGTTTATGGCCGGAACGGAAGTAGAGGTTTATGGCAGAAAAGCAACTTCTGCTCGAAAAATCCAACACAAAAGCTTCTAGAAACCTGGAAAATATTCTTAAAAATCGAAAGAGAAGGAAAGAGGAGTTAGGGTTCTAGCCTACCTGCTATGGCGGTTGCAAGCTCAAGGGACTCCCAGGTAAAAGCAGTTTCAAGTGAAAGCCTTTGCTCTCGCAAAATTTTATGCATGAATTAGGGGATTGAAGGCGAAGAGCACCAGATTTCACCATAGCCGTCTGTTGAGATTCAGACGCACAGTTAATGAAGCATGATCTTGATAAGGAAAAAAGGCCAGCGCCTGAGCTAATAGCTGGTTCGCCATCTCCATCGCAAGAGCTTCATCTCTTCAAAGAATGCCTCACAATAGAAAATGGTCGGAAGCTTGAGCAAAGGCATAAACTCTAGTACCTGTCATATTCGAGCTTCCATGCTAAATACTGCATGCTAAATACTGGTTTAGGAATCGAGCTCCGACATAAAGGGAACGAGTTTGAACCAGCTGAATGGGAATGCGATCAAATCCACAGCCAAAATAGTCCCTCCATTTTGAATGCGCGGTTCCTGAGTATCCCAGGCCCAGCCTAGCACCGCCATTGTAGAGTGAAGCGCCAACGGAATGTTTCCGCAAGGGGAGGAAATGCAAACCAAAGCCACGTCATCAAAGATACTCGAAGCAATAAATGTGCAATACCAACTCATCGGCACCTTCTTAATTATCAGTCCCTTTTATTTCACGGTTTGGATCTGATTCCCCAATTTGAAGGGCCCAGATCAAGTGCCCTAGAAGCTGCACTTCCCTTGCACTTTCAAAAAAGATATCAACGCATATGATCTCGCCACCCTCACTTAATCTAGCGGTAATCAGATGTGAGGCATGCCCCATGCATGCCCATGCATGCCCCTCATAGAGATCTCACGCCCACAATTACGCCACCTCTTTTTTCCCAAGGGTGAACGGCCAGGATTGGTGTCTATATACACCTAAAGGCGATGCCCCCCATCTGATATACCTATAGATATATCATTGATAAATAGATGATTCGCAGTACATTAAATCTCTCTCATGATATGCTGCATGATTTTAATAATTTAAAATCTATTATGTGTGTTACTTCCAGGGTCAGTATCATAGGCTTTAGGATGACTATTAATACACAGTGCCTTTCTATTTTGCTTCGAGTGGCCTAAAGACTTAAGTTTAGATCTATCCATGGAGCAGTATTTATAGGGCTCCTTAAACTACAGAGGTTAGAATTCCCCATGCTCAAACACAGCTTCAATTTTTGTATGTTTGGAACTTAGATTCTTTTTGTATGTTCGGAACTTAGATTCTTTTGATTTAATGCAAAACATCTTTCGTAACGAGTCGTTATGGTCAATGTTCTTCTATCGTGCGGGCACTGAACACAAGGCAACAAAATGCAGGTTCAAATTCTACATGTTCTAGCATGTATAGATGAGTTGGGGAAGAGAAACGTTCGCGGCGGCCTTGGCCGCCGCGGTAAGTTTCTTGTAGCCATAATACATTTTCGGAAAAGACGCCTGGAACCAATCCAGGCCTGCGATTCAATCGTATCGTGACACGTGTCATCAATTCTTTCTCTAAAAATCGTGCGCGAAATTTACTCGCCGTTCTGCCATTTTTTAACCCGATGTTCTATTTTTTTTACTGTTTATTTTGTTGTTTTTACCTGGTGTTCTGATTTTTGTCGCCACGTGGCAGCCCTGGATTGGTTCCAGGCGTCTTTTCCGGTACCTCCGGGCTTGATTCCGGAGGGGAAACCCAGGTTTCCCCTTCGGAATCAAGCCCGGAGGGACTTTCCCTTATTCAAAAATGCTCTTCATTGATATTTTCGGAATATTACAAACTTGGAGGGTTTTCTCTTAAAAAATATTTGCCAACGTTATGCTTTAGGCTATTCGGAGGGATTGCGAGTTTCCTGCTTTCAACAGACATTCATGTGACGTTGTTATTGCTTTAAGTAGCTATGGCCGCTGTTCAAAACCTTTACGATGTTTGCAGGGCGCTCCTTCCTTTCTCTGCTGCGCCTCCTCCTCCCCATGCCGTTACCAAAATCAGCGTAATTCTAGGTATTTTCACTGGCAAATTTAACAGTATTTTGTGCATGTGTTTTGTTATGCTGTGTTCTAAAGCATGTGTTCCTCCTAGTTAACTTTATCTTTAGTATCTTTCGTCAATCTAGCATAGTGACATAAGATTGTTTTTATGTGGTTTGTGCACACGAACTTAAACTAGGTCATGCTTTGTGCAGACAAGATCAAATGCTCTGATGTTGGTTTACAAAAGGAGGCAACAAGACACCCTGAACACGGTTTTAGTTTCTTTGGTTCCAGTGGAAGGAAAGGAAGGCATATGGCAAGGTCCTTACCTATTTCTTATCTTCATATTCATGAATGCAAGGCTTTTTCGGTAAGCATATAATAGTATAGTTCATTACTGTTACAACTTGAGGGAGCTAACTTTCTGTCTGATATGGGCAGATAGGAATTTTTTGCTTCCCTACAGCAGCCTCAATACCGCTCCATGATCATCCAGGAATGACAGTGTTTAGCAAGCTTCTGTATGGTTCAATGCATGTGAAGGCATATGATTTTGTCGAGGAAACGAGAACCGTCCCCAAACGTAGGATGATGTTCCAATAGTATGTGTAAGATTTTAGGCATAATTCCATTCTGTTGTGCAAATCTAAGAATCCAGAAGGTTGTCTTATTTATGATTGTTTGGATTTGGACGTAGGAAGGCTAGCAAAGCAGGCAGTAGACTCTCTATTGTCAGCACCCTGCGAGACTACAGTTTTATACCCAACAACAGGAAACATACATTGCTTTACTGCTTTGACTCCTTGTGCTGTTCTTGATGTCCTGACTCCTCCATATTCATGGGAGGCTGGCCGATGTTGCACATATTACAAGGCCTTTCCTTGTTTGAATACTTCTGGTAGGTCTGGCATTCTTGCATCATGTTTTCTATGTAACCAAAATACTTATTAAGATCCTGTCTTGTTAAATTCTCCAGATTTTCAGATTGTGGATAAAGACCACAGTGACTATGTATTTCTGGAGGAATTCCAACCTTCAGATGATTTTCGGATAGAAACAGGTGTATATGAAGGCCCTAGAGTAAAAGCAGTTGAAGCATCATCTTTTGAGTGTTCATGAACTTTCCAGGATGGGAGCATTGTGTATGGGCCAAATGTAGTGAGCTTATTTTAGCTCACTGAATGTCCGAATAAAGAATATATGATCAAGGAATTGGGATTGGAAAAATATATGAATTGTACTCCTTTGATGATAAAGTAGAAGAGCAATCATGTTTTCTTCTAATACATCCACGTAACTTTTGAACGCCCCTCATACTATGGTTATAGGTAGTGTGTATATGTTGACACAATCGCAACTGCAGAATGTTTGTTATTTGCTAGGCTAAGTTCATTATACATTCTTGAACAAGAAGAAATGCGATTGTGTTGTGCGAACTTAATCACTGTCACATGTATTATTTTTCAATGCCACGCCATAATTAGCTTTAAAAAGCACTATGCAAAAGTGATTCAAAAAGGGAAAGTTTTTTATTACATCACACGGTCAAATAAAGTCTACGACCGTAAATATCAATTTATGGCACATTACGTTTAAAACAGCCTTTTTAAGACACACCACAACCGAAGAGCAGCGTGAAGGAATGGCAGCTTCGACCAGCTATTTAGCGTTATTCATAGTGTTGGTTGCTGTTGGAGTGGCTATAGTGCTTCAAACGAATCGTCATTCTTCAGAGACACATTACGAAAGTAGGTCCTTATTGCGATTCTCGTTACTGCAGTTCAATCTTTTCTAAATATTATAATTTCAACCATCCAAAACGAATTGGGTTAAGTCGCCCTTTTGATGGAGCTCAAAGGAGTTTGCACCGGTTTAAGAACACTACTTCTCTATATTTTGCTTGGTGGTTCTTTCGCCACTCCTGATTAAAGTTAATTCTAGTTACAGCTAAACCAGGATTGGTATTCTGGTGCCTTGGGCACAGGAGGAACCTAGATTAGGCTTGGTAAAAGGTCAAAAAGCGTGCCGAGTCAGCTGAAACCTTTGTCATGTCATAACATTTCAGCACTAGGGGTGCCAAAAAATGCAAGTATTCACGTCATTACAGCTGCATACAAAGAGAGGAGAATGCGGTGAGTTTTTTAATTGGGATCTGGACTTTATTTGTCTCAGTTTTACCAATTTAAATGATATCTTTTTGTAGATCCTCAGATAGACAAGAAGAACAGACCCCCACACAAGACATGCTCCAAGTACTTTTTTTTTCCTTCAAATGATTATAGGTCTTGGAGTTTTTATCTCTTTCTGGCCCTTGTGTATTAATTACATGTTATGCTCCTATCTTAAGCAGATTGAGCTTGCCTATAAAGTACTTTCTGATGAATACAGACGAAGGGATTATGATTATTTTGGTATTGACGAGCTACAGGTAGGTCAACCACTTTTGCATTTGGTTCTGCATTCATATAGATAGGGTAGGATGAAAAAGAAAAGAGAACCTGCCTAGGAACCTTTAAATCGCAGAAATACCATAAAAATGAGCATATGTGGCCTTTCCTGATGAATCACAGGTCACTGGCGGCGCAGTTTGAGTCAATCATATATGGTTCAAGGATTAACTTTAGCTTTTTAGCTTTATTTACACACACTAATACTCCTAAAATTGACACTATTTGGCATGTAGCTAATAAGAAAGCTGTTACTTAGCTTCAACAGCACGATCCACAACATGTTCTTCATTGTGAATCCATCATGCAGCTGCTTATCAGTTCAAGATGTGAGTTCCAGGTGTGAGTTCAAGACGAGCTTAATACGGGTTAAAGCAGGCTCCAAGATGTCTTTGTTGGTAGATGATATCTTAGCTATAAGTCATGCTTTACACTTTGAAATTGTCCTTGGAATGCGTTTTGTCTCGTTAAACTTATCTAGCAGCTGAAGTTAATAGTAAAATCTCAAGTGCCAGCACTTTGAAATTGTCCTTGGAATGCGTTTTGTCTCGTTAAACTTATCTAGCAGCTGAAGTTAATAGTAAAATCTCAAGTGCCCTGCCCATGGTCATGGTATATATGTTTTCAAAGATCTCGATCAACGCGTCTAGTAAGACGACCATCATTTTCATATTGATCAAAATAAAAGGTTGAGAAACTGAAGATTTACCGTGTAAAGCAACTTAGTGATCCTCTATGATTTAGTGACGCCTTCAGAAAAATTATCAATTTAAGTCTGGTTGCAAATTGATTTTGTCTTTCCAAGGGACATGTTGGAGAGAGGAAATCCTGTTTTGTATCCTTATAGATAGATAGATAGATTTATGTCATACCATATGGCATATGACGGTTCCCTAAATGTCTCAAGAGAGACTTGAATACAACACCTCCTAATTGCTATCATCATTTGTATCTAGATCTGTTGCATTTCTCGAGGGAAAAGTCCAAATCTGGTTTAGGGATGGTTGGATCCTCTCAGTCTGATCTAGTTTTATCTCTCAGAGAAAATTTATTGAAAATATATTATAATGTTGTCTTAAGTCACAACTGGAACACTAGATCACCGTAGTCCTTGCCAAAATTGGCCCAACTGAAGCATTAACAAGACTTTTGCATTGAAAGTTGTCGTCAATCATCTCCAAGAAAAAGAATTATGTAAATCATTAAGTATGGCTCTTTTTATAGCAAGGCAAATGCGCCTCATCCTAAATTTGCCAAATAGCAAGAAGTAATGCCAATATATGAATGATGAAATAGAACGAAAACGACAATGGAGTCATCTAGGAACTCACAAAAGTGATGACATGCGTAGAATTTGAGCCGCTTATTGATACATTACAAGTATGAGACGCTCGCTTACAAAAATCATGACTTCTTGTGCCCTCACTTGAGCCCCCATATTTTGTAAATCTTTTACGCCTGCAGCCTCTTGAAAAGATAACGATTAAGTCATTTTCATTTTCAATTTTATGATACAAAGCTTAGGTTCAATTTATCTATGCACATTAATACGTTGTATGTAGAAAGAATTTCTGGATGGCCAGTTGGAGGATACGGATTGGGTGTCAGAGAAGAACCTCATGGGTATGAATGATTTTGATTTTGATTTTGGTTTTGGTTTGAAAGATTATATGCTAGGTGATATGTCGGGGGTGGCTGAACATACCCTTGATGCTCCCTGAGTATTGAGGTTGGCAGCTCATGGTTTAAGTGACCTAGTCGCATCTCAGCCTCGTTTGCCAGCTCCTGATCACATCCTATTTATAACTTTTTGTTTACACAATAGAAAGAAAAGAAAGGAGTTTATTAATGTCTTCAACATCTACTAGGAGCATTCTCCTAGTTGAAAGTGTAGTTAAATCTAGCAAGAAAGAACTTAAATTTAGTGATAAAGCTTATATATGATTCTGTATCATATGAGTTCATAAGGTCCGGAAAAACTCTGTGATGCTTTCTACATGACTATGTCCCTATTCTTCTTCTTAACCTTTTTGGCCAACTAATTAATCCTCTTGAGGTCCTAAAGGTTTGCACTGGTGTCGCATTGTCTATTTACTAAACATTATCAGAGCTGGTTGAATCACATCCTGTTAGTAACTAACTAGGTGCATAAGATTTTATGTTGGTTTATTATGAGCAAAAGGTCTCGTGCTGCTTGAAATGTTGATGAGTTCCAATGAGTAATCTGGCAAGTATTCAATATCGAAGCTCTAGTCATTTAGTTTGGATTATGTGGTAGCTTTCTCATTAAATAGTCATATTTTATGTTTATACATTTGAATTTGTAGATTTTCTTGTGCAGTTCTTATATACTGTTAGCAGTATTGGCACCTTAACCACACCTACCAAGGATTGGTGGTCTGTGCATATTAGGGTTTACTTATTCAAAGATTGAAATAAGTTTCTGTCGATGTCCATAAAAGCATATCACTTGAGATGTTATGGTCTTCTTTTTCTTGAGGTGACTAAACATGCGTGCATAAATAGGTGGCTGAACTGAATGTTTCTGACCAAGGTAGTCCTACATTCTTACATCTACACTTGGTTGTTCCAGACCCATTCCATTCTTTAACGGCATTTCTGAACAGCACTAATATTGATATCACTCTTCAAAGCAGTCAACCATGGCTGATACAGGTATTTATGGCAGGGAAGATAGCAATTCTGATGTCTGTGCATGTTCATACTTTCATATTTGCCACCATAGTTCATTGTAGAAGCTTAACACATTTTTTGACGCGCTGCAGATATATTCAATTGCTAGCTTGAAATCGAGATATTTTGCATCTGAGTGGAAGAAAATAGGTTTTTAATAGAAGTTTGATTGTTGTTATTATGTGCCATTTTCATCAATGGGTTGACTAAAACGACTGCATGCCAGTGGAGCGCCTTGAAGGAGTGATCGAACTTGGAAGCATTGAAATTGGAGATATTCTCTCATCATCAATTTTCATGCAAGCAAAGTCATGGCGATTTCGCTATCGCTTGTTTCAGCAGGGTAAGTTCTCTTAGATTTACTTAACAGACATAAAACATAGCTTTTTGGACTTGCATATCTAATAGTACTATGATTCATGCATTGCAAACACAAAACGGATTTATGATCCATTTTATAAAATTCTAGGAGCTGTAGTTCTGTCTCTTTAAATTACAACCAAGTAGGCAAATTATCTCAAAAGAAGTTGATCAAAGTAATATAAGTACCTTAATTTCTTGCTCATTATTGAGGTTCACATAAGGAACATCTCCATCGGTATTTAGCTTTCATGAGTGAAATCCATTCAGGATGATATTTGCTATTTTGTTGGCATGTGGCAAGTTGATCATGTTTGATTAAAGCAATTATTGTTTTCATTCTTCAGGTCTTCCATTACTAGTTGCTTCACCAAAAGGATGTACAGACATTCGTTGCCTAGTATGGTGGGTCTTATTTCAATGCATGGATTCATTATAACATCTGTGGACCTGATTATAACTGAAAAGCCCAGGCATAACAACGACCTCAGAGCTGAAGACATCGTAGATTGGGTTGCGACACGAATATTAAGACTACCACGAATATTTTACTATTCTGCTCACAGTCTGGTAATGCAACTGGGCATGGCTTGTGATTTATGAATCCATCAGAAATATTGGTTCCTTCTGTCAGGAGAGTGTTTGTTTAGTTCCTTCTGTCAGGAGAGTGTTAGTAAAATTCAAGCTTGTGCTTCCTGTCATTTTTATAACTGATGAAATACACTTTGTGTTTTGAGTTGAGAAGCTTGTAATAAAATCCTTGAATTTGAAGTATCCTACTGGTGATTATTAAAAAACAAAAATATAAAACCATCCAACAATTCTTTCTAGCAACCCCTAAACAAGGGTTTGTTAATTGAGTTCAAGTGGGAAATTTTAGTTTTTGTTCATGGTAGTATTTGTTTATGTACTATAGACATGACATGTAAGGAAGACTAATTGCAACGCATCAATTGCTGTTTGTTATTATTTCCCATTGTCTCTGTTCATTTGTGTTAATATGTGGAAACTTCTAAGAGCTGTATATTTTTGGCAGATCACTGATGTCATTCAAAAGTCCCCGCCACATAAGGTTGGTGCTCTCTTTGCACATATTTGGTTTTGCTGGCTTTACATTGTTATAACAGTACAAAGCCCAAACGAAAAAAGTCCTAAAACTTTGTGGCCAAAGAATTGGTAGACCCAAGCTGCTCCTCTTCACTCAGGACGTGTTAGCAACAATCTGATTTGTTTGTGAGAGGGCACGTGCTGTGAAGCATGGAAATCACAAGGTTAAGATATGTAATATAGTTATGTTTATACGTGTGGGCATAGAAGCTGTGCAGCATGGAAATAGCAAGGTCAGAAACATAATTTGTTTAGATGTATGCCAGCACATTTTGTCCACATCTAGCACATATTAGCTGTGCAGCACATTGCATAATGCATGCATTGGTGTTTTGGTGTTTCGGGTTAATTAGAATTTCCAACCATGTTTCAGATATTCAACAAAATGCAAAGTGAATTGGACAAAAGTAGGTCCTGATTTCACTTTAGCATACATTAGAGTACAGTACTCACAATGTTCTGTCAGGTCATAGTCATTATCTTTTCCCCAACTGGATTGCGTGCTGAACCATTTCTGAGGCAAGCCGCAAAGCATTATTGGCAGTATGCAAGCTTTAGTTGCATCTTATGGCAGGAAGAAGAAGTTCCTTTCTGGAATGCCAGGTCAGTTCTATATTGCTATATGAAATTTCATAAGCAGTGTAATTGTATTAAGCATTTGTGTTGCTAAATAGGTTCGGCATAGAATCAGCTCCTGCGATTGCCATTATGAGAGATCCTGGCATTCGACCTACTGTATATCATGGTTTGCATATATATTCCTTATGTTGGTGGAAAAAGTAGAATGCATTTGATATAATCTGCAATTGTAGCCTTTGATGTCCTAACTTATCTCCTGAATTCATTACTCTAGTTTCTAATTGTTGTGCAGGAAGCATAAGCAGTATGGCATTCACTCTATTGATGGATGAACATAAAACTCATGGTGAGAATATTAGACATCTAGAAGAGGTGTGAGATGAGGAATAGTTAAATAGAAGAGGAATGACTCACATATGCGTTTTGGGAATGTATCAATTGTCGGCAGTTGGAATGTCATGATAGGAAGCTAATTAATTTAGTCATTTATCAATTGTTAACCTTGATCAACGCAACTGGTATTTTGCAATCACCATATTGCAGTTCTTCCACAGTTGAGGAATATCACGGCAAAGGATCTTGGTTGTGATGCTTCAAGCTATTCCCGTGCTGGTGAAGGTGTTAAGACATGGTACTGTGTAATAGTAGCTGGAAGACCGGGTCCGCAACTTGATGGAGCACGTGATGTGAGTGGTGTTGCAAGAATTTGGCATATATATAGATAAGAAATGGTCTCTTAACTTTTTCAAAAATTCGTGTTTTAATCTTTTATTTTAGATAATGAGATCTGTACAAACGAGTCTGGCGAATGAAGAATTTGGGGATCAACAGTTGAATGTTGCTGCAAAAACAGCTTTCAAATCCAAACGCCTAAGTCTTGCGTGGCTTGATGGTGAAAAACAAAAGGTGATGCCATGATTAGTTTCTAATTCGCATAACAGATTGTTTGCAACGAAGCAGCATAAACATGGTTAAACTTAAGTTTTTCAATGAAATTCATCATTTGGCTAGTAGATATAATCTTCTTTTATATGTTATAGCGTAACCGAATACTTTCTTGTTTCTTGTTCCTTCTGTTGTTTGATATTTATGAACTTATACTTGCTGCTGTGGCCTGGCTTTAAAAGGATTATTGCCATTTTCTTATTTCTACGGATGACATGTACAACACTTGTGGACCGAGAAGGTATGTAGAAGAGGACATTTCCAAGGTTTTGCTTGTACGCTATGACCGCAAACCCACTTTGGAAGTAAAAAGGACAAAATTTTGGGATCGTTTACGACAAAGAAAGGGAATAGAAAACCATGCTTCAATCCTTGTTGCCAATTATAATGGATCTATGGAGGCCTCTGAGGTAAGCATTCATTTTTGTAAAGAATGTAGTTCCAATTCAAATAAGTGTGCATGCCTTCCTGGTTGAAAAAGAGGGTTCTTTATACCTTTGTTTTTTATGGCTTCAAATGGAAAATATGACATGATGAGGAAAGCTTAAAACACCTATGATGGGGTAAATGAATAGTATGTGGTTTACTTTATATATTGCAAGGAAGATCAGGACCTCCTTGAATGAAAATCATATTGACAATGGTTCAATTTGCTCTAGCCTGTTAGTAACTGTTGTTTTGATGCAGATAACATTATGGATATCAAAACTGATAGAAGATGGTGATACAAATGACCTTCCTGATTTTGTAAGCTACCCTCCATTTTTTGTATTATTTAATTTCTGTCATTCAGCTATTGAGTTCTTAGCTGCACTTTTGCTTCAGTAATCAATCATGCTGTTTATATAGTCATGAATAGGGTTGACTACTAGGATAGCATGTATTTGATTCATTCACTGTACATCATTTGTTAGAACAATCACAAAACTATTATTATGAATAGGATTTTCTTTTGAATAGGATTATAAAATTGTTATGTGCTGGTGTCCCCCGTTATCCTAGCAGGTGGAGTATATATAACTCCATCTGTTAATTCTAAACCTAAACCTGTAAGAGTATATGCTATACATTTGACAGGCTTGGTTATGCTAACCAGTTCTTGTTTTCATACACACATATGGCTCAAAAAAGTAACTTCATCCAACTTGCTTTTGCAGAAAGCAGAAGCGCCATTGCTCCTGTCTGAGGATTCTAGTTCTTTTTGGCCCGAGGCGCAAGATTATACAGCTCAAAAAATCCAAAGGCTACTTGAAACGAGCCAAGATCTACTTCTTTATATTCGTGACTCAACTGAGTCGAAGCTTATCATTCTCTTCATAATAACATTAAACATTGTATTAACAACATTGTGCATCTCACAAAGACGCAGTCGATGACTTGTGCAAAAAATAGTCTCTACATAAATATAATATAAAGAAGATAAATTGTATTCAGTCCCACTTGTAATTTAGAAGAACATTGAGAGTTATGACTCAAATGAGTCTTTCTACATGCCATAAGGTTTTGCAATAGATCCTAGTTGGTCAATTTTTTCCTTTTTTGACAAAGCTCTTTATTTAAAGAGCGCATGTCTGTCACAGGCACTGGGTAGCTTCCACATGCAATTTTATTTCCTGTCGGACTATTTTTTTTTTTTTTTGGTTGCAACGTCGATTCTTATACAAGGACTCGGCTGCAGAGTGGTGATGGTGAATATGGTAGTGCTCATTGACTGATCCTTGACATGTTTTTGAAACCCTAGCCATAGGCGTGTCGAGCAAGAACAACCTGGATGCAAAGGGGCGAATGACTGATCATTGACATGTTTTTGAAACCCCTGGCCATAGGGGTGTCGAGCAAGGACAACCTGGATGCAAAGGGGCATTCGCCTGAGAGTAGCTTTGTTGTAGAGTGCAGGTCTTTGTGGCAAGTTTCTGGCTCTTCGATGATGTCAATTTCCACAGTAGAGCAAGCAGAGCCTGTTGTGCAAGAGGGAGGCCATGACAAGAGCCTGTTGTGCAAGAGGGAGGCCATGACAATCGAGTGCACAATGTTGGGGATACGGAGTGATGGGAATTTGTAGAGCCACTGCATGTCTTTGAGGATAGAGGGTCTAGAAAGTGGATCTTTAGAGCCAAGAAACCTCATATGGTGAAGAGAGTATGAAGGATGAAGAACAAAAGAAGGAAGGATGAGCAATAGTTAATTCTAGATGAGCCTCTCGTCTCTATATGTCAGTGTAACTGTGGATGTTGGTCGTATGCTGCAGTTTGTAAGTTTTGGGATCAGCTGGAGTTGTGAGCCAGCAATGGGGTATTCAAATTGGACCACCTGCATATTCACTGTGCTATTCCAGTAGCATTGAACATGAAAATTGAAAAGTATCTTGGCTGAAACTTTCACAAGTCAGCTAAAGCAGTTATTAGCTTCAAAGGACACAAGACTGAATGTTACAAGCGCATGATTGGTTACTATATGGAAGATCTGGGGAAGACGCATCAAGGCAGCACATGAAGGGAGTTTACTATAGAACAGATAGAAATAGGAAGAGATATGTACACTTTATATGGTGCTAGAGATATAAAGCCATGTGTAATCTTAGATAACAGAAACCTGTTGATGAAGGCACGCCACTTTGTGTCGTATCATGGGAAAGGGCAGATGTTAGCCACACTACAGCAAGCTGTGGCAGCCCAAGGGAAGTTCATATTATACTAGTCATACAACTCCAGTGAGTAAGCTTTAAACATACATATATGGCATACACAAATATGGTTTTTATGCGTTTTACACCATACAAGGTCGTGAGGGAAGGTTGGCAGGAGGAGAAAAAATAGTACATATATGGAAGGGCTTTTTGAACTTGTGGATGCAAAGAGAGAGAAACACATTTGGGTTTCTACACTATTCTCTCAAGCAATTTATATGTTTTTAATTCACTTCCATGCTCGCATAAGGTGCATTATGAAAGTCGCCCAGTGATTTCTTTCGTAAAACGCCCACATCAGGAACATATATACGTCCCTTATAATACTAAATTCATCCTGGATATCTCAATCATCAACTTGAATAGATGCTGCATATTTAAAATATAAGCACCCAAGTTATATGCTTGTCTAATCATGACACAAAAGCAATTTCATATTGAACCATCATATTCGCCTTTTGAATCCTAAGGAGAGCACCAACAAGATGATTCTTTTTTCTAGGAGTATACCCTAAAGGCAGACTTCTGCACATTCGACTCCTTCACCCTTTTCTACTGAACCACCGCGCTTCACCGATCTTGATCTTATTCAAGGTACGGTAATCAATGCACATCCGCATTGAACCTCCTTTTTCTTTATCAAATTTATAGGAGCACCATAAGGGGATATGCTAGGCCTTACAAACTTGAATCGGCTTCTTTATTCCTCCGGTTTTAATATAGACAGTTTATAGGAACTACAGAACACAGGTTTTGATCCAAGCTCTAAATCAATCTGACGTTCAATCTCAATACAAGGTGGAAGCCCTTTAAGCAGTTCCTTAGAGAACAGATTACAAAATTCATATAGTAGACCCTGCAATTCCTTCTGACCCTTCGTGTTTTCCATGACTTCACCATCAATGCTCAAAAAAAGGATAACATTCATCAATGAATAAAAGAAACATTGATTGGAAGAACCACGCACCATCTTTTTGGCATAAAGTAACGACACGATCTTGGAAGCTTTGATCATGAGACTCCCGTGCATATAGATCTCACATCCATCATGCTTTAATGTGACGTAGTAAGTGTTTCAATCTATTGCACTAGGCTTAACCCACTGCAACCATGTTATCTCCAGCACTATATCACAACGGCCGACATCCAATAGGTCAAAATCAAGCTTCTGGTAACTTTTAATATTCAAAGTTACCCCGAAAACTTTACGATCCCACACCTGAGAATCGCTCCTAAAGGGACCATCAACCTTATACTGGTTTGTCTTTTCGGAAGCCAATTGCAGTTCTTCCACCAATTCACTAGATATGGAAATATCCAAAGAGTCACAATCCAATAACACAACCACGTTTCGGCTTTAATAACTCGTCCAACAAACATATCCATGATGTCTTTGCTTGCAAATTTATCAAACACCCACAACTCTTTCATGGCAATGGCAAGACTGTCTTAGATTCCAATTCCTCATCAGCCTTTTCGGTCACATTTATTTACTCGTTATCAACTATCTTGTTCCATAGCTGAGAGCATTTATAATTGATGTGTCCAGGCTCCCCACATCTATAACAGGTGTTTCCCTTTTTACAACTACTGATTTTAGAGTCCACCTTACATTTTCTCCACCTACAGACTTAGGTTTAGATGTTCAAACTTCCCCTTTTTTTTATGGAATTAAATTTTTTTTTTTCCGAAAACCTCTGAGGCGTTTTCTTAAAGGACATCCTCTTCCCCATGCTGAAGAGCCAAATGGATGCTCTTTCAAAGTCCTTGGGTTTTGACCCAATTATATGCTTTTTAAGAACAATACTGGATACCACCTAAAATAAAGTCCAGCTGCCGAGCTTCATCCAAATCTCCAACTCAGTGGATATAACCACGCACCTTCTTGATGTAAGCATTGAGAGAACTTGTCTCTTTACAAGATCACAACTTCTCAAGCACGTCACGAGCATCATGCTGAGGTGCATATTTCCCAATAAAATACTTCCTAAACACAGACTAGGTATTAACCTCCTTTTTCACTATTTTACCAACCTGGATTATGATTTCAGCCGTAAGAGGGGACATACACAGTCTCGAGCGCACTAAGATTCTGAATTGGGATGGTAAAGGCACTGTTGATGAGGCAATGGCTTGGATTATCAAGCTACTCTAAAGTGACTGCACTTCTACAACAGTACTAGCACTGGGCACAACTAGGTCCATCATAATTGTTAGAGATTTGCCACCCGATTTGCCCTTCTCTGTGGACTTCCCATGGCCATTCTTGTGAGCAAGGCTTTCCAATATAGTACTTATAGCAGCCTATATGTCCAATACGCCTTCAGGCTCTCTTACACACCCAGCAAGTCCTCACCTTTATAATTTGCATGGATCGATGTTCTTCTGGGTTTCCTATACACAAGCAGCTAACCCTTGTATACAAGATTCCTCCTTCGCATGAGTCGCCTACCCTGCTAGAGTGTGTGTGCCCGCACTAGCTTCAACGTGTTCCATCTCAGCTAGTTAAGGTCCAATCCGGAATTCAGCTCTGGTACCACTGTCAGAAATCAAAAATCCTGTTTTTTATTCACATTAAACTATAAGAGTACACAGAAGAAGTCAATGCCTCACGAGACATCATCTACTAGACTACACTTATGACACATTGCCTCATTAGCTATAAAATAGATAGCCTGCACATGACTCCACTTATTAGTAATATACATACGCATTACTAGTAGAGTAATCATTAATCAATGATTGACTGATTGCAAGAATGCACATATGGAAACCACCGAATGCATCATAACATCTACAACTTAGATGCTCCCTACTGTATCTAAAAAGTGCGCCATCTAGAACCTCGTCGGTGGATCCAAAGGAGGGATAAAACTGCAAGCATAATAAGAACCTGGGTGTCTAGGCTATTGATAATGTTCCATCACTGTCCCATGCCAATTCATCAACACTTATGCTTCATAACTGAACAGGCCACACTCGTCTAAACACATGCATGCATAAAAATCCCTAAGGATAAGCACCCACTCACTGCACTCATCCTAGTATCACAAACTACTAGAGTAGTAGTGCATAGCTCCATAGAACATCCAAGTATCCCTGGACTATTGATAAGCATAAGACCTTGTCCCATACCGAGGGCATATATCTATCGCACCAGTATAATGGAGTCCTTAAAACATAAGCATTAGCTTTACCTCACATCACGAAGAAGTAAATTCATGGGAAGTTATTGCTCAGTAGCACATGTTGGAACAAACATTGCTCCACTCTTAAGGTGCATCCAACATCAAGATTATGGCCTTTCTTAAACTAATTCTAATGAGTTTACAAAGAGAAGGAGGCACAATTCATATGGAATGATGGATTTAAGGTAATCTGGTCTGCCATCAAGTGACCATCACACATCAGGTTTATTTAAGGAAGCCTTAATTCACTATGGTAAACCTCTAAGTTTTGGATCCAATGCAGACCTTCAATATGGAGATGACGACCTGTCAGTCCACTATCATATGGCTTAGCAGAATTAAGCCTCTGCTGCGCTACGACTCCGTGTACATGAGTAAGCCTTGTCCTTAAACAAATCTGCCAAGTTTCCTATGTTGATTTTGCCTCTTCTTGCTTCCGGATTCTACTTTATCTTCTTCTGTAATCCGCCTCCCATAGCCACTGCCCCTTTTATTTCTCTTTGCCCACGTAGAGCTATTCTGGTAGTCAGGTCGTTCTACTGGTGGCAGATCTGGTAGCCTATTGGTCGGCTCCAGATCTAGCCGATGCCTAATCCAACATCGTTGGTGACATCCCTGATATTCGACTGCTCAATTTTTTCTTTGGTATTTAAAGCCATTAATAAATTTGAATATTTGTTCAGGTTTATTACATTATTAATGCAATGTCACCATGCCCAACCATAGTGGCATTCTCGTAAGGCAAACCTTGCAGCCATGTCTATTAACTAAACATCTAGTTGCGTCCTTAGTCAGAATTGCCACAGTGCACTTCGCAATTGAACTAGGTAACATGTGACCAAGATCATTTCAATGTTGTCACTGCATCGAAATATCCTATTTTCCCATGACATGTATTCCAAACATTTATAAAATTGGTCTGGCAATATTTGGTCGTAATACTTGATTGCGAAATAAACTTAAAACAAGAACTAAATTACTGCTAACAATCAACAAATAAAGCCACTTAAGTGCTCTTCAACTGTTGTCTTACTTGGAGCAGTTGGGCAACACATTAAGCAATCCATTTTTTTAATAAACAAGAGCTTCATAAGAAATAGTATAGTCACTTAAACAGATGGACACATTTCATTGTAACTCTTGCTACACATTGCTACTACTGAGGTGCTGAGGAAGGAAGGAAGGAAGGAAGAGACTTTTAACGTCCACGGAGCCCAATCGAGCTATGGGACCAGAACAAACAAAGGGGGCGGAAGCCCCACCAGAACCGTGGGCCGAAGCCCAAGCAAAAACCAATCAAAACATGGGGACGAAGCCCCGTTACAACAAAACATGGGGACAAAGCCCCGTTATCACTCAAAACCCAGGGCTAGACCAAGACTGCCCAGGGATCAGTTGGCCATTGATCCCTAATGATAGCTCGGCCGCCTCTGTACGCTGCCCATTTCTGCTGCAGGCGGGCCTCACGGACCCGGCACAATTCCTCTTTCCGTCTGTAGAGCTGCACCGGAGTCAAATCTTCCTGCACTGAGAAGGTGGTCCCCTTCAAATGATTGCCATGTCGCAAGACGTGCAGCCTGGAAAGAGCATTTTGAAAGCAAACCAAGAGATGGCGGGGGCGGTCGGGACGTCTTTGCTCCCACCAGCATCTTGAAAGGATGCCGTCGGCATGGATGTGCATCTCCTGAGCAAAAAAAGAGGCCGCCTGCTCTGTGGGGGTCAAATCACCCATCTCCGCAAGGCCCACAATGCGCAGAGAAAGGGCCGGTGAGTGAGATGTGGCCGTACCAGCATCGGGGAGCGGGACCTCGGCCGCAGCCTGGACAGGGGGCGGCAAATCCTCTGGAGGAGGCCGTGGGGAACATGGAGATCCCGGCCGGTCATAGCCATAGGCGCACCACTTCGCTTTGTGCATGGGAGGGCCTCAGAGCGGCGGCGGTGACCCACCACTGAACCGGCCGGCCGTGGCCCCCACAAAGAACAATAACCCTTTCATGTTATCTTGGTTGAAGTTAATTGTTTTGAACATAAAATAGTTCATATGTGCAGTTTTTGAAAGCTTCTCAACATCTTCCATTTGCATGGCATTTTGTAGTAGGAGATACATGTGGTTCTAATACATACGAGCCTTGCAGGCAAGTTCCATCACTCTATTCCTGTTCACTACTTTTATATATTAGCATTAGAACTTATTACTTCTAAAAAACCACTTTTCTTATTAAAGTTTCTACTCTAAGCATGCTTGAGGATGGTCTCAACAATAAAAGTTATTGCGAGAAAAGAATTCAGTCATTTGGCACAACTACTTAGCATAGTTTGTGGATCGTTTGCCTCTCTTTTGGGGTTTAATTCCCTTCCATGTGATGGATAAGAGAAGTTATGCTAAGATATCAAATGCTATACCTATCTAATTAGATGCATGAACGGTGAACGAAACAAAATTGGCTTTTCAATTATTTTGTCACGTATCCAAGTTCTTTTGTTATTGTTTGGTTGGTTGACTAGTGCAGATAGAGACGACCATTTGGAAACCATAGTGCTACTTATATCCATGCAATTTAATCAACTATAGTCTCCCAAGAAATCCTAATCTCCAATTCAAATATATAGCATAATAATAGGGGGTTTCCTTTGTGGTTTTTGTACGCTTTTCAATATGATTTTGCTATGATTTGGTCGATGTATTCGTTTGATTATACTAAATAGTATTTCTAGAGTGCACATTTCCTTGGCTGTTGATTTTCAAAAAAAAAAAAAAAGTTAGATTGTGTGGTTATATGTGAATATTAGAAAAAGAAGATTGTGTGATTGTATGTGAATATTAGATAAAGGCTTGGCTGATTTGGTGATGATGCAGCTCACTGAGGCTAGGGTTTTGGCGCTTCTTCAATCTCAGATATCTCCCTCCTCGGGTGTCTGTTTCGAGCAATTTTTGGTGCTTGGAAAGGTCTTGCAGTAAGCTTTCCAAGGGTGTATGAATCAGGTAATTTTATCTCTACTTCAGTCCCGGAATTGGGATCATCTAATTCGGCCTCCATATTTACGGCCAGTTTTGGTGTTGCTTCAATCTCAGACATCTTCCATCTCAGGTGTCCATTTTGAGCGATTTTTGGTGCTTTTGGAAAGCTCTTACAGTAAGCTTTTTAATGGTGTATGGCATCAGTTAGGCTTTTTTGTAATTCAGTCCCATAATTGGGATCATGCATTTCGGCCTCCATGGTTACCACCGCCAACATGCAATCTTGCTCTCAGTTTCCTGTTTCTATGGCCTCTTTAGCACTGCGTCCTAATTATCATCTCAATTTTCTTGCTCATGCCCCTGCTTCCATGGGCTTGTAGCGAACTGTGTTATTACAATATTTATTTTATTAGATGCTTTGTGTACATTTCAGTGCTTTGTAGTTTCTAACCAAGAATAAGATTATAAAATATATGCAGGTCCACGGCATGATATCTGAAGCAGCCTTCAATTCTCACCCCTTTATTATAATCTCTACAGAAAGTCCATCTAAGATGCTTGTCGTATTCAAATATTTCAGAGTGATCGCTTATTGGTTTAAAACTGTTAAAATTTTAAATTTTATTTGATGGAAATCAATGGCTAGCTTTTGCATGACACATGGTACTCTTTTCCATCCTTATAGTTTGCAAAGGCTTGGTATACAAAGGAGATTTTTGCAATGGGAAGCTTAATTGACCAATGATGTCTCTTGTATCAAGCTTGTATACTATGGTGGTTTTTAATGCCAATAGTTCTCATAAATGTTATATTTTGACATTGATAGTCAAATGTCATATTTCTGAATTTGAAAATCACGTGTGGACTTATTATGATTTAAACCTTAAATACGGGCCGTGTAAAACTTCAATGTCAAACTTGCAAAACTATTTCTTATTGCTCAGGATATCTTTCTTATTGTTCCCTTCCTGTATTTCATTGTTTATTTATAAGTTATCATGTTTCTTTGCTTATTCTAGTATTTTCATGGCTATTTTTGTATATCTATATACAAGAATTTAGCGCTGGCGGAGCCAGCGCCCTATGCACAATTGGCAGTCATTGATAGTCAGTGAATATGAAGCAATATTTTCTTTGAGATTAAGGTTAGGAAGTGTTAAATGATTCATTGGTTTATACTTTACATCAAATGTTTTTTAATGCGTGCTAACGCATTGCAAAGTTTTCCTCCCACTCATGGTGGTTATAATTTGTCTTCTAGTATGTGTCTATTGCCACGTCATCCCAAATGTTCATGTTATTGAAACTCGTTGGAACCAAATTATAAATGAGATGGTGAACCCAAGGTATATCCATCGCCATTGAATATACCCAGAAGCAGAGATGCTTGTGCTGCAGCATTCCCACTTAATGAAATGGGGCTAAACCCTTCCTTTTTTAGCTCATCTCTTCATCTTTCAAACCTTGCTTCGCCGGATCTGGCAGGGCCTCCAATCGCCAGAATGTTCTTGATCTCCTGAGGCAGTAGCTGCTGCTCCACCATGCGCCTCTTCGCATTGTCTGCTGCAAAGCTGGCTCCTAATTAATCAAACAATGCTGAATAGCAATGTATAGTTTCTAAGAAACGACTTAGAAATGACTCAGATCTGCTCAAGTCTTGCTCCACTATAGTCAGCACCCTTGCCTCAAGCTTTTTCATTAATTGCAGTGCCCTTGCATCTGATCCTGTAACATCATTACAGTGCATGTTATATCCAATGCACTGCTGTTCCATCCCCTGGTCTCCCCAAAATTGACCGCGCAAAGTCCAATAATCCTGGAGTGCTTCAATTGACCCGCCAAGCCGAGCAAGAATTTGGAAAACAGCAGGTCATTGTAATCTCTGCATGATATCCATATCAATTATGTGGATGCTTTCCTGGCCATCGAATGCTTCAACAATGGCCTGGTTTGCTGTAAAATGCGAGAATTTGACAAAGGGGCAAATATCATTGAAGACCTGAAATGCAATAGGAATGTTGCGGCTATTCACCTGGTGATTGTTAGGCAATGGGGAGCACATCCCAATGCAAGAATTTACCAATCTTGATGTGAAATATGCTGTCACTACTTAGCTGAATTGATGTTCCATATGGCGACACAAGTTTGCTAAGTTGAGGAAGAATTGCATTTGCTTCCTGATAATTCTTAACAGATAAAGCCTCAGCACATTGGAGCCGTGACCTCGGGCACTTGCATCTCCATCTGTGCGCTTTTTACTTCTATTCTGTCTCCTTCTCTTTACCTCTTTGCACTTTGCTCAAGCCCACATTCCAATATAAAATCTGAGTCCTGTGGAACTGTGGCTGCATAATTAATATCCATCATGGCGCTTCTGAGTCTCATCTGTAGAGTAGGTCCGATGAAGTGCTTACAGTCGCATATCATCTCTAAAATAACTTGTATTATCTACTCCACTGATGCACTAGGCATGGATGCCCTAATCTCACTCGCAAAAGAATCTATCCATGCAGCCGTGCTGGTCTGATCCATTTTTTTCCAATTCATCTACACTGCTAAACCAATTTCAATTTCAATTATTGGCCACTGCATAAAACTGCAGAAAATCGAGCTTTTCTTTGTAAAACAGTGGAGTTTAAATGGAACCCTATCCGGAGCGCTAGCTATGCTTGGCGAGCTCTGACTGAAACCAAGTCCAAACAAATTAGCAGAGAAACTGCATCCCAAACAAATTAGTAGACAAACTGCGGACTCAACGAAAACAGAGCGCATGTGGAAGAGCTCAAAAAAGGAAATCTTATCATTAGCCACGTGGCATACTTGGATTCGTCAAGGTAGCCACAAGTGCTGCCGGAAAGTGGCCGGGAAGAGCATGCCAAAAAGTCACTAATTCCAATTTTTTTTTTTTGCTAGTAATCTTATATATAGGAATGATACCCTTTTCTCTAATTTGTACACCACATTTTCCTAGGCCCCGAAGGGGCCAAATTTTTTTTTTGAATTAATATAAACCATTACATTCAACACTTTAGAATTAAATCCCCACTGAAACCCCCTTGGTTTGGGTGCATATTCACACGGGGGTGACGTAGGGCAGCGAGAGCCCCTAAAATCATATAATAACACAAGGTGACCTAGCAAATGCACTAATGACCTGTGGTGCAATTGCAGATTCCTTTTTTGAAAACACGTAAATTCGGTATTTTTGACCTCTTTTAAAGAAAACGGGCAGCAGAAAAAAAGTTTCAATCCAAAAGGTACACATTTAACAGAGGATGACATTTGTTGCTTCAAGTCAAACTAAAAAATAGTACTATTTTGAAACACTAAAATGCAAGGGAAAAGAAAAATGTCTATGCGCGCATAGATATGATATCAATTCAATTAATATTTCACAAATGTTTTTTAATATCAAGGGGACATTTTTTTTTGCAGGAACTTCTTCTTTAGTATCAATATCAATGAGCGCATATAGTGTTTTGCGTGTAAATCTTTTGAGTCTTTTTCTATGCGTGTATAGCATTTGCCTATGCGTGCATAGATAGACACAATCTAGGTTTGTGAAATAATCATGAAAAAGAGCTTTTGATAACATTTGTTTTGCCTCCACGCATATAAATAATAAGTCCATATATATGACCATTATGCTGAGTAATACGCTCATTCTACGTGCAAAGATTGTGTAAATTGATATGTCCCAAAATAACATGCTATAACCCTGTGAACTTCCTCACTTTCTAGAACATTTTTCTCCTCTTCAAGATTTTGAAGGTCTTCAAGAGGAATGAGCTACAAGCATAGCTATAATTTTTTGTGTAACCAAATGCTCTTGTGTTCAGAGGCTTTCTTTGTCTAAGCTCAAAACGAAGTATTTTCAAAATATTTTTCTGTTTGTCTGTGTCCATGCGCGCATACGCAAAAGTTTTTTTGTTTGTTTGCGACTATGCGTGCATAGAAAAAATCTTTTTTGTTTGTCTGCGTCTACGCACACATAGGCCAAAGTTTATAGGCAAAAGCTTTTTTGTTTGTCCGAGTCTATACGCGCATAGGCAAAATATTTTTTTGTTTGTCTGTGTCTATGCGAGCATAGGCAAAAGTTTTGTTGTTTGTCCGTCATGCACACAAAGGCAAAGCTTTCTCACTTATGCTAGGTTGTCTAGACTTGTAAAGTTGTCACTTAAGTATACAAAACCTATTGACTTCCAAATTCTAGAGGATCCAAACACCTGCAAGCAGTCAAGCATGATCCAATTGAACTCAAAATGTAAAACAAGAATACATCTCGAGAACAAAATTGCTGATATGTGTATGGACCAACTTGCAAAAGGCTGCAAAAGGGAATGGAGAACCTGGATGCTTTGGCAGAAACGAACCTCCTACACAAAGTCTTATAAACTGTAACTGATGATCCAAATGCTATATTTCAATTGCTATATCTTTCAAAGAGTTCACAAGAGGTTATCAACTTCCATATTCCATTACAAGTAAGAGTCTAAAGCATAAATTAATTTGACATGCTTCCAGAGACAAGCAACTCTTCCAAAAACATGGCAACTACACGTATTTGGCTCTAGAAATTTCTTACAAAGAAAAGAAACAACTCAAATTATCTTAAAATTTTACCTTAAAGTACTTGCAAAATTGCCAAAATCCACCTGCAAAATCATCTTTCAAATCACCTTAAAAGAAAAAGGAACAAATTCATCTCCAAACATGTGCAAAATGCTTTTCCATAAAGTTTCAGAGTAGATATTGCAAAATCTTTAGATCATACATATTATATTCTTACCTCATGCTAAAAAAGCTCTGGTTGCAAGAACTCTGATGCAAGATTGCGCCTGCAAAGTGTCATTAATGTTGTGAAGCATTCAAAGCAAGACACAAGATGCAAGAGCTCTGATGGAAGATGCACTCAAAGCTTAATAATAGACACAAGTGCTTTTAAAGTTAATATGGCAGAGAGATTAAGGCAGTAGAGGATTCGAACCTCCAAACCCACAGGCTGATCCAACCTACCATTGAAGTAAACAACAAACTACAAAACAAACTATATCATTTTCTGTCTTTCTGTTGTTGTTTGACCTTCTTGTTATGTAGTTTCTGCAAAAACATTCAATCTGCTTTGAAGAAGATGTCCATTGATAAAAACAAAACAAACCGAAACCCATGTTTTCTCAACAGAAAAAGTCGTTTTTGGAGAACCCAGAACTGTGCCAAAACCCTTGTTTTGCAATTTTTGCAGCTATGAAAGTATCTGTCCATGATAAGATCTGAGAAGATCTTGGCCGACCTGAGAAGAGCCTGGCCGATCAATAAGAACTGTCCATGATGCCGACCTGAGAAGAGCTTGGCCGACCAAATTTCCTAAACGCCAAAAGGGTTTGAAATACTTACTTGGCAACGCAGAATCCACCTCTAAGCTGCAATCTGGCGCTAAATCCGGAGCCAACGGGCTGCAATCTCGACCAAAAAGACAGGCAAAAGCATCAGGCCAATTTCTAAGAGAAAAAGGGCAAACTCAGAACAAAGAAAAAAACCTTTCCTATGCACGCATAGCATAGAATCAAAACTTTGCCCATGCGCCAAGATAGGCACTATCTACCGTGTCATTTTCTTACCCACCGGGTTTTTTTCAAACCTACTTATTTTTCACTCCACGACCCTAATTGATTGTTTTCTTACCTACTGTTTTATGGGCCTTTCCTAAAACCGTGCATGTATTATCCAAGTATTATCTTTTGCTATCCGACTTTTTTCTCTTTATTTAACCGCATAATGTGTAGCCCGACAACATTGTTTTTTCATGCTATGGGCTCGTAGCTTGACAACAATTTTTTTTTTTGGGTAGCAAAGTGCGGTTGCTTGCCCTATTAGCATTTGCTCACCAAAGCCACCGGTAATGTATGCATAATTTTACTACGAAATGCTTAGGAGCTTCATTTGCACGATTTTTTGCACTCTCTTGATTTTGGCATGTTAGACAAGTTTGCATAAAAGACTAAATACAACATACATTTTTAGACCCCAAATATGCATGTTGAAATAAAAAAACATGTTCAAGTTATGACATGACCATCCTAAAACGACACCTTAAATTTGAAACAGAGGGCCATTTTTGTTAATGACCCTCCAAAAATGGCAAAATTTAGGGTTTTTTTAGGGAATCTCTTTGAAAGATTCATTTTTGTGGTGCAAACGCAGGTCATTAGTGCGTTTGCTAGGTCACCTTGTTTAATACGTATAAAATCAACACCATTTAGTTTTTTTTTTTTGAAGGACGAACAAAAAGTTTATTAATGAGCAAGAATAAGTACAAAATGAATATTTCTCATCTAGTTGTGTAAACACAAGAGGATGCTGCTGGAACACGAGCCTGCGACACCATGTGCTTACTCCATACTAGATAAGTAAAAGGAGATAAGGCTCTGCTTAAGAGTCTAACCGCATTCAACCTTTAATGACGTCAAATCCGATATGACTACCGGAATCTCAGGAGAGTTTGAAGATGTAACTTGGTCCTTCGACAAGACAGTATTATCTTCAGCCAAATCAGCCCATTGAAGTGGAGCAAAGCGATCACATGCAGCAGAAGGATCAGAATCACGTATAGCAAGTGTAGAGGAGAGCTGAGATGCAGAGGTGTTAGAACCCTTAGCTGACTTTCGAGGTTGATGAAGAGCCGGTGGATGTTTAGGTGGAGGGTGGGCACCACGACGATCAATGTCCATGTACTGCCCACGAGCTGCTTCCACCTGCTCTTGCGACCTCTGAATCTCATCCAACCTTTGCCTCTGTTGATCCAGCAGCAAAGGCGCGGGACCACCAGCTAGAATAGATGTAGAAGAAGTCACAGGGGAATAAGAGACATCCATTGAAGAAGGAGCAGAGCTAGGAGTAGGATTTGTAGCATAGGCAACTGGAGGAGCCTGCTGGTAAGACTTACGAAATTGAGCAAAGAGAGGGGCCTCAGGGAACATGAGAGCTAGCTCTGGGCCATTTAACAAACGTAGCTTGAATGGAAAGAACATGGGCCCACTTTGAACAACAATTGTCTGAGGCAGATCACGATGAATAGGGCGTGCTACACAAATCTTAGTAAAGCCAACCAACATACACTTCCGTTCATTCAACATAACATACGGAAAATCTAAGAAAATACAAAAAGTCTTATGAAACAATATTATACAGGATTTATTGAGGAAAACATATTGCCGGGTGTTAACAATGGTGCTTACGCGCATAGACCACATGTATGCATTTAGGACTCCTATTTTTATGTTTCTTATATTTATAGGTAACCTTCTGTTTGTTTCTGAACTTCCTTGCTTTTGTAACTTTGGTTGGTTAGAGTAGACATGTTTTATACAAGCTTAATCCATATTATATGTACACCTACAAAGAAAATCTAGTCATCATGTGAAGGTGCATTCCATGGAATAATAATCATGCAAAAAACACCCTATGTGAGTTGGCATTCCATTCCATCTACAAACTCGATTATGTCTATAACATTCCACTAATGCAAAATCTATTGCTCGCTGCCCATTATAGACACCCTTGGATAATGCTTGGCATTGCCAGGCACATGTTTCTAGTCTATCTGGTTTTCTCAGAACTTGTGCTTTTTAATATGCTCTTGAACTTTGTAGCTCTAGGTTTGTCTATTATATATCATTACATCAGATGTCCCTCTAATAGTTTATATGCACTGGGAGATCAGTGAATAGATGAAGTTGAGAATCATCAATGGATATGGACCATTGGCCTATTTTCTTGTGTTCAAGTCTCTGGGGGTCCGTCATATGTCCTCATGGATGCTGCCAATGTGGCATGACGTAAAAATACTATCTATCTATCTATATATCTATCTTGTGTTTTTTTATGCAAGTTTATTGCTTTTCTTCTTTTAATCAAGTGGAGGAATGGACATTTTAGAGATAGTTTTTAAAAACCTTTCATGCTTAGACGTGGTTCTCCTAAGTTGGATGCCTTTATGCATTGAGTATTTGTTCTTATCTTAGCATTGACTCCGTGCCAACATTGTTGAAGAAGGTAAGGTGTCATGACAAAGAAAATATCTTCATATATTGAGGTTCCATCTGCATATAGAAAGAAGCTTCTTATAACAAATTGTCATCTCCAACTCTTCTTTTTGATTGATGAATTAGAATCACGCCTAAGACGAGAAGGAGGTGCAGTAGCGAGAATTGCAGGATTGTTGCTTTATGCAGACGATATTAATTCTGTCTCAAATGTCATCAGGTCCACAACAACAATTAAATGCCCTTGAATCATTTAGCATCTCCATAAATATGCTTATGAACAAAGGAAAAATCAAGGTGATGGTTATTACTGGAAAATAAAATGTAAATATGATGTATGAAGGAGAGGCTTTGGAACAAACATATACATATAAGTATTTGGGAATTGGGGTGGCAGATGGATACAAATGGAATATGGGATAGAGTGAAGAGCAATAGGTGGCATGCGGGCTCTATATAGTGTTATGTGCTTATGTAAGAATAATCACGTTAATAAAGTGGAATTTGAGAAATTTATTTACAAGACACTGGTAACCAGCTTCGCTCTATAGGTGCCAAGTGTGGGGGGCTTGGCCTCTCTAAAGAAATATGGGCCAAGGTCGAGGATGTTCAAAAATGTTTCCTCCTAAGTGAATCAAACGCATGCAATGCTCTTAGCAGAAGTTGGCTTACTTCCTCTTGAATGAAAATTACTTTATTTGACTCTTTCCGACTTGGATAATAGAAACTTAATTGTTAGTATGACGTATTTAACAAAAATTGGACTTATTCAAATCTAATAATCCTTCAAGGATGCCATGATAAGATTATATGTATTTTTAACTCTCGTTGACTTTTATAGAATTTTCAATTTCTTTAGATAAAAAGTGTGATAGTTATCAAAATTTAAAATTGCTTTCTAGACTAATTTTTACTTTATTCTATTTAAAATTAAATTTTCATCTCAGATGACTCTATATGATTAAAATGTTATTTTTCAAAACGTTTAAAAACAGTTTAGATGAAATGAATAAAATGATTATATGTTTTAACTAAAAAAATTTGAATAGTTTATTTTTAAAGTAATTTTCAATATATATTTATTTCATTAATAATAAACTATTTAGTATTTGTTATTAAATCATAAACTTTATCTTTTAATTAATCTTAATCTAATACCTTTTTAAAGTATTTTTAAAGTGGTAAGTGTAAATTGGAAAATTCTCATATAGTTATAAGTCAATCACTTATCAAACCATCAGTCCTTGTGTATAATTCTCTTCTTTTTCTCTGTACATCATAGGGGGGTTATACTAATTTTTTTTTTTATCAAGTAAGATAATATTGGCACTGTGGCCAGATGCAAATGCCAAGTCATAATCAGCCCAGTCAGGCATACCATTGACAAAGACAACATGCATAAATTTTTTTTTGATATTCATAAGAGAGAGAAAATATATATCTGTAGTTCAGATAAAATAGAAATTGCTTCTCAAAATAAAAATTGCTTCTCAGCAATAGGAAAGTATACTTCAGAAAAAACTTTTTTTACCATTTTTCATAGCTGTCAATTGAACTTGATATTATTATGTACTCGTGCAGCAGAGACCTCCTTTTCCATTGGTGCATCAGATTTTTCCTGTGAGTCAAGACAAGTATATTCAGCAGCCGGACGCCTCTTTTTGATTTTGGGAGGCCTGAGTATATTGCTGGAGGGGTTCTCAAAAGTAGCACTCTTCCTTTTGGAAGCGTAATTCATGCTGCTATTATCATGTAAATGCTTGGCCAAGAAACTCAGAGGTTTTATAGTTTTTTCCAGTAATTCAGCAGCTTTGGAGTTACCAAACTCCATCTTCGAGTCAACATTAGGGTTTTCAGCAACCCTAGCAGTCATTTTTATCATCATTTCCCTTATAGACAGATACCCCACATATGCCAGAACAGCTTCTTTCACCAGATCAGAAGAGAGAAAAACCGTGAATTCATGGAATCTCATCTGAATATTACTGTCAGGCCATACTAATTCCAGATTATTCATTACGTACCAAATTACATGGTCAAACCATAAGATGTTATCCTTGCATTTGTTTCTGCCATCAGTAAGTATCTCACAGTTACACTTGAAGAAGGGACAGTAGGTGCGCCATATCCTCTTAACATAAAAATCATTTCTCTTTTCCTCCATTTTAGCCATATGGCCCTTCTGTCCAATGAAAAAACCATTATCAACCTTGCATTTTCTGTTTAGAAATTTCAGATCAAATGGCAGCTTAGGTTCATTTACAAATTATCCTGATTGGCAAATTTTAAATTTGTTAAGAAAATCATTGAAAATAAAAATTTTATATCCTTGAAATGTCTAATCCTATATAGATTCAAGTGAAAATTAGTTTAGAAAGCAAAGGAAATTAAATGCTTTTATAACAATTATACTTTAAATTTAAAGATAAAGTCATATATTTAGAACTTATAAAAATTATATAAGAATAGAAATAGAATAGAATAGTTAGAATAGTTTATAGTTAGAATAGTTAGAATAGTTAGAATAGTTTATAGTTAGAATAGTTAGAATAGTATAGAATAGTTAGAATAGAATAGTTAGAATAGTTAGAATAGAATAGAATAGAATAGTTAGAATAGTTAGAATAGAATAGTTAGAATAGTATAGAATAGTTAGAATAGTTAGAATAGTTTATAGTTAGAATAGTATAAAATAGTTAGAATAGTTTATAGTTAGAATAGTTAGAATAGAATAGTTAGAATAGTTAGAATAGTTTATAGTTAGAATAGTTTATAGTTAAATTAATAGTTATCAAAGTTTAAAATTGCTTTCTACACTAATCTCATATGACTCTATATGATTAAAATGTTATTGTTTCAAAAAGTTTAAAAACAATTTTGATGAAATTAATCAAATGATTATATGTTTTAATTAAAAAAATTTGAATAGTTAATTTTTAAAGTAATTTATAATATATATTTATTTCATCAATAATAAACTATTTAGTATTTGTTATTAAATCATAAACTTTATTTTTTAATTAATCTTAATCTAATACTTTTTTTAAAGTGGTAAATCTAAATTGTAAAATTCTCATATAGTGATAAGTCAATCACTTATCAAACCATCATATTTCATTTACAAATTATCCTGATTGGCAAATTTTAAATTTGTTAAGAAATCATTGAAAATAAAAATTTTATATCATTGAAATGTCTAATTCTATATAGATTCAAGTGAAAATTAGTTTAGGAAGCAAATGAAATTAAATGCTTTTATAACAATTATACTTTAAATTTAAAGATAAAGTCATATATTTAGAACTTATAAAAATTATATAAGAACCAAGAAGAATTAAACAGTACATATAACTTTAAAATGATATCCCTGTCTATTATATCTGATTAAATCCAAGTTTTGTTGAATATGCCATTAATAGAAATATTTCAAGTAGAATCTATATTGCAAGAGCATTCATAATGGTATTAGCAAGTACGTGAGTGGGCAAGCAGTTGGGAAATTGGCATTCATAAGATGACGGAATCAGCTGGAATTCGATGCCCATTTCTCACAGGGCCAATATTAAAGGACAAGACGTCCTTCCATAATAGAGACTGAGAAACTTGTACATTTTGAGAATGCATATGACAATGCTGATTCTTCACATGTTCCAACCAATCAGTTCTATCAAGTGGGAATTGCATTCCTTAGGTTATCTAGAATTATAATCAACTGCTATGGCATCTAACATATCAAAGGCCTCCATTCTAGACATTTCCAGACTTACAGAATTGTTGGGCATGTCATTCTCCACTTCATCATCGCTTATGAAATCCATATATGTGAATGGCTGGGCTGAACACATAGTTGAACTACAAGTGAGAATTTACAGAAAGTGCAAATGTTTACCAAAACATTGAATCTCTTGGCTCATCTGTGGAAACATATCTCATGTCAACTTCAGGTTTTACTCAGAATTTCATATCTCTAAAATTTTTGTAGGCTGTACAAATTGTTATCTCAATGATATCAAAGGGCATGAAGAATGCTAAATTAGTAAACGAGGGCATAGTATAAAACACATTTTGTACTCAATACTGCTGCACCTTGAGCAAGATTAGTTTCTAGATGTTTCAAAGCCTTGGTTTGATTTGACAAAGTATCTACAGCTAAGGATTTTTTCTATATCCTTCAAAATTAGGTATGTTTGAAGTTAATATAATGTGTATGTGTGAACATAATGCCTTAATGTGAATATCAATTTAACAAAATCCGTTATGTTAGAAGTTAACATAATGGATTGGGTGTGGACATGGATTGAACTGAAGGTGTTAGTGTAAATGCAAAATTAATAGAATTTGTTATGTTAGAAGATAACATAACGGATTGGGAATTTTCTGTTAAAGCTTTGGGCCTATTTCATAGATTCCCTAAGAAATCTCCAAGCACGAAATGTAGAATTGAATTAGGTGAGAAATAATATGTACAACAATGCAGGGCATTAGCCGTGGGTGCATGGAATAGGGAAATATTATGAAATATGTAGGTTGAATGAAATGGATTGTTGGTGGACCAAAATGTAGCATGCATAAAATAGATATGTCAAATGGTAAATGGATTGATTTCATGGAGTGTAAATAGAATTTAGATGCCAAGGTTATAAACCAAAAGTGATCTTAGTGCTTTCTTCTCTACTTAGGATTTTGGCTTTGTAGAAATGTATAGACGTAATTCTACATTTGTAGATATGTGTAATGCTAAGGATGTTGGCTTTGTAGAAGAAATGCGTGAATGTGAAGTGCAATGGATAATTTGAATTTGTAGATGTGTAATTGGTACATGTGCATTTGAAACAAAAGGCGTCCATTCTATTCTATTCTAGATTTACATACTCAACAATCATAACCATATGCTGACAGTGCAAACACAACCGATATAACTTTTAAAGAGGCAGCACATCGTTCACATGCACTCCTATGCTGGAGTTTATCAATGAGATTGTTCAAGACATATAATAATCCTTAAAGATGCATAAAATAATACCCTGAAAAAATCAAATTGAAATTGTGTGCATGTTTGAGAAACTAAATTCATTTAATTTATAGATTCAGTACCAAATATCATGCAGGGCAACTTTTAAAACCGGCTCCCTTTAAAGAATCTTCAAATTGTACATGGGTGTGCCTTACAACAATGGACTGTTGTAGCAGACCCTAACAATAGATTGTTGTAGCAGACCGTCTATCCAAGTCATGCTTGTAGTCCAAGATGTGATAGCCTTAAAGGTGTGTTTGCAGATAAGGCGGCAGTTCCTGAAATAGTCCCATGCCATGAAACGGTGGATGTTAAGTTGGTGCAAACAATTTCATGTAAGAGTCCATGCATGTAACACCATAGAATCAGCATAATGATTGCATACTTCAAATATCAAACAAATTTTTTTTATCTTTCATACCTTCTTGATTGAGTTAATGTTGCAAAATCATCATACCAATGCAAAAGCAAGAAATCACCTAAAAGCGAAACCATCATCTTTGGCACAAACTAAGAAGCATATCAGTCTTGAAAACAAAGCACATGTTCAACTCATCAATAAGTATTTTTTAGTTGTGCTAGTCCTACTATATAAAAATATCTGGCTATGAACAAAGGATCAGATTAAGGCAAGTTTTATGTTTGTGCAGCACTTGATGCATGCGTCCACAATGAAAAATGAACCAAAGATGTAAGATATTAAAAGGTAACCAAGGCAGAACCTGTTATAGGTGAAAATGGATTTGAAACTAATAAAGACTTCTAGGAGAATCATTTGTAATGTGCCTATGGCTATATGATTCCAAAGCTTCATTTGTAATGTGCCTACGGCTATACGATTCCAAAGCTTAAAATGCAAATTGTCAAGCTTACATGCTAGGCAACTTGCAAAACTTGGCATCCACTTGATGGACGGAGTTGGCATTTCAATATCCGATGCTAGATTATTGCAGTACTTGAGCAAGAATATCTGCAAACGCATTCAATTCATAGCCAAACTACTCGCAGCTCTTCACATTTGCAACGTTGATAAAAGAGCTAATGTTTCAAAATGCTATAAATCTGCATTGTTTTCTCAAACTTAGAAATGCAAAAGAAGTATAGCAGAAGCAGGTCACCACTTACAAAAATCTAGAGGTATATTCAGCTCTAATCAAAGGACGAATTAACATGTCAACAAAGAGGCAATAAATGCATTTTCAAAGCCTAGCGTCCCAGAAGGGGCAAGGGAACACCGCATGCGGCGTTCCATTCGTTCCAACACAAATACCAACACGCTGCCTTTTTAATAGATAAGATGTGCCAACTCTAAAAAATGAATTCAAGAAAGCTGGAAAATGGAAGGATGCAATTGTTATGTTTAAGGAAAGCGTAAAGTGCGCTGAGTCATTGGAACTTTCACCATTGCAAACTCCTTTTAAGCATGCTGTAGCAATGTTCCAAATATTGTTCAGTAATGCATCTAAGGTCAGGCTGCCAGCAGAAGGCTATCGGTACTTGAATTTGTCATAAACTATGCAACATCATAGAGAAACAAATGCATGCAATAAATTTTAATGTAATAAGCAAGAAAAATAGATCATTTACCTGTTCGAAATTATGGAAGAGCAAAGAGAATCCATTTTTAGTCCTCATTTCAAACTCATACGCGCATAAACCCTCGTTTGAAACTTGTTTCAAAACCTCTTTGATCTTATCAGATGATGGAGTTAATGAGAACTTGAATTTGATGCTAAAATGTGCAGGATTTAACGCTCCAAGACATTCCTTGTGCTTAGAGCAAAATGAAAAATCAGTAAAAAGTACAATAGGGTTTACTTAAAAATATCTAGTATTTTGGCCACTTGCACATTTGGAATTGCTGGACATCTGCAATCCATTTTCTATCCACATAAATTGTGCCTCTACTCCTGGCAATAGCTTCTGTAGAAAAACTGTTTTAGTACATATGCGAAACAACAATAGTAATAAAAGATTATCACTTCCATCAAGAATACATAAAAAGACCATGCAATATCTACATGTGGAGACATGCTTCTGCTACTTACATTATATAAAAAGAATGGAACAAAACTGCCACGTTAGACCTCCTATGCTTGAAGAGATTGTCAGAGAGATAGCTATGGCCGTAAAAACATTTTTGATCTTAGCGCCACGCATTAGATTATCTCTCCATTCAAATAGTTGAACAACAGATGTGCCTGCTCCACTCCAAGCCGTGCGCTACAGATCAAGGCTGATAGTGCATAAGATAACATAAGAATTACATAGTGAGGCTTGTGTGCACATTTTCGCACCTGAATAATTACAAACATTTTAAAAGCAATCAATATGATATGCACACCTCTATGATTGCAAAGAAAAAGTATTCCAATAGCAAGAGTAAGCTTGTATAGATGGGCATCTTCAAATTATTAAAAAGGAACACTTCAGCAAATAGGTCTTACTGATACACTTGTAACAAAGGAAAAAATGAAAATCAGACACCTAAATGGCTTCAATTTTGGAGATATACAATAGACATATCTCGATGCTGCTTTCTTGTTGGCTGAAAATCGATATTAGAAGCGATATTAGAAGCAAATCTGATGAAAAGCTACTCACAAAGAACATCTACATGCAAACACTGGTATATATATGTGTAAACTTGAGAAACACATAATATCAAAATGCATAAATGAAAATGTAAAACATATTACACTTACTTTTCTTGTCGATAAATGGAAACACCCCAAGCATTCCTGCATTTAAAGTTGTCATATACAACATATAAGTAGAATATCGAAAAGGAAATTTTAGAAAGTAACATTGGTCCTTGACACTAATGCCATTAGTCCAAAAGAAAAACGGGAAAATTAAAACAATAGAACATCTATTGTGGATGACCAACAGTGTTCTATTCGAAGGTTCAGCTAAGAAAAAACAGAAGAATTATAACAATTGAACATAGAGGTCTATATCTGCCAACCGGTTATAGAAATATAGGTTTGTATCTGCAAACAGTGTTCTATTGTATCAACAATGTTCTATTGTGCAAGCTTTGAAATAAAAAACGAAAAACGGCATCATGAGATTATCAACTTTTCCAATAGCTAGATATTCCTAGGAAAAGGCCATTTATATGAGGCACCAAGCTATAACTATGGTTATGATGGCGTAGCTAAATTTAACCTGAAATACACAAATAGTCAGAAATAAGTACAGAATACGTACAGTCTATGGTGGCCATGTATCAATTGCATTTGGCCTTGGCTTTGAAAAGTACGTCTGCATTCGCTTTCTGAAGAAGTAAGCAGGTATTTTATGGCCACAACATGCATAAAAATGGCATATATATATATTCATAAATCCATTTTTGTTCCATTATTACACGTTTGATTGGAGGATGGCAAATGGTCCAGGCTATGACATTGAGGCATTTGGTACTGTTGGAAATGACAAAATTATGTGTCATGTGATATTCTAATCTATGAGAAGCAGTGGCAGTAGATTAGAGTGTCAACATTGATCTATGAGAAGCAGTGGCAGTAGATCAACTCAAGGAAGTATGAAAAATATATGAAAAAAATTAAGGTGGCGGGCAGGTACTACCCAGACGTTGCTAGGCTCGCCAAAAAGCGCTTGATACCCCCTGCCCGCCACTTAGGGTTTTGGGTTGACTGGTCAACGGGTCAAAGTCAACGACAGCTGGAACTTAAGGACAGCAGGGCATCCTATTATTTAGGCAAGTTGGAAAACTTTCTATATGAAGGGCATGCATGATTTGACAAGTGGATATATTCAGGTTGATAAGAAAATAAATAGATGAATGATGGTGTCTGAAAACTACAAGCTGAGTGCAGATACAGGTGCGTGTATGCAGCTATAGGAGTGTGGGGGTTTGAAGGAGACAGAGTCTTGGCATACTTGGGTTCAAATCCCAAGCTCTGATTCTAACATTGGTATCAGAGCTAACTAGTTCCTGCCCTGTGATAATGACAACCAGATTCGGGGCAAATCTATTGAACTCTATTGAAGTCTTTAAAGGAGATGGAGGATTTCAAATCTGGAAGGAGGGTATTAGAGGTGTGCTGGAGTTTGAAAAATTGTGGTATTTGTTTGATGGTAGTCCAGTAAGGGGTGCAACTAGCTCAGGTGATTCAACTGCTGCTAGTAGTAGTAATGCTCAATCTGGTGCAGGGGGAACTTCAGGTGAAGGTGTGTCTACTGCAAGGGCAACTTCTCTGAGTTCTGGAGCAGAAGATGAAGCTAAGATTATGGAGGCCCAGGCCATAATCATGTGTAAGATCTTGAGGGAGCTGGAAATATCTTGAATGAACAGTATCAAATACTTGCTTTGGCAAGAGCAGTATCCCATAATAGTCACTTGGCAACTTTACTCAGAAATGTAGCCACTTCCAAGGAGCATGCTATCAGAATGATACGCACAAAGTTGAACAGTCTACTATTACACAGGAGGAAGCTGATCAATCCTCAGAGGTCTTGTATACAGGTAAGACTAAAAGAGGTGGTTTTTCAAGAAGGAAAGTAGGACCTTGTTATGCATGCAATCAATTTGGTCACCTAAAGAGTGAATGTCTAAACAATAGTGAGAAGGAATTTAGATGTTTCAATTGTGAAGGCAAAGGGCATTTTGCTTCTGATTGCCCAAGTCCTAAAAAGGGAAGAGGTCGAGGGGGATTCTCTGGAACTTATAGACGTGGCAGAGGCAGGGGAAAATTCAAAGGAGGCTCAAGTATTAATGTGGTAGAAAAGCAAGATAGTAGTGAAGGTGAACTTGAGGATGATACCTTGGAGGTAAGGAAGAATTTAGCTTGTAATGTTTCAGAGTTTCCAAGGAAAAGCAATAACCAATTTGTTGTTATAGATTCAGGAGCAGAAAAAAGTGTGATGTGTGACTTGCATATGCTTAAGCATTGGGAAAAGAAGGAAGGACATGTGCAACTTGGTGATGGAGGTTTGAAGAAAATAGAAGATACTGGAGTTTTAGAGTTGTTTGACTTAAATGGCAAAATTGTAAAATTGAGAGATGTTTTGTGTGTGCCCAGTCTTGTTAGAAATCTCATATCCGTATGCCAGCTTGTGGATTTGGGATATAAAGTACTGTTTGAACAGATCCATTGTAAAGTGTTTCTTAATGGTGAATTAAAGTTTATTGGCAAAAGAGTTGGTAATCTCTTTGGATTGGATATGGAGCATCTTCATGAAATTAATCTTGTGGAATATTCAGATGTGAAAATATGGCATAACAGATTATGTCATGTAAATGCTGCAATAATTAAAAGACTTGGAGAAAAGGGATTAATATCTGCCAAGGTACAAAATGAAAAGTTCTTATGTGGGGGCTGTCAACTTGGAAAGCAATCAAGATTGCCATTTAAAAGGTCACACAAAAGAGCAAAGGGCATTTTGGATTTGGTACACACAGATTTATGTGGTCCTATAAATGTTACTAGTTTGAGTGGGCATAAATATTTCATGAGCTTTATTGATGATTTCAGCAGAAAAACCAAGTGTTATATTTTGAAAACAAAAGACCAAGCTAGTGATGCTTTGAAGTTATTTACAAAACCGAGCTAGAAACCGGAAGGAAGATAAAGTGCATAAGGTCGATTGCAGGAGGTGAATATATCTCTCGATGAATTTAAAGCTTTTTGTGCAAACAGGGAATCAAGAGGCAATTGACATGTAGATACTCACCACAACAAAATGGAGTTGCAGAAAGGAAAAATAGAACATTGCTTGATGCTGTGAGGTCCATGTTGAAGTATTCTGGCTTACCAAATTATTTATGGGATGAAGCTGTGAAGACGGCTGTCTACATTCAAAACTTGTTACCTTCATCAAGTATTAAAGGTGCAATTCCAGAAATGCTTTGGTCTGGTAAGTCACCTTCTTATGATAGGTTAAAAGCATATGGGTGTTTATGCTTTGTACATGTGCCTGAAGAACTAAGGAAAAAGTTGGATGATAGAGCATACATATCTTATCTAGTAGGGTATGATTCTAACTTCGAAAAGCATTCAGATTATATGATCCCGCTAGAAGAAAAATTATAGTGAGTAGAGATGTGATCTTCAATGAAAATGAATTTTATAGGAAAATTCCCAAGATAAATACTCAAGATCCATGTGAAAGTGAAAGGAAAGATAGTATTGAAGAAGCAAATCACCAATAAGTGAAGAGGAAAAAAACTCAAGGATTGGAGCAGTGTAGATTTGAGTGACTCGATAATGAGTCAAAATGATTCCAAGTAATGTTGTTGAGCCGGCGGAATCAAGTGCTGAGCAAAAAGATTGAACACCAAGAGGCGTTTGATAAAACCGATAGACCAAAAAAAGAAAACCCGATCTAACGAAGCTCAAATGTTGGCAAAAGAAGCCAAACATAATTTAGAGTCTCATGGTAGAACTGAACTTGGAAAAAGTAAAAGACTTAGATCTCGTGTAGGAGAAATTAATATCAGATTTGACATTTTGATACTTGAAATGCATAAGATTCCACAAAATTATATGGAGGCAGTTCAAGATATGAATGGAAAGAACTGGAAATGTGCTATGGAAGAAGAAATGAGAGCATTCAAAAGAACAAACACTTATACAGTGGTAGATATTCCTGCTGATAAGAATATAGTTGGAAGTAAGTGGATCTATAGAATAAAACCAGGAGTAGATAAAAATACAAAGAAATTCAAAGCCAGACTTGTTGCACAGGGCTTTACACAGAAAAAAGGGGAAGATTTTGATGAAACATTCTCACCATTGGTAAAGATAAATAGTTTGAGAATGTTATTAGCTATTGCTAATGCTTGTGACCTTGAAATCCATCATATGGATGTAAGTACAACATTCTTGAATGCTAAATTAGAGGAGGAAATTTATTTAAGACCTGCACCTGGGTTTGAAGAGGAAAAAGGAAAAATTTGGAAGTTAAATAGAGCAGTCTATGGTCTTAAACAATCTCCTAGGGAATGGTATAAATGTATGGATGGATATCTTGTAGAACAAGGTTTTGAGAAGCTCAATTATGATGGTAATATCTATAGGTTCAAAATGGGAGATGCATGGTGCATTATTGCTTTATATGTTGATGACAATATTATGATATCAAAAGGAACTCAAGTACTAAATCATTGCAAAGATATCTTAAAGAAACGATTCCAAATGAGTGATCTTGGAGAATTAAAGAGGTTTCTGGGCATAGATGTTTATAGGGACAGAAATCACAAGATATTAGCTTTGAGTCAACAAGGGCATATTCAAAACATGTTGAAGAAATTTCATATGGAAGATTGCAATATGGCATATACTCCTATGGTTCCTGGTCACAGAATCTCTGCAGATATGAGTCCAACGACAGAAACAGAAAGCAAACAAATGGAGAAAATACCTTACAGAAGTTTGATTGGTTGTTTGTCCTATGTAGCCAATTGTACTAGGCCTGACATTGCCTTTGCAGTTAATATTCTCAGTAGGTACAATGACAAGGCTGGTAAAGGACACTGGAATGCAGCAAAAAGGATTCTCAAATACTTGAAAGGTACAATGCATTTTGATATAATATTTAATGAAACCAACTTGCAATTGCAGGCTTATTGTGATGCTGATTGGGGAGGAGATTTAGATAAACGAAAATCAACTTCAGGGTATGTTATTTTATTAGGTGGAGCCCCAGTTGCTTGGAAGTGCAAGAAGCAAAGCAGCATTGCTTTATCTAGTGCTGAAGCTGAGTACAACTCAGCAGCCCTGTTGACTAAGGAACTTATTTGGGAAAGAAGGCTTATGGCAGAATTTGGATTTTCTCAAAGAGGACCAACAATCATTTATTCTGATAATACTAGTTGTATTGCCATGACAAAAAATCCAATTTTGCACGAAAGATCAAAACACATTGAGATGGAAGTTTATTTCATCAGAGATATGGTAAAAAAAAATCAAGTGCATTTGACCTATGTTAGTACAGCTGATCAAAGAGCAGATATTCTTACAAATCTTACAAAGGCTCTACCATTATCCAGATTCCAGGAAATAAGGAAATTGTTACAATGTGATGACAGGGAATATCACATGAAGGGGGAATGTTGGAAATGACAAAATTATGTGTCATGTGATATTCTAATCTATGAGAAGCAGTGGCAGTAGATTAGAGTGTCAACATTGATCTATGAGAAGCAATGGCAGTAGATCAACTCAAGGAAGTATGAAAAATATGTGAAAAAAATTAAGGTGGCGGGCAGGTGCTACCCAGACGTTGCTAGGCTCGCCAGAAAGCGCTTGATACCCCCTGCCCGCCACTTAGGGTTTTGGGTTGACTGGTCAACGGGTCAAAGTCAACGACAGCTGGAACTTAAGGACAGCAGGGCATCCTATTATTTAGGCAAGTTGGAAAACTTTCTATATGAAGGGCATGCACGATTTGACAAGTGGATATATTCAGGTTGATAAGAAAATAAATAGATGAATGATGGTGTCTGAAAACTACAAGCTGAGTGCAGATACAGGTGCGTGTATGCAGCTATAGGAGTGTGGGGGTTTGAAGGAGACAGAGTCTTGGCACACTTGGGTTCAAATCCCAAGCTCTGATTCTAACAGGTACAACATATGTAATCTCGGAACAGAAGCACTACTAAATCTCCAACACATAAAAGAAAAAGGAAAAACAACTCACGATGTCTATGGACAACTGTTACACTGAATGCCACTTCAGCAACGACAATAGCTCCAACTTCTGCCAAAATATGCGTCCAAATAAGAGAATATGACGACAACAATGATTTTGAACTGATGCAAAGCTCTAAAACTTGCCTTCCAAGACCAGCTCCAAGAAGAACTCCAGAGTCAATATTCGAAGGTTCAGCTAAAAAAACAAAACAGAACTTAAAACAACATAAAACTTCTTGATGAATCTTACCTGCCAAGATCGGCTCCAAAAGCATCAAATCCTGGAAGACAAATATTATCACTGCCTTCAGCATAATCCAACCCATCTGAATCATCCAATGTTATGGTTTACTTGGTACTTGCAGATGGGCAAATGAAGATAGAGTCTGCTGAGATTTTTAGAATCCCACTGATTTGAGGCGCCAAAATGAGAATCGTATGAGCTGAGGAGAATTGCAAAGGAAAATGAGCTGAGGAGAATCGTAAGCAATGTTTGGTAAGGCGTTAAAATGAGCTGAGGAGAATTGCAAAGGAAAATGAGCTGAGGAAAATCGTAAGCAATGTTTGGTAGAGAAGTGGGCCATCGAATTCATCAAGTGAAAGCTGGCGCTCAAGTTCAAACTCATAGCCTTTAATTAAGGCAAATCGATACCGCAGGGGGAAACTTGGATCCCGCAGGGGTGGAGGGGAACACCGCATGCGGCATTACATGCGGCGTTCCAGGCTCAAAAATCAAAGCCCTCTCAAAATAAAAAAGAAGATGTTCAAAATTTTAAAGTTCGAAATTTGAATGGGCCCTCTTCTTCTTTACATCAATGATATATGTTGAAATAACATCTAATACTTGAGCAAATATTTGAGCACATGGACCACCTCGCAACTTTATGCCATGTTTCCCAATTCAACTAAATTCAAAAACCAATTTCCCCATTAGCACAAATATATAGTTATAACCGATCTCAGCAAGTGCCTACCAACATTCACAAACAGTTTAAGTTGTTGCAGGTTAACAACACTATGAACACGAGGTAACATTCAAAAAATTCCTATACTTATTACATTTGCATCAACTAACGAAAATCTTGCATTAAAGATCAGATATGGTTGTCATAATCGTAGTCTGTTGATAATTAACAATAATGAAGAAACAAGTGCATATGTTTTCTTCACCACCAACATTATTAATAATTATGCGAGCTTGCATCTCAATTCACATATTAGCACTATGTTCTATACATAGATACATTTTATCTACATTTCATCTCAGAATTGGGTTAGTTAGAGTACACATGTTTTATACAAGCTTAATCCATATTATATGTACACCTACAAAGGAAATCTATTTGTCATCATGTGAAGATCCCTTCCATTGAATAATAATCATGCAAAAATACCTTATGCGAGTTGGCATTCGATTCCATCTACAAACACGATTATGTCTATAACATTCTACTACACATGCAAAATCTATTGCTTGTTGCCCATTAAATGCCTGGCATCGCTAGGCGCATGTTTTTTTGTCTATTTGTTTTTCTCAGAACTTGTGCTTTTTAATATGCTCTTGAACTTTGTAGCTCTAGGTTTATCTATTATATATTATTACATCAGATGTCCCTCTAGTAGTCTATATGCACTGGGAGATCAATGAATAGATGAAGTTGAGAATCATCAATGGATGTGGACCATTGACCTAGTTTTTTGGTGCAAGCTTATTGCTTTTCTTCTTTTAATTAAATGGAGAAACGAACATTTTAAAAATCTCTCATGCTTAGATGTGGTTCTGCTAAGTTGAATGTTTTTGTGCATTGAGTATTTGTTCTTCTTTTAGCATTAACTTCCTGCCATCAATGTTGAAGAAGGTACGATGTCATGACAAAGAAAACATCTTCATCTGTTGGCGGATCCTTCATGAGCTCCAACCTCTACGATAACTGCACTAGCACCTCTAGTAATAACCAACACACCAAAAGGGCAGATCCTTCATGAGCTCCAACATCTACGAGGCTTTATCCCATACCCCCAGGCACACAGACCATATCAATTCCTCCCCTTCTCGAGAGCTTGCCCTCAAGCATGTGGAACACACCAATGTTGCCACGAGGAATCGAACCTTGGCTCTGATATCAATTGTTATGCACTAGCACCTCTAGTGATAACCAACACACCAAAAGGGAGGATTCTTCATGAGCCCCAACCTCTATGAGGCTTTATCCCATACCCCCAGGCACACAGACCATATCATCTGCATATCGTAAGAAGCTTCTTGTAACAAATTGGTTTCTCCACCTCTCTTTTTCTATTGATGAATTAGAATCATGACTAAGACGAGAAGGAGGTGCAATAGCGAGAATTGCAGAATTGTTGTTGCTTTATATAGGGTTATTTCCCACTTGCCATTAAGGTAAGTTAAATAGGGCAAATAACTGGAATTTGCTTTCCCACTGACCCCTAGGTTAATATCAGTTAAGTTAATTCCAAGCAATTTTTAACCGCTTCATTAACTTAATGGAGCATCCTTCTCACTAGAAAAATTAAGTTATTTTTTTAACCAAATTAAAAAATATTTAACCAACTAGTGCAAAAGTTAAGTGACCTAAGCAAGGTCCAGTTAACTTCTAACTTTTTGGTTAAGCATTAAGCTAACTTAACTACGAGTGAGAAATGGTTCCAGTTAGGTTAGACTCTTAAATCACAATTTTGACAAGAATGCCAACTAGTTGACCAAGTGTCTTATTAGTTTGATAGATTGAATAAAAAATATTAAAATAGGAGGTGGATTTTAAGAATTTTATGATTGATTGACTGGTCACGTAGTACTTGACTAGAAAGTATTAAAATGGAGAGAGCTGACTACAAGTCAATTGATTGGCGAGAAAGTGTCTAAGTTAATCAAAAGCCAACTCATTGACTAGAGAGTCAACCACTTTTACTAGATTTTACTAAGTAGTCAAACAATTCACAAAAATAGTAACTTGACAAAAAAGGCATATCCTCCATTTAACTTAACCGTATCTCATAACTGAAGTGAGAAACGAACACATTTATCTGTAACCTAACAAAACTTCTTAACTACTAGTGTGAAGCACAAGCTTATTATAAAAGTTAGGTTAAGTTGATTTCATAAGCTTAATCTAAGTGGTCCATAATTGGTATAGTGCGAATGCATATCTTCACAATCCCTTAAGTTAGTCTTAACTTAATGATAAGTTAAGAGATAACCAACTGGTTAAGTTAACCTAACCTTTGCGAGTGAGAAACTACCCATAGACGATATTATTATTCTGTCTCAAATATCATCAGGTCTACAACAATAACTAAATGCCCTCGAATCATTTAGCATCTCCACAAATATGCATTTGAACAAAGGAAAAACCAAGGTGATGGTTATTAGTGGAATAGAAAAAGTAAATTTTTTTTTTTTTTTTGATGAACGTGGACCTTTATTACTCAAAAGAATACAAAGAGTACATGGGGGACTCAAAACTCAGTGGAGAAGATATCCACTAGAGCAACACTACCCACCACATACATAACATAGAAAAGCAGAGAACACATATCACCATGAGCACAACTGTTTGCTATGAGTAGGTGTGAATCTGAAGATATTGCTCCCAAATAACACTTTTGATGTCATCCTTTAAGGAAGAACACTTGTACGCCTTCACAATTCGACTACGGACATCGCTAAGCACTTGCATATCTGAAAAGAGTTGTCCCTTGAAGAATAGAAAATGTAAATATGATGTATGAAGGAGAGGCTTTGGAACAAATACATACATATAAGCATTCGGAAATTGGGGTGGTAGATGTATACAAATGGAGTATGGGGTAGAGTGAAGAGCAGTAGGTGGCATGCGGGCTCTATACAGTGTTATATGCTTATGCCACAATAAAGTGGAGTTTGAGAAACTTATTTACAAGACACTAGTAACCAGCTTTGCTCTATGGGTGCCAAGTGTAGGGAGGCTGGCCTCTCTAAAGAAATGTGGGCCAAGGTCGAGAATGTTCAAAAACGTTTCCTCCTAAGTGAATCAAAGGCATGCAATGCTCTTAGCAGAAGTTGGCTTACTTCCTCTTGAACGAAAATCACTTTATTTGACTCTTTCCTACTTGGATAACAGAAACTTAATTGATAGTAGAAGAATTTCAAACTCTAGTAGAATCTACATTGCAAGAGCATTCATGATGGTATTAGCAAGTATGTGAGCGGGCAAGCATTTGGAGAATTGGCATTCATAAGATGATGGAATCAGATGCTGGAATTCAATGCCTAGTGCATGCTTTAGAATATGTGGAAAAACCCAAGAGTACAAATGGATTTCTACAAGTGTGAGATCAATCGAATGTTGGTATATGATGAAACGTGATTTAAATGCGTTCTTAATAGTAGGAAAAAGGTTTCCGATATTGGAAGAAAGACTAAGAAGTCATACACTGGAAATTGAAGTAGGTTGCTTCCATGATATACTAAGATAGCTTCGTTTTTGCTCTTGTTGTAGAAGGGCTCTCGTGAAAGACGAGCAACATGCTTTTCTGGAAGGCGTGGAGTCCTCTTATCTGCTGGACCAAGTTCAATATACATGATCTTCTAAATCTAGATGCCATAATTCTTGCAAGATATTTGAATGATTGGTGGAGCTTGCACGAGATTCTTGAGTTACATGATTTACTGGATAACTTAAGAGGCCAATAGCCTTGTTTGATGTATTTATATTTTATAGTTTTGTCTGTAAATGGACATGAAGGTCTCATCTTGAGAAATTATATTATATTACATTACATAACCAATTACATATCCAACTATGCCTATTGCTATTGCATTAGATTTTACATTTCAAAGCCATATTCAAGGGGCCCATGATTTGGTTGAAGAATCCCTCTATCTTGTTAAGTACATTATTTTTTAAAGTGAGAGATCTCCTAATTGCACATGCCTAACTGCTGCAAGGTTATGAGTAGGCATGAATTGCATGTCAATGTAAGTTATCCTCACATAAAGGAATCAAATTAGGTAGAAGGAGACAAAAGGTTACAAGATAGAGCAAGAAAGGTGGAAGTGATGGAAATTTTGATGAATTTAATAGGAGATGGAGTTCATTGTCACCAACCTGCACAAAACAACAATGTAAGAAATTAGGTATGAATGCCTATAAATGTTTATTGGTGTTCACAAGCTAGCTTTGACTTATCCAATGTCAAGTTTACTCATACTTGATAGGTTAACATTAAGGGTCCCTAAGAGGATCATTGAAGAGACAAAGAAATTTGTTTCTTGTGTTTGAGCAGAATAATCTTGAGTCCGCATACGATGACTATCATTCTCGCGTTTTATTAGTGCTGCAATAGTTTGGTGTGCTAACATCTCTCTCTTTTCAATTACTATCACAGCAGTTGTTTTCTCTCTTGGTGAACACAATTGCATCATTCTTTTATGATCACTGTGTCATTGGTTGTCTCTATGTTGATGCCTCTGCATCATTAATTTTAAACATCTCTAAGTTCTCTTTTTGTTTTTTCTGAGTATTATTACAATTAGAGCAGCAATATATGCAATTTATTGTCTCCTGAGGATGATACTCATGTTCTATTAATTGCTCAAAAAGCTTTCCTCTAAGCTGCACCTTTGCTAGGAGTTCACATAAAAAAGCTTAGCATCGTTTCAAACCATCTTTTAGAATCATCAAGCATGGCATTGTTTAAAGAGAAAGCATTGATGATATAAAAAAAATCTTCAAGATTGAGTAGATTACCCAGCATAGGATGCTGGAGTATGCTATTTAAGTCTGTTCGGATGCTTGAGGATGCTAATGTTGATGGTCAAAATGCATCCAACAGAGATATTTCGTTGTTCTTGCCAGCCGATTTCTATTTTAGGAAACCAAAACAAATATGCAGAACTATTCTTCAGCGATCAATCTAGTGTACCACTTCCGCCACACGCCATAGGTTAAGAGAAGGAATTTTGGAGCCAGCCTGATGACGAAGGATATAAACCTTATCTTGATTTCAGTCCTGATTATCAAAAAACTTCGATCGCCAAGGCTAATCAGAAGTCTAAGTTCTTAATCGTGGTCGTGGCTGGAGGTTTAAATCAACAAAGAAATCAAATAATCGATGCAGTTGTTATTGCTCGGATTCTCGGAGCATGGCTCTACAGCGCCAGATTTGACGACTAGAGGATGGATTTGCAAGACCGAATAGAGCATTGCCAACAGAGGATGGACTTGCCCAACAGAGGAACCGTCCGAAACAGAAAAAACAGGGAAAATGGACGGATGGTTGTTCCCCGTGCTTCTTCTCGCTATTCCTTTTTTTTTTCTTTTTTTTTCAAGGACACGTGTCTCTCCCAGGTTTTTTTTTTGCATCAAACAAAATAGAAAGAAGCAAAAAAGGAACATGCTCTATATATGAGTGATAACATTCTACTGCACATGCAAAATCTATTGTTCATTGCCCATTATAGACACCCTCAGATAATGCCTGGCATCGCTAGGGCGATGTTTTAGTCTATTTGGTTTTCTTAGAACTTGTGCTTTTAATATGCTCTTGAAATCAGAAGCTCTAGGTTTATCTATTATATATTATTACATCGGAAGTCCTTCTAGTAGTCTATATGCACTGGGAGATCAGTGAATAGATGAAGTTGAGAATCATCAATGGATGTGGACCATTGACCTAGTTTTTGGTGCAAGCTTATTGCTTTTCTTCTTTTTAATTAAGTGGAGGAACGAAATATTTTAAAAAATCTTTCATGCTTAGACGTGGTTCTACTAAGTTGAATGTCTTTGTGCATTGAGTATTTGTCCTTATTTTAGCATTGACTTCCCTGCCATCATTATTGAAGAAGGTAATGTCGTCATGACAAAGAAAACACCTTCATATGTTGTTATGCACTAGCACCTCTAGTAATAACCAACACACCAAAAGGGCAGATCCTTCATGAGCTCCAACCTCTATGAGGCTTTTATCCCTTAGACATGGTTCTACTAAGTTGAATGTCTTTGGGCATTGAGTATTTGTTCTTATTTTAGCATTGACTTCCTGCCATCATTGTTGAAGAATGTACGATGTCATGACAAAGAAAACACCTTCATTTGCTGTTATGCACTAGCACCTCTAGTGCACACCAAAAGGGCAGATCCTTCATGATCCCCAACCTCTATGAGGCTTTATCCCATACCTCTAGGCACACAGACCATATCATCTGCATATAGTAAGAAGCTTCTTGTAACAAATTGTTGTCTCCACCTCTCCTTTTCTATTGATGAATTAGAATCATGACTAAGGCTAAACAGAGGTGCAAGAGGTTAGAATTGCGTAAATTGTTGTTGCTTTATATAGATGATATTATTATTCTGTCTCAAAATATCATCAGGTCTACAACAACAACTAAATGCCCTCAAATCATTCAACATCTCCACAAATATGCATTTGAACAAAGGAGAAACCAAGGTGATGGTTATTAGTGGAATAGAAAATGTAAATATGATGTATGAAGGAGAGGCTTTGGAACAAACACATACATATAAGTATTTGGGAATTGGGGTGGTAGACGTATACAATGGAGTATGGGGTAGAGTGAAGAGCAGTAGGTGGCATGCGTGCTTTATACAGTGTTATGTGCTTATGCCACGTTAATAAAGTGGAGTTTGAGAAACTTATTACAAGACACTAGTAACCGCCTTTGCTCTATGGGTGCCAAGTGTCGGAGGCTGGCCTCTAAAGAAATGTGGGCCAAGGTCGAGAATGTTCAAAAACGCTTCTCCTAAGTGAATCAAAGGCATGCAATGCTCTTAGCGGTTGGCTTACTTCCTCTTGAACAAAAATCACTTTATTTGACTCTTTCCTACTTGGATAACGTGAAACTTAATTGATAGTAGAAATATTTCAAGCTCGAAGAATCTACATTGCAAGAGCATTCACGATGATATTAGCAAGTATGTGAGCGAAAGCAAGCATTTGGGAAATTGGCATTCATAAGATGATGGAATCGATGTCGGAATTCGATGCCTAGTGCATGCTTTAGAATATGTGGAAAACCCAAGAGTACAAATGGATTTCTACAAGTGTGAGATCAATCAATGTTGGTATATGATGAACGGGATTTAAATGCGCTTCTAGCAATAGGAAAAGGTTTCTCGATATCTAAGAAAGACTAGGTAGTCATACACTGAAAATTGAAGTAGGTTGCTTCCATGATATACCAAGATAGCTTCGCTTTTGCTCTTTGTTGTAGAAGGGTTCTCGTAAAGACGAGCAACATGCTTTTCTCTCGAATGTGTGGAGCCCTCTTATCTACTGGATCAATAAGAAATTATAGTGTTCAATATACATGATCTTCTAAATCTAGATGCCATAATTCTTGCAAGATATTTGAATGATTGGTGGAGCTTGCACGAGATTCTTGAGTTACATGATTTACTGGATAACTTAAGAGGCCAATAGCCTTGTTTGATGTATTTATATTTTATAGTTTTGTTTGTAAATGGACATGAACGTCTCATCTTGAAAAAATACATTATATTACATTACATAGCCAATTACATATCCAACTATGCCTATTGCTATTGCATTAGATTTTACATTTCAAAACCATATTCAAGGGGCCCACGATTTGGTTGAAGAATCCCCTCTATCCTGTTAAGTACATTATTTTTTAAAGTGAGAGATCTCCTAATTGCACATGCCTAACTGCTCCAAGGTTATGAGTAAGCATGAATTGCATGTCAATGTAAGTTATCCTCACATAAAAGGAATCAAATTAGGTAGAAGGAGACAAAAGGTTACAAGATAGAGCAAGAAAGGTGGAAGTGATGGAAATTTTGATGAATTTAATAGGAGATGGAGTTCATTGTCACCAACCTGCACAAAACAACAATGTAAGAAATTAGGTATGAAGATAGAGACTCTTAAGACAATCACAACAATGACAAGTTTGGAAAGATAAATTATTGATGTGGGGACCTTGCACTAGGATATATAAAATTTAAAAAAAAAGCATACATAATTATTGACTGTGGGGACATTGAACTAGGCTGCGTAGTGTCTATATTTCAGTAGACTTGGAAGGATAAAGAAATATTGGATTGAATTGAATTGAATTGAATTGAGTTGAGTTGAGTTGAAAACTACCCTGACTATCGAAGACTAGAGTAGACAAATAAAGTAAAAGTTGAGAGGTTACCGTGGACATATTGGGATAGAACAGCCCAAAGTGTCTTTCTGATGCACTGCCATCCTTTGAATCCTCATTAAACAGCTCAAAAATGTAAGCATCTATCTCGATTCCAGGCTTCATAGGAGTGCCCTGTTTCGTCTGCACATGTCTGACAAGATTATTGTTATATAATTCTGCATTTTCCATGCTTGCTCCTGTTTCAGATGGATCCCCAGCAGATGGCCATCCTGTTTCAGACACCACCAGTTTTAAGTCTGCATGATTCATCCTCTTCATGGCTGCATAAACTGCATCTAACTGAGCATCAAACAGATTTGTGTAGTGCAAATTGGTATTGGGGTCTGTAAATCCAGAAGCATTTGACACAAACAATGCATATTCAAGTGGAATGTTTTGGGTATTATCTCTGTAGGCAAAAAAGGGATACACATCTATCATAAAAGCGGAGTCAGTCTGTGACAGGAAATCCAGCAGAGGCTGCATAATGGTCTGAAGACTAGCCTTAAATGAGCCTGCAGATGGAGGAAAAGAAGAACTCTCTTCTAGAACATCAAATGCATGAGGAGTTGAAACCCTAATCCTGGTATTCAGTTGCAGATTTTGCAAAGAGATGTAAATATTTTGCATTGCAGGAAGCAGAAAAGAACTGAATTCTGTAGACCTTGTGAGAATTTCATTACCAACCAAGATTGTTTTAATCCTGGTATGTGGCAAATATGGAAGCACATTAGATTTAACCCAATTTTCAGCAGCACCATCTTCTGTGGCCATTTGTTGAAGAAGCTGATTGGGAACCATGACAGAAAGCAGGACATCTGTGCCTGCAAATGCTTCAAGAACATCTGGATTGGCATCATAAAGTTTAATTTTGCCAATCTTATAGCGCTGTACTAGATCTGCTACCTTGGAAGGAGATGGCAAATTGTGTGCAATGTTACCGTAATTAACTCCAACTGAAGCAGACACTGATTCAGGGAAGGGAAACTGTCAGATTGTTCTTGGATACTACATAACATAAACAAAAGTAAAAAACCAGAAAAGATTCATAGATAGATACCTGCATTGAGGAAGATAGACAAGATTAGTACGTGAATCCATTTGCTCTCCATTTTCGCGGTTCTGACAGAAAGGGAGTAAGGCTATGGCATTATAACGAGCCCCGCTGGGGAATGTCGGTGCAAATTTGTCGTTTATGTCCCTCAGTGTTCACTCGTTCTTGCTTTGGGGTTTTCTTTAACCCTAACTGGCCCATTTCCGTACTTTTCATAAATCATTGAGATGATAATGCTTGCTGCTTCCCACAGTTGACACGTTTGCCACCATGTTGTGTGTTTATGTACATCCCATACGTTTTTCACATGGAGTTTTCTTGCTATTTGTCCCAGCCCTTGTGTAATGCACCAGCTGTTGTTTTGAAGTTGCTGGCCTCTATGGCCATGCATTGCAATTAGGTTCTCATCATGAAATGGTCAATAGGATAATTGAATCCTGTAGAAGTTAGAAATTAAGCTCGCATTATTATATACATGATTATTACTACCTTTCTTACACGTGATGTTGAACAATAGTACCGACCTCTAGTAAATGCTATCAACTCATATGTAATTGTGTTTCAAATTTTTCTTTTTTCTTTTTTTTATTTTCTTGGTTCTCCGCCGCAATCTAAATGCAGCGGAGTGTGCCATGTGTAGCTATCCCACGGCTGCAAGCAAACGGATTTACCTGGTTAGATGAGGACAAAACTTGACAGTAGATAGCTCTGTTCACCGCCATAGCCGTGGAGATCTTGGCATGCAAAGATATTTGTGCCATCCCGTGAAGAGTTCATTCGCCGCTCCTTTCTTTCTAGTCCATTGCTTTGGTCATTTCTTTATGTGATTCTGGTTGTCGCATTTCTGGTTTCCATTTTGGTTTCTGCATTTCGTGTTACTTTTCCGTATGCGATAAGCTTCACGCCAGGTTTCTACCTATGACGCTGCCGCTTTAACCGCCCGAAAATGATCTTACCCGGGACAAATAGGTGTACAATGCCTTCCCCGCACTTCCCGAGAGACATCGAAGCTCCGGCAAGAAACCCCGGACGATATTTCCCCAAGCCAAAATGCTTTCATTCAATTTTCAGCTTCCTGATATAGAATCCATCACCTCTCCTGGCTATCTTCCCAAATTTTTTCAAATTTTCCTAAATAAACTTAGGTGTTTGCATCGCTCAAAAACATATTAGAGCCGGTTTCTTCTTTCCTTGGTAATATCTAATTTCGTTCTTTAGTTCTCGCAATAAATAATCTAAGGGAGAGAGCATTTGTCGCCTTTGGCAACCCGAGAATCTACTTGACCTAAAGTAGCTTCATCTAGGTTCTGATTCGAACTTGGTAGGAAGCCCGAATTTACAAAGAAGTCATATTACGAGGGACAAACTAGCCCTACAAACGTATCGCAAACATATTCCTTCTAGCATTTGATGTTTAAGCCCTGTGGTGGCAATAATATAACAGGGTTACATAGTAACTTCGATAGTTTACAAAAGCTTGGCAAGTTCTCGAAATTTGGATCGTATCTTTGTGAAGTACCAATTGAGAGGTAACGATCCCTTTGCATGTGTCGTTTTCTATTTGCTCGGGCTTGCTCCAAGTATTCATGGGTTTGGAACGATAATTCTCACTTCTTGCTTGACCCATCTCAGGATTTTGTTATTTCCGGGTTCCACGTGTTATAATCCAAGCTTTGGTTCAATATCTCCGAACAATGTTCAAGGCTTTGACTACAACACGAAAAAGGTATTGTCTTCCCTCACCCTTTGAATCTTTTGTAGTTTTTAAGTAGATATATCTTTTGGAATAGGAGATTCCAAAGGTGTCTCATTTGATTTGGGGCTTCCAAAATTTTTCTCTACTTTTTGCCTTCAATTCTTCAAATTGGCAATTCTCTCCATGCTTGCGTTCTAGTGTAGAGATTCAAACTTCTTTGGAATAGCTTGATAATTTCTCATATGCATGATTGATTTGCTAAGTTCTGCAAGGTGTCTTAAGGATAAAATAGATTTACTACTGGCTTTCATTAGCCAAGGGCAGGTAGCTTTGCTTAAGGGTAGCTTTGCTTAATGCTTGCAGAATATACGAAACACCTTGAGATAGTAAGGTGTTGCTTTCACCAGAGTTTCCTTCTAGGTATGTCCCTGACATATATAGGCTGAGGCTAATGTGCAGGAGGATGCTCGCAATATGAAGTTATTGAGAATTCATAATGACATGTGCACAGAAAAAACAATTGTAGAAAATGAAAACAAGTATAGACAACAAGTATTGAAAACGGGCACACATGTATAATGCACCAGATCATATCTTAAGCATGAATTACTTGGTGCTTGTGATTGACACATTTGTACGATTCATAATGCATTAAAATTTTATCTTGGTTGGGCTTTTTTACTAGTGTAAATGCAGAACAATAATTTCTCTAACTTGCGATCCACAAGTCTCTTTCTTGCAAAAAAAATTTACCATTGAGCTGAAGCATGAAGCATAATGCTGATTATGAATTTTGATGGCATCCGTTGAGGGTCTGATAAAATCTTTGGTATTTTTGGCAACATCAATTGAGGTTTGACAATAATCCTATGGAACCAAGCAAAAGATGCTAAGTTTGAGTGTTTGATTAAGAAATATTTTCACACCATCATAACCATTGAACTAGTCGTCTTGTTATATCTAAATCATGTTGCATGTTGCATGTTTAATTGACAACATTTCCACACCATTATAACCCATGAATTAGCCTTGTGTCATATCCAAATCATTCTGCATGTTTCATTGTCAACATTCCCACTTCATAAACTCTTGAAATAGCCTCCTTGTTTTCAAATCATTTTGCATGTTGATTGACAACATTTTCTAACCTTCATAACCCCTGAACTAGCCTTCGTGTTGTATAGAAGTTCGTTCTAAATTAATGAGCGACTTTCTAGAGGTCTAGGTCAAGTTTGGAAATTATAATAAGAATATTTATGGGTGAACTAAGTTTAAATTTTGAGATAACAATTGGATCTAATAAAATGTTTCTGTCCATGGCTAATGACGTTTTTCCTCACTTGCACCTACGTTTCAAAAGCAAAACTAGAACTCTCTTAGATATGTTGTAACTTAAAATAAAGTAGCAAAACCAAAATACTTCCTCTTGAAATGTTGTAGCTTAAAATATATCATATACTCCATTTTCACAACCCATCCAATGCCATGTAAACCACAACAAAACAATCAATGCGATCAGAGTGCATCAATATAACAACTACCATCGAGGTGAAGCAAGAATTAGCAAACACTAAAGTTATGAGGTTCCAAACTAATGAGTGAGTGAGTGAATGAGTGAGTGAGTGAAGAGAAATGTTCGCGGCGGCCTTGGCCGCCGCGATAAATTTCTTGTATCTGATAGTAATGATTCATTTTATTGCTTGATAAACCAGAGTTCAAGTGAAATCTTTTTATATCTTTTGCAATGTATGTATTCAAGGAGGACCATTGAATTTTAACTCTACATATTTTACAAATATACAATTGTCCTTGTCGGGACGAGAGAATTGTAAACCCACGACCAGGTTTTGGGTGTAGAGGATATAAATCTTATGTCCTTTACTTTTCACGAAGTATCTTTTGCATATGGTATATATTTTGTCCTTGGGAAATTTATGTACTACGTAATGCACGCCTGGAAAAGATTCCGGCATATAATTTTTTCGGGCGTTCCCCGCCGCAGGGTGATGCAGAAAGCAACGGAGCTGCAAATGCATCACCGAGAAAAATTATACCCGAAATCTTGACAAGCGTGCATTACGGCACGTAATGAAGGTTTGGCCGAAATTATGTCATTGATAGGCCGACATATGGCATCCAGAACATTCCTTCTTCCCGTCTATGGCGGTCCTTCTTCACAGCTATGGCAGAGGACGCAGGCTATTGCTAAGAGGGGCAGGCTATGACGAATCAAAGATGGCAGATATGGTGTAGGCTATGACGGGGCTTAAAGATTGAAGACATGCCCGCTTCAAGGATTTTTCATAGCCTCAAAATCAAGGTTTTTCAAAGGAAGTCGCCGATGATGGCAGCCTGAATAATGCAAGACAATAGCCTGGATGACCTAATCCAAAATGCATCCTTAGAGATGGCTGAAGGCCAAAGAGATTGAATCCATAGATTTAGAACCCTGCAAAAAATAGGGTTGGTAATGGAATGAGGACCCTGCAAAAAAAAATAGGGTTGGTAATGGAGTCAGGATCGGAAAGAGGCCTGCGCCTCGATCCTGAACAATCCAACCTTGTAAATCCATTTGGATCGTGAAAGTCCACTGGTCCAGCTCAAAAATCTGCCCTCTTCCTTGCGTCAAAAATGATCGAAAAGCTTCTTAATCTCTCCTAACTCGCCCCTAATTCCTCTGTTTCTAATTCATCTGTTTCTCCCCCTTTCTTTTCTTCCTCTACTTCTACCTCTAGCTCTAACTTCGATCGCAAATTTCCAATTCAGTCTTGATTTTCAAATTTACAGCTTCCGCCATAGCCACAAGCTTGCATAGCTTCATCTTTCCTTTCCCAAATTTATAGGGTATTTATGAACAATTGAACCTACATGGACTTTCATTTACACCTTTCAAAAATCACGTAATCAAAGCTAAAAAGCTATACTATCATTCTATGGCTGGTCTTGAAATTCTCAGAGGTCATTAAGAAATAAGTGAAGACTCAAATGATGGTGGTATATCTACTTATTTAAAATGTTTTTGGGGGTGGATGGTAACGCCGATGTGCCCTTTTCTAGGTGTTACATTTGGTATCTGAAAATGGTTTCCAAGCAATACCTTAACTTTCCAGCGTTCTTTCCCCTTGCGTGATGATACGAAAAATTTGGATGGAATGCAGGAGCAGTTAACTTCTCGAGGGCTGAAGGCGGTGGATATCGCTTTGATGATGGTGGGCTGGATTCAATGCAAACTGCCTAAAGCATGAGTTTTGGATTTTATTTTTTATTTTTATTTTTTCTTCTTCTTCTTCTTCTTCTTTCTTTCGGGCAAATTTTTCGTCCATTTGCCCTTTTCGCTTTTTATCCGTTTATTTTTTAAGCCCCCACTCTTCTTTTCGAAACAGCAGGCTACATGATGTGATGATAATGCAATGCCAATCATTTAGGGTTCTTAGGTTGTTAGAAGAGGCAAAGCCAGCAAGCAAGCATTCTGAAGCATCTTAAGGGTTCTTCAAGTGTATTTTGAAGCATCCCGAGCAAGCGGTCTTTAAACTTTGGAGTTTTCTCTTGCAAATATGTTCTTTGATGTTTGCATATTGATTCTCTTTCCATGGCTTCAGTTTTTGGTTTGGGTTTACGATTGCAGGAGAAGGGGATTTTGGCTTAGATTGTGTCCATTTTTTGTAGATAGCAAAGAATAGTTTTAACACCTGTGGCACATGTTTTCTATTCTTTCCACAGTAATGTACCTATTTTCTCCTTGGTTATGCTAGAGGAGATTAGAGTTTGGATTGGCAGATAAATGGAATATGGCTATGGCGACTACACCTAGCTTCCTCCACATGCAAAAGTCGTACTGTATAAAAGCTAATTTTCGCCAATATTTCATTCCTGCTTTTGTCATTGTGGACACTCAAACAGTTGCCCAAATCATTGTTTGCCTTCTCAAATGTTCCATGGGTCTCTGCTCCAGCAAGTTGGTCTGCCTCAAAAATTTATAGAGGTGTAATAGTTGTGAGCATACGTTGTTTGTCTTCTTTCTAAGAATATACTCACTGGTCATCTTGATGTTTGCATCTGGGAATGTAGACAGAGGCACCACTTAGGAACATGTTAAGATGAATTGGGTCTTACATGTCCCGTTTGCTTTGGACAGCTCATCCTCTTTGCTTTGAACGTCTCATCGAACAATAAGTCTTAGCCCAAGTTTTCCAGGCTGAAAACATAATCTTATTCCAAATTTTAAAGATTTAAGTTCTCGTTTGTGTTCTTTAATTGAAAAATATGTGTGTGTGTGTGTGTGTGTGTGTGTGTGTGTGTGTGTGTGTGTGTGTGTGTGTGTGTGTGTGTGTGTGTGTGTGTGTGTGTGTGTGTGTGTGTGTGTGTGTGTGTGTGTGTGTGTGTGTGTGTGTTTTTTGTGTTTCAAAACCGGTTCAAAGCACTTTTGAAGCACTTTTGGAGCTATTGGCATATTATCTGGTCTTGAAAGTTTTGAATAATTGGACCTTCTCGCATTTGGTGCAATTTTTGAAGTGGAGGCATGCGTCATATAGGTGCTTGCTGGATTTTCAATTTCCTGTGTTTGCCAATATTTAGTTGCATGTTTATTTATTATGATATACGATTTTAAGCATCGTCACTTGCTTCATCCAACATTATAATTAAATAGATATCTTTTTGCAGCAGAATTGAAGCTCTTAGGAATCAGACGATGAAGAAACCAACTATCAGATGACAAAGAAACAAAATTATGAAATTGTTGTTAATCAAGCAACAGCTTGTGTAAAAGATATATAAAATGTCATGATATTATTTTGATATGCTAAAGCATTCAATGATAGAACACTCTAGATTATCATCATTTAAGAAACTCCTGGTGCAGCAAATTTTTGTTTCTTATAAAGCCCATATGCGTTAATAGTTTTTCCTAGGGTTCAAGGTTCAATTCCCTCATGTGGCCTTTTCCAGAGAACCATAAGTGGTCTGGCAAATTGGAGCCCTAACTAGTTATAGGAAGGAAGGAAGGAAGGTATTTTTATCGTCCACGGAGACCAATCGGTCTATGGGACCCAATACAAAAACGCAGCAAGCGGATTACTGCCCGGATTAAAAAACCCCCGCCCCGAAGGGTTTTCGAGGGAAAAACCGTGGCAGCAATCAGCCTGCTGACAAACTGTCCTAACATATACAATGCAGAAACACCCAAATATATACAGTCATGCACCGCACCCGTAGTGCCCAATCAGCGAGCAGCCAGGCGGGGGCAAAGGTGACCTCGCAGGTCCAGCACCTCCTGAATGTACGACCCCAGGGCACGTACTGACGGTGTGTTCATCAGCAAATGTAAGGGCAAGTCCGGCCGTACTAAGGGAGCGTATCTGGCCCGGATGTGACTGAACGCTGGGCAACTCTGGAAAGTGTGAGACTCATCCTCAATGGCACCCGTTTGACAGCACTGACAGAGCCTGTCCTGGCGGGGCTCCCCAATCCACCTGCCCGTCTCGATGCGAAGATGGTGGGCACCTGTGCGAATGGAGGCAATGAGTCTGCGCTTTTTCAGGGGCAGCTGGGAACGCAGGGAGAGCAATACTTTTGGTCCCATGGCAAGCCACAACATGGAGAAAGCAGTCTGCACTATCTGCACTAACACTGTTGAAAATTTGGCCAGTGCGGATTTGTTGATTGGAGGGTACAGAGAAGCCAAGTTTTGGCTATAATTAGGTTGTGCCACAGTCTGAGTGAATCAAGTTTGGCTATGCCAATTTGAGAATTCTCTCTAATGCATCTCAGCTAAGAGCTCAATCTTGCATCCATTGATTGTTCATATTTGGGCTTCCATATGGAGTGGTACATTTGTAATTGACAAGAGAATTTTGACAACTGTTATGTTGTACAAGTTCTCATGCTCTGAATTTGGATGAAAAGAAGTCTGCTTAATTAAATAAGTACTATCGAGCATACCAGAGTTTCATGTTTTTGCATGTTTTACTACGTTTGACTTATATGAATAAGATGATTATAGTGGCATTCAATTTGATTGTACTCTTGGTAATAGAGAACATGGGCATGACACTAGCTATGCCAAAAAATCCATCCAAGTTACACTTCGCAAGACTCTTGCTGAATGCAATTTTGGAATGCATGCTTACTTATACTTTTCTTGGTAACAAAGAACATGGGCATAACACTAGTAACATCATAAAATCCACCCAAGTTACACTGAGAAACTCTTGCTGGATACATTTTTGGAATGCATGCATATTTTACTTTTGTGGTTATCTTTTTTGTAGTTTGGTAGTCACCAAATCTATAGCACATTCAAGTGCCTTTATGTGTAGCATATACATTGGAGATAAACAACAATTCTTGCAAAATTGCTTGCTGGGATTCTCGAGCAGCAGTTGATGGGCTGGGCAGAGGCAGCAGAGGTGCGGGCCCTCACCCAGGCAGGATTCGGACCCCGGCACTCAACCATTGACCACATTTTCACGTTGCGAACTCTGATTGAAGACAGCAGGAACCGCCGTCAGGATCTATATTGTTGCTTTGTGGATTTTGCGAAGGCGTTTGACACTGTGCCTCGGGAAAAACTATGGGCAAGACTGCAACAGCTGGGGGTTCCTGTAGATTTGCAGAATGCAGTGTACAGGCTATACGAAAGATGCTCGGGTCGGTTGCAGCAGACAAGACAACCATTCGATAGTAGTATCGGGGTTCGTCAGGGATGCCCTCTCTCCCCAACATTGTTTGGGCTTTACATTGATCAATTGGAGAGCTGGCTTGCTGATAATGGGGGCGATGGAGCTCACCTTCTCTATCGATCATCGACGCGGTTAATATATCGCGATGATGTGGACCTCCTAACACACACCAGCGGACATGCAACGACATCTCGATGCCACGGACACGATACATGGCGGCCCGATATTGCGCGTCAACTGGCCAAGACTAAGGTTAAGGTGGTTTCATATCATCTTCCGTCGGTAGAGGGTCCCCTCCTTCGATTCTAGAGGCCAAAATGTGGAAGTTGCATCCACATACAAATATTTGGGAGTGGAGTTTCCTTCTACTATGCACTGGGACACATCCATATGGCTACGAGTGACGGCGACACTATATGCAATGCAAAACAATAGTCATAGAGCGGAGTTGTATGATTGGGCCCATCAGTCACACCTGTTCAAGGTCTTAGTGGAGCCTGTCCTTTTATACGGGGTGGAAGTATGGGGACCAGTAGTATCACTTGCTACTTGGAATGACTTGGAGCAGGTCCAGAAAGCCTTCTTAGTACGAGCACTAGGGGTAGTCCACAGTCCCATATCAAATTTTACTGCAGGAGACAGGATTCTTGCCTCTTCAGAGGGCGGCCCTTGATCGTCACATTATCTATTTTCAGAAGGTGGTCAATATGGACGATGCTCGTTTCCCTAAACTAGCTTATATCATGGCAATGGAGCCGCAGCGCCTCAAGGCCTGCTGGAGGGAAAAGAGAGCTCAATGGTTGGCTAGATGGAATGTGCAGGAGCACAGATGCATACATGTGCAAACAGAGGCACATCGCCATAGCTTGAGGCAATATCTTGACGCTTGCTTCCTCAGCAAGCTTTGGGATGCCAATGCCCTTGAACAGGTCAAGACAGCACACTACCAGCGCCACATAAATCCCACATTGGAACGAGGCCCGCAATACTACCTGCGTACCCACTTGCCCATGAAAAGGCGCAGACTAATTGCCTCCATTCGCACAGGGGCACATCATCTTCGAATTGAGACGGGCAGATGGATTGGTGAGCCACGCCAGGGGCGAGCTCTGCTCAATCTGCCAAATGGGAGTCATTGAGGATGAATCTCATACCTTTCAAAGTTGCCCAGCATATGATCAAATTCGAACACAATATGCTGAGTTGGTCAGGCCTGGCCAGCCGTTACATGTGACATTGAGCACAACATCCGTACGGGTGCTGGGATCATATCTTCAGGAGGTTATGGACATGCGAGATCAGCTATGTCCTCGGGCACACACTTGACATGTATATATACATTGATGTATACTTGTACAGTTTGACAACATTCTTATTACTGCCACGGTTTTTCCCTCGAAAACCCTTCGGGGCGGGGGTTTTTTTAACCCGGACAGTAATAAGTTTGCTGCACTCCTTTGGGTCCCATAGGCCGATTGGCCTCAGTGGACGATAAAAAAATCATTCTCATTCTCATTCTAAAAAATTTAAGTTATTGTTATAAACACAATTCATATGAGAGAGACCTTATGTTTGTGAATTGTCCCATAGAATAGACTAGATAACACATCCATTATCTTATGGTGGGCATGGTTACATCAACATCTAAAACTTTTTTGAAGATGAATAAGATGATGCCATTAGAGTTAAGTCCATAGAATGGTTACATCGACATCTAAAACCTTTTTTGAAGATGAATAAGATGATGCCATTAAAGACAAGTCCATAAATCACATGTCACTTATGAGTTGCCAATTTTCTATGTGGTTGTTCTACGTCAGCATATCAAAAGCCCATATAAACATGCACCCCTACATATGTCCATTGAAGTTGGGCACCCATTTATAGAATTTGCGTTTTGATATTGGAAGCCATTTCTTTCAAATGGGCGTTAAAAAAACTATTCTATTCTATTCTCTTGCATGCCAATAGAAGGCATTTCTCTTTAGATCCATAATACTTTTAGATGTCATTATTGCGTGATGCAGAGCCATGTTACTTTTAGCATGAAACTATTGGTTAATCTTCCACTTTGTAAAGATAGCAAGAACCATGTTAATCATGTCCCCTGTCATTGCAGTTGATGCATACACAAAATATTTGTTTACATCAATCTGAGAAAAATAATTAATGATTATATCTTATAAACACAATAAAGCATCAACCTTAGAAAGAGTTGGAGATGGAGTTGAAATCACGTTTCCCAACATTGGATAGGATGTAATATATCTTTTGGAAAAGATTTGTGTCAAGTTGCATGACTTAAATGACTTGCTAGCCGTGACATCCCTGAATTATACAAGTGTGCCCTATTGGGTGCAAAGGGCAATCCTATTTGCGGAATAAGTTGTCTCACGTGCTTGATAGTCGTGAGACATCATGGGCAATTCGAAGCAATGACTTGCACGTGCATTTCACTTTTACACCGGCTACGATGTTATCTGTAGCAGAAGTGAAGATATCATGGGAGCAACTACAAAAGTTTGACATTGAGCCCCTGGTGATGTGCACCATGTGGAGATGCATGTTTAGAGTTTCGGCATGAACTAAAGAATGCCAATGAACCAAAACGAAAATTTGTGTTTCTCATATATGTATCTATCTTTTGTTGATGTAGTTAACTACTTCTAAGCTTGAAATTTTGAGCATAAGTTTTGGTATGCCTTCCCAAATTTTCTACTTTAGAGAAAGGTTTACTTGGCCCTCACATTTCTTATAAAGCATTGGTTTCTCTACTAATATCCATCTATTAAACGCAAAGTTAATACTTTAATGACACTGTCATTAAACATTTTCAACAACAAAAATATTTACATGAACAAATCATGACCATTCTTGCAAGCATCAACCTATGATGTTCTTAGAAGTTGCACATACATAGACGTTAAATGTCAAGTAAAAACATGAACCAAGACATTAGCGCGGCAACGCTGAGCACACATTTACTAGCTTGGCAAATTGACATTTTAGTAACAAAAGAACTCACCTGTGTTGGAATCTTAGGAGAAGTGAAGATATCACGGGAACATCCAAAAAAGTACAACATTAGGCCCTGATGTGCGCCATGTGGAGATGCATTTTTAGAGTTCCATCATGAACTAAAGTACACCAATGAATCAGGACAAAATTTTGTGTTTTGTGATTCTTTTGAGTACTTAACTACTTTTAAGTGTGACATTTTGAGCATAAGTTTTGGATCTGTCTTTCCATTTTTTTTGTCTTTAGAGATAAATTAATTCCCCCCACATTCCCTGTAAAAGCATTGTTTTCTCTATTGAAATCCATAAATGCAAAGTTAATACATTGATAATACTGCCATTAGACAATTTAAAAAACAAAAATAATTACAAAAGCAAATAATATCCATTCTTGCAAATATCAAGATGTGCTATTTATGAAAGTTGCACATATGGACGTTAAAGGCTGAGTACAGACATATGCTAGGATATTAGCCTGACAATGCGGGGCACACGTTTACTAGTTATAAAATTAAAATTTTTTTCGTGAGTTACATGGGTTTAAGTGGAAGAGGTCATTTGAGCTAGTTTTGGTCCATAGAGTTACATGGGTTTAAGTGGCAGAGGTCATGTGGGCTAGTTTTGGTCCATATGGATCAGGAATGGTCCCAGAGACTACTCTAGTGTTAACCATTTCTTTTTTTTTCTTTTTACGATCGGTTTTAATTAACACAGCTACCCTAAATCCATTCCCTGTTTCCTGCGATGGCGGGGTTGAAGCAATGCACACGACTGTGGAGCATCCTTCATGCGCCCAAGCATATTTGCCAATTTTCAGCTGGAACGTCAGGGTCTGGCATTCAAAAGGCCGGCCAGATCGATCAGCTTATTCACCGTGAGTATCTCATTTTTCAACTGTTTGTTGAACAAACTGTTAGACAATCCTAGGTTTGTAAAACCCTAGCTCTTTTTTCAGGGCGAAAGGGCGAGGTTACGTTTGGTGAATCACTTGCCAAGGCTGGGCTAACAGAGGATGATATTGATAGTTTTATCTTGATGAAGGATGTTAGAGGAGTGCCTGGGCTTCCGCCTCTGGAAGAACTCCTTAAAGAGGACCCAGAGGCCGAAAAGAAAGCAAAACGGAGGGAAATGGAGCTGACTAAACAGCAAGAATTGGCTAAATCTTGGGTCAGGAAAGTTGATGGGCTTGGTAGGGCATATGCAACAGGTAGAAGGAAAACAAGCATAGCCCGTGTTTGGGTAATGAAAGGGAAGGGGGTAATGTCAATCAATGGGAAAACTTATGACAGCTACTTTCCTGATCTTGATCACCGAGTGCAAATTTTGGAGCCATTCCTGGAGACAAAATCATTGGGAGCATTCGATGTCAAATCCACAGTGAAAGGAGGTGGCATATCAGGTAATTCTTAGTGCTTGATAGCTTATGTGGTTCCTTATGCCTCTGTATTACTATGACTACTTTTCTGATTGTATTGTATATCAGCAAATCTCTGAAAAACCTTGTAGCTATCAACTTTTGAAACAAAGACATGTAATTTGTATCTGTATAAGCACAAGAGGTGGTTTTCAGCAGCTTAGCATTCTTGGCCATGTAATTTGGGTTCCTGTTTCTTTAAGTTTTCCAAACTACTTATTATCATCCATCTGTTATGTATATTTATTACCGTTTTATGATTTACAACTTTCTTTGGCATAGTGTATACACATCAGAAATTTATGAATGGTAACTAGTTAATTGTGAAGGCCATCTTCTAGTATGAAGTTGTGTATGCCTACGGGTAATTTACATTTTTTAATGAAACAGGTCAAGCTGGAGCATTGAGACTTGGCATAAGTAGGGCATTGCAGTATTTTGATCCTGCATTACGGCCTCCATTACGAGCTGGTAATTGATTTGTTTTTCAGTTAACCCAAGATCTTGGATGGCCTTCGGATAAAATCTCTTATTTAGGTTTGAATCTTTTATAGGAGGAATGCTGACACGAGATTCCCGGATAGTTGAAAGGAAAAAAACCAGGAAAGGCAAAGGCCCGTAAAAGCTTCCAATGGGTCAAGAGATAACATCAAATTAGTGCTCTTTACTGCCATGTTGTTATTCTCATATGTTGCTTTTTCAAATGGATGGTCAAGTGTATGCATTGGCTAGTTGAGCCTGCTTGAGCTCTGCCTGTAAGCCCATGTCAATATGTAAGATCTGGTCACTTTGGACAAATGAGGCAGAACCACCCAAAATTACACGTAAGTGGCATGTGCATATTGACCAAACAGTGTCTGATCTGATGCCATACTCATCATCAAGATTCGTGAAAGGTGGTATTGACAGTCTTTTTGGGCGAAAAGCATAATAACACCTGTTACTTCTTAAATACAAAACTATCTAGTTTATAATCTTGAATTTTTGGTGGAGTTGAAAATTTTAAGGCAAACTGGCTAAGGTTACTAGGGATGTATCCAAACTGATTAGCTCTGTGACCATTCTCCAGTTATGCTTTATTCTATAAAAGTTAGGTTTTTCTATAAACTATTTCTAGAATTACAACGTACATAATCTGTTAAATATAACTCTAACAGCGATTGGATTTGCATATAATTCATACAACTTGTTGACTAAAAAGACAATCCAAAAAGTGTGTTGACAAATCACATTGGATACGATTAAACAGAAGAAACATGCATCGAAGTACCATATTGGGAGTGCGATCTCGCAAATCTGGTTGAGCAATTGACTTGCCCATGTTTAATCTATCTGCTGCTATGGCAGTAGCAGTTGGGGATGAAAATGGGCTTGTCTTGCACTCACACATCTGTTCATATGATAGCCCAGGGATTGATTGTTTTTCAAGGGAAGCTAAAATCGTTCAATTTCTTTGTCATATCATTGAAAATTAGGAAAAATGCTTTAGTTTGAATGGCACTGTGATGCTCCCCGAACCTATACGATGCTCTCATCGTATAAATACAAAAAATTCCCTTCTCATGGCAACTGAATCACCAGAGACCTTCCGTATGACTCAGACCACTTGTGATGGCCAAGTGTCTCATCGTATAAATACATAAAATTCCCTTTCTGTGGCAACTCAATCACCATGGAAAGACTCTCCATATGACTCGGACCACTTGTGATGGCCAAGTGTCTGGGTGAAGGGCACGGAGGTGTCATTCGTCCCACGCTTTCTATGGGATGTCCTATATGGCGGAAGCGTATATACATGTTAGCATTAGCGAAAATACATATAATTAATATGCCACCACGAAGGGTGGCCCATCCATCATCTATATGAACAACAACACAATACTAACGTAACATATAAAATGCATCACAAATGAGGGTTCTATCACTCCTCGCAATCGCTTCATTTGTAAGAGCCGTTACATGTTATAACTATGGGCGGTTAGGAGTTTAACGGAAAATTCGTGAAATCACCTCTTTGATGGTTTTGTAACTGCAAATTGAGCATGTAATTATGCATTATAGTATATTGTCTCTTTGCACTTTCAACTACCACTTGTCTGCCAAAACTGGTTTATAGCATTGTTTGGAAGAAGAGTAAGAGTTATTTGCATTGATTGATCTTTGATAAGTTTTCCTCAAGGTTGGATTGTTTCATTTGATCTCGGGTTGAGCTGTTACAATGCAACCAAGAACGTTAGATGGAAATTCTCTAATGGATTAAGGAAATGATATGGTAACAGGGCAATGTTGGGTTGAGAATGGTCAAGTCAAAATCATGAAGCGGGCAACGGGATGATTTCCTATTGATATGAATCCATTTTTTGTGCTTGGGCCACATGAAGTCGTTGATAGAAGAGCCTTCTTCATTCTTTCATGCAGCAGGAGGATTCAAAATTTGTGGTGTCAGATGAGCAATGCAAACCACATGTTGAAAACAAATGTTTTCCTGTCAACGGGAACCCATTCAACCAAGGGCAGGAGCTCGTGGAAGTGACCCCTGTCAATAGGGCTACGTTCTTACTATTTTGTTGCATATGATCCTTCAATTTTAGAAGATTTACAGGAAAGAAGCCTTATCAGCGACTACATGTGATCAGACCCTAGGAAGAAATACAAGAGCAGCAGAAAATTGGCCAACTTTCTAACAATAAAACCTAAAAATATTCTATTATAGCAGAGGCAAATTTCAAAGTTCGTGCCGTCCATCCATCCATCCATCCATCTCAAGACATGGTTGATAAATGGAAATGTGGGAGTGGAGGAGGCTTTTGCTCTACTTGATCTCCCGGTTATACTGGGGTTATATAGGTCTTTTATTTCAAGTATTATGGCATCACATTCAGGTTTTATTCCCCACCATTGATCTGGCAAATATTCTCGGTATTGTGCCAGATCAGTGGCCATTATAATTTTCAGTAGAAAACGCATGCCACTATCAATGGTGTAGAACGAAACTGTGGTTGAAGCAAAACAAATCTGAAAGAAGGAAAATAAAAAAACCACTGGTGCACATGAATTTGCCGGACTCAGCTTCACATAGGATGAAGCTATGCCATGTAATCTAAGCTAATTCGGCTTCCATTTCTTTCAAAAGATCACTTCTTTCCTTGATCTATTCTACACCTTAAAACCCCTATATTGCTCTAACAGGGAGCAAACAATACAGGTTAGCATAGGCAATTGGAACATAAGAGAGAAAGCCTATTTGCAAGAGAAAATCTCTGCAGGGAAAGCTATGCTCCGATTAGGCCCGATTTTAATGGAACTCTAGTGAAGCACTCGTAGCTCGATGTTTAATCTCCGAGTGTGAGAGTTGAACCCATAAAGCAACAATCCTCCTCCTTTTTCTCTTTCCTCCACGGATCGAACACCGCATACAAATGGAATCACACAGATGGAATTGGCTAGTTACAACTCCGGCCCTGTCCCAGATTGAGGCAATGCAGTGAACAACTAAGGAGGTTCTCCTGCAGAGGGTCGGTTTAATTCACCTGCAAAGGGTCGGCTCTTCTAAACCGACAAGACTCCTGCAAATTCAGCTCTTCAAATCACCGCGGCGGTCTGCTTCAGCAGACAATTAGCCCAATACTATGCCGATTATCCGAACCAATTCATAACAGGCGGATCTCTTCACGCCTCCTCTTCTTTTTGATGTTTTCACCTAATTCAACTGCTATTCTCGCCACGGCCCGCTGCTCAGTAGCCATCATATAGTTTCCAATTTGGAACCTGTGCACAACCCTATTTCTGATCATGCATGGTCGACACCCAGCCATAATTAGAGATTCATTCCTTAAGCCAATTAAGCTCCTCAAAATTGGCTAAATATACCCTTTCCCATACAATACCATATCGAAATCTTAGTCCTAGCCACTACCAAGATACCCTTTCCCAATACCAAATGAATTGGGCAAACTATATTGCCTTTTCGCGTTTGTTTTTAATTAAAGATCTATATTATTATTTTTGTGTTCTTATCATTCTTTTATTGTGCTTACAGTTGTCGGAGTCTCTCCTTTTTTCCATGCAGATCAGATCAACTTGATCGCGTCCTTTTTTCGACCAATTGACCATATCCTATTTTTCACCTTGCATTGATTGAAGCAAGTCAGGATGGTTCTAGCAGAGCTTGGAGGGCGCATCTCAAATGCGCTCAAACAGATGAAAAATGCTACTGTCATTGATGAGAAGGTATTGATGGACTGTTTGAATGAGATTTCTAGAGCTTTATTCCACTCCGATGTGCAGTTCAAAATAGTACGGTCGATGCAGAATAACTTTAAGAAAATTGTTAACCTCAAGGAATTTGCTGCTGGACACAACAAGAGAGTTATCATTGAGAAGATAAGTGTCTCTGTATTTCGCCCTAATTCTGTAAAGGAATGTTGGCTCACGTTCTACTCCCTTGTCCAATCCTCTTGTGACATGTGGCAGATATTCCAACCTACACTAAACTTTTTGTTTTTTTTGTGGAAGTCATTATTTTCTTTTTACAACCTTATCCTGAAAGTATAGTAAAGTTTTTAGAATTAGCTAGTAAAAATTTGAGAATGAATAGTAAAATATTTAGAATGGTTAGTAAAAGAAGTAGAAAGGTTAATAAAAATTCAAGAATCACACAGTAAAAATACAGCTTAAAAAATCAGTTGAAGATTCCCATAGTTCCATTCATATAGTTCTCAATTCGGTTACATTGATAAAGTAAAAACAACAGGGAAAGTCGAGTAAGAAGCCTTTACCCTAAATAAAAGTGCAAATACTTTATAAAAACAGAACAAAGCTTGATTTGATGCCATTACGACCTTCAAAGTTACTGAAGAAGCTTCAAAAACATGAATAAGATATATAAACAAGTTAGATCTGTAATATTTTATAAAAATAGAGATAAATGGACGGCTTAGCTTACCTTATTCTAGAATGTACAACAAGTCCGCCTTTAGAACTTCAGAAACGAAGATAGAAGCCTCAAAAAATACAAGAATACAGATTATTCATAAAAGCCATCAGAACAGACCTAAAGCGACTCATAACCTTCTGCATGTTACTTCCAGACGCATCATTACCCATTATCTGCAAGAAATCAACATAAAAATTAAAGAACACTAACAAAATCAACCTAAAAATCAAGAAAACAATCTAGAACACTGAAAATCAAGAACACTGCCGTCAAGAACACTGAGAATCAAGCCGCTAGTCGCCACAACACCACAAATCAAGTAAAAAAGGAGCCGCTGCTTCAAAACTTTAGAAAATAAAGAAAAACTAAGGCACGGCTATCAAGAACCAAGGCGCTGCAAGAAAAAAATGATCCTGAACGGCATGCAGCAGCATGCATAATATCAATGATGTGGTTGTGCCTATGGAGGAAGATGACGAAGGTGAGGATCTCTATGATAACAAGGAACATCTCAAAGAGGAGAAGGAGGAACTCAAAGAGGAGCAGGTTACAGTGAACCTTGAGGCTGAGGTGGCAACCTCCACTATTTCCAGAGGGTAGCACCTTGAAGAATCATCTGACAAGATCCTTTCTCTCAGCTTTCCGACAAGGCCAAGTTCTGTTCTTCTCCAGGGCGCTCGCTCCCGAGGCCGAGGCATCCTTATGGACATTAAAGGCTTTGTCCGCCATGGCTGGGCAAAAGAACCTCCAGCCCAATATTCACGGTGTTGTGCTGGTGAACCGGGATTTGGCACTTGGTGCTCTAGGCCAGGTTATTGCCACCTGGATGAGCATGAAGATGCTCGTGGCTGCACCCTTGGCCACCGACTTCTCTCCGGAGGTGGCATCAGCAGCTGCCCTTACTATTAGCCCCGACATCACTTTGCTCCGCCAGCGACAACCACCGGAGTCTCCTACACAGATGGATCAGGATGCAGGGCCTAGTTCCTAAACATACTTCTTTTGGCTTATACTATATGGTCTTTGGCCATTACCATATGTATTATTCATACCCTTCTATTAATATAAATCTTAGTCTTTTTGTATTGACTGTCTTTTTTTTTCATAATCTCTTGTACATAGCGTATAAGTCATTAATTGCGCTATAATTTGCGGCGCACGATGGAGAAGCTGGTCCTACTGGGATTTCACTAATGAAGAAGCATTCCTCGACACACAAGATCATGTTTGGGAACTTTATTAGGCGATGAACAACTTATTCAACCTCTCAATCATAAACCCAACCTTGGAATATCAGGATCTCATCATCCAGGCTTGGCACAAATATAATTTAGTGCGTCCAGTAAGGGAGAGTATCCTTCACACGATACTCCATCCACTCCCAGTGCCAGTAGAATGTAATCATGTTTAACTATCTTGTATAAGTGAACATTTCATTTCTGTTTGTCCGGGCATTATGTTACATGTAACCTTATGTTCTACTTTAATATCAAGCATTTCTTATCAATGATCTTATTACAACAATGCTGAGATGTTGTGCTTATCCCGATTCCATTTATGTTTTAGACGGTGCATGTCCCCCTCCATGGGCGACACCAGTTGAACCAGGACGCTTAACACCTGAACAGGAGCTTCTGATAATTAAACGTCAGATGGCTCAACTCCAATGGTATGTTTTGTAATGGCTAACTTCCCCTATGGTTCAAGGTAATGGCCCAGAGGCATCCGCAGCAGAGATCCCCCAACTGCCACTGCCGGCATAAGCTCCAAATCATGCACCGGTTATGCCAACTCACACCAAATATGCCCGTAGTTCCTCGTCATTAGAGGGTGGTTCAGACATCTGACTCTTCAATCTCCAGTGCTTCTGCCCATGACCGTACAAAATCCAAATAGAAAGATTATCAGAAGACAGTTGACTCTTCTATAACAAGTATATGGAAAAATCGCAAGTTAGCCCAGTTCTCAGGTACACCTCTCGCTCAGGAGTAGATGCAGAATCCTGGTTGAATGAGATGCGTGAATTCGGAAAGTCTTATGGGATGACTGAAATGGACATAGGCAAGGTGGCGATTACCAATCCCACTAAGTCGGCTAGAATTTGGTGGAAGGGCTATGTGCGATCCCATGGCATGAACAGAGGTAGGTGCAAGTTTAAGATCTTTGCGAAAGCCTTTAAGTCACAATATGTCCCCAGGGCGCACATGTGTAAGCAGATACAGGCGTTCTATTGTCTGGAGCAGTGTGGCCTATCTGTCCAGGCCTATACTGATGAGTTCATGCGCCTGCGCCTGTATGTACCAAGAATCAATGAACCTCGTGTCATAGAAGGCTATATTGAGGGGTTATCACCAGCCTCGCGAAAAATGGTGCATGCCATTGACCCAAAAACTGTGGCGGAGGCAGAGGCAAAAGCCCCAAAGCCATCTTACCCGCGTTCTTCTTACCCCAAAGCCATCTTACCCGTGTCTTCTAGTTTTGCTCCAGGCAAGCCTTATGTGCTATACAGAGCCCGCTCTCCTAGTCCAGGTCCTTCTCAGCAACCACAATTTTAGAAAACAGAAAAGAGGGTAAGCTTCAACGTGCCAGATAAGCCAGGCAGATCTGTTGGCCCAGTATAGTAGCTTTTCTAATCTATTCTAGGCGAGGCTCGCGACCAGTTGAGATGGGACAAAGCTTGTTTCCGATGGTTTCGAACGGGGCACCGTATGCAGGAGTGTCTGTACGTAACCCAAGCGGTGCAGGCAACCTTAGCTGAAGTAAGATTGGGATGAATGTACACCTATTTGTGACTTACCTGCCCTTGCTGATGAAGAAGCGCCAGATTATCTAGAAGGTGAGTCTCACATTTTTGCAACTATAGAAACTGGTAAAGTCGATAGCCAACGATCTGTTATATCCACCATTGGCCACATTGATATCAAACCCTTTGTCATCTTAATGGATACTGGCAGTACGCACAACTTTGCATCTCCCAGATTGGCTGAGTCAATGAACCTTGCGACCTTGAAATCCAAACCTTGTCTCGTCCATCACACACAGTGTCACCTCACAGATAGCAGCACCCCTCATGGATCTAACTAAACATGAAAAGGCCAAGGATTAGGCCACACATTGGAAACAAAAGGTTCAGTCAGGATTCCGACAGTTGAAAGAAGCATTGGGAAGCATTAACCACTGCCCCAGTTCTTACCCTGCCAGATCCCTAAAAGGATAAGTGGGTTGCAACTGACACCAGTAAAATAGCTACGAGAGTGCAAGAAAGAAGGGTTATCACCTATGATGCCGAGCATACCCTACACATGACCAGGAATTGCTTGCCGTCGTGTGGGCCTTGCGAATCTGGAGGCACTATCTCCTGGGAAGGAGGTTCCAATACTGATCACCGCCTCCAATACATCTTCACCCAATCCAACCTCAATATTTGCCAACGCAGATGGATGGAATTTTCAGAGGAATATGATTTTGAGATGGTGTATAAATCTGGTAGACATAACCTGGTTGCAGATGCGCTTTTTCGGCGCCAAATTATTTTAGATCGCGACCCCAAGTTTGTAAGTGCATTCTGGACAGATTTTTTTTGGCACTATACAGACCAAGCTCGCCATGAGCACCGCACACCACCCCCACATGGATGGTAAAACCAAATGTACTAATCGCATTATTGAAGATACGTTACGTAACTATGTCTGGAATAAGCAATCGCAATGGGCCAATTACATCCATTTAGTAGAGTTTTCCTATAACAGTTTCTAAACAGAGTCTTCTTGAATGTCTCCTTTTATGACTAACTATGGCTACCAATGTCTAACTCTAGGCACGTAACATAACCCTATATCAAAGGTCAAAGTCTCTCAGAAATTGCTCACAGATATGCAGGTTTTAGTTGAGGAAGTTCCTGGATATTTTTTGCAGCAATTGCGGATAAGCATCGCACTCCTCATCACTTCCAAATGGGGGATTCTGTGTAGTTAAAAATCAAGGTGAAGCGAGGAAAGCTTAAGGTTGGAAATTGCAAGAAACTGGCACCCCGTTGAGCGGGACCGTTTGAGATCATTCAGAGGATAGAGCCTCAGGCCTACAAACTCAATCTTCTCGCTCATCTCAAAGTCCATAAGGTTTTTCATGTGAGCCTTCTGAAAAAGCATATTCCTGATCCAGAGGAAATATTGGATACACCCACATTTCTTGAAATGACAGATGAGCAATTGGAAATAGTGCCAGAGGCTCTTCTCGATCGCGCATACAAGCAGACTAGAAGGACTCAAATACTCCAGTACTTGATTGAGTGAAGACACTTACCCACTGAAGATGCTACATGGGTGTTAAAGGCAGATCTAGAAAAGAATTATCCGAACTTTATGCAGGAATGCCAGGGGCGCACCATCAACAATGCTATCAATCCAGCCACCAGTGGTAAGCAATAAAGGCTTGACTCGACAGAGGTCATGCAAGGAACTGGTCGGGTAGATGCATCTTAGGTGGGTTGGGCATATTAAATCATAGGACGCAGCCATCCCGGCGATAATAGGAACATAGCCATTCCTTATGCCGCGATGATATGCAAGACTTAGGCATGATAGGATACCTTTCTTTTTCTAATTGTTTCAAGAAAAAAAAAAAAAAAAAAAAAAAAAAAAAAACCTGGGGGGGGGGGGGTCCCTTCAACTACATTCTTTGATCACTAAATAATGTATTGATGTACTATAATTTTGCAGGCCATTAACGTGTACCAGATGCCTGCAGTTTTCTATGACAACACTGAGGGGCCATCTCTATTTTACATATGTTGTTTTTTCTATGTCCTGTTTGGTTATCACATGGTCCAGTGAGGACCTCGTTGTAATTCCCTGTTTTATTATCATGCTAATTTTCTTGAATGGACTACGGTCCTAAACTTAGCTGATCTATGATCTCCATGTAAATTGGAGTACCTTATGAAATTATGAATGCATATATTATCTTTTGACTTAATTAATCATTTTTGTTACGTACATCAACTTAGTAACTCCAATGCCGAGGACAGCATTAATCCAAGGGGGGTAGAATGTGACATTCCATGTAATTATACGATATACATATAACTACCCAGACACGTCACCAATGTATTGGGACCATTGGGGACTAACCTAAAGGGGTTTATTGTAATTAACCTAACCTAATTAGGCTAAGTAATAGTATTAACTGGTAAATTAGGCTAATTAGGGAGTGCCACGTGGCCTAATTTGATTTGCCAGAAGCAGCTTGCCATTTTTGGAAGGCGAATTGAGCTCCCAGCCTAATTCTGCCCCAAATTCGAGTTTGGGAAGAGTTGAGGAAGGAGCTGCTGCAACCTAAAACCTAACCTGTTCTATGGATGTTCTTCGCGATACGAGCTCCAGCCCGGATACTGGTTAGTTTTTGTCTAGTTTGTGTTCTGCTAACCCTTGTATGAGTAGAGGAATGATTAGAATGTATTCTATAATCTATTTGGGAAGGATGATAAATGCTTTGAAGATGATTGCTCTCTCTTTCTGTTCCACCTGTGTTGTATGGGATTAAGGGGGGTAGAGACCTAAAAGCTACCTAGTTTTAGTCATGCTCCTAGCTAGATTCCCTTAAATCCCAGTAATTGCAGCCTGTGCACAAGAGCCCACCTGACTGTGGATGCTATGATGTGATTCAACATCAAATAACTAGTATGATGGTGAATGGGGGGTGGGGTCTTGCCTATCGCGGCTACAGGACTCCTACAGTGTGCTAGGCTTATAGCCAGTCATTGAGAGGGTCGTGTATGGGTCTGACACTCCCTGGGTCGCAGGTGACGTGCCTATATGGATGCCCTGGACTCGAATGGGCAGGTGAGCCGGCCCTTAGATTTAGGGGAGTAAGTCGGGTACGGATGCGGGGGTCACTGATGTGGCACTGTTCTCTAGCACACCCAGGGATCCATCATGCTCGGGGAGGGGACGCCTCTCTGACATGCCTTATCGGACCGGGGAGATGTAACCCGGAGTAGTCTCATAGGGTGATTCCATGGGATTGCGTCTCCGAAAGGCTACAATCATGCCATAGCATGTCTCAGCCTGTCTGCAAAGTGTGCACAGGAGGGGCGGATGGATTTGACTACCCTAGCCATTGTTCTATGCCAGCCAATTCCATTGTCATTATTCCGTCTGTTGTTATTCGAAGGCCTTGAACGTCAATTGACCCCTTGAGTCTGAGCCTGGAGTAGAGCCTAAATTGATGCGCTGCTTATGTTGTGTTGTTGATGAGATATTATCATTATTGATGGATGGGCCACTCTTCGCGATGGCATGTTAATTGATGTATTGTGTGCTAGGTGCTAACTTGTATTTACGCTTCTGCGATTCAGGATTCCCATAGAAGGCGTGGAACGAATGACACCTCTGTGTCCTTCGCCTGGGCATTTGACCATCCCAGGTGGCCCGGGGTAGACGGAGGGCCTTTCTACGGTGATATAGTCGCCGTGGAAGGGGGATTTCCCATATTTATACGATGGAAGCATCGTATAGAGCCGGGGAGCATCACAACACCTCATTGTCCACCTCCGCATTGGCATAGAGAGCAGAGATGAAGAAGCGGACTTAGATCATCAGTCATTTTTTCTCCCAATAGATTGGCGGTCTGTTCAGGCCACATGTGCACCTACCATCTGCAGGCCTTATTTGCAGCTGGATTACGCCATGTAGAAACTTATGCTTGAATGCTCATAGCTGAGATGGAGAGAATTTTGCAGCTTCCCACGCTACAGCAACAGATTGACCAATTGGTCAAAGTGCATCTACTAGTGAGGGATGCTTTGGCAAAGACTGCCCATGGAAACCCTCAGGGACTACAACCTTTTCCTATAATCAATGGTTTGATGCTGAGTGTAGGGAGCTCAAATGTTGGCTTCCACGGGTCGCTGAACTCGCTTTACATCCCGTGGCAATCGAGCAATACCATTTTTTTTGTGAATGGTAAGAAAGCCAAATTCATTGTCGAGCATCAGAGGGAAATGTTTTACCTTCCTCCATGGGAAATATTAGCCCCAACCAATGGATACAGTACCTGCACCAACTCTATGATCCTCTTGGGGTCCGATCAAGGTTACCCCACCAGACAAACCCACCATTAGAAATCATAGAGGCAGATCTTTTAGGGCCTGCAACGCCTCGCCAATGGCAAGGCGGCCGACTTGAATGGCATGCAATCAGAGTTGTTCAAATGGACAGGGCCATCGATAGTGCCCATCCTGACTGCACTATTTAACGGGGCATTGCAGGAAGGATTTACCCAACAATGGATCACTAGCAAGGTAATCCCCATCTATAAGGCAGGAAATCCACATTGCCCAACCAATTACAGAACAATCATGGTCAGTTCGCTTTTTAAAAATTTAATGGCCAGCATTCTTGAGCAACAATTAACGATGTGGGCAGAGAAGTGCCGACCTTCACACAACTAAGATTCAGGCCCCAGCACTCCATCATTAATCACATTTTGAACTACATATCGTGGTAGAGGATAGCAGGAACAGCCGACAGGACCTCTCTTCTACTTCGTCGATTTTGCAAAGGCTTTGTCATTGTACCTCTGGCAAAATTGTGGGAAAGATTAAGGGAGCTTGGAGCCTCTATGGACTTGCAAAACATGGTATACAGGTTGTATGAGACGTGCCCAGGTCGACCGACACTGACAGGGCAACCTGTCAGTAGTAGTATTGGGGTTCGCTAGTATTGGGTAAAAACACTCCGAAAATCTTGGGCTTAAAAAATCAAGAAAAACATGAACAGAACCTATTATGCCATCATCAAAAAGTTTTCTTATTTGCTAGAATTCACCCCTTAAATCATAGGACATAATTATGACAATGATGCCCTCTAGATTTGAGAGGAATGTTTGTGGGAGAAAACAATGGATGTTTGAGTTACACTCCCACTCAATGAGAAGGTTTGGAACATAAATCGAGTATGGAAAAAAACGAAGTTAGTTTCAGATATAATGGTGGGCTATCGCAGTTTGGTAGTTTATCATTGCCACACTAACTTTTTTAATGCAAGGTCAACAACCCTACATTTGTCAAATTAATATGGTCAATGACATGCCTATTGAATCATCCAAGTTTGGGGCTTGTGTACGAGCGAGATTTGTTCTGAGATCTCAAGAACAAATTCTAGGTTTGATATATCTTAGTTACAACGTATATTTTCTTAGCCATGATGAATCTTGTCAAAGCATATACATGGGAGGAATCTTGCGGAGGTACATGATCTCCATCTAATTCTAACCTCGTCTATATTGATTCAAACCTTATTGAGAGCCCATTGAGAGAATTCCAGATCCTTTTTAGGGACCCTCCATATATGTAAGTATTATAAATCCCATTCCACTTATAAGTCAGACTTGTAGCTATTTTATTGCAGATCGATAATATCATTCTCAACGTAAGAATATCAATAACCTAGATTACAATAAGAGAATTAAGTGACTTCTATTTTGTATACAGGAATCACCTCCTCCTTCAAATTCCGGGGTGGAAGCAGTGTCGACACACGAAGCACGGAGGCATTGCTGACACCTTGGAACTTGAAGCAAGAGACGATTCTTGCAACATGAAAAAGGGTAACAATTCTCTTGGGTAAAAAAGCTGGAATGTTGGGTGAAATTGATAGAATGAAGGGTGAAATCGTTGGAACTATAGGTAAAATCGCTGGAATGTCAGGTTGAATCAAGAAACTTTGTTCCGTCCATCACTTTGAAAACGTCTAAACATTTGTAAAAAGAATTTGTGACATGTGGCGTGTCATGATTCGAGAACGCAGCAGGATCATTGGTACCCTATTTTTACGTAATGAGGAGTTGTTGTAGGGGGGAGGGCCAATAGGGGCAGCCACATGCCATTTTTTTATTTGAACAAGAAGGTGGCGACCTCCAATTGGCAGCAGAGGAGAGCGGAGGCCAGTTTCGAATCTTCTCTAAGCCTCCAATTTTTACCCGATTGAGCTCAGAGGGCGGGGGCCTCTCCTTCATTACCGATTGAAAAAGAAGGGGGGGGGGTGGAGGCTTCCAAAACGCTGGTGCATGTGGCAAGCCATTTTTTGCCACGTTTCGAGCTCGGATTATTTTCTACTAATACTTTGGCTTGTGCTTATATGGCCTATCTATTTGGGCTTCTTGTGCCACATGTCAATCATTTACGAATGCCAAGAGAACAAAAATTGCCTCCCCATCACTATTTGGCTTGTGCTTGTATGGCCCATGTACTTGGGATTCTTGTGCCACATGTTATTCACTTGTAGATGCAAGATAACAAAAATTGCCTCTGCTTATTCCCCTTACTTGGGGTGCAGGCCTGGCTCGCCCGAACGGGCTCGTCAAGATCTTACCACAAGGGCCCCCCCTTAAAATTATTTCTAAATAACTTCTTGCATTTCATAGCTTTTTAAGGTTTTGAATATTAAAAATGGGAAGGAAGCAGGTCAATTGTTAGCACTATCAACTCCAATTCCTCAATTTGAGAAATCGTGGGCACACGAAAGATGGTGATAAAAGACTAGGAGATGTAACAAAATGCCCTTTATGAATGCATCTACTATTTTTTCTCTGCCCGACTGTGTTGGGCAACCTTTTTAGGTCCCAACGAAAAAGCTCCTATATTTTCTCTGCCCGCCGCTGTGTTTCTACGACCAAGCATGAAGATTTTACTAGTCAGTTGTGGCTTCTTAATTCTTCTTCTACTTAGTTTTGTTTTGAAGGGTGCCACGATTTTTCCTTTTGATTCCCACAAAAGGTTTTTTAATCCTTGGTCACCTTCTGAGTATATATTGTATTTTTGGTTCTCTTTTATTGAGAGATCAACGTTGCAGGGGGGTGTTGAGATGCCACGTTGGGCTCTCAACTAAACATGGCTCTTGGGCAAACTTTTTAGGTCCCAACGAAAATGTTCCTATAGTTATTCAAACCAGCCAGATGTCTTATGAACCTTCTATTGTCTTAATAGAAAACCATAAGAAAACTTACTGAAAAGATTACTAAACCCAAACATTTGGATGTCTTATGAACCTTCTATTGTCTTAATAGAAAACCATAAGAAAACTTACTGAAAAGATTCCTACAATACACTAAACCCAAAAATTTGCAATTTCAACCAGTTAGTTTATAGTGTTCCCCAAACTTTGCCCAACACTCAACAAAAATTGCCATAAATATCAGAGTAGACGGTCATGTTAAAATCAGCATTAAATCACGCAAGAACATTAAGATGCCATGTATTTTTTGTGTGTGGTTTTAACATAACAAAGACCTAGATATACCACAGATACAACCATAATTTAAACATGACAACATCCTGTAGCATCCGATATTTACGGTGTTCGAACTCTACAATTATCGTAAACATCTTATCTTAAAATCTTGCATTATGCCTACTTTAGGATGCCTTTTGAGGTGCTTACGGCATGGTGGATATTGTAATAGCTACAATACTCGATATCTAACTTATTAATCTTGTGCACAGGTCTTGATTCCTCAAAATTGTTCACAATTCGTTAGATCATTATATTTGTGCATACAATTTTGATTTGTCTAAATTGTTGCACATCATTGAGAAGATCTTACCCTGTAAGTGTCTGTGAGGTGCCCATAACCCATTGCACGAGGATTACTTGTTATAATGCTTGTGTCAGTTTGTCACGATTTGCCTTGCCAAATGCTCCAACTGGTCCAGGAGAACCCTTTCACTGCCACAGGCTTGATTAAGGAACTCCACCCTTTCATCTAACATTTGTGACTCACAATTAACCTGATATTGGATAAGCTGTGCCATCATATCCTGCATCACTCAGCAAAAGTGTCAGTCAGTGAATGACCTTCAAGCTACTGTTACTGAGTATTGAGGGGTCACCTGAAGTTGAGGATTACGCGTTGCACTACGCAGAAGCTTCCTAGCAAATGTCATTCTAACAGAATCCTTTTGTTTTTCCACAAACAAGAAGCAGGATAGATGATGAATAGCCAAGGAGAATGACAAAGAATTACTTTTTGCAGCCCTATTTAGTGCTCCATTTATCCATGCAGCCAAATAAGCCTCCAAGATTTTCTCCCGATCCTGAAATACAAATGCAATCATTATGGTCATATATGAAAACGAATCACAATAAATGAAATTACAAGGAAAACATACCTCCATCGGGTCCAGATAGCTAGATGAACTACAGCAACAAGCTTCTAGTGTAGGTAAAAGTTCTAGAATATGTGCAGCAGCCAGAACATTCCAAACAGCAAGCCATATAGGCTCTGCTGTGGAACGAATCAAATAGATTGCTATTTGCCGTCCAAATGTAATATCGCCATACGACACAGATGCATACTGTTCAGCAACTTTCTCAGCAAATAATGGATAGGTACTGTCGATAGAAGCTTCAAAATCTAGACTATGAATTTCTGTAGCATCAACAGTCGAACTTCTTTCTGAGAGAATGTCATCAATCTTGGAGCCATAAATGTCTTGCAGCTCCACTAATTGAATCTTTGAAGTTGATTCCAAGTATATATCCCCTCCAAGAAGAAAAGTTGTTGACAAAGCATGAACTTTTCTAATTACTGGTATACGTGAAAAGTTAGATGTTTCGGAAGGGAACATCCTCTCAAGCCCCAAAAGCAAGGAAATCCCTGCTCTAATAACTTCTTCCGTTGTAATTTCTACAGGTTCAACATTGTTTTCTGGCTGAGCCGTATACCCTGCCAAAGGGCTTAGCAACCAATGAGCTGGCAGTGGTAGTCTTGTGCCTGCCCATTCTGTCAATAATGTATCCTCGTGGTGGATGGAATCTTTTGCATTGTAAAGTTCATCTTCTTCATCAACTGTGGGAAGATTAAAAGTTGTCGTCTTTCCACTTTTTTCCAAGGATGCAGTATTAACCGCTTTCTTTTTAGATTTCCTCGTTAACCATGTTTTTGTAAAATGATGCAACAAGACCCTTTGACTCTTCTCTATATCCACAGGCTCCATCCCACTGAGCAGTAAGGACAAGTTGTCATAAGAAAGCAGAATCTCCTGGAAAACCCGACGTACAAAATTTCGTTTCCGAGGAGATGAAATAGCTATAATAGTTAATCCAACATCAATCCTTTCCGCAGCGATGTATGTTGCATCTCCTCTAGATTCTAAACTTGGAAGTGGTGGCACATTAACTGGTAATACTCCATAAAGATCTAGAACAAGGGCAGCATATGCTTGCACAAGAAGGAGATGCTCCGACCAAATCCCACCACCCTTGCAACCCCAACCAAACCCAACACCAGGAGCAGGACCTCCTCTTGAATTGGATTCTTCAAAGCATACCATGGCCCTTTCTTTTACAACTTCCACGCTAAGGAAACCAAGCAAACTTCTCAAATCCCCTTCACTTCTTCGAATGAGTCCCTCGTGTAAAACTTGCTCTTCTACAGTCAACTTGTCATTAACCTTGCGGCCCAACTTGGTACAAGTCAACAGTCTGTCCAAAGTTTTTGCAAGACAGATTGTGGCATGCAAACATTGGACAACTGATATCCGGTGTTCGACGTCCAAGCTCAAATGACTTAGATAGTACACAACACTATTAGAAAACGTACTTCCTTCTGCATAGAAATCGAGAAGTCCACTTTTAACTAATGAAAGCCCCAAAGTGGGCACAAAGACAGGCAACCATTCCAGGGTGCCTGCATTTGGTTCTCCAGTTTCTTCAGGAAGGATTCGCTCACACACAGCAGACAGAAAGCGCATGACGGATGATAATGTTCCCATGAATGCTTTATTCACTGGTAATGTTTCAGTTGATATATTTAAATTTTTATCTGCAGAGTCTCCATCCTTCAGGATTGTTGAGATGCATTCTGGAGAAAACCAGCCAAAACAATTCTCAACCAAAGGAATTGCTATACTCCAAGGCCAGTAGTGATGCTGATTATTTTTGACATTTTCTTTTGATTCTTTTGAACCGTGCAGTAAAGGAAGAGTTTTAGCAAGACTCCCAAGCAAAGTATAACATTCTTGTGCAACTTCAAATGATTCCTTGCTCTTATTATCAGAAGTAATTACAGATGATGGAGGTGTGAGCCAAAAGCAAAGAGCAGGATAAAAGTCTGAAAATAACGATATTCCAATCCGATGCCGTATACAGGCTCGCCAAAGACGTATTGCTCGAATAAATGTGGAAGCTTGACCCTTCCTTGATTCCTGTCGTATATCTCCGCTTAACAAATGGTGATTAGACTTAAACAAATCACTTTCAGCAACCTGAAGTGCCCCGAATTCGGCAAAATAGATGCAGTTTTTATAGCTGACCTGGCATAAAACCTGAAAATGAAGTACTTTAATGTCATTTGATCAGTTAGCATCAAGTATGCAATGAGCTTAAAAATGGATTCCTTGCCTTTAGTAGCTGTATAGCCCTTGCTCTAGCTGGACAAGATTCATCGTTGATTAAAAATTTCTGAATTATCATGTCAATCAGTCTTGGACAGTTCATTATGGTCTCTGCTGCCTTTGGTGAGTGCCTAGCTAGAAATATAAGAACCGTCAAGAGCGGCTCCTCTGCACCCACAATTTGCTCAACCTAATTTTTTGTTTTTAGAACCGTTCAGTCTATGGCATGAAATTAAAAAATCCATCTGAATGAGGTAGCAACATGGGAACTGAAATACTGGAGAAAATGTACCTCCAAAAGGTAACGTATTCTTGACAGCACACCCATTCTAATTAATCCTGCTGCAGCATCATTTGCAGCAACTGATGCATCATCCCCAACTGTACTGTTCCCCCCCTCTGCACCTGCCTTGTCTGAAGCAGGACACATTTGAATAGGTTTAACGTTGTATTTCCAACGACCCCCACCAATAAATCCTTCTTCCATTTTGGTTTTCCTGCGAAAAATAGGTGCACTAAACATGCCATCTGCTCCGAGCACCTGGCAGACACCAATAAAAAATTAGCCAAACCAATTAATTTCTCTAGTAGCTTCAATGGAATACCTCGAGCAAATTGTAAAAAGACTCATTGAAAGAAATTGTGAGAAGCTCTTGAAGTGCCTGTGCACAAGTAAGAATGACAGTGGCATGTGTGTCGTCCAAAGCAAGCCTGCAAGCACATTGTGCCATAATAAAAAAACCCTGCATAATAGCTAATTCCTATGCACCATAAACTTAAACCAAGGAACACCGCATTAACCTTTACTTCTAATCTAAAAATGTCCTGGGTTGGATTGGTAGCAAAAAATACTTGCAATTTTCAATCATCGCGGATGGGTTTATCCTGGACTTGGAGGTTGCTAAATCCATTACCACTAAGGTGTCAAAGAATGTGAAAGAGAGGACATAACCTGAAACTTAAAAATCTTCCACAAAAGGAAAAGTACTCATTTCACATCCATTACACTAAATTTAACCACATGATAGTGGCGAAAATTCTTGGTAAAGAAGGCTGTCAAGAAAGCTAATATATAATATATAACCAAAATAAAGATCCGAAAAACCAACCTCAATGCAAGAACCAATTGTGGTTGCGGGCCAAGAGCATATGCCCATACTGCTTGCCAGTCAACTTTCTTCCCGAGGGAATTGCAGCCTCCATACTCCTGACTTTTCAAACCAACTGCAGCATTTGCAAGCACCAGTGTAAGAGCTCGAAGTGCTAGCGCCCTTTGGCCAGGAACCTGAGTTCACAAGCAAGCTATGAAAGTCAATGACCTAGGCTACTAGTAAGAAAAACAATAAGCTGGATGGAGCAATATGCAGAAAGAAAAAATGCATGTACTAGCCTTGTCGCCTGAAAAAAGATCCATATGAGGGACAAAAGCATAGCATCAATTTATGCAATTTGACGGAACTTTTCTTAACAGTTACATTTGGCAGCAAAAATGTTTAACTCATAGTCCAGTTCTACACAACATCATATCCCATTGGAAGTTTTAGAAGAGATACTGGGCTGCAGAGAAAATACCGCACTTGTATGAGTGAGACTTATTGGGAATGCTATCTATATGTCATAACAAATGTTTTTGGTCATAGAGAAGTACATGCTTAGAACAATGTCCCAAAGCTAGTCTGTTTATATTCAAATTCCAACGTATTTGTGCAACTTGCTCTCTTAAACGTGCAATTTTTAGGTAAACTAATAAGGGTGACCCACCGTGCTTCTGACAAGTTCTGTAAGCTCCACCAACGTATAACCTGCCTGTGCAGGATCACCTTCTGTCCGCAAGAAATCCCGCTCCGACACGCTCTGGAAAATAGGTGATGGCTCTGCAAAGGAAAAGAAGACCTCAATGCCAGTTTTTTCGCATGTACCATTTGTTCATAGTCAGATGTCCTTATGGGTCAACGTGTCTATACATATTTATTTACAGTTCCTCAAGGATTAAGTAATACAATTCAGAAAATAAGACACTCGCCTCGATTGTCTTGTAGCAGAAGATCACCCTGAAGATCAAATTTCATGAACTTCACAGCTTCCACCCTTTGAACCCAGTTATTTATTGTGCTAATACCTTTCTCTAATCTCTTGAATCTCAGAAGCTTGACCATGTATGCTGACCAAATCATTGCTTGGCAGAGGCTTATTCTCTACTTCTGACATTTCATCTGTTGCACTTGCTTGAGAAGACGTATCAAATTTTCTTTTTTCCATCGCCCTCTTCCTTTCTTTTTCAGCTCCTCTTTTCTTCAGCATGTCTAAAACCTCAGGGCTGAATCGCTCTGATAATTCTGCCTGCATATCTGCAACTTGAGCCTCAGACATAGCTAAAACCTTTGTCCTGTTTTCCATGTCAAAATGTACTCTCCTGCTGCTTTTATCTTGTTCTTCCATGCCTTTGCTATCAGAATCAGTTCTTCTAGTATGGCCAGAATTATTTTTTGCATGGTCACGGCCAAGACCACCTGTATATGTAGCAACAGCAGTGTGTTTGGAATTGTCCTCTGTACCGTGCTTAAAACCATCTGTACATGTTAATGCTCCATGGGGGAGTTCTACGTCCCCTCTATGCTCTTTTGTCTGCAAGTTAACAGTTTTATCTTCCGTATTGATCTGGTTCTCGGATTGATCAACGTTTTCCGATTCAATCTTCTTTGAATCCAAGTCCCTCCAATTAAGCTGCAATCCTTTCTTGGTTTTCCTTACTAAAGGCTTAGCGTGAAGCACCGCTGCTTCCACATCTTTTTCCTCTTCTGCTTCTACCGCTTCAGCTTGAATATTCAAAGGAGCCCAATGCTACATAAATTATACAATGCAAAAACATATATATAACTACCAGAAGATAGAAATCCTTAAGCGAACACGACGAAAAGTATGATCAACTTACAGGACCTTCGGACCTATGTCTTGCAACTGGAAATGATAAACCTTTCAGCTCGGGCTCAGAGACAGGGCTTAATAATGAAGAGCTAAAACCCTTCTCCTTAATGCCACCAACAAGTGGCAATGGTTTGTAGTCTGGAGGATGATCGGAATGAGCAATTGGAGAAAAGTTAGCTGCTGCATGTTCTGGTATGTCATATGGGTTTTTTTTCTTCTCCGCCATAGCTACTCCGGAGCAGAGAATGACGCGAAAACCTGCGGGGTAGATGAAATTCTATTCTAGGAGTCAAGCATTGTTGGAGCTCCTTTTACTACAGTTAAACACGCGCCCAGTTTTGAGAAGGCCAGCACATTACGTGGGAGAAGGACATGGCCAGCAGGTTACGGCAGAATAGGCTGCTCGAGGTCATGCTTTAGATTCTTGTATGATGCTGTTGTATTGCTTTGCTTCCATCTGTTGATTTTGGACACTTGGCCTTGCCACGCTTCAAATACAGCTCTTTTTTTGGCATCTTATACCCATCTCGAGCATCATGCACAATGCTAGCCCTGCATCATCCACTATAAAAAAAACCCATTCAATTCAATTTTTATATTGCATAGCACCCATTCAACTCTATTATATATTGAATAGCATATCGCCACTTTATAAATAAAAAATAACTAGCTCCTCTAGCCACATTATTCTCAGTATGATGATTGTCTGTCGTGAACTGATATGTACCCAAAAATCAAACATTCAATGCCCTTACTATGCACTGTAGTTCTTGTTCTTAGCACTTGGATTCATAAGTCAAATATCATAATGAAACCTTTGACATGCCTTCTTGCCATGTATCACTGATGTAAGGCAGTTTTCAGTTAATTGAAGTAACTTGCCTTCCAATCAAAGAAGGGAGCCTTCTTTTTATTGGAAGTAAAAGTCTCCTTTATTCATGATATTTTGGACTACTAGATTATGTTGCTATTCCTTCCTCAAAGCTTTGAATGTGCATGAATTATAGAAATGCATAATTGAGTCCAATAAATAGCAGTAGCAATAAGTAAGGGAGAGCAAGCCCAGGTGAAATTTCCACACCTAAGTTTTTCGAATGAATGCATTTCTAACCATGTTTTGCCTTGCAAAATTGAGAAAGTTGATACCATGGGTGCTAACAATAGTGAGAATGCTCATATAGGCCATGCTCGTTTACCTTCTACCATATCAACACTTCTGGAAAAAAAAAAGACCTTACTCTATAGTACGTGCCTTGAGAAAAGGAGGATGATATTTTCTTCTAGTACCTTCACAAGTGGGGTACAAGAGGATGGTCTGAAGTGCATCAAGGCATCAAGAGGACGTCGCATACTAAATGCATCATGTGATTGGCGGGGTTGGTCCAGGTTAGTGTCTACTTCTGGCCCATTCATGTGGTTGGTTCTAGGCCATGCCCCCCACCTTCCAACATGTTGGTCACCACTAAGGTGTCAGCTGATTCCTTTGTGTGACCACTACTCAAGAGACCTAAGATGTCTTTAAGTACATATGTTGATGTCTTGTCACTAGAATAGTCTTCCTATCAATTCCAATTGGGGATTCCATGTACTCTATCTTATATAGATTAACACATATAATTCTTTTACACCATCATTCAATTAAATTGGGTTCATGTCAAAATTTTGGGAAAATAAGCCTTTGCTACTTTTGTATGGTTAGCAAATTTACATCTTTAATGGGATGTTTTTTGTAATAACACTATAATTGCATTAACATTGGAATATCTCTGTAGACATATTGTCAATTACTTCTCAAAAGACACCCTACCATTCCTACATGGGGTGATCTTTGGGATCCATGTGTACAAAATACTATCCGTATCAAGTCATTGATCCCCTGCACTAGGGCTTTCCTTCCATTTCTTTGTCCGATAGTCCTTATATCTTTCTTCATCCACCACATTAGCTAACTAGTGCATGGACACCAGCATTCTACACAAACTTCATTAATATTGCATCACCCTCTTCCTTGCAAATATTTGAGATGGTGTATCCCAACCACGTAGAGTATATCTCTGAGCATTCTGGTACTATAAGTGATGGCAAGTCAAATCCATTTTGGGATCATAACTCTCTATCCCAAGATATTTGGGCTTCCTTTCCTAGGACTAAGATAATGTTGATCAGCAGGTGGAGCAGCCATGGATTGTGACTACTAATCCCATCATCAAATTCCGCAGATGTTGCCAAGCCTCTCCACCTAGTCTTAGGTAGTCATCAATCTTTCAATTCATCAGAGGATATGTCTACTTCTCCCAATAATTCATGTACTCGTGTCCAGTAATCTATCAATGCAAGGTTAATATCATCAAGGTTATATTTCCAATACTTGATATATTCAGAAATGCCTTCCTTTGTGCTTTGCAATGAATCCACCTCCGCATACGGCTTAAGAGCTTTTGGTTGACCCTTGGGTATCTTAGCTTTTCCATTCTCATCTTCGTACCCTATTTTTACTCCCTCATTTGGCTTCCATTTCTCATCTAAAGATCTCACCTTCCATTTCATTATCGACTTCCCTTCTTTGACCTTGAAAGTGTACTGAAAAGGTCTAGGCTGACCTTCCATGGCGAGAGCATAACTTTCCACAAAACTTTTCCAATCAGACACCTCCTATGAGCAACCCTATAAGAGAAGGTGAAATGCATTCACTAAGAACTTCCATTAGTCTAGTAAGATTGTTCACAGTTTGAGATTTCAACTATGCACTTTATTTCTCAAACAATGCATCCACATCCTCATGAGTATGTTCAGGCATTGAGGACCTCAGATTCACTCTTTCAAGGGCATCCACAGCTGTCAAATAAGATACGAATGAGAACATGAGGTTTGGGACGTGAACTTGAGGCTTCAACATGTTTAGAAGCGCCTGACTTTCTAAACATTGCCTTAGTAAACTCTCTAGATTATTCGGCTTTCCATCCAACAATGCACTAAATATTGGCTGGCTAGCACCTCCAGGTTATGGAGGATACTAGAATAACCACTATTCTCGTAGTTCCTCAAGCACCTCATCATACTTCCAATATGGAAATTTGGGCCCCCACTCCATAACTGTAAACGTAAATGCCCATAATAAACTAGCACTAGCCCATGCAAGATTGCACTTGTTAGACTTGAATTGAATTGATTGTTATCGTCCGCGGAGATCAATTGGCCTATGGGATCCAAACAAGTAATACAGTAAAAATATTACTACTAAGACCCCTCGAAGGTTTTTCGAGGGAAAACCTTGGCGGTAATAGGTATGCTGAGAGAATGTACAATGATACATTATGATACGTTTTAACATCAATGTAGTCTAAGGATATAACTGAGTGCGTGCATCCATGATCTCGGGGAGAAAAGCTCCAAGCAAAACCAATGCAGTCGTGTCTACCAGTGCATGGAGCTGGTTAGGCAGGACCAATTCAGCATAGCAGGCTCGGATATGGTTGAATGCTAGACATTGCTGCAGAGTGCGACATTCGTATTCAATGGCCCCATATTGGTAACACTGACAGATTCTATCCTCACACGCCTCCCGAGCCCATCTCTCACACGCCTCCCGAGCCCATCTGCCTGTCATAATACGGAGCCGATGTATACTTGTGCGATTTGAAGCTATCCATATGCGCTTTTTTTGGGCAAATATATATGAAGATAGCGCTGTGGACCCCCTGTAAGCATGGGATTGATCTGAAGCTGGTAGTATACCGTCTTAACATGTCCTAAGGCACTAGTATCCCAAAGCTTGCTGAGAAAGCAAGTACCAAGATACTGTCGTAAGTGATGGTGATCCTCTTCATCTTTCACCTATCTGCACCTCTGATCTTGTACTCATATTCCATATCATGCAATTTTGCATACAAAGAGTCCCTTTTATTTTGCTTTGTAAATCTCAATGGATTTGATCTGATGTGGTAAGTAAATATTCTTATATTGTTGTTTCATTTCTAGAACATGCAATGTCCTATGTTTGCTGAATGTGGGGATAGTTCTAATGTGCAGCCTGTACAATCTAGTTTCTTTGATTGGGTTTTGCAAAGAAAGAGGAGATGATCTTGGTCTATGAATTCATGTCAAAGGCTCCCTGCTATTCCATCTCTATGGCAATCTTAGTTTTCAATCTGTGCAACAGAGATGTGAAATCTTCAAATATTTTTCTGGATGACGATTACTTGGCCAAGCTTTCCAATTTTGGTCTTTTTAAACCTATTAATAGTGATGTTATTCATGTAAGCACGGCAGTAAAGGGCAGTTTTGGGTACTTGGATCCCGAATATTTTTCCAGAATGCAGCTTACGAAGAAATCAAATGTATACTCTTTCGGTGTAGTTCTTTTAATATCATCTTTGTTAAACCACCAATCAATCCTGCCCTTTCAGGCGCTAAGGCAAACAGTTCAAAATGGATTTTAGTGTTTGTTTGAATCTACAAGGCGTGAAACAATCATGGAAATGATGAAGAAAATTGGAACAATGCTATTTACATATGGCAGGTACACTGCTTGTGGCCTATATTATATGTATTACATAGCAATGCACTACAGACATGTATCACACTGCAACGCACTACAGACATTTTGCTCATGCAGTTCGCACTCCGTCAACAAATCTCCTAGCATTGCTCTTGGTATAATTTTTACCTGTTTCCTGCAATTATTTTTGCTTTTGTTTGAATAATGATAAACATTATTTTGCAAGAGTAAGATGTCATAGTCTAGCATATGATCTTTCCTCAGAATAGTTGCATATTTTTGAGAATACATTTTCTACATGTGTATTTATTTCTGAGCATGAATTTTTGTGGAGGTCCACCACAATGTACAGGTGGTAAAAAATTGCATCTACGATTGATATGGTCATATATGAGTATGTACATTTGGTGTATGATGTGCAATGTGCATGTTGCACATTTTATACCGACGTCAACTGCCGATTCGTATTCAGCAATAGATTCACAACGATCAGAACGTATTGGTGCAAAATGGTTTCCCTGGCAGAATTCCATGCAGATGTCAAGCACAATATGGGGCTGTAACAAGTGGAATAATGACTGTACATGACCGATAATAACAGAGGCATTAGGAGCACATTTGATTTGTATCTTAATAATAGGTTGAGGAAAGGGAATAAATCCTTTTGGCGCATTATTCAAAAGCATTTGATGTTTAAAAGAAATTTATGCCATATTATAAGAACCATAGGTAACGTGCCAATTCAAGCTATTGCATTAGATTATTGCAGATCTTGATAGTTGTATTTTGTTGTTGTGATTCAAAGTTGTGATGGAAAGGACTATGTGATGCAATGCAGGAGGTGTAGGAAGATGTTGTCTTTGAAGTAATGAAAGACAAGGATACCGTGCTCTACTGCGCACATCATGCCAAAAAACGGATTGCTTTGATTCCCACTGTGAGTTATTTGCATGTGGGCACCAGAAACAGATTTCAGGGAATGTAAGCTTTAGAGCTTTTCCTTTGCTTGCAATTTTATTATTAGTTGGTAATTACTATTTGACAGTAGATTTAAAGTATGAATCAGGTTTGTATTTCATAACCTGTTAAATGCTGGTTCTCATGAATTTGATCACTCATGTGAGACCATATTCTATTAACTGAAGGCGTATATTGCAGTGTCCATTCTCGCAATTACGTATTTCTATTTTGTCGAAACCTTCTTTGTCTTTTTTCTTATTGCTATCACTTTTTTAATCCTTCTCTGGAATAAGGTTAGAGTTGGCAACATTGGAGTTGGTTGATAAACCTATAGAATTCAATCACATTCTTGGTGTGAGCATGGTGGAAGTTAGCTTTTAACTTTTCGCTCGCAAGTTTATGATGTATAATGTTGAATTCAACAAACTATGCAGGACACTACACTTGCTCAAGTCACCAAACTCAAGTCTACTGTGGAGGCTAACAAAATGGTCCCATAGAGGATGCTACCTTAGATGCATGCGCATAGGCCACATAGCATGATGTCGCAAGGCTGCTAGAGGATTATAACCTCATCCCTACATGGAACAAGCTTTCCAAGGTATGCCTTCAAATGTTCTATATCTGCACATTTGAATTTGTTATATAAGAGATGTTTTAATTCAAATTGCATCTAGCAGACATGCCTTCTACAATAATACTTAATCTACAAAATACTTCATGCTGCATTTGTTGTGTTCTTTGAATTAAATGTCCAATTAAACTTGCCTTTAGGTTGTTCAATCTCTTTTTTGTTTCTCTTGCTTTCTCTACATAGTGGAGGCCCTAGAAGATACTTCATGTTTCTGCTGTTGTAGTACTAAATGCAACAATATTGACTCCTACATGAAGGCGAGACGCATACGCATCTCTCTCTATTTCTTCTATCAATTAAGCTATCAATTACAACCTATACCTAAGTACGGTTCAAGAAATCATAAATATGTATCCTTACCATACCAGGTGAACATGCAGTTGCCTTCAACTTTTCTTTTTGCTTTTATTATTTGTTGATTGTTGCCTCCTCTTAACACTATTGCACATCTCTAATAGAGTTGATTTATTTGTTTAGGGTTTTGGTTTCACACCTAAACTATTAAACTATGTATTTTGAGCTCATCCCTCATAGCTTATTTAGGGCTCTATGGGCATGTATAGTGTAATTGTTGCATTGTCCATAGTTCTAAATAATCTTCTCATATCTGTTATGTTAACATGTATGTTTGGACCAAAAACCTTCACATCTATTTAGCATTTAGTGTTTAAACTAGAACATATATTTGACCTTGGGCCATGATAACATACCTAGGGTTGCCTATGCATGTAAAATATAACTTCTAATGTTCTATAATGACAAAATAACTTTTACCTGGTGAATATCATCATATTCTATATTTCACGATGTTCTTATGTGAACATTTATGCATACACCAACTAAAAATCACAGAATGTTGGAAGTCAAGAAATTAGCATATATGACAATGAAATATGCAGGAAGGTTTTTCAAAAGAAAGGAATAAAAAACCTCTCCCTCTTAAAAAAGAAAAAAAAATGCAAGAATTGGTGTGTAGTATAGGATGTGCATGCAAATTTGCAACTTTGGAAAGCAAAAGTCTTTCCTTGATGAGGATGCGCATGCAAATTTTCAAGTTTGGAGAGCAAAAGTCTTTTCTTCATGAGAATACACTTGATTATTGCTACATGTTAATGCAACATACTGATTTTGAAGCGAGAAAGAAGACTACTTTTCCTTTATCTTCATGAAATGAAAAAATCTCTGGCTTCTACTACATAGGTTTTTGCATCAAAGAACTAAGACTAAGAGATCCACATAAATTAAAACAACTTTAGAAACTCGTGCCTTACCATTTAGAAGCAACTACACAATAGGAGTAACAGACCACCAAGCACCTTCCATGGGTCTAGGATTAAGTGGTTTAGGATTATCAACTAGGGCGTATGCTTTGTGGGATCTAAGATTACATGGTATATTTATAACCATCACACTCATGACGAATATCTGACATTAAATCCTGAGCAAATTGCCAATTATTATCTTGAGCAATGCTCCAATTATTATCAAATATGAAATGTACATATTTCATTGCGTTCCCTCATATGTGGGGAGACAATCATTTCCCATATGAACTACCTTCCAAAAGTAGATAATATGGCAATCGAGTGTTGTTCACTATAAGGGTAAGAAACCTGTCTCCTATAAAAGAATCAGATAGGGGACTGTGGATTTTAAACCAAGTGCCCGGGCTAGAACGGCTTTTTGCACCTGTTCCAGTTCATTCCAGGTGGGTAGGGATATATGATCGGGCCCCAGACTTTGACCCCGTCCAGAAGAATGGATTCCACCAAAAACCTAAACAAGTGTGACACATGGTCCTAGACATGACACATTGTTTTGCATCGCAAACAATGCCATCCAACCTGATGTTACACATAATCTGATAGAAGTGTTCCGATATGTGGTAGTGGGGAACTCTATGCAAAGGTACTTGTAGGTGGGGGTGACCTCTACATTTTGCCCCTGATAAGTGAAAGAGGGAAGCCTTGGCTGGCATGAGTATGAGACAAGCAGTACCTTAGTCTTGGCCAAATTGACCACATTTTAGTGGCTCGATAGAAAGTATCCAGGGCCTATAGGTGCGGCTGCATAACTTCCGCAGTGTGGACTAGAAGGTCCACATCATCGGAGTATATCCGCTAGTTATTAATCTGATGCACAAACTAGGTTCTGCCATCCCCATGTTCAGTAAGATACCGTTCCAATTTATCAATGTAGAGATCAAACAACGTTGGAGAGAGCGGGCATCCCTGGGAACTCCAATAACATTGTTGACAGGTTGTCCTGTTGGTGTCAGTCTGCGCATGTCTAAAACAGCCTGTATACTGCATTTTGCAAGTCTATAGAGGCTCCAAGCTGCCTTAATCTTTCCCACAATTTTTCCCGAGGCACAGTGTCAAAAGCCTTTGTACAATTGACGAAGCAACAGTAAAGGTCCTATCAGCGGTTCTTGTTGTCCTCCACCATGGTATGTAGTGTGAAAACATGATCAATGGTGGAGTGTTGGAGCCTAAATCCTGGATGTGTGAAGTCTCACACTTATGCCTTCTCTGCCCACGTCGACAATTGTTGCTCAAGAATGTTGGCCATCAATTTTTCAAAAAGCAAACTGATGATGATTGTTCTGTAATTAGCTGGGCTGTGTGGGTTTTCTAACTTATAGATTGGGATGACCTTGCTAGTGGTCCCTTGTTGGGTAAATCCTTCTTGCAATGCCCTGTTGAATAGTGTAGTCAGGATGGGCACTATCAGTGGCTCTGCCCTCTTGAGCAGCTCTGCTTGCATGCCATCCAAGTCGGTCGTCGTGCCATTGGCGAGGCTCTATAGGCCCTGAGAGACATCTGCCTCTATGATTTCTAACGGCAAGCCCATCTAGTGGGGTACCCCTGGTCGGACTCCATGAGGATTATAGAGCTTGTGCAAGTATTGTACCCATTAATCAGAGCTAATATTTCATGTGGGGTGGGCCACAGCAGTTTGTGCAGCACTTTTCCCTAGAATGTCTGGGATGCCTGTCTGGGAGGTAAAACATTTCCCTCTGATGCTCTGCAACGAATCTGGCTTTCTTACCCTTCACAAAAAGACGGTATTGCTTGATTGTTAAGGGATGCAAAGCAAGTTCAATGACTTGTTGAAGCCAGCATTTGAGCTCCCTACACTCAGCATCAAACCACTAGTTATGGGGAAAGGTTGTAGTCCCTGAGGTTTTCCGTGGGCAGCTTCTGACGAAACATCTCTCGCCAGCAGTAAGAAGCACTTTGATCAATTAGTTAGTCTATTGTTGTAGCATGGAAAACTGCAGAAATTCTTTCCAGGTTAGTTGTGAGCATCTGGACATAAGTTTATACATGGTCGTAATCCAGCTGCAAATGAGGCCCACAGATGGTGGATGCACATGTGGCCCAAACAGACTACCGATTTATCTAGAGAAAAATCAGTTTATTGAAGTCCATCTCCTCATCTTTGCTCTCTGTACCAATGCAGAGGTGGGCGATCAGGTGTAGATCTTGTTCAGCTATCAACACATAATCTACCATGCTGGAGCCGCCTCCCTGGTTTTCCTGCCTTCAGGTATAGCCGGTGGATAGTGCCCATTGCATCAGAACCAAGTCAAAGATGTTGCATATCTGCAACAGCTATCTGTCATGCTGCATGACCTGGTGAGCTTTGTCGGCTGATGCTCGTAGCCAAATGGTCTCTGCAGGATGGAGCTGTAGGACATCTTCTGTTAAGCGCTCAAAATTGATGAGCTGTCATATTCCCTTGTGTGCATTGAAGTCTCCCAACAACATGACCTGACCCAAATGTCTGTACAACGGTATGTCATCATATAGATCGACATAGAGATCCAGAATGTCCACATCCATGTTGTACCATGTGGAAAGTAACATGCTGTCAGAAAGAGTATGTCGCCATTGCGGTTCTGCATTTAGACCTACAAGTAAAGATTGTATTTGTTTGCCTTCTGCAAAGACATTGATGGTGCTAGAATTGTTGATAGTCATAGATGACACCCCCATATCTCCATTTCCCTGGCAGAGAGACATGTATAGGATAAGCTCTATTCATTTGTTTGGATATGTAACTACATTGTGGCACACAAGTCTTTGATTGATCCATCTTATCATGTATAATACTTGTATATTATTGGGCTCCAATGTTGACAATGTTTTCCACATCAAATGTATAGATCTACATGACAGTTGCTCAATCATGTGATCTTTCATTTGCTCTTTACCTTTGCCCCTTGACTTGGTTGCTTGGTCTTCTCTAAAATCTCTTTTAACTTAGCACACAAGTTGCACTTTTTGCAAAGTTGTTTGAAGTGTCTATAGTAAGGGTCCGGACACATGAAGCTGGTAATAGGGATTCTTTGCCATTGACAGGAACTCAATTTTTTTGCTCGGGTCACATGATCCTGTCAAAGTAAGGGTTCCACGTTGCAAAGAAAAACCCGAAGCAAGAAAATTTGACGCACCTGTCTGTGATCCAACAGATGGATTGCTGCCAAGTGCTAGAAAATCTTCCAGCGGTCCTCATCTCTGAAATCCCTATTGATGGCAATGCTTCCAACCAATGCAGAAGCCCCTTGAACGGATTGCTATCAACAGGCTTCTTCGCTGTCAAAATTTGGCATCTTCCATTTCTATGATTGACGCCTTGTGAACTCTGTTGACAACATCATGTGACCGGACCCTAACATGCTTGAAGTGCTTGCTTCAAGGTCTACTGAAGCTAGGTGATGACGGATTTTCCCACATCCCTATCATTCGACCTCAAAAGCAAAGATTGGGATCAAAACTTGGTGCTGCTGCAAAAGAAAAGAATGTGGAAACAAGTATGGAAATATGGAGAATAGGAAAATATAGAGAATGAAACAATGTAGAGAAGAATAATAGAAAAGATGTAGGAAAATAAATGGAGTGCACCACTTTATTCAAGAAAATAAGGTAATACAAAGCTTCAAGATATCTTGCATGGGGGGAGAGGCATACCACACCATCTTCCCAGGGCTGCCACTACCCTTGCTCCATGTGAGATTCTAGAGCCCCAAGAGAGAGAAGGAGAACAAGTCCCCTCATAATATTTATAATTTTTTCCATGGATCTTGGCCGTCCACTTGTCTTGATCCTAGCCCCCCTTTTTTTTTTGAAGAACTGTGTCATCAATATATTAAAAGAATGGTAATGTTACAAAGCAAGTGAGGAGGAAGGAGAAGTGCCCCAAAGAGACAGCGATACCTCGACACTCTACAACAAACTCACAGAAAAACTGCAACTCTACTGCTGTACAAACCGACCATCACCATCTACAACACCCAATAAGTCCCGTCAAATGGTAAACTTCCGCTCTACTAATCCCGGGAACACCAGAAAGCTTTGAAATAGCTTGTACCTGAGTCGAGGAATCAGAGAGGCTGCAGGCTGCTGAATCCCCTGAAAGATCCACAACCGTCGCCGCTTCCAAATCAGCCACACCAACCAAGCCACGCACAGATGCAAGGCTTGCTGCCGCAAGAGCGGCCAAGCACCAGGATACACATGAAGCAGCAACTGCTGGCTAGTCAATCTCACCTGAAACAGAGCCCTGACCCAATCCCAGACAGCCCCATCAATCTCCCCAATTTTGTCTTCTTCTCCCTTTAACAATTTTCATCTTTTTCTATAACAATAAGCACAATTTGATCAAGGCCGTTAAATTGTAACGACAAACACAAATGCATCTAGGCCCTTGATCTTCTCCCCCCTTCTTAGACCATTAGATAGTAATTCTTCCATGTTGACCGGGATTTGCTAAAAATCCGGTCAACATCACGCCAAAAAAAAAAAAAGATGTGGCCGGTCCTCTCGGCCACCAACTTCAAGATTTTCCATATTTCAAGTACAATAAGTTAGTCTTCTTTGGCACAAAGAAGAGCTAACTGGGGGTTTTACGGCTCCCACTAAACCTATTAAAAAAATGGGGGTTTTAACGGACCCTTTAAACCTATTCAAAATGATAATAAACTGGAGTTTTGAAAGTGTACTCCAACACCAAGATATAGCTTGTGGTGTGTACATAAGCATACACAAGCTTGAAGAGCGGGACTGAAATTGATGCAACGGTGTTAACCAATGCAATTTTGGGTGCTGCCAAACAGAGTTTTGGAATGACGAAGCATAGGCCAGCAACGCGGTCTAAATCTTGGTGGGATCTGGAGTGCTCAGAGATGCGGAAATCTTTGCCAAAAGGTCTGAAATTTAAACCGAGCTTGTATAAGAAGTTTTATCTTTCCAGCGAACTCGTCAATTGGAGTTAGAGGCACTGTTAGAAGAAGAGCCCAAGAGATTATGGGCTACCACTCAACTAGATCATGATCATATGGCTTTAAATATAGGTGAGTTGCTGGAATTTGTCCGTAAAGTTTATTATGTTCCTGGGGCTACTATCATGAAAGAAATTGAGGTGCATGAAGATCTATTCACTAAATCAGAATTGCAGGATTGCCTACGGGCAATGTCAAATGGTAAAGCATTAGACATAGATGGGCTCTCAGCCAAAGTATTGAAATGGGGAGGGGATTGTATGATCTCATGTTTAACTGCAGTCTTGAATAGAGCAGCTAAAGACGATTTTCCTAGAGCATGGCAAGTTTGCAAGGTAGTACCTATTTTCAAATCAGTTGATAAGCATGATGTACACAGCTACCGCACAATTATGGTTAGTAGCGTGTTTGCAAAAGTTTTTAGTGGTTTACTTGAACGTAAAATAAGTGACTGGACGGAGGAAAAGGGCAAGAGAGCAGTATGTCAGGCTGTTTTTCGAAGAAACCACAGTACTTATGACCATATCATGACACTCCGCTGCCTTATTGAGAGGGCAAAACGTCCTAGAAAAGCGTTGTATTTGGCCTTCATTGATTTCACAAAGGCATTTGATTCCGTTCCAAGGGAGGGATTGCAGGAAAGAATGGAACGATTAGGTATCCCGACATCCTTGCGAGGTGCGGTCGCAAAACTACCTGTATGAAGAGGTCATTGCAAAAGTTTCAGTAAAACTTCCAGATGAAATTAAAAGTACAATCGGTGTGAAACAAGGGTGGCCTTATCACCAATGCTCTTTGGGCTTTACAATGATTCATTAGAAGAATGGATACGTATGAGAGGACAAATAGGGACACCTCTTGGTAACCACGTAATTCAGTTATTGATGTATGCTGACGATGTGGTTCTTATTTCAGAAACTCCAATGGGCCTACAAGTACATCTAGATAGCTTGGAGATGTTCTCTAAAGATCAGAGTATGAAGGTAAACATGTCAAAATCAAAATGCATGATTTTTGGGACTGTGGCAAAAACAGACTTCTTTTATGGGACAGATAAACTGGAGGTAGTTGATACATACAAATATTTGGGTTTAGAGGTTAGCTCTAATTACAGTTGGAAGGAGTGCACCATGAAGAGAATAGCAGGAGGTAAATCGGCACTATATAGCATGCTGAGGAGATGTCATAAGGCAGGTTTGCAAACATGGCACTTGCGTAAAATGCTTTTTCAAATCTTGGTTCAAACGGTTGTGCTTTATGGATCTCTCATATGGGGGCCATCTACCTCCGGAAAGCTCTGGAGCAAAACAGAGGGAGTTCTTAAGTTGTTTTTGCGGGAGGAATTGGGAGTCAAGAAACAGGTGCCTTATGCAATGATCTTGTCAGAGGTTGGAATGATCTTGTCAGAGGCCTTGTGCCAGACAATCGCGTAAATTAATCGGGTTAAAAGCTTGGACGATGACAGGCTTCCATACATAGGAATGCAAATGTCTTCTGAGAATGGATGGTTCTCTGATGTTAAAATGTGGACAAGCAAATGGAGGTTAGATGTACAAGATTGGCCGGATTCTAATGCAGGTGTTAGGGACATAGTGCAATCTAAGGTAATTGAGAGGTTGTGGCGGGAAAAAGGGACCAAGATGAATTTCTACCTGATGGAGGTTAATCCCATGCTTGTGTATATAGAACAAGAGTACTTACGGGCGCAACCATGGCTTAGGAAGGTGATTGCACGATATAGACTGGGTTCTCACCGGTTGCGGGTTGAGACAGGTCGTTGGGAAGGGATTTCAAGAGAAGATCGAACCTGTTCTTGTGATATGGGACACATTGAAGATGAGGAACATGTCTATTGTCCTCATTACCAGAGATACACAATGATTGTGAGATCAGTCAAGAAGATTTCCAGAATTTTTTTACTTTATTGCAAATTGAACCGGGGTACTTTTATGTTAAAAATGGAAACCCATCGTGAACTAGTACTGTAAATTTTGAAATCAGTGGATGTACATTTAGCTTCATGACCTTTTGGGTCTCACGAAGCTCGATTTAATTATTATTATTATTATTATTATTATTATTATTATTATTATTATTATTATTATTATTATTATTATTATTATTATTATTATTATTATTATTATTACTACTACTACTACTACTATTATTATTATTATTATTATTATTATTATTATTATTATTATTATTATTATTATTATTATTATTATTATTATTATTATTATTATTATTATTATTATTATTATTATTATAATACTATGTAACAACACCATAATGATATGTGCCATGAGAAAGATTTAGAAAAGTAATGATAATTTTGGCCTTGGGGTAGGGCATGAATGAATGTTAAAGGCTGGTAAAGCTTCAAGAAAGTCCATGATCTTTTTGGCTTTGGCATGGTAAGGAAAGGCAAAAAAAAGAATGGCACTTCGCCCAAACAAAAATGTGTCAAGTCCAAACTTTGTGTGGTGCAATCAAATATAACGGTCAAGACATCAATGTAGGTAAAATAATCAAAGAGGAAAACAAAAATAGTCCAAGAAAGGAGGAAAAATTTTCTTCTTTCCTTGCAGATCGGCAGCAGCGAGCAGGCTAAAGGTGCTTTCCCATGGATCTTCGACCTCAAGGTTTTCTTGAGGTCCAGATAAGGGTGTGCAGGTTCCCGTGGGCGCCTCAACCTCAAAGACTCAGGTTTTTGACCTAAATCAGAAGTAATCACCAAGCATTTCTTAACGCTGAGGTTTTTGACCTGGACCCAGATTTCCAGGTCGCTAATCTCATGGAAAAGCACCCTAAGACTGCTTCTTGATCTTACTTCATCTTCTCGCTTCTCTCTCCTTGATCTTTTGCAGGTCCCACTTTTTTCGCAGGTCAGGCAGTAGTCATGGCGATGAACAGGCGGCATCATCTTTTCTTTTCCCTCCCATTTCTTATCTTGGCTATGTGTGCAAAGTTATGGCACTATAGTGGCAGAAAATGGCGATGGCGGAATGAAATGTAGCAGTATGATCCAACAGATGCAGATAGGCAGCTATTCTTCCTCTGAGTATTTTGTAGAGCTTGCTTATGGTTAACTTTGCATGTGGAATAGACGCAACGGCTTCTTTATATGCAAAGCAGCAATGGAGAACAAGATAGAGTATGATGCTTGACTTCTTTCCTTTTTGATTTGGTTCTTGATTCTCACAATCTTTATTCTTCAGATCTGACAGCAGCAATCAGAGGCGGCTTCATCCTTCTGTTATTTGTTCGCCAAATCCGGTAGCTTATGAGGCAAAGGCAACAGAGATGACAAAGCCTTCTGTTATTTGTCTGCAAATCTATCAGCAAGGGTAGAATGAGATGGAGGGCTGGCTTTTTGCTAGTTCTCCTGAAAATATACGGATTTTTCAAGAACATGTTGGGTTCAGACGAGCACGCTAGCCAAAAAGTGCATTGAGCGAAAGGTCGATTAATTGCCTATACAGAGTAGAGATTAGCTTGGTTGGTGATGGAAATTGGTCCCTATGGTAACTTAAATGCTCTGGACTCATGCGCAAATTCGAAACAGCATCCGAGCTCACTAGAGTGGCCTAGTACATGCTACGTTTAGATTAGCGCACTAGGCAAGGAGTGCATTGCATGAGAGATCCACTAATTGCTCATATCGAGTAGAGATTAGCTCTATTGGTCATGGAAGTTGCTGCTAGCATAACTTGGATGCTTTGAACTCATGTCCGAAGTCGAAATAGCATTCTGAGCTCGCTAGGGTGGCTGAACTGGGGAACCACGCCATTTCCCTGATACTAAAACCCTACTAACATGTAGGGTTTAGGTTTTGGCATCCTTTCCTACCTCTAAAGTGGGCGAGAGTTCGCATGCATAGTTCCTAAAGTAAATTGGGTGTTTTTGACTCATTGTTGACCCCCAACCTGGCTAGAGAGTCAAACACAAGAAGCCAACTTGAGTTTTTACTCAAGTTGGGGTTAGAACCTCCAGATCACTTAAGGTGATCAGTCTACACAAGAATTTCTCAAAGGAAAAGCTTAGTTACCAAGTATTCATACCTTTCCCAATTCTAGAATATGGAGCCCTTACTCAAATCGATGTAGCTCTCATAGGCGGATTGATTTCCAAGGTCAAATGATTGTGACTTGTACAGAAAAGTTATAGGCAAGCAAGGGTGAAAACCTTGACCAAGTCTGAGTTTTAATCTGCCAGATATTCGATCTCAAAGTTGGGTCAAATTTTGGTCAATATCAGTCAAAACTACAAACAGATCTCAGAGTTTTGTAACTTGAGTTGCAGATAGAATTTTGAAGAGGTTCCAAAACTAGGGTGCAGTATAGGTCCCAAAGGTGAGGGGATGCAATCAAATCATAATTTGGATCACTAAAACTATTTTTTTGGCACTGTTTTGTGAATATCAGTCTAAAATTGTATCAGACAGAATGCAAAAAATGGTAACTTGAGTTTGGAATGGATTTCTTTCGAAATTTTTGTGCACACAGGTGCAAATATGATGAGAAAGGAAGTGCAAATGGTCATATGCAAGAAAAAATGAAGGAATACTTCACTGTAAAAATGTTTGTGATGCAAAAATACCAAAGGATCATGACAGTCAACTTTTTAAATACTTGGCAGGCAATTTTCATTGATATGAAGGTAATACAAGGTGAATAAGAGTCTTAGGATCATAGATCAATCATCAAGATAGCTTAGGAGGTCAATAAATAATATCAAATCAAGAATATCAGTTCAATTTTCTCAAATCGAACTGTGGAACACTCAGATACTTCATGAACGTCTTCAGATCATGCTCAGCATGTATCAATGTTGAGGTTTGATGCGTCTGGGCCTTCAAAAATCTTCTGTCATTGTTTTCCCAGTATATATGTTTTGGTTTAACGGTTCCAGCATCTTAGTGCTTAAATTTAGGCTTGATAGGATGCTTAAGGGCGGGAATACAGAAATAGATAGTTTTCAGAGCTTAATGATTCCATTCCGGCGTGATTCGAGCAGGTTTCCGAAATTAGGGTTCTTCGAGGGTATTTTTCCAGGAATTTCGCGATACGATGGCCGTATTTTTTGGGGTATAAACTGAGAATATGATGTATTTATCGATTTTGAGAAGCTAGGCCATGGTTCCAAAGGTACCCAAAAAATAATTATAAGCTTCTACTCATTTGGGTCTATGGTAACCCTAATTTCTTGGGGAATATTCTAGGTAGGTACCATAAATGGAATATTCCATGGGGAATATTTGGGTGGCACAGGTACTTAGGGCACAATGGTAAAAGAAGCAAGGAGGTATAAGAGCTTGTAAAAAAGAATTAGGCTAAGGGCATTTGCAAAGGTGTGATATAGGAAATGAAAATAAGGCAAAGAGACATGAAATGGGGTAGGACATCCCATGGGGGAAATAAAATGTATTAATAAAGGACTTAGGCAAGGCAAAATATGATTTGCAAAAGGCGAGCAAGGAAGAATATAAGTGTGAGGGAAAATGGCTAGGGGAAATTCAAAAAGGAAGGTGAGAATATGGTATGGGGGGTAGGCAAAAAAATGGTTAAGGGATGGAACCAAATACCATGGGATCTTCCAAACTCTAACTTCCAATCCTCAAAAAGCATCTTCCAATCTTCTTTAACCCAGCACCTCTTTGACTAGCTTTGACCTCAAATGAAGTATTCCTTGACCTTAAAGATAAATATCCTTTGACCTTCATACCAATGTTGACTACCAAGTCCTCTTTTGACTTAGCTTTCCTAACTTGAACAAATGAACCAATCAATTAGTATGTTGCCCTTTGGGGGCAACACTCATGTACAGAGTCAAAACCGTATCCGAGCTTGGTAGAGTGGTCGAAGTGGAGGAACACACCATTTCTTCAACGTGCCCCTATGTAAAAAAGGGAAAATTTGGGGCTTGGCACATCTGTGTGGTAGATGCTCATTTTTTCTTTTGGGAGACGTTTCATGGAATATGAGCTAACATTTGAACGATACGATTAGTAGATGAAGCTGTTTTGATGCCCCGATACTTAAACCCTACTAACCTGTAGGGTTCAGGTAGCCTTCCCTGCCTCTAAAGTGGTCGAGAGTTTGCATGCATAGTTCTTAAAGTAAATTGGATGTTTTTGACTCATGCACAAAGTCAAAATCGCATTCCGAGCTTGCTAGAGTGGTTGAACTGGAGGAACACGCAATTTCTTCGTTGTGCCCCTACGTGGAAAAGGGGGGAATTTGGAGTTTGGCACATCCGTGCAGTGGATGTTGAACTTTAATTCTCGGAGATGTTCCTTGGGATATGAACTTCCATTTCGTCGGTGGGATTAGCAAATTTCGCGGTTTTGATGCCATGATATTTAAACCCTACTAAATCTATAGGGTTTAGGTTTTGGCAGCCTTTTTTGCCTCTGAAATGGTCAAGAGCAAGAGCTTAAGTGCAGAGTTTCTTCAAGAGTCGGAATGGAGACCTAAAGAGAGAGAAGAAAGAACCCCTTCCAAGGCACCAGTTCCAAACTTGTATCGTTGCAATGGCTCATAACAAGCTAGACATTATGCGACTGGGCATGCTAGAAGGCACGACATGACAGTTTGGCTCCGTGCTTGCATCCAGACGGTCGGAGTTACCCTTGAACACATGTTTAGGGAGTAGACAATCGATCAAATGCCTGGCTTGCCTGGTACATGCTATATTTAGATTAGCGCATAGACAGGGAGTGCATTGGATGAGAGGTCCACTAGTTGCTCATATCGAGTAGACGTTAGCTCTATTGGTCATGGAAGCTGGTCCCGAGAGTAACTTGGATGCTTTGAACTCATGTCTGAAGTCGAAATAGTATTCCAAGCTCGCTAGAGTGGCTGAACTGGGAAACCATGCCATTTCCTCGTCGTGCCCCTACGTCGAAAAAGGGCAAATTTGGGGCTTGGCACATCCGTGCGGTAGATGTTCATTTTTTCTTTTGGAAGACGTTTCATGGGATATGAGATAACATTTGAACGGTGGTTAGCAGATGAAACTATCTTGGTGCCCCGATACTTAAACCCTACTAACCTGTAGGGTTTAGATTTTGGCAGCCTTCCTTGCCTCTAAAGTGGTCGAGTGTTTGCTTACATAGTCCCTAAAATAAATTGGATGTTTTTGACTCATGCGTAGAGTCAAAACTGCATTCTGATCTTGCTAGAGTAGTCGAACTGGAGGAACACGCCATTTCTTCGTTGCGCCCCTACGTGGGAAAGGGGGGAATTTGGAGGTTGGCACACCCGTGCAGTGGATGTCCATCTTTAATTCTCGGAGATGTTTCTTGGGACATGAACTTCCATTTCATCAATGGGATTAGCAAATTGCGAGTTTTGGTGCTATGATATTTAAACCCTGCTAAATCTATAGGGTTTAGGTTTTGGCAGCCTTTTTTGTATCCGAAATCGTCGAGAGCTTACACGCAGAGTTTCTTCAAGGGCCCGAAGAGAGACCTGAAGAGAGAGAAGAAAAACCCCTTCCTAGGAACCGGTTCCAAACTTGTGTTCTTGCAATGGCTCATAACAAGCTAGACATTTGTGGGATCGGGCATGCTAGAAGGCACGACATGTCAGTTTGGCTCCGTGCTTGCATCCAGACGGCCAGTGTCACCCTTGAACACATGGTAGGGGGTAAACAATCGATCAAATGCCTAGCTTGCCTAGTACATGCTATATTTAGATTAGCGAACTAGGCAAGGAGTGCATTGCATGGGAGGTCCACTAGTTGCTCATATCTAGTAGAGATTAGCTCTATTGGTCATGGAAGTTTGTCCCTAGAGTAACTTGGATGTTTTGAACTCATGTTCGAAGATGAAATAGCATTCCGAGCTCACTAGAGTGGCAGAAGTGGGGAACCACGCCATTTCCTCGTCGTGCCCCAACATACAAGCTAGACATTTGTGGGATCGGGCATGCTAGAAGGCAAGACATGACAGTTTGGCTCTGTGCTTGCATCCAGACGGCCAGTGTCACCCTTGAACACATGTTAGGGAGTAAACAATCGATCAAATGCCTGGCTTGCCTAGTACATGCTATATTTAGATTAGTGCGCTAGGCAAGGAGTGCATTGCATGAGAGGTCCACTAGTTGCTCATATATAGTAGAGATCAGCTCTATTGGTCATGGAAGTTGGTCCCTAGAGTAACTTGGATGTTTGAACTTATGTTCAAAGTCAAAATAGCATTCCGAGCTCACTAGAGTGGCAGAAGTGGGGAACCACGCCATTTCCTCGTTGTGCCCCAACGTCGAAAAGGGGAAATTTTGGGGCTTGGTACATCCGTGTGATAGATGTTCATTTTTTCTTTTGGGAGACGTTTCATGGGACATGAGCTAACATTTGAACGGTGGGATTAGCAGATGATGCTTCTTTAGTGCCCCGGTACTTAAACCCTATGAACATGTAGGGTTTGGGTTTTGGCAGCCTTCCCTACCTCTAAAGTAGCCGAGAGTTTGCGTGCATGGTCCCTAAAGTAAATTGAATGTTTATGCACATAGTCAAAACCACATTCTGACCTTGGTAGAGTCGTCGAACTGGAGGAATACATCATTTGTTCGTCGTGCCCCTATGTAGAAAAGGAAAAATTTGGGGCTTGGTGCGGTAGATGTTCATTTTTTCTTTTGAGAGATGTCTCATGGGACATGAGCTACCATTTGAATGGTGGAATAAGTAGATGAAGCTGTTTTGGTGCCCCGATACTTAAACCCTACTAATCTGTAGGGTTTAGGTTTTGGCAGCCTTCCCTGCCTCTAAAGTGGTCAAGAGTTTGCATGCATAGTCCCTAAAGTAAATTGTATTTTTTTTACTTATGCACAGAGTCAAAACCGCATTCTGAGCTTGGTAGAGTGGTCGAACTGGAGGAACACGCCATTTCTTCGTCATGCCCCTATGTAGAAAAGGGAAAATTTGGGGCTTGGCAAATCCGTGCAGTAGATGTTCATTTTTTCTTTTGAGATATGTTTCATGGGACATGAGCTACCATTTGAACGGTGGGATAAGCAAATGAAGCTGTTTTAGTGCCCCGATACTTAAACTCTACTAATATGTAGGGTTTAGGTTTTGGCAGCCTTCCCTGCCTCTAAAATGGAGTTTGCTTACATAGGCCCTAAAGTAAATTGGATGTTTTTGACTCTGTACAGAGTCAAAACTACATTCTGATCTTGTTAGGGTGGTCGAACTGGAGGAAACACGCCATTTCTTCATTGTGCCCCTACGTGGGAAAGGGGGGAATTTGGAGGTTGGCACCCCCGTGCAGTGGATGTCCATCTTTAATTCTTGGAAATGTTTCTCGGGACATGAACTTCCATTTCATCAATGGGATTAGCAAATTGCGCAGTTTTGATGCTGTCATATTTAAACCCTACTAAATCTATAGGGTTTAGGTTTTGGCAACCCTTTTTGTCTCTAAAATAGTCGAGAGCTTACATGCAGAGTTTCTTCAAGGGCCCGAAGAGAGATCTGAAGAGAGAGAAGAAAGAACCCCTTCCTAGGCACCGGTTCCAAACTCGTGTCATTGCAGTGGCTCATAACAAGCTAGACATTGTGGGATCGGGCATGCTAGAAGGCACAACATGAAAGTTTGGCTCCGTGCTTGCATCAAGACGGCCAGTGTCACCCTTGAACACATGTTAGGGAGTAAACAATCGATCAAATGCTTGGCTTTTCTAGTGCATGCTATGTTTAGATTAGCGCACTAGGCAAGGAGTGCATTGCATGGGAGGTCCACTAGTTGCTCATGATATCTAGTAGAGATTAGCTCTATTGATCATGGAAGTTGGTCCCTAGAGTAAGTTGCTCATGATATCTAGTAGAGATTAGCTCTATTGGTCATGGAAGTTGGTCCCTAGAGTAACTTGGATGTTTTGAACTCATATCCGAAGTTGAAATAGCATTCTGAGCTCATTAGAGTGGCAGAAATGGGGAACCACGCCATTTCCTTGTCGTGCCCCAACGTCGAAAAGGGGAAAATTTGGGGCTTGGCACATCCGTGCGATAGATGTTCATTTTTTCTTTTGGGAGACGTTTCATGGGACATGAGCTAACATTTGAACGGTGGTATTAGCAAATGACGCTGCTTTGGTGCCCCGATACTTAAACCCTACGAACCTGTAGGGTTTAGGTTTTGGAGGCCTTCCCTACCTCTAAAGTAGTCGACAGTTTGCATGCATGGTCCCTAAAGTAAATTGGATGTTTTTTACTCATGCACATAGTCAAAACCACATTCCGACCTTGGTAGAGTTGTCGAACTGGAGGAATACGCCATTTCTTCATCATGCCCCTATAGAAAAGGGAAAATTTGGGGCTTGGCACATTCGTGCGGTAGATGTTTATTTTTTCTTTTGAGAGACGTTTCGTAGGACATGAGCTACCATTTGAACGATGGGATAAGCAGATGAAGCTGTTTTGGTGCCCCGATACTTAAACCCTACAACGGTTTAGGTTTTGGCAGCCTTCCCTGCCTCTAAAGTGGTCAAGAGTTTGCATGCATAGTCACTAAAGTAATATTTTTTTTTTACTCATGCACAGAGTCAAAAGCACATTCTGAGCTTGGTAGAGTGGTCGAACAGGAGGAACGCACCATTTCTTCGTCGTGCCCCTATGTAGAAAAGAGGAAAATTTGGTGCTTGGCACATCCGTGCAGTAGATGTTCATTTTTTCTTTTGCGAGATGTTTCATGGGACATGAGCTAACATTTGAACGGTGGGATTAGCAGATGAAGCTGCTTTGGTGCCCCGATACCTAAACCCTACTAATCTGTAGGGTTTAGGTTTTGGCAGCCTTCCCTGCCTCTAAAATGGTCGAAAGTTTGCGTCATAGTTCTTAAAGTAAATTGCATGTTTTTTACTCATGCACATAGTCAAAACTGCATTCCGAGCTTAGTAGAGTGGTCGAACTGGAGGAACACGCCTCGTAATTGTGCATCAAACCATCTAACTAGAAATAGGACTGGTGAATTGTCGAAAATCAAGTTCCAAAATTTGTTGTATTCTTCCAACATATTCAATATCAGCTTCTACCAGGTTCGTGTCCCTTGCACTAGCGTGATTTACAACTGCAAAAGTAGATATCAGACCGCAATCAAAAGTGACATAATTTTCATCCCTTTTCTGAACCAGAAAGTGGCGCCCATTGCAAATATATCCATTACATAACGAGACCTGCAAAATCGAGCAAAGATTGACATAGTGTAAACAAGTACAAGCTTCCCGTGGACGTAAAAATTCATCTTATCTTATCTTATCTTTCCTCATCAGTTACAGAGCTGGGGTCACTACAAGAGGATGATGGCTAAACGTCAGAATAACTGTCAGAGAGCTTTTATAAAATAGACAACTGCCCATGCCCTTATTCCTGACGATTGTACTGACAAGTTCTATCTGACGTTTTAATCGTCAGATAATTAGTCAGACTTGCATTACAAGGGGGCTCTAATAATAAACAATCTTGTCGAGAAGCAACACTATCTTTCTCCCCCGTGATATGCTGCCATAGAGAATTTGAAATATTTTTCATGATATGCATTGGATCCAATAAAGTCGTGTACTTCAACTCCCGCCAGTATGGTAACTCAAATAGTATAGATACTCGTTTCATGCCATTTGGAGGAGTGACAATGATGTTATCAGGACCTTTATAAACATTGCTTGCATGTTCAGCCTCTTTCCATGCCTTGTCTTCTGCACGTTCCCACTGATCGAGCCAATCTCTTGCGGTCATGCACTTTGGAGTATCTATTTTTTCTAGGGCTCCCCTATGTAATGGATGATCCATTGATAAAAATCTTTCATGTCCCGATACATGTTTCTTCAATGAACTAGAGTATCTTGATGTGATTTGGGCACCGCAACGTACACAAACATATTGACCTTTAGTTTTATAAAAACAATTTGTATTATCGATGCAATTTTCATATAAAAAATGCCCTCAAAATAAATAAAAAGAACAAGAAGATACTGTTACATATGCTAAGACCAGGATAGTCATGCATTGTCCACATTAATATAGCCTTCAGTGTAAATCTTTGCTCCCTAGATGTTCTCTTAGAGATATCTACCATGGAAACACCACTCCATAGAGTTTTCAAGTCATCAATTAAGGGTGATAGATATATATCAAAATTTTTAGGTTGTGAAGAGCCTGCAATATCAAGACTCAGCATTATTAAAGACTCCTACTACATTTTATATAAAAAAAAAATGAATTCCTAATAGGACTAAATGAATTGCACAAACATGTCATGCTCAAGATCATATGACCCCGTTTGATGGACTCATGTGGATGGATGTTGTAGTTTACAAGCATGATTGGCCATGTGGACCACGAGGCTGTCCATTGCAAAAAAGGATTGAAACCATCTGTTGCGAGACCAAAGTGAATATGTCTTGGATCATTTTGAAATTCAGACCATCTGTTATTTATAAATCTTCATGCCTCCGAATCAGCGAGAATACGCATAACTCCATCAGAACTACAGTTATTCACATGCCAATCCATCAAGGTAGCAATATCCTTTGTCCTAAACATGTGTTTAAGTCTAGGAATTATAGGAAAATACCGCAATACCTTGCATGGAATGGTCGAGCCTTGGACATCTTTACGGTACGTCGACTCGTTACATTTACGACAATGAACCATATCCTTGGTGTCCTTATAATATAAGGTACATTCGTTTGGACATACATGGATGTTCTCGTACTCAAAACCAAGCGCCTTTATGAGCTTACGTGCTTCAGAACGACTAGAAGGAACCTTATTTTCAGGAGGCAATATTTTGCAAATAAGTCTGCATACACAAATATATGATGATTAAGCCAACAAAGATAAACAATAAAATTTCATATGTTCGAGAATTAAGAGTTAGGAAGGGAAGGAAGAACCTTAATATTGCATTGACTACAACATTTGATATGTTATATTGCCCTTGCAAGTTGAGGAGGCCCTAGTTAAATGTCAATCTCGATATTTTGCAACGCTCGTATAATTTTGTTTTGGCATCCTGGATTATCTGGTCATCAAAGTATTCAGCTGGATCTAACTCAATGACTTCATCAACCTCAGGGACGTGCATATCTTGTTTGTCAATGTCATTATCAATGCCTTGCACGAGAAACTCAAGTTGAGCATGCTCGTACAACAAATCTTGAGTCGTCTCATCATAAGCATGACTAGTGTTTTGTTCCACATTCCCATTAACTATAGGATTTTCTCATGCAATCTTTTTCATATCATCACGGTGGAACTTTTATATACGAGGAGCATCTGGTACCCCCACCAAAAGAATCGTTTATTCAATATGTCAAGAATACCCTTACTTTTAAGCCATTAACCATTTTTTGCAAGCATTATGTTTGAAATCTAACCACTAGGTATAAAGTTGCCACAACAATAAGTAGGAGCATATGAATTGAATAAATAAAGAAAGAAACAAATGAAAGAATAGCATTAAGTGCACTTTGAATAGCATTAAGTGTTGCACATAGAATCTAAGCATTAGGCTTGATGGTGTTAAGTATGCACAACATTAAGTATGAGTACATGTTTGAAAAAATAAAGCAAAGGAAATGAAACAAGAACAATAATATTCAGATTTAATAAGATAAGTATCATTAATATCAAGTAGCGATTTATTAAAAATGAAAGTTTGTTTTAAAGAATTAAAAGTTTTTATCTCTACAAAAGCCAATCAAGTACAGTCTCATGGAATTTATAGTCCAAAAATAACTCATCACCCTCTCTGAGGCTCTTGATAGCAACAACCATAACAAAGTGCTTACACATTCTTGTCATGAACTCCTCGCAATCATTACTTCTTTCTTCGAACATGCAATTGATGATATTTTTATTGGCACCACAACTGCTAATCAACGTCGCTATATTGCCATGTTCTTCCACATGACCATCACTATAAGATCTCTTGTCCTCATTGTACTCTGATCTAATTTCCATAGTGCATGCATTATTGTTGCAACTGTATACCATCATAGAAAATGAATAATATGTTAATGCCTCCCACTCGGATGCACTATACTCTGGACCTCCATAGATCATCAAAGGGACAACTGAATTATATCCAACACGAAGATTTTGGGCAATGAATAATCCCCTTCCAGATCCAGGGAGCGTAGACTGCTTTATTACATATCGACGACTCCAATAAGTGAATATGTCACCTAAATTGGGCAATGGACCACTAAATAGACCTAATTTTTGTCAATCTACATGTTTTAATAATCTCTCAATGTGACGCGGCATTGGTAAATCAGGTATATCACACCCCACAACTTGGTAACTACTTCTACTAGGTACATTTATATGGCTTGATCCACATGTCTCATAGTGGGATGCACTTTGTGCAGAATCTATTTCATCATCATCTCCAACATCTCGAAACTCCCCTCAAAAATTGATTATGGCTCGTTGTGTTGAGGTATGTTTAACCATATAATGTTTTTCTAAATAAAAGACTATGTATTTAACTAAAAACATCTATTCATCTCAACATGCTAGATAATATAAACCTATAATAAATCAAATTATTTACTAACCTGTCCATCTAGTGGTGTTGGATTGTAGGGCATGCCAAAACTCCTACAAAAGCTTTCAGAAGCGCCCCAATAAGTATCATTTGACTGCAAGCCGCTCAATCATCGTAGATAACGATTGTGTTGCTCCACACATGACTGACACCAACAAGGTTCAAACTCACCAGCATGGTGTCCTCGATGTGTCTTAGCTGCGCTGGCTGGGAGCAAACCTGCATCTATCAACTCTTTTATCCTCCTCCCCCTAGTACTAGGAGGCAGATTGTTAAAAAGTTTGGGATCCATACCAAGCGCCCATCAGAGCGCCTAGGAGAAGAGGAGCATAAGAAGAGAGCTGAAATAATCAGATTTAAAATTGAAATAAATGGCTATATTATTTGTCATGCATGACAATTGTCACGTATGATAAAGCTTTGTCACGCATGACAAAGGTTTGTCACGTCTGACACTCAAGGCCCCCAAAATTTAAATCACATTAATAATCACTATGGAAACCACTATGAACGTGGTTTGGTATACAAACATTTCATAACGTCAACAAAAACCATGTGCCTTCTATGCTTTTGTAAAGTCATTGTTAGTTTAATCATAGTTCTTATACTAATTTTATATCTTACATTAGTTTCTTGAAATTATTACTAATTTAGGGGACGGTTTTTAAGCATACATTATGATATTATAATTTTGGATGATTTCACCTACTAGTTATTATTATCATGCAAGTTTTTTTAACATAGTTTTGATGCTCTCAAGTCTTCTTAGTTGGTTCAAAAACCATGTTCAATTTTGCAAGTGCGTTATGGTTAATAAAAGCCTATTACACCAGTTCATGCTATTGCTTTTATTATATGCTTATTTCAGCCCTTAAAATCACTACTAACTTTGAGCATATTCTTTAGTATTAACTAGCAATTCAATTGAATTTATGTAACTTATATTTATTATTAATACAATCACTATGGAGTCGCCTTTGGATATAATTGGGTTTTGACAAGCAAATCTAAGGTTAATGATATGTTATGAAGCTACATCATATTTAGATTATTCACAAATTTTGTATAATCAAGAGGACTTTTAACACCATGATGTTCAGAGGCTAAATAGAATGCTTAGGAAGGAAGGAAGGAAGGAAGAAACTTTTAATGTCCACGGAACCCAATCGGGTTATGGGACCACAAGTACAAAACGGGACCGAAGTCCCTAACCAGAACAAGGGCCGAAGCCCACAGAATAAAACATATCACCATGGCCCAGATTAAAAACCACCTGGGAAAAAACTGTTGCCAGGATAATTACACGTCCAAAAATCCATGCTATTGCAAGAAGCAACAAGCATACCTCCAACAGACAAGACTTCACCAAACGCCTCCGAACCGTAGCCTCTTCACAATCAATTGTCTTTGGAAAACAGACGCCTTTAACGCCAATCGCCCGTGACGCCAGGGAAGGCGGGCGCCGAAACCGCCAGTGGAAATCGCCCGGGGAGGTGCCTCCTCACTAAAGCTCCACCGATCTGGGCATGCTCAGCGCGAAACGCCAGCGGGCGGCCCATCCATCATCGCTCCTGTGCCGCCATCCGTCGCTCGCCCGGACAACCCTGGCGCCAAAGGCCCGCGGCCGGGGTCGGCTGCCAGCAAAAAGGAAGAGGAAAGGCATTCAAGTTGCTCAATATACTAGTGCCAATATATCTAAATGTGGAAGTTATACCTAGTATATATCCTTTCTGTGGAAAGGTCCTAGAAACATATATGGTAAGTGAAGTGTTGTTCTCATTGGGCTTTGTAAAATCATTGAGTGCAAATTGATTCCCCTACTAGGGGTAGAAAATTTTGAAAAATCTTGGAAATTGAATGATAGACAATCATCAAGAGCACGACGAAACTAAAGAATACAAGATAAAATTTGGTTTATTTGCCGCTTCATCTATTAGGCAAAGGTGGAAAAAACTGGCGAATGCTTCTCATCCGATGACCCTCCCCCTCGTGGTTTTTTGAGAAAAAACTTTAATGAGAAACGCTCTCGAGGAATGCCGGTGGCGCTCGAACCACAACAGAGATAACTTGAAAACATTGTGGCAAGCAAATGATTAAAGCACGACCTTGCACACTCTGACAACCACGAGACCTTAAAGCATCACCTGCAGAGTCAAGGCCCGTTAGGGAGTTAAATGCCTCAAGCAAGAATGCGCACCATTATTTGATTCATGATTATTGAATGGCCAAAGCTAACTCAAGATCATCCCAGGCCTAATGTTTTGTATTGTTTTGCATTGCTCTAGAAGAAAATTTGAGTTTTAGTTAATTCATATCAAGCCCATATCAAGCTTACTACTCAAGATAATGACTCAAATTTAGTTAGCTTATTACCTTTACTTACAACTGAGAATAAGATTTTTGTATCTTGGATTATAGCTTATAATTAGCACAAGATTTTATGGCTCTTGACAGAATCATAATCTAGTGTATATGTGTAGAAATTGCTCTCACATGTGGTTCCTTCCTTCCTTCCTTCCTTCCTTGCACAATAATTTCAAGGGCTTATAAAATAATAAAAGTGTGACCCGTGTCAATTACTGTGGAGAATGGTAAAAGCCTGACCCTTGTAGTTCCATGGCATTTATCCTATGCTTTTGCCATATAGAGGTGATAGTTTTTTGGGCAAATTATAAAAATACCCCAAATTTATTGCGTAATTGCAAAAATACCCCTAATTGTCTGAAAATTGTAGAAATGCTCTTCCTCTGCCAGATCTGCCCTTTTTCCTTAAAATACTTATAAAGATTGTCATAAAGAAACTTTGGATCCTTCTTCTGATTCAAAAGCACAATTTTTGAAGTCCTGGATGATTTTTGGCAGCTGCTTCTTACCCTGCAACCCCGATCGAAAGTCCTGCTAAAAAGGTTGGGTGGTTTCGATATTCAAAAGAGGAAAATCACGTGATGCAAGCAATTGCAGAACGATTCTGGTTACTATGAATGGAGAGATTTTGAAGCTTATTTCATATTTGCACTACACAAGGTTTCACTGGCGGCTCTATAAAGATTCCTTGCCGGTTTCCTTTTAGCAACATGATCCAACATGTAAGTTTGAGCTGCATTCTGTAAAAAGCTTATTTGATTCGTTTTGCTCAGGCTGCATGTTGGAGAAGGTAATCTGGTGATCATCGGGTGATCATGAAGGAGAAAAATATGGCTTTTGAAGTATTCTTCTATTAGCATCTACATTTGTGAACCAAGCAAAAGCTATCTGTAATGTCACAAATGTCGTATTTTGCTGAATTAATTTCTATTGTGCAGAAATTTATGGCAGGTTACATATCCATGCTCTCATGCACATAAAAAACGATGCTCATATTCTCCTTAAAATCCCCCATAAAAAACCCCTTAAAATCCCCCTTTTCGTGGAATGGACATGATTTTCAGAAACGGGGTATTTGGCCACAATCCCCCCATTGTGATCTTGTAGATTGATATCCCCTTATTTGAATTTTTTTTATATCCCCCATTGCCATATGCAATGGTCATACCCCTTTTCTCACAAATAATGTTCATACCCCTTTCTAGGAACAATCCCCCTTTGTGATTTTGTAGTTTAATATACCCTTATTCCGTTCATACCCCTTATTCCGTTCATACCCCTCTTCTCAACCATCCTCCTTTTATGTTTTCATACCCCTTTCTAAGAACAATCCCCCTTTGTGATTTTGTAGTTTAATATATCCTTATTCCGTTCATACCCCTTATTCCGTTCATACCCCTCTTCTCAACCATCCTCCTTTTATGTTTAATATCCCCTTATGTTTAATATCCCCTTATTCCATTCATACCTCCAACACATAACAACCATTGACATTAACAACCAACACATAACTACCATTGACATTAATTAACACAACCATTGGGTCCAACACATTTAAATTAAAATCCCCCTTAAACCCCCTTTGGTTTGGGTGCATATTCACACGGGGGTGACTCCGGGCAACGAGAGCTGTTGGATAGGCATATTCACCCCTTATTCCTTAATCTACACCGTAGTAAAGTTCCTCGTTTGTGGGGTATGCAAGTACAAAATTTGCTATACTGTATAACAAGATTCGCAAAATACTATAAGATTTCAAGCGGAATACTATATGGTGTTGATTTCGTACGTGCAAAAATACAATTATGAGGGGCTCTCACCCCTACATCACCCCGTGTGAATATGCACCCAAACCAAAGGGGGTTAAGGGGATTTTAATTTAAATGTGTTGGACCCAATGGTTGTGTTAATTAATGTCAATGGTAGTTATGTGTTGGTTGTTAATGTCAATGGTTGTTATGTGTTGGGGGATTTAATTTTTATATGTTGGATGTTAATGGTTTGTGTTGCAAAAAAAAATTTTTGGCCCCTTGGGGGCCTTAGGGACGTCACCCAGGGTGTGACAAAAATTTTAGAATTCAAACCAGAAAAAAACTAGAATTCATTTGAGGCTTTCATCACCTATAGCTTTTGAATTTCATCACAATAAAACAAATAAAACATACGTAAAAGTTACCATACAGATAGAGCAGATTGATCCCATTATTCTGAAAGTCATAAAGTTTGCAACACCCATACACAAACATTTTTCAACTGGAATTTAATAGCAGCCTTTGGCCTCCATGGATTCTTGTGGTGAGAAACCAAAGTGGGAAACTTTTCTGCTTGTTAGCACAAGGATCTAGAAGCCTTGGAATTTGCTTGATAACTGCCTTAAAATCTAAAAATGCATGGTAATTTTTTGCAAGCTTCATTCGGAATGAGCCATAAAACAATATCCAATAGCGCAATCCTGTATTAATCAGCTGGTAGGATGTGAAAGCCTACCAAACCCGGCCAAAAAATTGCTGTTTTAGCATAAATAACTTATCCAAACATATCCATATCATACATTATCAAAAAGATCTCGGAGAGAGCTTTCCAACGCAATAAAAATCATCTGAAACCGAGCTCTAGATCAAAAGTTATGATAAGAAATGTGTTGCCGGCAGGGAAACTGCACTACATGCGTCCTTCAAGCCCTTCATGTGCCCATTATGCACCACACACACACACAAAAAGAGGGCTTTTGTTGTGAGCCATTGGTTGTTGCCCATTATGCACCACACACAAAAAAAGAGCTTTTGTTGTGAGCCATTGGTTGTTGACCATTATGCACCACACGCACAAAAAAAGGGCTTTTGTTGTGAGTCATTGGTTGTTAACCATTGAAAAAAAAAAGGCTAAAATCAATGGCTCAGAAATGGTGCACTCTAGATGTACGCATTAGTACATCCATTTGAATACATCACGAAATCATAGGAAAACCTTAGTGAAAAGCGTACAAAAACACAAAGAAAACCCCATGTTATTATGCTACATATTCCTTTTCCGTTCATACTCCTTTTATGTTTAATATCCCCTTATTCCGTTCATACCCCTCTTCTCAACCATCCCCCTTTTGTGACCTTGTATTTAATATCCCATAGGCCGATTGGTCTCCGTGGACGATACAAACAATTCTATTCTATTCTATTATATTCTATTCTTTTTTTATTTTGTAGTTTTATTTTGTAGTTTACTTAGATCAGATAATAAAGCATATGAAGATGTAGATTTGAATGCAGATAGGACAGAATTGATGTGGATTCTATAAAACAAATTATGTTCCATACAAAAAAAAAAGAAAGAGAAACTGAAAATTATATGCAATTTCTTAATACCAAGACCATGAATATAGAAAGAACAAGTCAGTAAATCAGTCTATTAAGAGATCAAAGATCAGTACATTAGTCATTCCTTATAGCCTGCCAACTATGAGCTGACATCGAAAAACAAATCAGATACACAAAACCCCACTTGGTGAGCATTTGTTTTGGCAGCCAACTCAGAATTTTGCTCTAGTAAGTGCTTTACTACTAGATCTAGCTTCTCTAATTGACTGAGGTTTCGAATACCTTTAAAAGGTTTCTTATATTCAAACAGGTATCTATGCTTATAATTATCTCTTGACCATGGTTGTCTTATCTTATGCATCTTAATATAAGCTTTCCAACTCACTTTCAGGTAGACAAGAGTTCGGAGGAGTCAGGCATGTGTTCAGCAATGCTATGGAACAAGTCATAGATCCTACATCGAAAAAGACCCTAGCAGAATACTTGGACGTTCTTCAACAATGGCAAAAGATCAACAAATATTGATGTTTTAGAGAACTTTGGTCTCAAAGGAGAAAGCTTTTTATGGGAGCTTCAACGGCTCTATGGGTTTCGCCCACATGAAGATCTCGTCTTTGACTTATTTCATGTATTACTGATAGGAGCAGTGAAGTTCTTCATCAAGAAACTTATGGCTCTCCTCGAAGCAGACAATCAACTTCTTTTGAATTTAGATCAAATTGTCCAAGAAATTTATAATGTTGTCCCAAGTGAGCTTCGTAAAGGGCACTGGTCTGCTCAACCCAGCAAATACTATAAAGGATTCAAAGGTGAGGATTATCAGAAGTTTGCTCAGTGGTGTTTAGCAGAAGTGCTAAGGAGATTTCTAGATCATGTTATCCCAGGTAATTAATCTCATTTATATGTCTAGATTTTTATTTTTATTTTTACTCATATATACTCTGCAGTCGAAGTGAAGCAAATTGGAATTTTTCTTGTAAAGTTTGTCCATTTCTTCTTCGGATGGAGTCGAGTTCATGGATGCTCAGAGCATGATCTCAGTAGGATGAGAAAGGTGCTTGCATCTTGATGGGTAAAATCCGAGCAGCAATTTGGATGTAATGCATCTCCAAAGCAACATAATCTTGGTGAGTTCATCAAAAATTTTATTCTTAGTAGCATAACATTCTTAAATTTTTATTCTCACTCTACAGGAGTTGGTGAAGTCATTGATGATATTTTGAGGCATGGACCTCATGATGGCACCTGGTGTTTCCCTCAAGAGCGAGATGTGAAGATCCATAAGCAAGTGAAGACCAACAACTTGGAAGTTGAACTTACCTATATGAGGTATGCGCGTTACCTTTTCACCACAACTTTCCTTGAAGCCGAAGAAGGCAATCCTATTGAGTACACTTTGAAAGAGGTACATAAGTACATTTGGCTACCAGTTGGCATTCGAGACCATAGGAAAGGAATTATTGGAGTGCCATTAGTAGAAGTGGCTAAAAGCATTATGGATAAGTTAGAATACCTTCCAAATCATTGTGGCTGCAAGGAGGCCATTACCAAGAAGGGCATAGTTATAGGATCAGCGAGGAGTGAGCAAAAAGGGGTGATTATAGACTTGACTGGTGTGATGGAGCTGAATGGTTTACATGATCAAACACTTATGAAGAGGCAAAGTTACAAGTTTAAGAAGGTTCTTTTCTGTGGAACAATCTATAAAGAAGGAGACTATATGTCATCACAAGAGTTAAGTGAGGAAAACCATATAGAGCCCAAGGGTAATATATCAACAATCTTTGTTCATGAATCTGTTGGAGAGCTAAAGAGTTACTACTATCGAGGTAACAAAGATCCATTTACAGAGGCATGGATCCTTTCCTTAGATATAGCCTTTGGAAAGACCATGTTTATTAACTCTCTAGTTCAAACGTTCATCCCTGTGCCATACGATGATACAAAGATTCTAGGGTATGAGCTAATTCAACCACTTACGGACCAACATGTAATCTTTTGACTAGTATAATAAGTATTAATAAGATTACTGCAAAGGTTTAAATGTTACTAGTTATATTAGTGGTGTTCTCAAATTGGCAATCTAAAGCAACACCCACTTTTTAAAGCAAGAATCACTGAAATGTCATCGATCCGCGTAGCGGATCGACATTCTTGCGCAAGACGAGCATGCATGCATTACATGCGTCGCATACATGCATCGCATACATTTTTAAGCCATTCATCGTGTTGGGGGATCACTATTTATTGCAGAGTTCTTCATCGACTTTTCATCGGCGCTTTCTCATCTCTCAGCAGTATCCATGGCTCCACCCCCCCTCCTTAGAATTGTTATTTATATGTTCATATTTGTTATCATTGTCGCGTGGCACGTGTGACCAGCCCCTCGCTTTTTCGAGGTGTAAATATTTTTTTGTCGGCGTGGCACGCTAGCGTGAGCCCCCTCGCTTTTTTTTTTTCTCTATTCGTTTTTCGTTGGTGATGTGCGGTCCAGCGTGATCTTGGCGACTTGTTATTCTCTCGTGGGCGTGGGTTTTTTTATTGGGAACGTTTAGCAGCCCTGCGTTGTCCAAGCCCCTTGCCGAGATTTTATCGCTAGGGTTTTCCCTCGAAACCCGAAAAGGCGGGTTTTAATCCGGCGATAAGCTCGGCGGTACACTAGCCAACATCTCAGTAGCACACAATTTTATTTGGGGTCCGTGTGTTATAACCGGATATTCCCTATGTTTTTCGGTTTTTGGGTAGCTGCGATGTGTGCGACTACCCACCCTCTACTATTGTAGAAAAAATTGCTGAGATGAATGAAAAGCCTACCTAGGGATGTTGTTGTTTTCATGCGAGTCACAGAGCAAGAATATTAACTTAAATATAATCCTCATCCTCCCTTTCCTTCATTCCCTTTTCATGTGAATCCCCATTTCTCCTCATCCCCATTCTCATCCCCCCATTCTAAATTGCAATTCCCCCATTAGGCCCTCATTACCCTTACTAATCTTATCCCCCATTCTAAATTGCAATTCCCCATTGTAAATTGCAATCCTCTATTGCTCTCTCATTACCCCTACTAACCACGGCTACCCCATTTCTCGTAGTCCCCATTCTTCATTTTTTTTAGAAATCCTCATATTCTAAATTGCAATCCTCCTATTACTCCTTCATTACCCCCAGTAGCCTGACTACCCCATTTCTCCGCATCCCCATTCTTCATCTCTTCTGAAAAAATCCCACATTCTAAATTGCAATCCCGCATTACTCCCTCATTACCCCTATTAACCCTAACTACCCCGTTTCTCCTCATCCCCCATTCTTCATTTTTTTTTAAGGAATCCCCATGTTATAAATTGCAATCCCCTTATTACTCCATCATTACCCCTAGTACCCTGACTACCCCATTTCTCCTCATCCTCCATTCTTCATTTTTTATAGAAAATCCCCATGTTATAAATTGCAATCCCCCTATTACTCCCTCAGTACCCCTAACATAGAACTAAAATCCTCTTCTCCTCAAAAAATGATCCTTTGCTCGTCAATCCCCCATTATGTGGGCATCATTTTTGATGTGATGGTCTCTTAGAGCATAATAATTTTATGCAAAAAGTACATTAGTGGCAAGGTTGATGCACTTAGTTATTTTGAGTATGTGGTAGATTAAGTTGGGACTACACCAATTTGGACAGAAATAGTGGAGCTTAAGCCTATATGGGTTAATAGAATAGAATAGAATAGAATATGATTTTATCGTCCACGGAGACCAACTGGCCTATGGGACCCAAGTACAAAGAGAGAGCAGCAGGCGTATTACTACCAGGATTAAAAAACCCCCGCCCCGAAGGGTTTTCGGGGGAAAAACCTTAGTAGCAATAAGGATGCTGACGCACAGTTATATACATAATCACAAGTACAGCTGAGGTTAATGTCGGACGGGGGCATAACTGAAGTCCACAGATCCATTACCTCCTCGAGGTCTGATCCCAACAAGCCTCCACAGGCCGTGCTCGGTAGCTCATGCAAGGCGATGGGGCACAACTAACCGAGCATCCGAGGCCCGGATATGCCGGTACGCACAGCACGGAGGGCGTGACTTTCATCCTCAATGGCCTACGCTGACAACACCGGCGGACTCTGTCCCTCACGCTGCCCTCGAATCCATCTCCCTGCCTCAATGCGGAGGTGGTATGCACTGTCGCGAATGGAAGCAATCACCCCTGCGCTTTTTCATGGGTAGATGGGTGCGCAGGTAGTGGAGTGGGCCCTCGTGAGCATGGGATTAACTCGCTGCTCGATAATTTGCCACCTTGACATGTGACAGGGCTCTGATCCCAACCATGAAGCAAGCATCCAAATACGCTTCAAAGGGAGTTCGTTCCTTCGTGTATGCACCGGTCCACATCGTGCCTCGCACATTCCATAGCGAGAACCACTTCGCGGGCTTTGAGTCGCCTGGGCCCATCGCCACTTGCCAAAGCAAGGTTGGGCAGCCGGGCTTCATCCATAGCCACCACCTTACGGAAGTAAATAATGTGGACGTTCCAGTAGCGACCCTCAGAATGGAAGGAAGCCTGTCTCCTGGAGCAAGATCGATATGGGACCGTGGACTTCACTCCCAAAGGTCTTACCCGGGCCAAGAAGGCCTTCAGTACACCTTCTAGATCGTTCCAAGTGGTGAGGGATATCACTGGCCCCCACACTTCTGCCCCATAGAGGAGGACCGGTTCAACCAAGGCCCTGAACAAGTGTGCCTGGTGACCCCATGCATACAGCTCTGCCTTGTAACTGTTGTTTTGCATTGCATCACGGGGCTTTCCGGCTGCGGTGACCCGTAACGATGGATGCATCCCGGTGTGTGGTAGTAGAAAACTCAATGCCCAAATACTTATAAGATCGAGCCACCTCCACTACACCTTACAGTAGTAAGTGAATGAGGGAAGGCGTGGGTGCCGGGATGATGGGACCAGCAGCACCCTTGTCTTGGCCAAGTTAACTCTCATGTCAGTGAATTGGCAGAAAGTGTCCAAAGCATCCAGGTGGCGTTGCATGTCCTCCGGGTATATGCAAAGCGGTCAACATCATCAGCATATATGAGTTGCGGATTATGTGGTGCATCAACCGAGTGCCTCCCCCGTGCTCGGGCTACCCATTCTTCTAGCTGGTCAATGTACAAGCCGAAGAGCGTCGAGGGATAGAGGGCAGCCACCGGCGCAAGCACCCCAATGCTACTAACAACGGGCTTCCCCGACGGTTATTGAGACGACCAGGAGCAAGCCTGCATATAGTCTCAGTATATAGCGATTCGCAAGTCGGCCGGGGTCCCTAGCTGTCTCAATCTATCCCACAACTTAGCCCGAGGCACCGTGTCAAAAGCCTTTGCGAAATCCACAAAACAACGATGCAGTCTCGGCGTTGATTCCGGCTATCCTCTATGAGTGTTCGCAGAGTGAAGATATGGTCAATAGTAGAATCCTGCGGGAAGCTTTACTGCGTGAGAGCCCGCACTTCTCCATCCTCTACCCAAAGTGTCGGGCCACGCTCAAGAATCCCACAAACAACTTGGCAAAGACAGAACCCGACCATAATGGTAATGCGATGGTTGGCTGGGCTGTGGGGTCCCCGCTTTGTATATGGGCACAACTCTACCGGTAGTCCGGTCATGGGGAAGCCTTCTTGCAATGCCCTGCTGAAGAGTCTTTGTGAGAGAACCGGCATCATTGGGGGCCCGACCCACTTGAGAAGCTCTGCCAAGATACCATCCAAATCTGCGCCTTCACGATGGCTTAGGCGTTGCGGTGCGCATTATGACATCCCCTTCGGTAATGACCAGTGCTAGGGCCTGTCTGCGGGAGGTACCGGGTGCCCGGCTTCCCATTGGGTCATACAGGGCCGCAAGTATCTCACCCATTGTTCCGGGGTAATATTTCCTGTGGGCTGTGCAGGCTTACTCAAGACCTTTCTCTAGAAGGTCCTAGGGTGGCGGTCTAGTAGACCGAACATCTGTTGCTGGTGCTCCGCAAGGTACCTGGCTTTCTTGGTCTTGAGGAAGGAGCGGTATTGACGGACGGCCTTCGGGCGAATGGTGGGGTCCAGCACTTGGCGGAGCCATCGAAGGAAGTTGTTCTATAATGTGGAAGGGTATTAGGAATACCCATGTCCTATTGCTATTGTGGCAGAAATGTGCAATTTAGGACACTGCATCAGAACATAGGCGTGCCTCAGAATCGCGAAAAGCCATATGTGGACAAGAGACGTAAAACCCTAGATTTGGCTAAAGGTTAGTCTTTTGCATTTAAAAGTAATAGAAGAAGCGTTAGACCGCATTCAAGCAGTTGTACCTCAAGTAACTCATGAGGACATGAGTTGAATTTTACAAGGGAAGAATGTAACGAACCTAGTGACCTTGGGGGTATGGTTTTAGCAAACTTATTTTTATCTAAATATTGTGTAATGTTAAGGGGTCCTATATTGGCTTTTCAAACTTGGTGAGCACCATAAAAGCGGGGCTACCAAAATCATAACATGTGTTGCGAATATCGGAAATCCCAATTTGCCTGATTAAGGGAAGCCATGCAAAATCCGGCACCCCAGCATGCCGAATGGGCATCTGGCGAGATGCTCTGGCAGCAGGATAGATTGCCAGGTGGAGATTTGATCACCTGGGCAAAGCTTATATAAGAGGAGGGAGGAGCTGGCCGAATGGGAGAAGGAGGTGGAGAAGACAAGAGAACCAGAAGCTGGATGCAAAGGAGGCACAGATCGATTTGGAGCAGAGGCATATCTGAAGAACTAAGGTGGGGATTCTATTGGTGTGAGGATTGGGTTGTGATTTCTGATTTTTGTGAATCATGGAAGAGGCAGAGCCATCTCTGGGAGCCGATTGATAGCCTATCTCTGTAATCTGCCATACAAACTGATTGGGTCATCTGAATCCTGCTCCTTGCTGTAGAAAATCGGCCATGTGGCTGCAGGAAACCATTTTTATCTCATGGAAACTCTGTCAAAGAAGAGAGCAAGTTGGAGGAGCTGGGAGCTGGCCGCCTTGGTTGCCGTTGCTCTTCCTGTTGCTGTAACTTTTTTTTAAGGGGGATACCGAGGTCCGGTATCCACATACATAGATATTAAATTAGTGTTTAAGGTTTGAACCATATTAAATCATTTATCAACACGTTCTAAGCTATTAAAACTATTCCTTTGGGTTTTGCCATTAAAGTTAAAGCCTTAGGGCCTTAAGTTGAGTCTTGGAGTTCCTACCATCAATAAACCCTGTTAGGCAATAAATCTTATGATGCCGAAATCCTATCTAGCCGGGAACCTTGAACTCTCCTCTTGAGAAACTTAATCATATGCCATGTCTTGGAATTTGGTAAACTAGTACAGTTGTATGAAACTATCTGTCTTGCTAGTCTCTGACGTGGAATGTTTGTACAAGTACATAAGTTTGAGATGGGTTTTTCCATGGCTTGGGTCACTTGGTAGAATTTATAGAAAAGCTAGGGAAGAGAAGTAGGGAATTGAATGGAATATTAGTATAGCTAAGGGAATCATTGGTAAATGTCAAATGTGTGATGCTGAGGGAAGAGAGGTCTTGAACGGCATGAGAGCTTCTGGCCATAGTGGAGCCATAGGACCTTATGAGCTTAGTCGGAAGCATGTTTATGTCCAGTGGTAAACAAGTTAACTATTAGAATGAACCATAATCAAGATAAGTTGCTATATTCTAAGCTATTGAACATAGCTTTAGGTTATACTTAGGGGGCAGCCCAAAACTATTGTGCCATGCCTTTTATTGGTGGGAGGGCTCGTTGTGTATGTATCTCCATGGCATTGTTGATAACCTATCTATCTTGACCTGTATGCTGGCCATTGTGGCATGTGTTTATTTGTGCGCCTAGATAGCTAGTATATGAATTAAGTATGAAGACTCTTACGAACCTTTTTAAGATATCTTACTATAGGGTGGGATCATAGAGTTCTTTGCTCCAGGGTTGTACCATTGTATATGGCCTAGTTCACGGAAGCTTTGAGAATAGAGGCTAGCTTGATAACCATACCATAGAAGGTATACCGCCAGTATTTTGTTAGAGTAGCATGCGGATTCTATGATGCTAGAATAGATGGCGCATGGGTGTTGTGTGACCTCGAGCCGATGCCGCATCTGTGGTAGGGCAAAGCCTTTTGGGGCGCGTGTCGGAGATATGATTCAAGACCGGTCGATAACTGGTAGTCCCTGGAAAACTTCCCCTAAGCTTAATTTTGTCTTCTAAAAGCTTATGAACAAGCATGGATGTGCTTGACTCACACCAATTCTAAGAGTTGATGGGTGGCAAGAAGTAAATCATATCTACTCTACTCCGACTAATGTTATTATGGGTGTTGTGATCTCTTTTGCTATGGATATGGTAAGGACCATCTTGTGGTACTAGACGTCATGATGAGGTAGAAGGAATGTCATTATCTCTAGACATTGGTTTGATTAAGATATTACATGAAAGTTATGGTTGCTTATGTTCATGTTCTTGCTTTGAGATGTGCAATGAGATGTTGTCACTTGGTTATGAAATATCTTGATGAACCTCATTCTATTGTATTGCATTGTTCTGCGGTTATTCTTGGAAGTAAGATGCATGAGGATTCTATGATATCTCGTATTGGATAAACCTAAAGGTTATTGGTGATATTCTATCTTGTAAAGTCATGATAAGTGAGGTTGCATCTTGCACTGCAAACGGACCATCTTCGAAGGGGTGGAATGGCCGTGAGACTCCGCATCCGTTCTAGATGGCTAGACGAATGTCATGTTGCATTTACGGCCCACCTTCGGAGGGGTGGGGTGGCCGTGTAACTCCGCATCCGAGCCAGATGGCCTGACGGATGAGTTGAAACCTGTACGTACAGATGGAGAGAGTGGTCTCCTTGGGGTCGCAACCCAAGGATTACGCTTGGCATATGTGCATACATACGTACGATTGATGAGAACGTAAACATGCTTGTAGCCTGAGTTCTAACTAATGCAGGGGCATAGTGGAGCAGGTAAAATGGTTGTTGTTCTTATCTTTGATGGGTATGCTAGATTACTTTGTGGATGATGTTATACGCTAGATTGCTTTGTGGCTGATGTTGTGGATGCTCCCGAAATGTTTCCTCCCCACTTAGTCCTTGTGGACTAACCCCCTTGTGTTGTTTGTGTATGTTTAAGATGGTACGTCCTGAGCTGAGAATGCAGTATTCGAATGGAGAGTTTAGGGATGAGGGTGCGACAGTAGGAGCATTTTCCAGAGTCATCCTCGGTGACTTATAAGGAGGACTTGTTGAGCTAATAGAAGTTGTTAGCATGCCAAACTCAGATGAGCTTGGTCTTGTATGTAATTATCTGATCAATGGGACTATACTTTATTGAGCAAGTATACGAGTATCTTGGATGTTTAACTTAGATGTTAAATGTGTCGGTGCAACGGCCTAGGCCAAGGGGCTAGATCCGTTACACTTCCCTGCAGTGGAGGTCCATATTTTACCATATCTGCTCCAGTTTTTCAGGTTGATCGAAAATCTAGCAGGAATTTGTTAGACTTAATTCTTCCTTCAATTCTTTCTGAATCCTTCGATTGCTTGTGGAATCTCTTAGGTTGCTGCAATACCTGGCTCTGGAAAAATGCATGTTTCAAGCTAACACATGGCTTATATAGAGGCAGTTACGATTTGGTACATTGTTGCATCTCCGCTGCACGGATGCTGGTTTCAATGGAGATTATATGATAACAGTTGTGGCCCTGCATCCTAGTAGGAGCAGGTAATTAATGCAAATGCTTCTGGGTCCTGTATCTTAAGACATTGAACTTCGTTATATCATTCTCATTCATACATTCTAACGTTGCCTTTTCTGGAGACTAGAGGAAGGAAGGCAAGGGACGACTCGTGTATTTCAAGATCAAATTAAGAACTACGATTGAATTAACAACTGCTTAGATAATCTTTAGATGACATATTTAATAAAATTTGGACTTACTCAAATCTAATAGTTATCCTTCAAAGATGTCATGATAAGATTATATGTATTTTTAACTCTTATTAATTTTTATAGAATTTACTGTTTATCTTCAAATAAAAAGTATGATAGTTAAAAGTTTAAAATTATATTTTAGACTAATTTTTACTTTAAATCTATTTAAAATTAAATTTTCATCCAAGATGAACTCTATCTGATTAAAATGTTATGGTTTTTAAATGTTTAAAGAAAGTTTAAATGAAATGAATCAAATAATTATGTTTATGTTTTAACTAAAATAGTTTGAATAATTTTTTTAATTAATTTTTAATATATCTTTATTTCATCAATAATAAACTATTCAATATTTTTATTAAAACATGAACTTTATCTTTTGATTAGTTTTAATCTAGTACTTTTTTAAAGTATTTTTAAAGTGTTAAGAGTTTATAAATTATGAAATTCTCATATAATTTTAAGTCAATCACTTATCAGACCATTATATTTCATTTACAAATTATCCTGATTGCCAAATTTAAATTTAATAAGAAATCACTAAAAATTAAAATTTTATATCCTTGAAATGTCTAATTCTAAATAGATTCACGTGAAAGTTAGTTTAGAAAGCAATTGTATGTTTCTATGACAATTATACTTCAAATTTAAAGATAAAGTTATATGGTTAAAACTTGTAAAAATTATAAGAATCAATAAGAATTAAATATGATATATAGTCTTAAAATGATATCCCTGTCTATTATATCTGAATAAGTCCAGGTTTTGTTGAATATGCCATTTAGATATTTGTGTTCTTATCCTCTGCTTATCTTCTTTATTAAAATGAGATGGCCTTGGTATTTGTGCCTGGAACGACGCTGTGCAGACGCATGCGGCGTTCCCTTCCAATTTGTGTTCCCCTTGCGGGACGCCAGCGGGCAAATTTTAAATTTTATTCAAGCCTCCTCTTAGACCAACTGCAGTGGCGCTTCTATCTCACGGCCGAGACAACCTGGATGGCGCATGAAGCTTCTCCTTATACGGTAATGGATGCAAAGTAATGCCATTGCAATAGAGTTTTTGAAGCTTCTCGCTATTTCTGGTACAAAAACTGCAGAGACTTATTGTTTCTACACGAATTTATGCCGAATCAAAGGTGAGCCTTTTCTTCTCTTATTTCCTTTATTTGCAAACTTGCAGGAACCCGTTCTTTTTCTTTGGCTTAGGCTGGCAGCTACACTGAGGATAAGCACCTAATGCTTGGCCGAATTATTATGAAAATAAGAAGTAAAAACTTTTAAGGAGCGCCTGTTGTATGGTTGAGGACTCTCCATTTCGAAATTGGGAAATAGAAGTTTTGTGTTGGAGGAGGGGGAAGCGGCAGCATCTTGGCAATTTTTGCAACCTGAGCTTCACTGCATTTGCCATGTCTGTTTCTATAAGAATCGAGTTTACCAGTTCTTGCTTTTTTAGTTTATTGCATGACCACAAATCAGCAATGCAGATTCTTGGAAAATCCATTAAGCTATGGAAATCGGGGATTTTTTGAACGTAGCATGTTAAAGTACTCTGAATTCATCCTCCCTTCATTTCTTGGAGTCAAAACATAAGAGCTATGGACTTTGCAAGCGTCAGTTTTACTAAAAAAACATCTAATTTTTGCAGGCAACTTATGGCGTCTGTTTTTTAACTTGCTGGAGGGATCTAGGATTCACATTCGTGGGAGAAGAGGTAAGTTTGTTCTATTTAAAAAATTGATCTGCATTTAAAGAAACTGCAACTTTTAATATGCAATCAGGCTTTTCAACATTGTCATCTTTACGATGCCTATGATGCATAGTAATTAGATACTTACAAGGAAAGAAATAAATCCAGAGATAAAGTTGCTTTATGCATTGTATGAAGATAATGGCTCTCTTCCAAATTCTTGAATGGGTATCTTCTATAGGATACTTTAGCCAGAGCAAAGGGCTGGAGCGAACGTAAGAGAGGGTTTTTCTTACATTTCTATACAGAAGAGCTGATGCGAATGTAAGAGAGGGTTTATTCCCTTACATTTTTAAACATGTCTGATCTCTCCACAATTCCTTGCCTGAGTTGTAGGCATCTTAATAATTAGTGTCTGATTTGCATATCCACAGAGTCATCTTGAAAATAGGCCATGGTTTTTATTTGAGTTGTACCAGCTCTGAGCATTCACCAAGAGATGGTCTTAGCAGCAGATAGTTACCCATTGTGAGATAATAGAGAAATGGCTGCAACATGCGACTATGTAATGCATAAATGCTCCAAGTGACAACAGTGCTAATGTAGGGCAGAAAACCATTTGAAATCCCAGTTCCTGCTTGTGAAATTTGCTTCTATGAAGAGTTTTAGTTGCGAGTCTTGCATATGCAATTAGAAAATGGCTTCATCATTGGTGCCTTGCAAGTATATCAAGAATCTCTTTGCAGCTTTTCCAATGGATTATTTCATAATGACAACATACTTACTCCAACAATAGTCTCAAGTAGTCTCAGGTCTGCAATGGTGAAATACTGGTAATCATATGTAAAAGAAGACCTTCTTGGGAAGTTTCATATATGGTTGAAGACCTTCTGTCATGCTTGCAAATAGGAAAGCAAATAGGAAAGCCTAGGCAAAATATTTAAGCAATGACGTTGCTATTTCTTCATTTGCCGCTCTCAAAGCTTGAGACATAGTCTGCACATCATAATTGTGTTTTACTTTAATTTTTGCTCCATCTTACACTTCACCGTGTGTTTTGCATATATTTGTGGGCTTCAGTATTTGTAAAGATGGTTTTGCACAGATGGTTTTGCACGAGATGGTGTTGATTGATCCCATATCAATATGCATTGGTGGTTAGGAAAACAAAAAAGCATTTGACAAAGAAGGTGCATGTACTTACACTGCCTTCCAAACTTTTGCATTTTACTTGAGTAGATGTAAGTTGAAGCAAGTTTGAGAGTAAGGTTTCCATGTGTGCTATTGCATGTCTATTACTCAGTTTGACATAATCTGAATGGTCATTCCATCGACATCTATTTTGTGGAACCAAACATGTTAGATTAAGCCTGGTTGCCAATGTGAAGCGAATCAACTTGGTACTCTCATCTTTGCTGATAGCCTTTGTTGTAGGTATGCCCTCTATGCTTCTGCTGCATGGAAAAGTTGTTTCTACGAATCAATCGTTTGTTGATAATCTTTGGCTCCATTTGGCTTGATTCCCTTTAGAAAGATAAATATATCTTATTATTAAACATGCACAATATGTTTTCCTCAAGCTTTAGAAGCGAACAATAAAAGTTGTTGTCTTTGCTTTCGTGTATTCTAAATCTAATTTCTTTGCTTCTTCTGGATGTCTCTCCTAACTCAATGGTCTTCTAACATGACTATTATTTTTGTACTTTTTGCAGGTCAATTTTCACAATTTGGAAGGAAGTTCAACGCCCTGCAGCCTGTAGCCTGCCTCAACCTTGCACTGAGCAATGGGTGAGTAAAATTTAACTAAAAATCAAATTTTGATTTCTGAACTAATGCATAAGTGTGGCGGAGGTGTTTCTAATTTTGTAATTAATCTATGCTGGTATTTAAATAAAGGCCTGACTGGATTCATTATTTCTTATTTGGTTCAGGTTTTTAGAGGTGGTCTTCCAAAAGTGATACATGCATTGCATTTTTGTAAAAGGCAGGTAAGAAAAAAGTTGGAATACGTTACCTCTTAGTTATGTAAATCTCTGATACGAAATTAGAGAGTGGTTTGAGAAATGATATTTGGAAAGATAGTTATTTTTCTTTTGATTTGAGGTCTTTATGTGAGGTTAATACAATGCTTCTAAGAGCTATGGTGGCTAAGAGCTATGGTGGCTCCAGCTTTGCTCAGATCCCATGACATGCAAACTGTGTGTGGAAACAGGAGTTGGAAGTATGTCGCTTACTTTTTCCATGGCTATCCTGATAAATTACCATTCACTTAAGCTCTAATATGAAAGATGCATGGAGGACGAGATTCACCTTCGAGGACTAAAGTGCAATCTTTACAAATTTTACAAATTTTCTCTTCTTCAACTTCCTTACACCAATAATATCTTTTGAATGTTTGTGCAAGATAAAGTATGTTCCATTTCCAGCTCTTTGTTTATGATGTGACAAAAAACCATACCACTTTGTGAGTGCCAAGACCATTTGAGTTTTTTTTACCAAACATGGTGATCTCTATACCTGAATCTGTAGGTCAAATGTGTTTCTTTTGACCTTGGTTGTGACCAATCAATTGCAAAACGTAGGAAAATCGGTGCTTTTGCTCATATTAAAACTAACATGATCATCCTTAACTTTAAATTGGGGAATTATTTTATTATTATCTGTAGGGCCTGAGTTTACTTTTATTTTTCTTCTAGAATGTTAAGACAAGTAAATACTAGATCAAATATTTCATGTATCCCATGAGGTCCATTGCAAAAATTTGAAGCTCAAGGTTACATTGTAAAGTCGTATCATTGTTCTTCACTTGCCCCTCGCAAGAGGCGATTGATTTTTGAGGAGTTTTTGGATGTGCACTCTTATGCTTAGGCAGGTTGCTTCACTCGGTGGGTCTCCGCTTATCCGCTGAGATTTTATTCCTGTCTCTGCATTTATACTTGTATTTGACTCTTTGATTGAATAAAGTCTGACGTCCTTCAACAACAAAAAAAAAAAAAAAAATTGAAAAATCGTTGCTTTTGCTCATAATAAAGTTAATATGATCATTGTTAATTGTAAATTGGGTACTTATTTTGTTATTATCTGTAGGGTCTGAAGTCTTATGTTATTATCTTCTAGAATCTTAAGACGGGTAAATACTAGATCAAATATTTTCTGGATTCCATGAGGTCTACATGTCAGGTGCATTTGCATATGTTATACAACATAGGACTTGAAATTTTAATACCAACATTTCTATCTTGCTTCATGTTGCCATTGCCTTGCATTATCATAATGATCTCATTTATGTGTTACAGTTGTTGGTCTTTATTCTCAAGCTGCATGTGTAAAGAAATATATGATCTTTTTGCTAACGATTGTTGTAAACTCTGGACAATATAAAAAGTACAATGAATGTTGTTTTTCATTCTTCCAAATACGAAGTTTGCTATAAAATTTGTATCATGATCCATTTACTAGGAGAAAAGACGATCATTATTTTGTCTTCAAGGTTTTTGTCCAATTCTGGAAGGATTTTAAGAAGTCATTAGACTCTAGCATTTGAAGATATATGTATATGAGCAGAGAATCAACTTATGCAATTTGTTCCAGCTACTTCAAGTATGTCTTGCAATGCAAGTAACATTGTAATTGTTTAGAAGACTTTGGAGGGAGCATAATTAAATATCATCTTGATTATATTTACAACATTTGACATCTGTATTTCCAGTCTAAACTACAATGATTTGGGATATAGATTGAGTGGCATTTCTAAAGTACTTCCACAACTTTGAATCACTTTTCTAGAATCTTGAGACGAGAAACATAATTATTTATTTCCTGTCAATTTTGATGCATGATTGTCACTGGATGGGCTTATCTTGAAGCTAATCAAGATGTCTGATATGATAATTTATGGAGGAAATATTAAATGTACTTTTTAGGATACAAATTTCTTGAATGAATGCTAGCCCCATTGGGAAGATTAGTGGTCAATAACTCAACCAAGAACATCTTCAGATGTTTACAAATACCTCCATCATTAAGTATGATGGATCAAAAGAAGAAATCAGGAAGATCACGAGCAGTGGTCTATTGAATAGTGTGGCAAGTTACTCTACATTTACATACACTGTCGCAGCTTCTAGAAGTGAAGTAAATATTTTGTTTCTATATTGCAGGCTCTCTAGAAATGGCATTTTACATCTAAAGCGGAACATATTGTTTCTTAATTATTGTATTCCTATGTAAAAGCCATGTCCATCTTAACTCAGATTACGAAAATTGTCCTCACATCTAAGTACACCATTCCATATGTAGTATCTACAACCTTCTATTCCATCTATAAACTCCATTACATCTACCCTCCATTGTGCTCAAGACTAATGTCAATCATCAGGGGGCAGGTATATTAAATAATTAAACATATGGATATGAAACATGTTCGAAAATCACACATTTAAGGTTGAAGGTTAAAGGTCAACAAGGGACTTATACATTTAGGGTTCAAGGATAGATGGATACCATAAATGTTGTGATCATACGCAAATTAGCATTTAGGGTTTGGCTTTAGAATTTGTCTTTTCAGATAGGAGACCATAACCATACAACTTTTAAAGAATTCCAAAGGGATGCCTTATAAAGTTTTTTTCTCATCGACCCTAACCTCTAAAGCCTTCCTGCTTAACACTCCATTACATCTACGAACATGATCACATTTACAACCCTCTACGGCTACAATTACATTTATGATTCTTTATTGCACCTATAAACCAATATATCTACTCATTCCACACGTCTACAACTGCCCGGCATCGCCGGGCACACGTTTCTAGTACATATCGTAAAGTCTTCTTTCATTCATTTTTCATGCTTGTAGGGGGGTTGCAAAACGATGAATGTCTGGTTCTTATGTGATCAGAGTGGATATGATATGCCTTTCCCGTTTTAGGATGGACTCTGTACTTCAAGCATCTATTACTGCTGGCAGGAAATCAAGATAAAATACATTCCAGGATGAATTAAGCATTGAAATGAGTTCAGAGATCTCGGTTCAATGCCATTTGAATAAAGGGATTGATATAAGACGAAATGAATTTTGGAGACTCCAGTTCAATGTTCAATGTCATTTTAAGGGATTTGGATTTCCTAAGGTTTGACTCCTTGGTCCCATCGATATGTGCAAATAAATTCTAGAATGGGGCTCGCATGAAAATGACAAAAACCTCCCGATAGATAGGCTTCTCATTCATCTCAGCAGATTTTCTACAATGGTGGATAGTGGATAGCCGCACACATGCGAACTACCCACGAAGAAAAATAAAGGGAATATCCAATTATACAACTTGGACCCCATGAAATACAATGCTAATAGATGTTTGGTCTGTGTACCTGTCGAAAGCTTATCACCGGGATTAAAAAACCCCGCCCTTTCGGGTTTTCGAGGAAAAATCCTAGTGATAAGTCTTCGGCAAGGGGCTTGGACAAACGTAAGGTTGAGAATTCGGTCCCAAAAAACCCACGAATGGAGAAGTCGAAGCTGTTGCTGCTGCTTCTTGCTAACCTGTACCTGCACATCACTAACACTAGAACAAATGTGACAAAACAAACCCCCAAAGTGGAGGGGCTGATCACGCGTGCCACGCGACAACAAAACAAAAACCTCTTCAAATAAAGGGGCTGGTCACGCGTGCCAGCCAGGCGACAAATACATTAAACAATTAGGGGGGAGGGTGGGTTTCAAAGATAGAGAATAAGGTACTGCTGAGAGATAAGAGGAAGCGCCGATGAGACGTTGATGAAGAACCTCGCCTAATATAGCGATCTCCCAACCAGAGAAGGCATTCAATATATGCATGCGAGACATGCATGCTCGCCCCATCTAGAATGGGGCTCGGATCGATGGAATTCTAGAATGGGGCTCGCATGAAAACGACAAAAACCTCCCGAATAGAAGAGAACTTCCTTATCAAAATGGGATCGAGGACAAAGGTCAAAGGATTATGGCTAAAGAAGAGGCAAGGACGAGAAAGGACATGCCACGGCATGAAAGAAATGCCAAATTGGTCAATCCAAGCAGGGAGAGGCCCCTCCCCTGCATGGTTTCAAAGAATAGAGAATAAGGTACTGCTGAGAGAGAAGAGGAAGCGTCGATGAGACGTTGATGAAGAACCTCGCCTAATATAGCGATCTCCCAACCAGAGAAGGCATTCAATGCATGCATGCGAGACATGCATGCTCGCCCCATCTAGAATCTCGATCTGAGGGCTCGGATCGATGGAATTAAATGCCTCCCAATGATTAAGCACGTCCTCAGATTAGAAACCATACATACTCACATACTTACCACCATAATATGTCACATGCAGAAACCATGCCTACAAAAAATTACATTGTAGTATAGTATCATATGTACAAATCAACACTGTATTGTAGAATGTCATGTTTTATTACCACCATTGAAAAGCAAAGAAGATAGACCTGGTAAAACATCTATACAAAAAACTTGTTGTCGTAAGCAATATTATACATCATATACTTTAAGTAGGAACATGAATCAACTACAGTTACCATGTTAGAAAGCTATTTTTGTTTATCATATTATCAAACTGTATAAATGAACCATGTTGCATAACTTACACTTATCATGTTAAGAAATAATGTTTGTTTATCGCACTAAAAAATAATGTTTGTTTATCACACTATCAGATCATAGGAACAAACTATTTTGCATAACCAGATAAGGTTTGTAAACTTTTTGGCCCACAATTCGGTACCGATTTAAATGCTTGGCTTTCACCAACAAACTATGGTTGAAAAATCATACTGATTCAATTTTGGGCGCCTTGTGACAAAAATTTATCACCCGTGACAAAAGTTATTAAAATTTGTCACGCTGACAAATATTTGTCACGCGTGACAAGAGAGTGACATAATTTGTCACGAGAGTCAAATTTTAATCATTTGTCACGGTTTTTGAGTTTGAATTTTTGTCACGAGTTGCAAAAAAGGATTTGCCTTTGTCACGAGTTGTAAAAAAAGATTTGCCTTTGTCACTAGTGGCAAAATGAAAATACGTGACAAACTTTATTGGCGTGACAAATTAGCCCGTGACAAAAGACCCTTGCGCCTTCTAGTGGCAATACATAACATAGACGGCGGCCGGCTCTTACGTGTATTACTCCCTAATTCATATTCCCTAAACCTTGTTGGTAGCCTACATTCACGAGTGCTTCTACCACGCTCATCTCTTCCATACTTTGACGTGCCAAAGATACCTCCTCCTTCAATCTCTCTGCATCGCTTTTTTGTGCGGATTTCTTCCACCAACGGCTCTTCTACATTCACATCTCCTAATTCTACTGCTCGATCTTCAGCCTGTTCTTCCAAACTTACTTCCATACTCCGATCTTCCATTTCTGTAGCTTCATCTTCTACATTCTCCTCTACGAATTCTAAAGGTAGCTTATTCTGAATGTAACACGCGGCCTGCACTGCTTCTGCCCACAGGTAATTAGGCAAACCTGCATGTTTCAACATCGATCTCACTGCATTAATAATTAGAGTTCTATTCTTTCGCTCAGCAATACCGTTCTGCTGTGGAGTATACCTGCAAGTAAAATGACGTCGTATTCCCTTTTCTCGACAAAACTGCATGAATGCACCTGATAGATACTCTCCCCCTGAATCTGAACGCAGCCGTTTCAACTACCTAGACGTCTCACGTTCAGCTTCAACTAAATATAATTGAAATGCTTGGAATGCTTGATCTTTAGATTTTAAAAAGTAACACTTTGCCCTTCGGGAAAAATCATCAATAAATGTAATAAATGTAATGAAGTATGTTTTGCCGCTCATACTCTCTACACGCATTAGGCCACACAAATCCGAATGCACCAAATTCAAAATGCCTAAGGTTTTAGAGAAACGAGGACTGAACGCATGTGTAGCTTGCTTTCCAAGCATACATCCATGGCATATTTTGTGTTCTGCTTCATCTATGTTGGTAGGCAAACCCTCTACCAACTTATGTCTGCTCATTCACTAGCATATCCGCATCTAAAATGCCATAATTCTAAAGAACTGACATTTCCAACACACGGAAAGGCATCCAAACAATATAACTTACCTTTTCTGTTTGCGTAAATCCTTTTTCCATTATGCACCATCTCACAGCGTGAAGCATCAAAATTTAATTTATAACCGGTGTCTACTAGGCCTGCCACAGAAACTAGATTGAACAACATACCAGGAGTGTAGAGAGCATTTTCTAAGCACACCTTTTCCTCATCGTCATGATAGAATTCCAACTTTCCGCATCCTTTTACTTGATGCAGATTGCCATTGCCCATTTGCACACAAGGGGTATCTGATTCCTTTATCTCTTTTATCAGTTTTCATGCAGCAATCACGGTCCTTAGGCAAATAAATCCATCATCCAGTACTTCCGATTCAAACACAAATTGCAGGATACACAATCCGTATCTTCTCCCCCTGTCTCTGAATCAGCTGCTCTTCACAACTCGGCCTCTACAGCCCAAACTTCTTCTCCTGCCACAGCTTCTTCTACAGCCTTAGATTTTGGCTCATATCCGGCTATTCACAGATATACCTGCATCCAACAAATGCAGTACCTGGATCGAACTCAAATCTGCCTTCACCTCCCGATCTTCCTCTCTGTTATCTCTCTCTGTCTCCCGTCCTTTACGATTTGCCAATCGCCTCTTTTATTGCTCTTTCCAACACGTGTCCAACTCTGGCCTATACCAAATGTCACTTATGTTGAAAATCAGGCATGACCATAATTCCAACACAAGAGAAGTACCGAAATGGCTGTGCACCTTATGCCTTCCTTCCCAGACTGATCTACAATGGTTAATTCAAGCAAAGCCCTCATAGTTGTGTTGTCGCTTAACAGAGTGATGAATGCAGATATATATGAAGAGTCTTCAACCTCTTTTCTATCAGGATAGAAATATATCGCCATTCATAGCCCCCAACTGTGAAAACCTCGCTCGCTATGTATTTCCCGAACCCATGCCCTTAACTGAAGAGTAGCCATGTATTACAAAGTGTTGGGATCCCAAGTCGCAATCCGCCATTCCAGTTCTTTCTGTTGTTTCCATTCTAATACCACTAAGACTTCACTCAACCCAACCAAACCGATTATCTCCGACACCGAGACTGAAAAATCCAAAGGATACATTAAGTGGCAGAAAGCAGTCCGCTCCAGTGATGGATGCAGGCCGGATTTGGGTTCGAGAGCTCGTTAAAGCCTGCACTGGAAAACATGTTTTTCTTCTCAATAGTAGGCATCTTCATAATATCGAGTGGGCATCTTCTCAGCATCTTCATATAACTGCATTGTTGAGAATTGTGAGAGTAATTTTCATGAGGATAAAATTCGTGATGAGATTTTTGGCAGCCCCATGGAAATTTTTTTCTCACGAAAATTACCCAATGAAATTTCAACCAGCTTCAAATTTTGCCCATTTTGGAGGAGATCTTGTTATGGGGTAAGCTAATTGGGACAAGATTCCTAGTTTAGCTGCGATTGGCGGAGCCGGGAGCAGTTAACTAGGACAAGATTCCTAGTTTAGCTGCAACCAGCAGAGCTGGGAGCAGCTAACTGGGAATCTTGGACCAGTTAGCTTACCCTTACAATACCATAATTAGGGAGTCGTTTTTTATGTTGCTCTATTTGCGTCTTGGCTCAAGCTCCTAGCTATGGCGTATGTTAGCTCTCCAGCCCTGCAGGATCTGAAACACCATTGCCATTGAAACCCCATCGCCGGATCTGGAACCACCATAGCCGGATCTGTCTGGTCGCTTCTGGTCGCTTGTGTGCAAAAAGCCACCGGTTCTACAAGTCATCAAGAATTTGTGTGCCCGATTGTTATTCCGTGATATTGGCATAGGACAGGTGTCGACATGAGATTACACCATCGACAAAATGGACGACCCAATTATGGTATTGATATCTGTAACAATTTTTTGCTTCTAATTTTTCTTTCCGAAGTTTTTTATTGAATTTTCCTTTCTCATAAACTCTGCTGCAGCGCGATTCAGGCTGAAAATTTCTGCCAAGTCATTACCTGTATCACTGAAGAAAAGAACGGCACAGCAAGAGTAAGGAAGCTCTATCTATGGCTGCACGGCTCTGTCTATGCCCTTGTCAATGCTGCTATGCAGGTTACATGTTCGCTTCTATGTTGGTTCTTTATCAACATTGCCATTGATGCAGCCATGGCTGGCACCTCCATACAATAGCCCTCTGCTCTTGCTTTCGCGGCTATGGAGGCTTCTTGTGCAATCCTGGCGCCGATGGCCATTGCTTCCGATGCAGAAAAGACCACTGTATGAACGCAAGCTTTATTGGCTCCCTAATTTTAACCACACATACCAAGCAGATTCTCTCAAGAGCCACGAGTCTTCTTAAGAGAATACTACTTTCTCCTTAGGATTCTCTTAGATTAATCCTACCTTCTCCATTAGGATTCTCTTAAGCTAATCCTATCTTCATGTTTAGAATTCTCTTTGCACTATTATCTTACACTATTCATGGAGAATCATGAAAATAAGTGAAAAATAAGCATTGGGATCAGAGGGAGGGGGTGGAGACCCAATAGGATTCTCTTAAGAGAATTAGGATTTTGTTTAAACTTTGGACATCCAATGTTGTTAGATAGGATTAGCTTAAGAGAATCCCCTGGATGTGTGGTTAACTTGCCAATATAAGCATCGGTGTATGAAGGCTTCTTGTGCAAAAACAGAATATGTATGGAGCTAGCTGGGCATTGGGTCTGTGCAGAAACAGAATATGGCGGCGCCTCCCAAAAACGTCGATACAACATCGACAGAGTTATTTTCTAAAAATTTGATGAATAAAATTTGCACAATCACCTTTGTATTGCCAGAGGTTATTCACGAAAAGGTTCGAAGTAAGATTTTGATATGGTATTAAGCTATTGGATGCGAGTCTCCATGCTGGAAACGCGCTGCTTTTCAGTGGTGAGTTGCTTTTTCAGTAGGTTGGGTGTGGAGGCCTGTACTTCTTCTATCAAAGACGCAATCTGGGCTGTGTTGCCCTCCACCATCGCTTGGATCTGCTTCCAATGTTCCTCAGATGTCTGGTCTACTCTATTTTCGTGGTATATCTATCGATCTTGCCAGTGTCATCTTATCTCCGAACGGGGATTGCGCCGACGTAACAATGTATAGGGGAAGGGAAGCGGGGCTTCCCTTTCGCAAAATCGGCAGGGGCCTCGCTTCCTCGGGGCTCCCCTTCTGCAAAATCAGCAGGGGCCTCGCGATCGATGGCAGTCGGGAGCAGGTCTGCCGCATTTTGCGGAAGGGGAGCCCCTGCTTCCCTTCCCCTACAATATGGAAGGTGGGGAATCAGATTATCTTCTCCGGCAAGCTCGGGCTCTTTAGCTATGGAGCAGCAAATCGTGTTCTTCAGCATCAAATCGTGTTTTGCGGCAGTAGATCCGGCAAGATCCAGCAAGCTTCAAGCAGTTCATGCAAGATCCGGCAAGCTTCAGGCAGCAGATGGATCTCTGCAGTAGATTTGGCAAGCTTCGAGCAGGGCTTCGCCCGGTGAGCTAACCTAACCCTAAAACCTTACACCGACTGTTTACATGCTAACAATGCACAGATTTACCTGCTGGGCGGAATGGATGCCCCAACTTCCATTCCGCATTATTGGCGAGGACACGTGGCGGCACACAAATGCACAGCAATGACCCAACTTCCGTATTGTTTAAGTTATGTATGTTGCTGCACATCTTTAAGGCAAGTAAGCGAGAGTTGCTGGTTCATACTTATGGTTCAATGATTAAATGAAAACGAATGAATGGTGTTTGGCTTCGTTATCGTTAGGGTCCGGTCACATGATGCTGTCAACAGGGTTCACAAGCCGTCAATCATAGAAATGGAAGGGGTCACATGCCAATTTTTGACAGGGAAGAAGCCCTGTTGATAGCAATCCGTTCAGCGGGCTTTCAGAGATGAGGACAGCTGGAAGATTTTCTAGCACTTGGCAGCAATCCCTCTTCTTGATCACACACAGGGCGCGCCAAATTTTCTTGCTTCCGGTCTTTCTTTGCAACGTGGAACCCTTCCTTTGACAGGATCATGTGACCCAAGCAAAAAAATTCAGTTCCTGTCAACGGCAAAGAATCCCTGTTACCAGCTTCATGTGACCGGACCCTTAGGCTTCAACCAAACTTGAATGATAGAATAGAATAGAATAGAATAGAATAGAATAGTATCGTCCACGGAGACCAACTGGCCTATGGGACCCAAGTACAAAGAGAGAGCAGCAGACGTATTACTACCGGTTTTCGGGGGAAAAACCTTAGATGATGAAGAGTCTTCAATTCATCAAATAGGAAACACTTTATTTAACACAAACACGTTTAACCTAGATTAAAGGGCCGAAAATCACGCCATTCTTCACTCTTCACCGCCATGCTTCCCACCATGGCCACCTTAGTTATAATTTCAATCCGTCCTTCTATTCTGCCATCGCCAGCCACCGTACTTAGCCATAGCCATAGCCATAGCCATAGCCATGGCCATGGCCTCCATTCTCTTCTTCCTTTTTTCCTTAATGGGTCTTGCCGCTGCAGCACAAAATCAGTCTTTGGTTCCTGCCCTCTTCATCCTTGGCGATTCTACCGTGGATAGTGGCAACAATAATGTCCTTTGGACCCTTGCCCAGGCCACTTTTCTTCCTTACGGCAGAGATTTTGATACCAAAGGCCCTACTGGTCGTTTCACAAATGGGAGATTGAGTGTTGATTATCTAGGTATTTGTTTTAGCTCTTCCTCTCGAATTTTCTGCGTTTGATCGAGTTCCTTCATATTTCCATTTTATAAGAATGTTATTTCTGATATTGGCTTGTGTTCTGCAGCTGATCTTCTAGGATTGCCCCTTACTCCTCCCTATATGATCGCCATTAAGGAAAATAACTACCACAAGGGTGTAAATTTTGCATCGGCTGGATCTGGAGTTTTAAACTCTAGTGGCAGTGTCTTTGTGAGTCTCTCCTTCTTACTTAATTTGTTTCACTTTTCCTTTTTCTGCTAATCAGTTTGCTGCTAATCAATTTATTTTTTAGGATATATTAGATCAAAAGGTTCTGTTTGTAATAACTTAGCTTCCTTTATATTGCAGGGTCAGCGGATCACAACCTACAAGCAACTTGAATATCTGGAAAATGTGAAATCTAAGTTGGCTGCTGACTTTGGGCAAGAGAATGCATCTAAGATTATGGCAGAGTCTCTGTATTATGTTTCCACTGGGAGCAACGATATAGTGAATAACTATTTGCTGCCTGGATCTCGCCTCCTAATGTCATATCCTCGTGATGCATTTTTAGATATGGTGGTTTCACAATTTGGAGAACAGCTGAAGTTGCTATATAATTTGGGTGCAAGGAGAATTGTAGTAGCATCTTTATCTCCTTTGGGATCAGTTCCATCTCAGTTATCTAGATTTGCCACTAGAACAATGAGTGGTGCCTTATTCTTGAATTCCATGGCAGAGAGTTATAACACTAGGCTCTTCAAAAAGCTCACAGAACTCAGAAGATCTTTGCCTGGAGTCACTCTCATTTATAACAATCTTTATGATGTGCTCCAAGATGTGACTAGAAATTACAAGCATTATGGTAACGTCATATTTCATCCTAAGATTTGTTCCTACTTTTTCTTTCTATGAGCTTGTAAATTTTGAGAAAAGGTTCTTTTATGTTTTTCAGTTTGTGAATCTTAAGAAAAGTTTTTTTAAGGTTTAGAAGGTTTAAAAGGTTTAGAATTAAAGTAAAATGTTGCTGAATATGTTTTATGTTTGTTTTGTGCAGGGTATCAACATGCTGATACTGCATGCTGTGGTCTAGGGAGCTACAAAGGGGCTGTGCCTTGTTTGCCTTATGTGCCCGTTTGCCAGCATGCTTCTGAATATGTGTTTTGGGATGAGTTCCATCCTACTTCTCGGACATATTCTATCATCACAAAGAAATTGTGGACAGGAAATAAGACAGAAAGCTACCCAATAAACGTTAAGCAAATGCTTACAGAGAAGCAATTCTAGCTGGAAGTTATTTTGTAGATCAATAATGATCAATATCATTATCAATTCAAATATTATAGACGAGATTGTTCTGTTTCTTACCTTTTTTACTTCGGATCCAGGTTGTTGCAAATTTTGATCTATGTAAGTTATGCAAAGTTTGTTCGGTTACGGCCGTGTTACTTTTGATGCAGAAAACGGTGTACTGTTGTGCTTTGCGATGAGTCACAAATTCGAGCAAAATCTGAAATTTTCTTTTGATATTTCAGAAATTTAGAGTAATTAATATTTAGGAATATGCCCAGGTTATCCATTTCCGTGTTCCGTTTTCTGAAATTTAGTTTAGGGACCCGTATCGTTTCCCATGACTATGTTTTGTATAGGGGAAAGGAACAACGGGACTGCTTTCCGGTGCAGCCGGTGGGGTCCCGCGACCGGCGGTAGCCGGGAGCGGGTCACCGGCTGCACCGGAAAGCAGGACCGTTGTCCTTTCCCCTACAATATAGAAATTGGGGAGAATTTTTTGCTCTGTTTTTCTTCGGCGATGGCGCTTAGGTTGTTGCTTTGGCGGTTTTCTTGATTCTTAGCCGCCCCAGTTTGCTTGGCAATTCTTGAGTCCAAAAATACGCTGATCGTGGCTTCTGGCGATTCTGTGGTTAGAAAGACAGTGGTTTTTTAATCTGTTGAAGCAGTTTTGAGCTCGGCAGTTTGATTGCATGTCGTGGTTTGCAAGTGATGCAAAGAAAGCTACAAAAGCAGGGAATCCTTTCAGTGCAATGAGATTTCCCAGCCCCATTCCGGTAAAGCTCTGTATTGTCTGCTTGTTTTCGCGGCCGGTTTTAGAGCATGTGCATATTCTTTGGGCCCACGAAATCCATGTCTGCGACCATCCCTTAACCAAGGGCGGTTTTGCAAAAGACCCTGTGAATTTCTGCATTCTTCCTTGAATCCGTTTCGTAACCTTTAGTTTTCTGTGTTTTAGGCCACATTATTTGCAAGAAATGGTTGCTTCAGTATACGATTACTAAAATCCGGCAAGAATCTTTGGACATGAAATTTTCTGCAGTGTATTTACAGGCATCCGTGAATGGGAACAATAATCCAGGTTATTTCTTGCCTTAAATGGTAGGAAAAGGTTCTCTTCACGTGTTTTGCTTAAGATTGAGAAGGGTATTGAGAAGCGGCATTCTTGCCTTGTATTTTGGCTGCCAAAATCTGGCAATCTGGCGACCAATATAGGCCAAGAACTTCTTCTTGGACGTCCTTTCATGCTATCAGATCTTTCATCTTCCATATTTAGTGCTCTATTGCTTTGTTTTGGCATCCGTTGGTGCTATTTCCTTTGTTTTCGTCTTGTTGCAGCTTCCAAGCGTATCAGAGCCTGCCTCTAAGTCGCAACAACACTAAGATCCTTGGTTCATGTGTAGGCAGCTGAAAATTCGAAGTTATTTTACCAGTCCGCAAGATCAAAGCCATGGAAAAATCAGACAGAGAAGAAACAGAGGAACGCCATAGCCGACACGAAGAAGAAACAATGGAACAAAGGGGAAAAAACAGGGGAGGGAGGTGTAACCGGGAGAACCTGTCATGCAGAATTTGGGTACCCATCTTCCATTCCGCATTGTAGGAGAGTGCTACGTGGCAGCACCACATTACACCCCACCTAAAAAATGCGACCCAATTTCTATATTGTATCTATCTCTATAGTTGTGGTAATAGATTTTGTCCATGGATATGGATTGCCTTACACGTTCGTTCACCTTTACATGTTGCACAACTCGAAAGAGCTAGTTCTTCAAGCTTTCGCAAGGAGGCATACTGAGCACCAACACATTAAGGGTGGCTGGTTCTGACCTTTGGTGGATAAGTTTGAACTTTGTTTTTGGCATTTTGCTATAGTGAGTCAGGAAAATTTCTGTGAATTAACTCCTCAAGTACACAACATAGTATGTGTGGAGTGGTTTCCTTAGCAATTTGTAAGCAGAGTGGCCCTAAAAGATCAGGGTTGTGGCTATTACGTATGTCAATAATGAGAGAATATTAGATCTCAATTCATTCTGATGATCTATTGTACATAAGTTATTTATTTAGTTGGATTTGCTGTGATTGTAAAAAGTATGGCCATGCATTAACAGCCCCTTGGAGTGTATTCAGATTTGGACCATGCGCCCAAGTCTTCACGTACATATCTTGTAAATTTTTGCATGTTTATCAGAATGCCAAGTAATGTCTGGTGTTACATGCTCTTCAATTGAGCTTTCATAATATGTCCAAAAAAAAGTACAACAAATTTTGAATGTGAGATACTGAATTTTACAATGTAACTTTGACAGGAAAAAAACTAGCATGTTAAAATCAAGTGCTAGTTCCAACTAAGTTTATTCAAACACATATCTGATGATAAATTCGAAAGCTGGGGATGTGAAACTATTTTGATTTTGAATCTTCTAATGTGTTGGATTGTTCCCTGTTTCTGGCCCTATTTTTTTCAGAAGTAGAAAGCATTCTTAAACCTGGCGGTTTGGCGTGCTTCCTTCTTACCGAAATGCAAAATCAGTCAAGCACTTTTCAACCAACTTGGACGGTTGTTATCTTCTTGCAGAGGTATTTTTCATTTCCTTTTTTTCCAATACTTAAAGTGCCATACATTGGAATAGAAGAAAGCCTTTCCTCACTGGGTTGGGTTAGGTCTGATAACATAGTTTGAAGACCGCTCAATTATGGCAAAGTTTGGATACAGGAAAAAGAAGCAATGGCTTCTTTTTGCACAAAAATGGTAGAAGGGCCGTGCCTTAAAATCAAATCTTATTTCGTTAGAAGACATTGATCTTCAAGAAGCTGCCCATGCAAGATGTCATATGCTGGAGTACTTTAATTGTTGTACATACAAATGCTGGGTGTGGCCTGAAATTCTTTGAACACCTACAAAAGGATGTTTGGTGTCCAAATGCAGTTATTTTTGTCTGTATCTAGAAGGCTTGCGATCGCATAGGAGCATTAGTTAAGAGTTGGGAAGTACATGCAGAGATTCTGCAAAATGGATGGTGATCCAACTCATTAGTTTCCATGTGCATAAAATGTGGTTCACTTATAGACCAGGACATCATGTCATGAAAGTATGCATTATCTCCTCTCTTTAGCAAGCATTTTGCTAGATCTCAACAATGGGTTGTCATCAAAACCAAAATAGAAGTCCATGTATGCGATTAAAGATGGCCACAACTAAGGAGATAAAAGCAAATCTCATATCTAATTTTATCAGCATCCAGTAGTGGCAAATCAACTTGCTCGATGTGCCATCAATGGTGAGATCTCAACTATTGAGTGCTTGCATTTTTCTATGCGCCGTGCACAACAAATTATGTAGGCCTTTTTCAAAAATAAGGATTCATCCCTTGCAGAAGAATAGATATCTTCCATCGTTACCTTTTTACTTACAGATTATCACACTCGGGTATGGTGAAATTGCATCGGAATGTTAGATACTTGCATTTAAATAGTATTGATGGTCCACTGTTCGCATATATGCCTTACAAGAAGGGTGAGAAAGCTAGAATCTCCACATATTCCATATCATTATATCACCTATCAATAATCATGTAGCGTGGTAAGTTGAAGGAAATTTGTTTTATTTCAAATTGCATACCTTACATATTCACATTAAAGGAGTTAACACAAAAATCTGGATAAAATTTCCATGTTTTTATGGGTGACAAGAGTGGCTTAAACCTGCGGGATTGGATGTTGGTATTGGAACTAAAGAAATGTTCGTGGCGGCCTTGGCCGCCACGATAAATTTCTTGTATTCATAAATCTTATTCATGAATACTTCTTAATTTTAGAGAGTTGAAACATTAAGACTTCAAGTCTCGACACATCAAACAACTCTAGAATTGATCTTTAAAAGATCGTGTTCATATGTGGCCAACATGTTGTCAATTCACAAATTCTTGTATATTAATAAAACACAATCTAAATTTCGTTCTTAGATTGTATAAAAGTAAACCATATCCTTAAAAGAACCTTGGGTAAATGTCATCTTGCCCAGATGTCCTCATGCGCTCTGCAATTGCAAAAGCAAACATTCTTAGCCTTAACATATTTCTATAGTCTTTGAAGGCACATAGATCCTTCACCATGACAACTGCCATGGGTCTTAATAATTTCTAAGAAAAATGTCTAATTTTCCTCAGAGAAATGTTCTTACTTTGACAGAACCATAGAATTACAATCTCATAACATTTAACAAAGGGATAAATTCCTTTAGTACATATTCTTGCTCTTAAATTCCCTTCGGAACTTGTCTTAGTGCCCTAGTGCTGCTCTTAAAGTTCCTCTCGGAACTTGTCTTAGTGGATTAAAACAAAACCCCTAGTGCTAATACATATGCACTTGTTTCAAGCGAGAATTCTCCTCCTTTGAAACATAACTTTTAAGAATGCCTTTTAACCATCTTATAAAAGCATTTGTTAGCACTTTAAGATGATAACTTTTATAACTCGAATAGTAGATTATATTTTATCTTTTTATTTTCCTTGGTTTTTGCGACGAGTTAGGGTTTTCTTGCTGCGAATGCCAAATGTAATGAACAAGGAACAAAAGATGCATCCGTGAAGAAAGCAGAGTACCTAAACTGCATCTCTTATTCCAAGTTAACAAAAATGTACAAATTTGTGACCTTTTGTCCATGTGAAAAGACATGAACCAAAAGACACGTATAAAGATACTATACAAATACATATATAAATGTATATCTCATTTAGTCCTAAGGTTCCTTACATTGCTACTGCATAGATGGCCATATACTCTGATTCACAGGTACTTACCGCAGTGACTTTCTGTTTTTTGCTGGACCAGCTTACTATTCCCCCTTGCAGCTGGAAAGAGAAGCCAGTACGAGACTTGCGAATGGCTAATTCACTTGCATAATCAGCATCAACATGACCTGAAAGTAGGAGTTTAGTAGCAGAGTTACCATGATAGGTAATACCAAGATTGGGATGAGCATGGAGATAGCGCAAAATTCGTTTAAGTGCCTGCCAATGTGAAGGACCAGGATGCTCCATGAACTGACTCATAGTTATGACACTCTCTGCCAAGTCTGGTCTGCTACCATGAAATGCATGAGAGAACCAACGATGATGCAGTATGGAATGTCCAAATCATGGTCCTTTGAAACACTTGACTTAGATTCAAAAGTCAAAGCACAATTGATGGCAGGAATACTCATTTCTTTACTGGACTTCATATGGCATTTCTGCAACAAAGAGTCAATGCCTTTGGATTGATGAAGAGTGATGGTCTGAGCCTTCTTATCTTGAAGAACCTGCATGCCCAGAAAATACTTTAAATTCCCCAAATCAGGCATATGAAATCGACGAGCCAAACTCTGCTTAGTATTTGCCATAAGGCAAGAATCATTGGCTGCAAGGATGAGGTCATCCACATAGAGAATAACTATGATAATGGAGGACCCGTGCTTCTTGATGTAAATATTCCAATCTGCATTACTTCTTATAAAGCCTTGGGCAGTGAAAAAGACATGAATGGTTTTCTACCATGAGCGGGAGGGCTATTTTAGTCCATAGATAGCTTGCTTGAGCTTGCAAACAAGGCCATCTTGCCCTTTAGCATATCCTAGGGGCTGTTTCATATAGACTTAATCATGCAATTTGCCATACAGGAAAGGACATTTGACATCCATCTGTTGCAGGTCAAGATCTACGGCAACATCTATTGCCACGCAAAGCTAAGGTCACTTGGAATGAAGTCTGAAATCACGTTATGTTATTTTGACTAAAAAAAAACTGTAAGAATTTAGGAGACCATAACTTAAGATTTCAGACTCTAATTCAGGTGATCTTAGCTTTGATGGAAACATCCCATCCTCGCTTACAATCATTTGGTCCATTTAGATCATCATAAAATGTGACGGCCATTTCCATAAAAATACCCCCTAAATCATGGGCACTTTAACAAGATGAAACTTAAGGGTACTTTGGAGCTTTTCCCAAATCAAAATACCCTAGTGTACGCTCCTAATACAAGCCTCTATATACCATATGATTATGAGAAAAATATTGCCCAGAATAGCAACCCTAACCAACTACACTACCAAAGCCATTGGAAATTTGGTCCAACTAAACAATTTTGCTGATTAAAGCAATTGATGAAATTGTGAGTATTTTGAATACTAGTTATGGCAGTGTTATTGAGAGGATAATATTTTCTAGAGGACTTGAACGTCTGGAAAGGTAAGCACTGCGTATTGACCTGTTATCTTTTATTATGTGCATTGCAGGAACATTCTATAACGAAATTGGTTTTGACTATCATTTTTTGGTATTCACTAAGCATTATAGTGTTCACCCTGATGGCTATTGTAAAAACAAACCATTACAAACCAACAAACCATTACATCCAACACTTTAAAATTAAATTCCCCCTGAAACCCCCTTTGATTTGGGTGCATATCCACACGGGGGTGACTCCGGGCGTCGAGAGCTGTCAGATGGGCATATTTACTCAATATTTCTTGATCTAGACCGTAGATAGCGATCCTCATTTGTGGGGTATTCTTGTACAAATTTTGATATATTATATGGTTTGCGAAACACTATAAGATTTGAGGCAATGTACTAAATGGTGTTGACTTTATAAGTATTATACGATTTTAGGGGCTCTCGCTGCCCTACGTTACCCCTGTGTGAATATGCATCCAAACCAAAGGGAGTTTCAAGGGGAATTTAATTTTAAAGTGTTGAATGTAATGGTCTGTACAAATTTTAAAGTGTTGGGTGGTGTACAAATTAGAATAAGAATAAGAATAAGAATAAGAATAAGAATAGTTTTTTATCGTCCACTGAGACCAATCGGCCTATGGGACCCGAGCGCAGTAAACTTATTACTGTCCGGGTTAAAAAACCCTCGCCCCGAAGGGTTTTCGAGGGAAAAACCGTGGCAGTAATAAGAATGCTGTCAAACTATACAAGTATACATCATCATGAAATAAATGTGTATGTACATGTCAAGCACGTGCCCGAGGACATAGCTGATCTCGCATGTCCATGACCTCCTGAAGGTATGATCCTAGCATCCGTACGGAGGCCGTGCTCAATGTCACATGTAGCGGCTGGCCAGGCCTGACCAACTCAGCATAGCGCGTCCGGATTTGATCATATGCTGGGTATATATAGAGATAAAAAAAAATAGCCATGAAAATACTAGAATAAGCAAAGAAACAATATAACTTATAAAAAAAACAATGAAATACAAGAAAGATATCTCGAGCAATAAGAAATAGTTTTGCAAGTTTGATATACACGACCCGTATTTAAGGGTTAAATCATAATAGGTCCACACGTGGTTTTCAAATTCAGAAATATAACATTTGAATATCAATGTCAAAATATAACATTTAAGAGAACTATTGGCATTAAAAACCACCATAGTTTACAAGCTTGATACAAGAGACATCATTGACCAATTAAGCTTCCCATTGCAAAAATCTCCTTTGTATACCAAGCTCTTGCAAAATGCAAGGATGGGAAAGAGTACCATGTGTCATGCAGAAGCCAGCCATTGATTTCCATCAAATAAATTCTAAAATTTTAACAAAGCAAACGAACGATTTAAACCAACAAGCTTTATTCAACACTGCACATGCTAAACCTGATCACTTCAGCACTGCACATGTCAAACATGATCATTTTGAGATATTTGAATGCGACAAGCATTTTAGATGGACATACAGATTTTGTAGAGATTATAATAAAGGGGTGAGAATTGAAGGCTGCTTCAGATATCATGCCGTGGACCTGCATATATTTTATAATCCTTCATTCTTGGTTAGAAACTACAAAACACTGAGATGTGCACAAAGCATCTAATAAAGTAAATATTGTAATAATACAGTTCGCTACAAACCCATGAAAGCATCCAATTACGGGACTGAATTACAAAGAAAACCACCTGATGCTATACATCATCGGAAAGCTTATAGCAAGGTTTTTCCAACGCACTAAAAATTGCTCAAAACGGACACTCGAGGTGGGCTGAGATTGAAGCAACGCCAAAACTAACGGTAACCATGGAGGCCAAATAGATGATCCAAATTCCGGGACTGAAGTACGAGAAAATTATCGGATACCATACACCCTTAAAAAGCTTACTGCAAGGGTTTTCCAGCGCACCAAAAATCACTCGAAACGGACACCCGGGGAGGGAGATATCTAAGATTGAAGTAGCATCAAAACCCTAGCCCCAGTGAGCTGCGCCATCACCAAATCAACCAAGCATTTATCTAATATTCACATACAACCACACAATCTCTCTTTTTTTAGTTTTTATCTACTATTCACATACAACCACAAAATCCCTCCTTTTTTCTTTGAGAAGCAATGGCCAAGAAAAAATGCACTTTAGAAATACTATTTAGTACAGTCAAACGAATGCATCAACTAAATCATAGCAAAACCATATTGAAAAGCGTACAAAAAAACACAAAGGAAACCTCCTGTTATGGTTTTGTCTAAATCAAAACCATTTGTCTAGGTGGAGCAATATTTATGTAAGAAATAGGTCTCAGGGGTGCAAGAAATCGATTGGTGCACGAGCTCAAAGTTCAGGAAGTAATTCTAAGCCCTGATGTGTACAAATATTTAGATGAATTTTCTGCCAAGTTTGATATATACGATAGGCAGTATTGCATCAAAGTTCAAATCAATTTGTTAGGGTGATCAAGCCAAACATCAAGGTTTTTTCATACCTGACAATATGTTTATCTAGTTTGAAGGGTCTGATGCTGCGTGAATGTTGAGATAACCATTTTTTCAAGCCATAACTATTGCTATTTTTGTATCTTTACTATAGAACTCTATTCATGCTTTTTATGTGTTGAGCTCGAACACGCTTCCATACCATGAATATTCTTTGCCATAATAAGGATGTGTATGTTACTCATTTTAATCTATCATAGGTCAAACGTATTTGCGGATCATTCAAGATGGCTACCTCCAAATCCTTGGCTTACATTTCATTGTCCTTTTTGCGGCACACCTTAATCTCTTTAGCCATTTTGTTTCTTAGTGATGCCTTTTCATCTCCAAGCTATGATTTCATTTTTTGTAAGGATGATGTTCTCATACAACATGTTGTGTTTGCAAGATGCCATTTCCTCTTAAAGCTTTTCCATTTTGAAGCCGTGATTTCATTTTGTGTATTGTGCATTGCATGCATCTTGCTTTAGTCTTCTAGTTGAGGAATAAAAAAAAAAACATTATAGCATGGTAGGGACAAAAGGAGGTATCTTGGCTTTCTTGCATTACATTCTTTTCTATGCAGCAAAACTGCTGAATTAAAACGGTTACATGTCACATTTGTTAGCTCATCACATTTCTCATTCATCTACTAATTATTACAGTTTTAGATCCTCTTCCGTACTTGTCGCTTAACATGACAAACATAAGAACCTATATAGTTCAGATATATACAAGCGATTGTACCATGAGGGATTGTACAAAGTTGACTGATAAAAAGTCAAAATGTAGCTTGTTATCCAATATTTGCGTGAAGATTTCAGCATAAAAAGGATGGTTGATTTTGTTATTGCTTGTTAAAGAACTCAAGAATTAAAGTCTGAAAGTCAAAGCCACTCTAATGGGCATAGTCAAATAAAAAACTCTAGATAGATAGATAGATAGATAGATAGATAGATAGATAGATAGATAGATAGATAGATAGATAGGTAGATAGGTAGATAGGTAGATAGGTAGATAGGTAGATAGAGTGATAGATAGATAGAGTCAAGCTAAATTTGGATCAAAATCAAAGAGTTAAGCTAAAAGTTAAAGAGGTCAAAGTCAAAACAAAAGCCAAAGTTTAATTCGTGGAAGGCGAAGTCAAATTTAAAGTCATTCAATTAAAATTCTCAATATTATGTTTAAGGTTCCTCTATATTCCCTAAGACTCTTACCAACATTTTCAAGAAAACACGTCTTATGGTTCTCCTAAATTCCCTGAGATTTTATAAATATTCCGCTTTAAGGCTCCCTTATATTTCATAATATTCTCTTACGATTCCCCGAGATTGCTTAAGATCCTATAAAGCTTCACCCTAGATGCCCTAAAATTTTGATTCTTCCTAATTTCTTTAGGATTCTCCTAGATTCTCTTTACAATATTTCAAAGGGATTCCCTTGAATATTTCCTCATGATAATATGCATTGGCACCTTACTTGTTTTTATAATAAGTGCAGTGGCACTTCACTTATTTCATTTATTTACCTTATAATGCACTTTTTGGCACCTTCCTTCCACCTTACAAAGATTTCAACAGTTAAGATCCTTGCTCCCTTTTCCAATCAACGGCTGAGATAGTATGCCCTAAATCTTGATGCTCTCATCACTTCCATCCATAATCCAATCAGCCCATGTTGCGCCACCTCGTCAGTGCCCCCCAGCCGACAGCAAACATGGGCATTACATATTTTTCAGATAATGGGTACATCCTTTCCACACCCCCATTGATTTTTTTATATATTATGGTATACATCCATGAAATGAATTGAATGAATTCCAAACGCTTGCAAGCTAAATATTTTATTATGTTCTTGTATGATTGCATTGTTCTTCCGCCTCGATTTTCTATTTTTTTTGTTCTTTTTTTTTTTTTTTTTTTTTTGTGGGGGGATAGTGGTAAACCTTGGAGATTTGTCGATTATAAATGGGTCCCAAGATCGAGCATGCTCACATAAATAGGTTGTGAGGAGATGTACAGTTTGACAGCATTCTTATTACTGCCACGGTTTTTCCCTCGAAAACCCTTCGGGGCGGGGGTTTTTTAACCCGGACAGTAATAAGTTTGCTGCGCTCCTTATGGGTCCCATAGGCCGATTGGCCTCAGTGGACGATAAAAAATCATTCTCATTCTCATTCTAATGGGCAATGTTGTACTCTTTCCTTTTCTATAAATTGATTGGGAGAAGGACTCAATGTGCAATCACAACCTTAAAATATAGAATTTTACAACCTTAAAATATACCACGCTTATAAGAGACAAAGGTTCACAACTTGAAATCTGTATATGAACTAAGCATATCAAGTATTCAAGCTACTACGCATCACAAATCCAATTCATGACATGAAGTTGTCCTCTCATAGGCTAGAGTACCATGACAAAACTTTATTACTTAGAAAACACAAGAATATATGTTAAGCAAGATTTTGCAACCACTTTTACTACTTAGCCATCATCATCTTGACAAACTCTTCATAATGAATCATGCCATCTCCATCTACATTGGCTTCCCGAATCATTTCATCAACTTCTTCATCAGTAAGCTTTTCCCCTAAGTTTGTCATGACATGCCTTAACTCTGCTGCAGATATGCATCCATTTTGATCCTTGTCAAACACTCTAAATGCCTCCTTCAACTCCTCCTCCGAGTCTGTATCTTTCATCTTCCTTGCCATTAGATTCAAGAACTCCGGAAAATCTATGGTTCCATTCCCGTCCTGGTCAAGCTCATTAATCATATCTTGTAGCTCACGCTTCGTTGGATTTTGTCCCAATGACCTCATCACCGTCCCCTAGCTCTTTTGTTGTGATACATCCTATTGGATATAAGGTTCAAAAGTAAGTATGTGCTTAAGTATTATCTTGTCCTAAAGATCGACCACAAATTTGTGCAATCAATTCATTTAACGGGAGTGATGCAAAGACTAAGTAAGGGAAGTACCATCTCCATCTTTGTCAAAGAGGCTAAAAGCTTCTTTGAACTCAGCAAGTTGCTCTTCTGTTAGTTGTTCCACCATTGCCTATGATAAACTAGATAAACAAAATTGATAGACGTTGTAAGTGGCATGCAAACACAGGTGTTAATTTTATTGATAGATTGAACAATAATAACGATGCCCAAACTTCCAAATTTTAGTTCATAATTCTATTACAATGAACATGCCTGCGTGGTCACAGGGCTCTTGGTAGTCTTCGTGGACGTTAAAATAGTATCTATCTATCTACCTACCTACCTACCTACCTATCTATCTATCTATCTGAATGGCAACTTGATAAAATTAAAACGTAAATATCTATCTATCTATCTATCTATCTATCTATCTATCTATCTATCTATCTATCTATCTATCTATCTATCTATCTATCTATCTATCTATCTATCTATCTATCTATCTATCTATCTATCTATCTATCTATCTATCTATCTATCTATCTATCTATCTATCTATCTATCTGAATGGCAACTTGATAAAATTAAAACGTAAATATATTATAATGAAGTTCAAAAGACGCATGTCGTACCCAAAGAAAGAAAAGGGATAGGGGAGGTTAAGGATTAACGCAATATAAATTGTATTGAATTTTATCATCCAAGGAGATCACATGGGCTATGTGGCCCAAATAAACAAACAAAAATATGAGGTTTCAACAAAAATATGAACCGATAAAAGAACATGCCCTTAACCAACTACTAAAGATGTCAAAAGGATTGGAAAAGAACATAGTAAGGAATTGAATGGAATTTGTTTTTTACCACAGTGTCAATGGATAATTTTGATTATCAATTTGGTCCAAGGTTGGTCATAAAGCATTTTTCTCCTATATTGATTATGCAATAGGCAATTTTTTTTATTATTCGTGATCATTAGTACAAATTTTGCTTTCTTAGTTTGAAACATGATTATTGATGGTTTTACATTCCTTTCAATATAAATCTTGATTAGTATACCTAACTTTTGAGTCTAGTTTTAGTACAACTCTTACAAAATGCAATAATGTGCATACATTATAAGCTGCATAGCTCACCTATTCATAATATTCAATCAAATAAAGGTCTTAAGCTAATGCATCTTTAAATATTTGACAAAGTGGTAATTACATCAGATGATCTCCTTCAATGCCTATGGTAACGGTTCTAGTCCATTCTTTTAGTTTTGACAATCAATATTCTCTACAATTTGATCTTAATGCTAATCATATTTGAGCATTGTGTTTTGTTACTTCTTCAAATGTACAGTGAATTTGTAATTATATGCTATTCTTAGTGTCATCTCTTGCACAATTTGGCCACAGTTTGAGCAAATAAATGAACGTGTGATGTTCTTAGGGTCTTGTCTTGCACGAATGATTGGCCACATTTTGAGCAAATATGCTATAAATTCTGTTGTACAACCATCTAAAATGGGATGTCTAACAACTTTGTGTTGTGCATCTACAATTGACTATTACAGTGCAAGATGTGTTGTGATTCCATCTATAATTGACCATTTATTATAATGTGAAAATTAGGGCATCACTGCATCATTAATCAATAAAAAAAGAGAGGGGAAAAAGAGAAAAAAGCCCATCATGATGGAAGTCTAGTGGCGACAGGTTCAGATCTCATTGGCCAGAATCGGGTGAATAAAGTGCGTGAGTGTGTCCAAAATATGCAAATCTCATCGGCCCTAGACTCACATTTGAAATTGTTCTAGTTGGAAAAATTTCGATTGCATAATGGAGTCCCATAAATCCAGACAAAAATACTCTAGAAATATACAGCTCTTTCCTTTTGCATCCAAGATACTAATGTTGAACATCTTCAATTGTCTACCCATTTCCTCTAAAACATTGCTATAAGTTCCATACATCTGGTTATATATACCCATTTCTCTAATAAGTCATTTAGAAGCTGGACATGACAGTGACAATGGCATCCCACATTGCTCTGCAAAGGTTCCATGCAAAAAGTGATACATCTTCTAATTGAATACAGTGATTTCAGAGACTTAATCATGATACACTATGCAGACTCACTATTGCACATGGTCCCTGTAATACAGCAATTATCCAAGGATTAAAAATAGCAATACCTGTCTCCAAGTTTTTGATAAACAGTTCTCACGCAGTTCACGTTCAGACAAACACACCGTTAACGTCTAGACAACCATTTTATGCAAACTTGACAATCTGCATCACAAACAACTGCTTTAAAATGATTGTACATAGAAAATTGCAACATAAAATAATATGAAATAAAGAATATATATATATCTTAATAAACTGATGATGCAAAGTCTATCAAGTCATAATGTCTCTAAATAGGCAAGAGCGAGCAAATAAAAAGAAGCATGACCTAATTTCAATACATAATTGCTACCATTTGCTTATCTCCATAGGTGTGAGATTATGAAATAAAGGCATGGTCTGTTTCCAGTAGCAAACACCGCAATCATATATATGAATATGTGCATTACAAGGATATAATGGCCAAAGCAAATGTTCATGTTGGTAACATAAATTTCATTTCACATATGTGTTCCACATTGGTCTGATGGCACCCTCTATTGCTGAGAGAGCTGAGAGAATTGTGCCAATAATATGAGATGTTGATATAGTGGATCATCTGACCTTCCAAATTATGTCTTTTAGGATCTTTATCATATAGCAAGTATGATGCGCATATTTGCTTTGTTGGGTACAAGATAAGAATTTGTACCTTATAAATAAGAGGATTCAGAGCGGGTTCAGAGCGAGCACTAAACTTAAAATACAAGTAGGAGATGCTTTTATTGTGCAGGTATTGAAACAAAGTTAATAAAAAGGATTCATTACAGATGATTCAAACCACAAGAAAGAAATGCAAGAGCAAAATCTAAGCATATATATGTAGAAGCTCAAAAGGCACAAGTAGGAGTTTTAATGTAGATGATTAACTATACAGTCAAGGCTATGGCAAGTAATTAAGACCAAATACAATAGCTAGGAACCTTGTTCTTGGGGTTCCTTGCTGTTGGAACATGACAAAAAGATGACTGATAGTAGCCGTTAAAAGTAGATGAGATTTTACTGTAATCATTTAGTAGTTGTTCCTAACTTCAAGGAACTCGTCTATTTGTATTCTGCTGGATAATGAACAAAGAGTTAGCTGCTTCCTTGATACTGGCGCTTCCCAATTCTCGTTTCACAATATGGTATCAGAGCAGGTTGGTTCCAGGGAATAGGCCTAAGAGCTCTTGTGTGTTTGAAGAATAAGGGGAGAGTAGATTCATGATGGATCCAATCTGGGAACGTAAAACGTGTCGAGAATGGATTTCTGGCATGTCTTTGTGAGTCTCTTATGCTACATGGGCATGGATGTGCTACACCAAGCAAAAGAGGTGAAAAGATTCAGTGTCATTAACAGGATCTGGCTTGTGATGGGCTTACCAAGCTTCAAAGAGGCTGCTAGAAACTTGGTTATGATGCTAAAAAGAGAGTTCGTATGGCCAAAGATGAGATATGTCATTTTCAGGTGCATGATGTGGAGCATTGAGTTCTCACAAGGAGACACCGAGGATATGGCATGGTGGTTCAAGATGCTTGTAGCAAGGCAGGCTATGGGAACCAACCAAGACATAGTGATGAACCTGGTAGTAGCAAGCGAACCACAGAGGTTGCTGATGGATTTTGGCAGTGGATCGCGAGCCTGCAAGAGTGCAATGCCAGTGAACGAGCCCAACAGGGATCTATGTGATCTATGAGATGATGTGAGATCAGAAGATCTTAAAGAAAAGATATCAGTGATGGCCCTAACAAGGGAACCTCAACGAATGTTGATGGATTTTGCAAAGCAAATCTGGAGGCCAAGGTCTGAAGCTGCAAGAAGGCCAAGGTTGGAGGGTACTTGTAGACCTCATTTTGATCCAGAGCATTTGCACCATGCATGAATTCGGCTCCAAACTATGCAGACTGTGGAGCTAGTGCTATGGAGGAAGGCCAAGATGTAGGCTTGTCCTGGGTAATTTTGAAGAAAGTTTGGCGCATTGGCATAAAATTCTTCAAGGAAGACTGTAAGCGAAAATCCATTGCACCGATCTGCTTGGTTGTCCTGATCTGTGGCATCTGTGCGGGCACATTTGTCGCCTTGTCATATATTCAGTGCGATCTTTCTACAGCAGCAGTCCTGAACAAAGACATACCTGGACTCCCATGGAGCTATGTGGCGATATGTTGGAATTGTTGTTGCTACAATGCAACTGTTTGCATTTCACCGTTATGTGAATGAGCGTCCAGCACTTGACCTGAGAGTTTGGTGTACGGAGTTGATTCTAGCAAGATGTTCTTTGAACCGTGGCAAAGACATAGATGCTGAAACTTCTAATGGGAACACTGCCATGAGGAGGAGCATTGAAGGCAATTCTAGTAATGCAAGTAGTGCAAAGAGGATTACTTTATCAAATGAAAGAAGAGGATTGGGCAGGAATCAAACTAATGTGAAGGACTGGGACCCTCATTCTAAGGTTAGTGATGAATTTGATAATGTTTTTCCTCCTGAAAGAAAATTAGAGGCCAATGCTGAACCTAGATTTCAGAAAGTTTTTAAGAGAAGGGAAGGCAGGTGTTCTGTGAAAAATAATCCACCCTTGAAGGAGAAAAGCTGTGCAGAGATTATTGATAGAAAACGCAATGCAGCGGAGAAGGGTAGACCTGTTGTGGGTTGGAATTATAGGAGGGATTTCTTAGGTCCTGAGGAAGAGCTTTCTAGCAACAAGGTTGGTTTGCAGCAGAGAAGTTCTAGACAAGATGGCAAATTTGGGACACTTGTTAATGCAAGAGATTCAATTGAAGAACTTAATCAAGAAGAAATGGAAAGAAGTCCAGAGAAAGGAGGAAAAGGCTTGCAAAACCGTCATGTTAGAGATACAATTGAAGATTTCAATCAAGAAGAAATGGAAAGAAGTCCAGCGAAAGGATCAACTACCTGCTAGAAGATGCCATAGACTCATTCTTCAGGGAGACTTTAATGACGATGAAATTGATGTTCTAAAGATTGAGCAGGGAATACAGGAGCCAATAATTTTTGAGGAAGAAAAAGAATTGAGTACTGGAATGGATGTAGTAAATGTTGAAGCATGTAAGAAGATTGTGGATGTTTCTGCCAAAAGTGCTCGTGCAAAATTTCTGAAGCTCTTTGGCAATCTCATGGATGCTGGCAGTTTCTCAAGTGAGGAAAGTTTTGAAAGAAGTTCTGATCATATTCACGAAAAAGATGGTATCTGGGCTGTGCTGGCATGGTTGTCCATTCTTGCTGAAAGAAACATGGAAGGAAAGCTGGGGAGAAGCTTGTGTCTGTAGAAGACATTGCCAAGGAACATTGGGCCATACATGGGCGGAATTTTTTCTCACGCTATGATTATGAGGAATGCGATTCATCAAAGGTCAATGCTATGGCTTAGCACCTGTGCGATCTGATATCTACATCTATGCCTGGTGATCAATATGGTACATATACTCTTAGCTGTGAAGATTATTTTGAATATGTTAATCCAGTAGATGGAAGTGTGGCCTCGAAGCAAAGAATTCAGTTTGGTTTTGGTGATGGCTCATGGATTATTTTTCGTCTTTCTGGTATTGGTTCTTCTGATGCAACCATAAGGCTATATGTAGAGCAGTATGAGCATGAGCCTGATAAGTCAATGCATAACCCTGATGCCCAAAAGGCACGGAAGCCTTTGAATCTTTCATTAGAATTAACAAAAACAAATGTAGAGATGAAGGCTAGGTCTGCATCACCAGTGCCAACTGCTTCTGCTGGGCAAGCTATCAGGAAAAGCTCTGGGGTAATTAAGAGACAAGTTTTTGATGATGATCTTGATGGGGATGATTGAAGAAGTGAAGAAAGCTAGGAAAAGGCGCAAGTTTGATGACCAAGATTCCTACAAAACTGATGAGAGCACTTCAAAGGAAGACTTCATTACAGCTCAAGATGATGATGAAGTTAGTTCAGAAGATGAGCAAGCGACCCAAAAAGGCAGCATGCAAGATTTGCAGAATATCAAAGAGAAAACAGAACTTACGATCCAACAAAGAGCAATACTTTCAAGCAAGGAAGGTGACACAGAGGCCAATACATACTTGATTGAGTTTCGAACTAGTCTTGTTCAAAGAAGGCGAAAAAGCAGGCTTACAGAAGAAAAAAAACTTGCTAAGAAAGATGAAGCTACCAGGAAGTGCAGGCAGCAGGTCAAGAAAGTAGAAAAAGAGATTGAGGCACATTGCAGAGCTCATAATGATTGTAGCAAAGGACGTTGGAAACATAATACTGGTTTTTACAGTCCAGAAGAAAGCAAGTAGGAGAAGATGTCGTTCGTGTTATACTTCAGGATGCAAGGGGGAGAAAATGGCAACATGAGTATTATATGCTAAGTCAAGACAACAAGTCACCAAGTAGACAGCAGTATCATGCATCATGAAGTAGAGGAGAGAGGATCCTTGACCGTGGGCTTAAGATTGTGAGAGGTGTATTTAATGCTGAGCCAAACCAACAAGGTATGTTAACCGTGATGGCAATCTTTAAAATGAAAGTATGGTAACCAGAAAATGGAGCAGCGCATAACTGCATTTGGGGCAGCACATTGAAGCAATTTGGTTGAAACCACTTAGGGATTGGCATGCGCATTGGAAAACTCATGATAAACAGAAGTTCTCCTTCATGAAGCAAGGGGAAGTGCCACAGTTTATTTTCTTCATGCTCATGGTGGCTGCATGACAGACTTTTTCTGCTTCATTATGCAAGGGGAAGTTCAATTTGAATTGGCTGAGGGGGAGTGCTTGAGGTCTTTCATGTTTTCTCAAAGAACCTGTTCAACATTCATGTAGGCAGACATAGAAGTGAAGTTCGTTTCAAATTGGCTGAAGGGGAGTGCCTCACAAAGTCCTTTCATAGAAACTCTCCAAAATTCGGTGGGCAGATGCGGAAAGTTTAGTTTTGTGTTTCAGCTCCTTGTAGTAGTTATTTTCTTGAGGCCAGTAGTCATCTTCTTGAGGGGGAGTGTTGGAACATGACAAAAAGATGACTGATAGTAGTCATTAAAAGTAGATGAGATTTTAATGTAATCATTTAGTAGTTGTTCCTAACTTCAAGGAACTCGTCTACTTGTATTCTGCTGGATAATGAACAAAGAGTTAGCTGCTTCCTTGATACTGGCGCTTCCCAATTCTCGTTTCACAATACTTGCTAGGAACCAAGAATTGCAGCCATTGTTGCACAATCAGATTCATGCTTTGTCTACAAACTCATATCTATATCTGCAATGCTTATACGCTTTGTGTGCAGATAATCATATCCATCTGCAACCCTTCTGATGGTGCCAAATTGCTATAATTATGTTTGTCATTTAGGCATGCCACTGTGTTTAGAGGTAAGGACAAGATGAATCCCCATTTCTTGATTCCAAGCTAATTAATATCCTATATTTTGTAAAATGTAAGAAGATTTGGTCTTGAAGAGAAATTGCTCTTATTCGTAAAACTTTGACTTCTTCCTTGATGCAAATAAACTTCGTAATTAACATGTGGACTTGGAGTTGTCCCAATAATAATGTTCTTGTAATGTGGTCCAGATTCAGATTCGGTTGTTATTCTCAGTAAGCACATGGGAGCTCTAAAAAAACAATACTTTTTGCAGATACTCAATCATCAGACATTGAACAGCTTGCAGCTACTCGTTTAGTCTAAAGGTTATCTAACAATGATATCCTTACAACTAACAAAGAATATTGAGAACATAAGGTATTTGCATGGACTATAATATTATTGCATCTGATGCACGGCGTAAAAGGAACAAACGTTGGGAAATGCAACTAACGTTTTACAAACTTGCAATATTCAGACTTAAGAATGCATCAAAGCTTAAAAACAAGATAAAGCAAATAAGTGATAAATAAAGGCTGGTCGAGAAGGTTGTGCACAAGAAGGTTTAATCCCCTCAATGCTTATTCATATTTGATATTTATCACTTCCCTAGATGCTTGAGATGTAACGACATAGAAATTGCAAAACAATTCTTCAATAACTGAACTATAAATGCTGCATTAATGTTGCACTAGAAAAGTGTTTACCCAAAGAAAAGAGGGAACTCGGATATTCAGATTTAGCTCCAAAACTTGCATAAGCGAGAAATCCCTTAAATGTTAGACCTCGATCTGCACTACAAACAATATAAACAATATAAACCAGGTTCAATCAATTAAACCATAAATTTTCATCTGGCCAATTAAAGCTATGAAGTAAACCAAACTTTTGGCATTCTGATAGAGAATCATCCTAACTATGTCAAATTCTAATCCCATGTTTTCCAATGCCAAGTTTCCTGAATGGATATCTTTCAACTGCTCATCTTGTTCAAAAACGAAGGGCTATGCTCCATGTAGTAATAAGCTGTACAAGACCAGACCGACGCGACTATGGATGAAGCGTTGTTGTCAAGGCTGCATATAAGCTAGTACAGTTGCTCTTTCTACAATTAAATCTTCTATAGCTCTATATGTAATAAGATGCCGACCATCCAAAGCAAAACGTCAAATGTTTTAGAGTTTACCTCGCAAGTTAAGAGCTTCAAAGCTTCTAGTTCAGGAACAAGAAACTTGGAATGACGGATGATAATGTAAACACTAAGAACTCCATCTCATAGGCTAACGAACTTCTAATTTCTCGAATTTTCTGTCCGTTGTGCTTAGATGTAATCAAACGAAAACATCGGAAGAAATTCGTTTTACCGGTTCCTGACGTGGATTCTGGTAAGCGGCCTCATTGACGTGGACCGCGAGAAAATTTCGGTTTTCCAGAAATTAATATTCTACCAATTATTACAGTTGTTTGTATTGCAACTAAGGGCCATATTACACTTGACTCTGCTAGTTAATAATAAACCCATCACGGGATAACATTTTCTAGTCATCAGCGGATGGCAGGAGGTTAGCAATTACGTAAAGGCTGCTTACGTGTATTTCTGCTCCCATATCGAATAGGGAGCTTACACGTGGCAATCATTCTATTAGGGAAAGTTCAGTAAGGTTGTTATTGTTTTCAAGTTTAATTTGAACTATTGCAGAATGTGGGGTAAAATTTCCAGAATGTCTTCTGGAATGTAGGGTAAGAAGATCAGAATGTACAGTAAAAATATTAGAATGTAGAGTAAAAATAATGATCTCATCACAGTAGTAAAACATTGATCTCATCACACTAAAAATGTAAAGTAAAGACAATGTACAGTAAGAGTAAAACATTGATCTCGTTGCAGTAAAAGTTTTTGCATTAGAAATCAAAAAAGGGTTTACAATTCCAAAATTCAATTCCAGTCATTTCCATTCAATTTCCACTGATATGTTTCACAATCTCTGCAATGTTCAAGCTGCCACCACCAGGAAGGACTATACCGTTGTTGAAAGTTCCACCTGAAATGTTAGTAATGCCAATATCAAGGCTTAAATTGAAGGCCCTCCTGACATGCGGATTATCACCAGCAATCTCTTTTTTTTTTTTTTTTTTTTTTTTGGGAGAACAGGAAGATTATATTAATCATAAGAAATCATGGAAAACAGAAAACCATTAAGGTCGAAGACCTCTCTACCAGTTTTACAAACCGAAACTTTCAAGACAAAAGGTAGTCTCGGGATTACAGAAAAGGGGAATTGGCGGTCCCCCCAGATGCACAAATCCAAAAATGTGAAGCCCGACCAAAATCAAACACCTTGAAGGAAGAGATCAGAATCCAATCTTTTCTTTTCATCTATGATCACCAAATTTGTGGCCACCGGATCCAACTGCCATCCAATTTCATACCATTCAGGGGGAAAGGCAAAGAACTAGAGAGGAGCCGTGTCCGAGAAGAGGATAAGTGCCTCACCATGAGCATCCTGCAAGGCCTTCTGATGGTAAAACATATCTCTGAAATGAAGGAATTGATCTTCAGCTAGTAGTCTCTCGTAATAGAAAAGGAACTTATCAAGAATATGGGTCTGATAACCATCAAGCAGAAAAGGCTTAAGTTTCTCCAGGTCTTGGTCGATAGAGGGAGAAAGAGGCCATAGGTGTTCATTGTTGAAGATTTCTGTAGCAGCAGCAAAATTAGAAAGATCAGAAAAATTGGGCTTACAGTTCATCCTCGATGTGAGAGCAATCAGCAGTTCTGAATATCATAAAATGATCGTCAGTAATAATCATGTCATCACACACAAAGATATTATAAAAACCTTCAAATTTTCCTATAGATAACCAAGCACTATCAGATTTATCCTGTTTACTATTTTTATGGGCCATGGCAATTCTAGAGATCTCTATCTGGAGAGCTATCATCCAAGCAATATCAACCCTATGATTTGAATAATTGACCTTGTTCCTGTGTTTCCATATAACCCAGAGGCTGTCTGTTTAACAGTGTTGAGAAATCTATTAGAACCGTTTAGAAAAAGTCCATAAGATTGGCCCAGTTGCCTAAATTATGACCTTTTGACTTGAAGTGATTATCTAGCCATCTCCAGAAATCTTTGATTTTGGGACATTCGAAAATGTGATTGATAGTTTCAGAATTGTGGCCACACAACTTACACTGAGGATTGACCTCTAGATCTTTACATCTCCTAAACATGTTGTGATTGGATGGAAGTGCATGATGTAGGCACCTCCAAACAAAAACTTGAACTTTGGGCTGATAATAGGACTTCCAAGTGTTCCTCAGAATGGTCATAAAGTGTTTAGTGGGAATAAGCCATTTTTCAGAATGTGTCTGAGATTTAGATTGGGCAATAACTTTGTAGCCTAAAGCCACTTTGTAATTATCCGAATTCTTGATATGCCAGTCTGGATTTCTGGAACTTTGACATTCAGTTTGAATGTGGGCAATGTTCATGATAGTATCATAGATGATTTTGTCGATCCGCTTACCCCCCACAAGTTGCTTGATATATTCCCACCTATGCCATTTGTCTCCATCCCAAAGATGTTGCAACTGGGTAGCCCCTGCCTCTTTCTATTTTTTTCATATTTGAGGGTGCTTAAGGGCCCAGCAGACATCATTATCTTTTGCAAACACAGGTGACCAGAAGAGAGAAAAATTGGCACTATCGTAGTTAATGTCCTTATGTTCAAAACCTTCTGCAACCAGATTCCATGCCTCAAAAATTTTCTTCATAAGAGGGGAGGTATTAGGAGCACTCTTAAAATGGTAATAGATAGAGTCAGGGACATGGTGGGCATATTTATTCATCCCAAGGGGTTTGCTAATTTGAAGTCAGTACCTTATGAACTCCATAGCAGGGGAATTCCAACCATTAACTGCTTTCCATACATATTTGGCACCCCGGGGGCTTCACCCCTTTATATAGAGCATATGTCATGTGCGTGCAAGGGGTCGACTGAAACCCCCCTGTATACGGCTTTTTGCGGGTGAAACCCCCCAACCATACGTACATCTGAATTTTAATTTTTGGCCCCTTATCCGTACATGTACTCCAGTCCCAACTAGCAATCCATATACCCTTTCCCATACATATACTGGACACCATAAGAAAAGTCCTAGCCCTTGTAGCACATATGGTAACACATCATTTTTTGAATATTTTTTTAGTCATTACAAGAGCTAGCTAAGCTAGTTTGTTGTAGGGGTTTGGAGTTTGATTATTCAAATAGAAGCCCATATTCAATGCAAGGTTAAAAGGGGGATTAACATCATAATGCAAGGTTAAAAGGGGGATCTTAAGTTGATTAGGGAGTTGAATTATCAATTGCCCTACAAAGTTTATAAGGCAAGATCAACAAGATCAAATAGCTTCACAATTATTAGCCAATGTTGGCCAATGTTTTATAATGTTGAAATGTTGGTCAATGTTTTATAATGTTGAAATGTTGGTCAATGGTTTATAATGTTGGTCAATGGTCTATATGATATAAATTCATTGACAATGCTAACTTATAAGAGGTGACTTGTCATTCACATTGACAATGTACAATTGTTGCAATAAATATTTCACAATGCCAACACGAGTCATAGACATAGCTCCCTTAGTGGAATGAAAAGAATAAAAGTGCAATAATCAAAAGACTTAAAAATCGTCATTCATGCCATGGATACATGGATGTAAAAGCTTATTGCCTGGATTGAAAATGTCATCCTTCCAGAACATCCCATCTCTTCCAGCCTTTCCATAACTCACATTCTGGTATAATTGTTCGGTTGTAGCTCCAAGGGATTTGAACTCTAGAAAGTTCCACAAAGGCTCAAACATGACTGCTACTTTATACATAGTTAAATGCATACAGCTAAATATAATTATAGCATTGTACCTATATAGAACGTAAGTCCTAAGAAGAACAAAACAAAGAACAAAAATGAAAGAAATTATATGATCAAAATCCAGGTAGAAAGTCACCACAAAAATTCTTGATCAATGCCATTTTATAAATGTCTTTGTTGGATCTTTCTTGGTTGTGGCTAAAGAATAGCACTTTTGAAGACTGCTGAGGTCAAAGCACACTTCATATGCTTCACGTGTAATCATTTGAAGTAGCATTCCATCCCCTTAAGTCTGCTTATAACTAAAACAATAAAACAGTTAACATCAGAGGCTTATGTAGCTAGAAAACGGCAGGAAAACATACCTGAAAATATAGGCACAAAAATTCTTATAGCACAAAAAACTCGTATAGCACAAAAAAGGAGACTGACATTCATTTCTAAATCTATAAATGCTACATTTGGGACCCGGGCAGAATATCCTTTACCAGTGATGACTTTATCATCCTCTAGCTGCTTCTAAACTATAGAAATGGTGGCGATTGTTTCCTATTTTTTCAACATTTTTATAGAAACGAATTTAGTAGAATTGGATGTTTTACCATAAAATTGAGGTTTTTACTGTAAAATGTCCATTAATTTGGCGAATTTACTATAATTGAGATGCAATATTATCAAACTTTGGCGATTTTATGAAGTTCTTTAGCGTATGCATCCTAGTAAACTATCGAATCCAGATTTTAAAAAGTGGTAAAATATAGCAACTTTACGAAGTTTCACACCTTAAAGTCATCACTGATCCTTTACATTCTCTATAGTTCATTTGCAAAAATATCAAACAAATGCAAAGAAGCGCCAATACCTTGCTATTCTGGAATGATACATAATAAGCAATGCCATGGCTCTCCACATAAAAGTCCAGTTGCTCAATATGCTGCAAAAGAAAGTGTACATTCTATCTGTAAACATAAAGAAAAAAACAATATTTTTAGAGAACATTGTACTTGCATGTTCTCATGTAATTAGACAAAAGAACAAAAACGATGAGAATAGTGAAGTAGTACCTGCATAGCTTGATCTCCATTGCTCTATCCTTATGCAATCCAGTACTCTAGAGGATGCTCAAAAAATAAACCTTGTATAGTAAAAAATGAACGACTAACAGGTAAAAAAAAAAGAGCCTTTGGAAAAGAACATCCGACCAGAGAGAGCAAACTTAAAGAGAAAACTATTCAAAGAAAACCTCCAGGTATTTCAGAAGATGAAATAAGAAGAAACAAGGACCCTTTCTATTCAAGCAAAAGAGTATCAGTTGAATATACTTCATCTTGCCCTATACCACCAACAGGTAATAATGTTTACCCTGCAGCAAAGAAAACTTTCAGAACAGAATGCTACTTCTTATCAGCTTGTTGCAGGACATCGATTCTTCAGACCACAATCCCTAGAAAGAAACTAAGCAAGATCATTCAATAAAACTTCACAGATAAAAGGAGGATCATGAAAACAACATCTTATAAAAACCCTGCCCTGCACCAGGGATCTTCAAGCAGTTGCATCCAAACCTTATCATCTACTCACTGCCAGATGAGCTGCGTGCCTAAAGGTGCTGTCAAATGAAGCTCTGCCTTGTTTTTGCTTGAAAACGACAATGACAATGTTAGCATGATTTACCAGTTTCGCTCCTTCAGAAGTATTTATCTGTGATCGGTCCTATAGTCCTCTGCAAGCTGCAAAATATCCTTTATAAATACGAAACCAAACAAAACCTAAAACAGAATGGATATGCAGCTTACAAAAATTGTCTTCCGCCAACAGATCTCGCCCAAAATGAATGGTTCGGTTAGTTTTGCCCGCCATCGATTAATCCCTTGTTCAAAACTTGTTGCTGGATATTTTAAACTTCTTCAGCAGATACAAAAAAAGCAAGAAACGTCAAAGATCAAGCAAGAATCTACAGCAAAAAATGCACAACACAAAAAGATGTACAATCTGATTCACAGACCTGTGACTGCACCGTCTAACCAGACATGAAACATAGAAACCCTGCATGCTTTTTATCTGGATAGCTTCTTGCCCAAAACATACTGACCTCCGAAGCTAAAATGCCGGAAGAAACGGAGGTTTCTACAACCAACCCGCCTGTAGATCGAAATAAGAAGCCCTATACCCCTACCCGGATCCATGCGGGAGCGCCATTTCCCGCCCACCACCCCTACCGTTTTGAGTACTGCAAATTCTTGGTTTTTCGTACAACCAACCCATACGTCTACGGACCCCTTTGGCAATAAAAAACCCCCCTACCAGTCACGATGTTGGTCTATACGGGTTCAACATGGTGAAGTCCCCCCAAAGCTTGACTATGTTTGTGTAGCACCTTAAATCCAAGCCCTCCTTCTTTTTTACTATGAGTGATTTCTTCCCATTTTACAAAGTCCATGCCCTTCCATACATAGTCTCTGAGACATTTCAATATCATCATCTCTTTGTTGGCAATGAGGACAGAAGAAAAGTAGACATGGATGCTTGCTAGCACCACATTAGCTGTTAGAGTTTGGCCTGCAAAGGAAAGATTGGGAGAGAGAGAAAGTAATTTCTTCCTAATTCTAGTCACTATAGGTCTCCAGACTTCTTTATTAGGCATATTTATAGCCAAGGGGAGCCCAAGAAGAGTGATGGCTTGATTAGGAGTGTTAATTTTGATCCCTCTGGTGTCCAAAGATGCTAAGGGGTCTTCCCAAAGAATGCTGCATTTACTCAGATTGAGCTGAACTCCTGAGACATAAGCAAAATTTTGAATGCTATCTAGCAGATGATTGAAACTATTTTGGTTGGCTTTTAACAAAATAAAAGTATCATCTGCATACTGTAGGATAGTGAGCTGCTTATCAGACCCTGGCATTTGCAGGCCTTGAATCAGGTTCTGGTATTGAAGATTTTTAACAGCTTTTGTGAGCATTTCATCTACATACAGAAAAAGATATGGAGCCAAGGAGCATCCCTGTCGGACTCCCCTTCTTATGGGAAAAAAACTGGTATTAACAATGAGGCTTGAAGATGCCAGGCTATTAAGAGCCATAATCTTAGTAATAAGAGAGTGGTAAATCCCTATGTGTTGCAAAGCTTTCTTCAAGAAATCCCAAGCAATAGAATCACAAGCACGATTAAAATCCAACTTAAGCAATATACATCCTTGTTTGGACAGGCTATTCCAATGAATTGCCTCACTGGCTGCTATATAATTGTCTAAAATAAACCTTCCTGACAGAAAACCTGATTTCTGGATTGAAAGAATTTTAGCTAAGATTTTATACATGGTGTTAGTTAAGAAGATGGGATGCCAATCATTCAAACTATTCGGGTTCTGGATTTTAGGAATCAGAGTGATGAGGCTAGAATTGAATGGAGGATACAGAGAGGCAGCATCCCAAGCACCTTTCACAAAGTTCATAAAATCATCCTTAATAACCACCCAAAATGTCAAAAAGAATTCTGGGGGAAAGCCATCAGGCCCTGGGCTCTTCCCTTTCTCCATGCTACTTGCAAGACTTCCATTTCATCTGGGTATTCATTACAGCCATTCTCCATAGGCATAGTTGTTGGGATGTTCTCGAAAAATTTATCCAAATCCCTCTCCTCCTGCACAGTATATCGTTTGGCCTTAAACATATTGTTATATTGATGGAGGAACTCTCTTCTTATGCTTAATTCATCCTCAATTCTCATCCCATTCTCGTGTTCCACAGCTGTGATGGTGTTATTGATCAGCTTATTCTTGGCTACTCTAAAGTAATATTTAGAGCTGCCCTGATCCATCTTACTGTATTGGCTAATTTTAGCTCTCAAGGCCATACCTTTGGCTTCCTTTTCCTCAATGGCCTTGATGTTATTCTCCAACAAGATTTCTTGCTTATGGAGATCAGCACATAAAGGGTTGGACTCCAGCTTCTGTCTAACTTCCTTCATATCCCTGAGCAAATTATTTTTCTCCTCCTTATATTTCCTCTGTCTCACCTTCCCCCACTCTTTAATCCAGTTCTTACAGGCTTTCAATTTATTGCTGAATTGTTTCATCGATTAATGGGAGCCAATTGCAGGTTGAGTAAGATAGAATTGTCTGAAATCTGAACAAAAGGTAGCATTGCTAAGATAAGAGCAATTAAACTTAAAGGGACGATGGTTCAAGTTTAGAATACAGATCAATTGTATCTAGAATTTGAGGGAAATGGTCAGAGAGAATATTCCCTTCATCACCAGTGACAATACCTCAATGCTGGAAATGTTAAGATTGGTAACATAGAATTTGTCTAAGGTGCAATAGGTTCTCTCAGCCCCTGATCTTTTATTTGACCAGGTATACTTGGCATTAGCTGAAGGAATGTAGTTCAGCTTGGTAGCCTGCATCAAATTTTCCCATTCCAATCTTTCATTCCTAGAGATGTTGATTTTGTTGCCAAGCTTTAAGTCCCATTGAGGGGTGTTATTAAGATCTCCTCCCATGATCCAATCCTTAATATTGAATTGATCAAGGATCCACTCTTTAATCTTCTTCCAAATGGGAGCTCTTTCATTTGATTCAGTAGGGGCATAAACATTGATCAATTTCTTCAAGAGACATTGTATCAAAAAAAGGATAAGCAAGTTCGCTAGCAGGTCGAGTAATAATAGGTTGCTCTTTTTTTGCAGATGCAGTGTTACTTCCCAACTCCACATTGTTTGGAACTCAGTTAAAACCAGCATCTTTACTCACATTCATACTATGATCACCTGACAAACCTCAAGTATTAAATCATGATCTAGGAAGAAACTAGAACTACAAAGTACAATATCTGTAATATGACCAGAAGCGGCTGACTGAGAATCTAACTCGTTCAAATTTCCAACAGTTTGTAAAATGTTCAAATTTCCAGCATTCTGTCTCGCATCATAGGCGGCCAATTCTTCATTGTAAACATCATCAAACATTCTCCGTGATCTGTCTGCGTTGAATGCTTTCCGTGATCCGTCTGCGTTGAATGCTTGTTCGATGATTGACATGGCAGCTTTAGACTTTAATTCAGACGTCTTATCATACCTGTCTTATCATACCTGCAAAACAACTATCCAATTAGAACTACTAACTATTACTAACAGCCAATTAAAACTAATAGAACTAACAGAACTAACAACTAATAGAACTAGAACATACCTTTTATACTCCTGTGACCAGTGATGTTCATCCCAACAGCACGTGTAAGACGACTAACAACTGAACTCCTGCCAGATTTGCCAGAAAATTTTCCTTGTACGCCAATTGTGCTTAGCATGTATTTCATCCAAGAAGCTAGAACCCTAGCACTAACTCTGTGCTTCTTATTGTACCAGACCTACACATCAAATCAACAAATTAGAACATGAAAGTAATTCAAAAACAAATATGAAACTAATGCAGAAATTTACATGGCCTTTAGGAGAATTGATACACTGCATAAAGACAAATCTAGATTGTTGTTCATCTTCTGGATAACACGGAAGATGCCTCACAAGACATTTAAAAGTCAGCACTACATCAACCTCAAAACACCGCACAGATAAAAAGATTCTTCTTGATACTTGTTCATGGAAACATCATAGTTCTTACTCAGACGCTCACTATATTAAAGACATTCTATGCCATCAACAATCAAAACCTGAAAGTCTGCAATCAGAAACTTATGAAGCTCGTCTCTACCTCTGATTGCAAAGCGAGAGACATAGTAATACATGAACCTCCTTTGAAGCCCTCTATTACTATAGATGGAGTGTTCAGGATCAGACAGCAGAGCTACTTCATCAATGTCTACTTCATCAATAAACGACACTCCATCCACTTTCTTCCTCTTTCCACACACACCAGGTGTCAACCTAGACCTTCTCATAGAGATTATACAAGCCTTTCTAGCATTACATAATATGGGGCTGTATCTAATATCAAAAAGTACTTCTTCAATACGAGTTATCCCGACTTCTTGAGCTCTCCTTATTATAGCCCCGAATTTTCTGAATATATCTTGCAACCTATCACAATGGCCCTTTGAAAGTTGAAAGTTACAAAAGCAAGGCTAAATTATACGCACATTAGTGCATCACCATATGCACTATGCAATCTCCTAATTGGGTCGTGAAATAAAGCAACGTGCTATCAATTTGCATAGCATAGGGTAGTGATTTGTGCACTATTCTTTCTGACTAAGAAGGATAAGTACCATGTTCTTGTTGTCCATAGCAAATAATATAGCTTGCCCTTGCTGTTTTCCATAATCAGCTCGAACTAACAGTCATCTGTTGCTAACTGACAGATCTTTGCAAGAACAATCAATTCAATAAATGCAACAATTGGTTAGGTGCTGAGATACCTCAGGGTAACTGGCTGAACTCCTATCTTCTCTTTCATTCGTTACTTAGACCACAACGTAGCCTTATATTGGATGTCTACATACCTAGCTTTTGTTAATGCACAGTACACGTGTGTATCAACATTGATCTAGGCTGAGTTCCCTCCTCTCTAAGTGTTAGTTCTAACCTTTGCTCTAGGGGTGAACAGCTTGTGTAGGTGAAATGGAAATGCTCAGGTTCTATGATGAAACTGCACAGATCTCAATGCACGTGCGGCTGCACATATTTCCTTGTCCCATATAGCTTTTCTACAGTCAATTATGTAATGTCACAGTTGCAAGAGCTAGGCATGCAATAATTTTTAAAAAAATATATATATTGTATTCTGTTAACCAATTTGTTACAATCTCAAGTTTTGCTTGATATGTAACAAACAATTGAAGCATCAAACCCTCACCCATCTTGTTATCTAATGCAAGAATTATTTCAACTACTGTACTCATGGAGACAAAAAATAGAAACAAAATTTCAGCCAGCAGCTATCATTCATCAGTCACACATCCTTCGGCTGCAGACTTCACGTTTTTAATGTACTGCCATAAACAAAAGAGAGATGTCAATGTAGAAAGACCTGGATAATGCATCAATGCAACATATAAGAAAACAACAAACCAGGGGAGATGCCTGATTGAACAAAAACAGAAAGTTGGGTGCAAAAGTTTGCTCTTCAATTCAAGTACCTCCATATTAATACCACCCTGATCTTAGAGAAATGATCAGATACTACTTCCACTTATTACCCTAAACCTGGGTTGGATATTCTGCCTTTGGCTGTGGCTGCATTTCACGTTGATGTTTTGGATATTTTCCAGGAATATTCGAGATTTTCCTATTTATCATTGTCAGCATCAGACGGCCTGGATTGCTTTGTTTTGGTCAGGATTTGTCCCCCTAAGTTCACTAGTAAAATTAGGTTATGATCTCGTCTCAATCTGAAGATATTTTCATAGAGGGGCAACTCACCGAATGCTCTGAAAGTGAGTTATAGAACACGCACAATTTTAGATTGCATTATGTTAGCCGCTACTATCCAGAACCCCAAAAGATATAGGTCCACATTGTAAATGCCATTATTTTGGCACGTTTGTTCTACAGTGTCATTATTTTGATAATATCTGTAGATAGCTTAGTTTCTGCAGCCTATGATTATAGCTATCCCCTAACATCTATTATATCTTCTAACAACAGTTTAAAAAGGTACACTCAATTGGCCAATTTCCATCAAAATAGTAATAGCAGCATAGAAGCACCATACTCAAGGCACGTGACACCTGCCTTGTTCCCAATTTCTCTCCAACAAAAATTAGTCACCACCACCCTCTTCAGCTGCAATTGGGGAAAATTTATTTGATGGTTCCAACTCAGTTTCAACTTCAATTTTTAAGCATGATCGAACTAATACGGACTTGGCAATGTATGTTTCAACAATTAAGTCTTGAATGTCTATATTTCTTTCTCATATTCTGCACTAAAAGCCAACCAACTTTTGACCACCTTCACTGCCAAATTCAGCATCTCTTGTACGAAAGCCACCTGATAGAAAAGCATGCCCATCTAATAACATTGACAACAGCTTCTTTGGAGGCCTCTACACTGTAGCACCCCAGTCCAGCCAGTCATTCCCCATCTGCTAGGCTGTTAATATGAGAGAAGTGCTAACAAGAGCAACCATGATAGAGCTCCAACTAAATGTCAGTTGAAAATCTAATCAGCTGCCATGGAATAGTTACCTTAAATATGCTCCATCGCCCAAGGATTGGATCTCCTAGCCTTCAAAAAAGTGCAACCCAAAACGTCCACCAGTAAACTGAGCAATATGAGTGCCATACACTAATAATGGAAGACTTTCGGTTTACAGCCCCCCTTCCCGGAAAACACTACCGGAAAATTGCAAATGAAGCAAAAACAGGTAAAAAATGGATAAAAAGCATCGGAAATCTTCAAAAACATGAAAAAAGTTGCCGGGAAAAGCTTTTCCGGAGGGGGGGGGGCTGTAAAACGAAAACTACCCCTAATACTACAGATTATACTCATTCCATGTGCTCCAACTCCAGACAAATGCGATGCTTACAGATTGGACTTGGCAAATAGAAAACTCAAATATTGTTTTTTATGGCCCCACATTGGAACGGAGATGCTTAGGTTGCATAGCTGTCATCCTACTTCCACATGTTATCACTGTCCAAAGAGTTTGGTGAACGAAGCAGGCTGGTAATGCTAATCAAACATCTGCTCCTTGTGAACAATTATTCGTGTCTTTTATAAAGAAATTCATGTGAGTTGCACCTTTAACAATTTACTAACCTTATATAATGTGCCTTTTGTAACCTTAAAAGGGGGTGGAACCCACTGGCTCTTCCTACGTGCGAGCTCCTGATCTGAAACTAGCATATGAATGGTGTGTTTTTCCACATCAATTGTAATAATATCTCCATCTGCAACGAGACCTATTGGACCACCAACCTGCTTCCAACGTAGGTACATGTTTCAGAACCAAAAAACTATCAGAAAGCAAAACTTAATTTATCCCTACCTGTGCCTCTGGACAAACATGACCGACTACAAAACCATGGGAGCCACCCGAAAACCTTCCATCGGTGAGCAGAGCAACATCCTGGAATTATGCATCCATTAACCATATATGTAAGAAAAGATTTTGCTAAGCATTACTGCTGGTTATGATAAATATATTTATCATCTTGAACACTAAAAAAGTTGTAGTCCCTTCAGCCAACATTGGAGAAGAAAGGTATTGATTGCAAATGTGGCAATTTTGGTAGATGTTTCCAATCAAGTCTAAGATTGCTGCATATCTGTATCTTGTGTGTTTGTTGAGCATAGATCTCCAATGCTGGGTCATTTGCTGGATGAAGAGTGCCACATTGTCTGGAACTCAAGTCTAATTATAAGTGAATGAAAAAAGCTTTATCCATTCAATTTCACCCAAGTGAGACGGTTTACATATTCTTTTTCTAACAACCTTAAGTCTGGCTGTCCATCCCATTTCAATTGCTAGGTAACGAGATGAGACCATAAATTATCCCACTGCAAATATCATTCTGCTCGAAGTTGGGCATGGATGAAACCATCTGCCAGTGATTTTAAAAAAATAATTCTGTAAAACTGCAACTTTGAAGAAACTTCTCTTGTTGGTCCTTATGCTAGGGGAAAGCTGTTCTAGATTTACTCCAGTGGAAAGCCATTGTGTATTGCAGCATCCTTTAACACCTATCTACACGAATCGTTTTAAGGGCTTCAATGAAAGCCTTCCATTGACAACGTTCTCTACCTGATGCGAGCTTGTCACTTGGAATGCCACACTGAGTTGGTTGCAAAACAGATGCAAAGACCTAAATGATGAGAATGATCAAATCGGGAAACATTCTTTGCTTTGGATCATTCTATTCATAGATTTAAAATTCATGCCAAATATTGATGCTCAAAATCAGGTGTACTGGCCTGCCTCAACTTAACAAGAACTAGTAATTAACAAACTGTGATTTAATTATGCATCCACCGCCATTATTGTCACGAGCCTATGTCACAATTACCAATATAGATCCCTGTGGTTCAATACTACAACTTTAGCTATTTACTGCTCTTGAAGGCATTGATTAATGAATTGTCTAATAATAACTGTTTAGACATTTTGGGATAAATTGGAAGACAAACCTTTCCAAGACCAGCCCCCATAATTGCACTTGTTGGTGTAAGCATTTCAGGCATGCCAGGCCCTCCCTTAGGCCCTTCTCCTCTTATAACTACAACAGAACCCTGTGCATGAACTACTTACATCAGAGCGATATCAGGTAAATAATCTAATTTGCCAACATTATACCTTGAAACTTTCAGAATCCTTAGAAAGAGCAGATAACATGGCCTCTTCCCCCTCAAATACTCGTGCTGGACCTACAGGGGCCATTAGAACAAATTAAAATCCTCCATAAGATTCCATAGCCTAAATGTAGGTAATCAAGGAAGAGACATACCAGAAAAATAAAGACCTTCTTTTCCTGTTATTTTTGCCACGGAACCTTCTGGAGCAAGGTTGCCATATAAAATCTGAATGTGGCCAGTCGTTTTAATTGGATCATGCAGTGGCCGTACAACTTTCTAAAAAGCAACATGATGAACGGTTAGAAATCATATATAATGATGACCAGTCCAAAATCTGACAGTCAAAGGTAAAGTATATACTTGCCCATCAGAGAGGGGTGGGCAACCTGAAAGGTTCTCTGCCAAAGTTCTTCCAGTAACTGCATTGTGATAATGTTCAAGAACCTTTTATGTAAACATATATATATAACAATATAATAAGGTTACATGCAGCCACACAATCACCTGTCATGCAGCTTCCATCAATAAGACCATTTTCTAGTAGGTACTTCAGTACTGCAGGTGTCCCACCGACCTAATATACAACATGTGCTCATTTTAGCAAGACATAAGGGCAAGTGAATATACCAAGTTACTCTCAACTCACCTTATGCAGATCCTCCATTACGTACTTTCCACTAGGCTTAAGATCTGCAAGGAAAGGAACCTTGTCACTCACTCTCTGAAAATCGTCTAGGGTCAAATCAAGACCTACAGATCTGCAAATCAAAATCCATCCCATTATAAATGTTCTTGCATAACCTGTATGTTTAAAATATTCAGCTTATGAATCAAAGACATCAGCATTAGATATGATGGGTAAATATCTGAATACTCAGTAGGATATACCTTGCAATAGCGATTAGATGTAAAACTGCATTTGTTGATCCTCCAAGTGCCATTACAAGCACCATTGCATTATGCAATGACTTCCGATGTTATGATGTCTCGTGGCTTCAGATCCAATTTCAGCAGCTCCCTTATGTACTTCCCCACTAAGCGACACTCTTGCAACTTCAAAGGGTCTTCTGCTGGAACTGAGGAACTAGGTGTTATCCAACCAGAAGGATGTTATAATTTGATAAGTTTAAAGTATCACTTTGAATTGTTGCAATTCTTGATCTATAATACCTGTAAGGAAGTGACATGCCAAGAGCTTCAATGGCGCTCGCCATTGTATTTGCCGTGTACATACCCCCACATGCGCCTGCACCCGGGCAAGAATTACGCAGAACACACATTCTTTCTTCATCCGTTATCGATCCACCAACAAATTCTCCATAACTCTGCCACCATTAAAGGAGTACTTCATTTGCTTTTTGCAAGCAGAAATAGCCGCTAATAAAGGATGGGCAGTGAAGTAAACCTGAAATGCAGAAACGATGTCGTAGCTATGGCCATTAACAACACCTGGCTGTAACATAAGATCGGCAGAATAACGTACATGTTAAGGCACATAGACTATGCCAGGGCTGATATGAAGAAACAATAAACAGAACATGTGTAAGATGGCAGGAAGAAGACAGAAAACTGTACTTTGATAGTTCCTCCATACACCATAATACTTGGTCTATTCAGACGACCCATTGCAATAATAGTGCCTGGCATCTGTGTATACAACATCAATGTTTTGCAATTTATAATCAACGGAATAATGAATAATTACTTACATTCTTATCACAACCAGGAATTGATATATTTGCATCATACCATTGCCCACCCATAACTGTCTCAATACTGTCAGCAATAAGATCCCTGCTCTGTAGACTATAGCACATGCCCTCAGTACCCATTGATATTGCATCACTAACTCCCACAGTGTTAAATCGAAAGCCAACCATTCCAGCTTCACGCACTCCATCCTTCACAGCTTCGGAGAGACTTAACAAATGCATATTGCATGTGTTACCCTCATACCAAACAGAGGAAATGCCGACCTGAGGCTTGTTCAAATCTTCCTCTGTTAAACCAACGCCAAACAGCACTGCTTGAGATGCACCTTGCGACTTAGGTTGTGTTACACGACTACTATACTTATTCATCTGATTTGCAGAACCATTGCTTGATGCTTGAAGCTCTGAGGGAATAACTGTATCTGTTGTGGAAGCTGCCATAACAGCACATCGATGTGGATGAGAAAATATGCTTCTAGTCATGTTTGGCAGAAGAGGAAAACAAGTCGACGACCTATGTTGCAGAAACAGCGACTCCATAGCTGATCTTTGGACAGCTCCGTAGTTTCTGGGTTTAGGTGGTTTGGGTTTAGGCCAGGGTTATCCGTAGTTTTTGGGTTTAGGGTTTACATTTGCATTTGGCAACATTTGCAATAGAAGATTGGAGTAGCTTTATAACATATATAAGGTTTGCACTGGTGCGGGGGACGTATTTGTAGGAGAATACGTAGAAATGAGGGTTTTAGGGTTTCGATTGGTTGGGCACAGGGGAAGCATGGTTATAGGGGAGGGATAAATTTGGAAGGGAGGCATGTGGCGCAGGTGCGGCATGATGCCAGAGATAAGGGGCTTTGTCTGGTTGTAAATGGGTTTTGGGGGCATGTCGTCAGCCTGTTCCTCCTACTGGGCGTCCCAAACAGGTGAGCGGTTATTTCCCTGCTTTTGTTCTGTCCATAGGTTTTGTTGTCCTGCTATCACCATGTGGAAGGAGGCCAAGGCTACAGCCAAGGGGAGGGCTTGCAGCAAGATCCTCGTTGTGGATACTGATGGGGGCAACCTGCTGCTGATGCTCCAGAGGCGTGTTTGTGAAGCTGGTATGGTTTCTAGAGAATGAGACGGTGGCTGAGGTTGTGGCCTCTGAGAGGGGCAGTGAGCTGGACCACCTGCACTATCAGGCCATTTTCAGATTGAAACTAAAAAGCTGTGATGGTTTGAGTGGTCTGTGCAGAAGCCTGCTGGTATCATTCTTGTGTGCAAAGCCTTGAAAAACACAAGACTCCACTGTTTCAAAAGGATAATGGGTATTGTATGAAGGATGTGGGGAAGGTGCACTATCGGGTGCACATGCATAACATTTATGAGCGCCAGATTGAAATAGACAAGGACCTCTACCTGTTGTACGGGGCAGGAGATATAAAAAACGTGGTTGTATTGGACAATAAAAACCTTCTTAGCGCTTAGGACGGGAAAATTTATCGTGTCCAGCACTTGGATCCTACCTTCGAACACTGCTTATATTTTGGAGCACAAGGTGAAGGCTGCATAGCACTTAACTCTGAACCCCCCAGTTGCTCTTTCTAGTGATGTCTGCTCTATGGGATCCTGGGTGGGATGCAGCCCATAGAGCATGTGGGGAAGACGAGGAGGAGGTATTGGGATGATAGATCATGCTTTTTTTTTTTTTTTTGGGGAGGAGGGGGGGATGCGAACTTCATGGATGTTGAGGAGGAAGACTATAGGCATGTTGCTCCCACAGATGAAGTGGATACTGTTTCATTGCATTAGACCTGGCTGATTACACTATGGTTGTGGTTTGATTTTATGTTCCATGTTTTCTGTTTTTGTGATTGCCTAACTGTGTAGTTTGTTTACGTTTCTTTGGAGGTGTGTATTGTGGAATGGCGGTGTTTGAATCTGAGTTGGCAGAGCATGTATTGAAGAAAATAAAAGTTTTAAAATGACAAAAATATTTTTTGGAGGCCTATGGTTTGCGCTCTGTGCAAGGTGTTTGATTCCCCTGGTCTGTTTTGTGTGATGCAGCCTTCTCTTCTGTGCAGAACGAATCATGGACGCTTCATAATGCAGCCAACAGCGTACATGTGTTGTTGTATGTAGCTTCGGAGTCAACAATATATTGGCTGATTTCCCATTGTTCGGATGACCCTAAAAAATAGAGCCATAGGGACCCAAATCTTGCATCATGGCATATCTTATGGGATATGCCTCAATCTAAGGGCCCAGGATTTAAGATACAATCGTCCGTCAATAATCGATATTATCTCAAATGTTTGACAGGCTTGCCTAACCCCCTCCCATAACATTTCCTGGCATTCTAGCCTATCCACATGCACATCCACATCAGCCAAAATTAATATTGGTCATTGGATCTGCTAAATTTTGGATCGATGGATGAGAAAATTAGAAACCGCTTAAAATTCTTCCCCTGGTCTCTTTCCCGGAGCTCGGTCTTCATCTCAAATAATAATCTTCTAACCTCCTATACATTCATTTTCCTTTCCTGGCTACTGAGGTCTATCAAGGTTAGAATCGGCTCTCACGTATTTTCTGCTATTTTTTGTGGATCCAATGGCAATGGCTTTGCAGATTCGATGTCTAAAGATGCTATGAAATGTGTGTTTCCTCTTATTAGAGGCCTACAGGTCATTAGCATTTTAGATTTACTTCAGATTTCAGGCTTCTTGGATTTCAAATTTTGAGTTATTCAAGAGCATTTGGAGGTTATTTATATTTTTGAACAAGTATCCTCTCTCTGTTTTTTTCAAGTCAGAGCATTCTGCAAGGTATGCATATTTTCTTACTTGAAGTGAACGTTCTTGGTAAAATCTTAGTTCTGAGCAAAAACTAGAACTCTAATAATAGGAATGTACATGGTAGAGATGGCAAATCAGCAGATATGTAGATAATAGAGATGGCAAGCAGATCAGTTTCTGCACATGTAGATGACAATACACGACAGAGAATAGCGAACAATAAAAAGAAAACATAGGATTTGATAGGAATATCCACCAAACCTGTTTACTTCAATTTTTTTTGCAACCAAAATAGTTGGTGATTGTTGCAACATGTACGTGCATCATGGGATTTCATGGGATTTGAGTAAGAGCAACTAATTTGAAGTAGATCATTCAAGATACGTTATTATTTGGAGCACCTTTAGTCTCAAACACATGGATAATCCTGCCACAGTATTCTCCATCTTAATAATAGTCATGTCTCTACAGTGGTATATATATTACCGTTTTGAATATTGAAATGGCTATTACTACTACATCATACTTTCGAGTCCAATTAGCATAACTGAAGGTCATAATGCTTGTTTATGATGGACTTTCTATATTGTTGGGACTACATGCTATGGAACACCAGAATATCTTCAAACTGGACAACTTACTGTAGGCTTACCTTGGGCATCGCATGTCTTAGATATCGGCTGTATCTGTAACAAATGGTGTCCATGTCTTTTGCTAAATATAGTGCCGAAGTTTTATGCTAGAAGTATACAGGTTTAGGTGATGTATACATGTTTAGATGGGAGTTTACTTGCGCAACGTGCTAGTTTGTTGATAAAGGCCATGTATTTAGTGGCTGATGCTAGGGCAGGTGGTCAAACTTCTTAGGTAGAAATGATGTACATGCATGAGTTGTTAAATAAGGTATATGAGTTGTTGGTAGTAGGATTTGGAGGCATGCAATATGGATTATGGTGCTGAAGATTACTTTGTTGGTTGAATTGTTTGCGTGGTTGTATAGGGTTGCAAAGTGTTTAGCTAGATGGGATTGAGGATCTGACGGTAGGCTTATTTGAGGATGTGTTTGCTAGGTAGAAAATAGAAGACTTATTGAGTTGACTGCAAATACATGCATGGGTAGGGTAGGCCAATCGTATGTTATTTTAGTACTTTCTTGAGTGTAGGCAGGCTTTGCATAGTTAGTGGGTATTATATGGAATATAGGTCATTTTTTTATTTTATCTTACCGATTTGGATATGGGAGTTGCTGGTTATTACCATGCTAGAAATTTGCGTGAATATATTTGATATAATTTATGGGTGAATTATGGACTAGTCGGCCTGCTCTTGATAAGAATCTACACAAGAATGAGGTGTATCTTTTGAATTGGTTGAGGCCTTCTATAGCAGTTAATCAGAAGTTCCATTTGATAATGGACCCAAGGTTGGATGGTCATTATTCTCTATAAGCAGCACATAAAATTGCAATACTTTTCGCACAGTGCCATTCTGATCAGCCCAAAGCAAGAGCAAAAATGAGTGAAATTGTTGAACAACTAAGGAGGATACTTAAAATTTGTGACGTTGCTTTACCAGAAAGCCATGAATTGAAAAGGGAGGCTTCTGAAAATGGAACTAGTTTGAAAGAAAGGTGTTCATCCAAGCAAGAGATGGAGATGGGTTCGAGAAAGAAAGACTGTCAATATGGCATAAGCTAAAAAAAATTAAGTTTGTAAAGTCTTGCTGATAAAATGCTCCAAGGTTGCAAAAATGAAATATAAATGATGCCCTACAAAGTCCCACTGACATGCCTAGATGTTGATTCTATTCAGTACCCGAAGTCTAAAGAAGTAACAATCGAAATGGCATGTTTGAGGCCTTGGGAAATAAGGTTTAAAATTTTGAAATTATGGCAAGAAGCATATAACCTAGAGTATCCCATTTTTGCAATTATATTTTGCTGGTTAGCATGATGGAGACTTTGGCTCGGATAGATCATGTATGTACAGGCTCAGAGCACAATTATAATTACTTACAAAGAATATGTAACTTTGTGTATTTGTATTATATGCCTGAGATTTGCTCAACTTAGCGATAAGGAAAAAGATTATATTGCACTTGGTTTAGCAACTGGCAAGAAAATCTGTAGATGCAGTGACGGAACTTATGACCTAGACTAGGACCAACATCAAGAAACAAGAGAGAAACAGGGGGGAGTGAAAATGCAGAAAATGAAAGATGATGGATTGAGTGTTTTCTTTCGGTGCTACAGGAGATAGTCACATATGTCATGTGTAGAGCACAGCACGTGGACATGCTAACTATATCCTAACCTAGCTAGGGGCACACATGAATGTAAGTACATAGTAAATAATAAACCATGGTCCTATGTAATTACATAAGCTACCATGTCAGCACATATGTGTTGCTTAGCCATTAAGAGTTATTTCTGTCATCCTCCCCTAAGCACATACATGAACCGAGAACAAAAGAAGAATGCTACAGCTTATTGTAGTAATCCTCCCCTAAGCTGAGCATGCGAATACCAAGCTGAATCTTGAATTTTTGAAATGTAGACCCTGCTAATGACTTGGTGAAGAGGTCAGCCAATTGATCTTTAGTTGGAACGTGATGAAGATCGAGCTGACCATCCATGACTTTCTCTCACACAAAATGATAATGTGTTTCAACGTGTTTGCTGTGGGCACGAAACACGGGATTATTAGCAAGTTGCAAAGAGCTTTGGTTATCACAATGAAGTAGAATAGTGCTGGCATCGAAGCCTAATTCTGCATAAAGTTTGGCGAACCAAATGGATTCTACAACAGCAATTGCTAAGGCTTTATACTCTGCCTCTGTACGAGAAAGAAAGACTGAGGGATGACGCTTGCTGAGCCAATTAATGATGTTCTTACCAAGGCAAAAAACATATCCTATGGTGCTACATTGTGTATCAAGACAACTATAATGATCAGCATCTACAAAACCATGTAAAAAAGGTGATAATCACACATATAACAAAGGCCCTCATTAAGAGTACCTTTTAAGTAGGCAAGCAATCTTTTTATTGCTTGCCAATGGCTCTGTTTTGGACAGGCCATAAAATGGCTCAATATGCCCACCATAGAGATCTCCAGTTTAGTGATTGTAAGGTAAATTAGTCACCAACAAGTGAGCAATACAAAGTAGAAAATACCTGAGGAGACTCATCATAGACGGATAACTTCAAACCAGACTCCATGGGCTGTTTGGCAACCTTACAATCTGTCATATGAAATTTTGTGCGGGCTTCAGCAAAACTAGAAGGCATTTGATCTTCATAGATCTTTGCCATCAATGCAAAATTACAAATGTTCATAACACTTGATTGTGCATCAGATAGATCTTGAGACTCTCAGATCGCCTAAGAGGCGCATCATCGTCATGATTTTTAGCAGGAGACGGGGCTGAAGAAGTCTTAGAACTACTAACAAGCTGACTTGCAGCGCAAATATCAGACAAGGGAGCAACATACGGATCACTCTTGTCATCATCACTATGATCAGAAGGGCTGGTCAGTAGAGTAGTTAACTGGAGCAGCATTAATTGCATTCTTCTGAGTATCAAAATCAAGAAAAGAATGAATATCAAAGGCATTCCAACATCATTGAAGACCGATTTCGTATGCACACATCAGAATCTCAGCACAAAGGCAAAGCAAACTGCAAAGTCTATGTAGTGGATTGAATCCCAATCTACTAGCAATTCATGAAGCACAAGAGAAGTATGGAGAGATTGAAAGACAAAAGACACAAGCATATAACTCATAAAGCAAGTGATCATCATCCTCTTCCTCTATTATTTCCTCCATATGGAGATGACACTCTACAAGGAATGTCCAACCAGCACAAGAGTGGAAAAAAAGGGGAGAAAGAATTGGACGTGCAACTCCTAATTAACTTCCAATCTCTTCAACTTCCAATCTCAACCCTACAACTCATAAGTAGATCTCCACCTCTAGGTCTAACATAACTACCCAAGTCTTTTAGGATTGCGCCACCTCGCACCCATACAAGAACCATTGACAATGAACTCATAAGGCTTTTATACACCTTCAAGCCTATAGGTTTCACTTTTCCACAATATTTGCACATTTCTTACATTTTCTCCATATTACACCCATATAGCTCTCCATTTATGCATATATTCCACAAATTTAAGCTCATTATGCAAAAATGGTCAAGATAAAACACACGACGTTATTCTCCCCCCTCCCCAAAGATTATTCATCGTCCCGATGAATTCTTCAAAAACATCTATTTGATCTTCATGTCTTCAACTTGGTCCTCAAAGAGAAGGAAGGTAAACGATGGCGGATGTTGGATATAGTCGATTAGCATGTTAGGTATCGGCCATGGTGGGGATCTGCTACACACATCATGCTTTTAGCATCCCACAATTGTTGTGTTAACTCTGGAAATGTTAGGGCTCTGTATTGCTGGAAAGTATATGTTCTTATCAAGTTCCATAAGCCATGCAACTGTAAGGTCAGTGTTATAACCAATTGCGCGACTTTCTGAACAGATGTAGGCCCTTCCATCAGGTGCGGCTTCAACAGCCCCGGCTAAGTTTAGGACTGATTCAATAGTGTTTAGTGATGGGACCTCGTAATCGCCTTGTACAATACCAAGAAAGATGCAGATGATAATATGTATGATCATAAAAACCCTTACACAACTGAGTATGTATAAGCACATAAAGTGAATATATTACAGTCCTTTGCTACATCTATACAGAATATGAGATGATAACTGTGATCTTTGGGCATAGGTCCAAGGCTGAAAAGCAGATGGATTTAAGCTTTTGTTATAGAGAGTGGAGGCAGATAAGGCTTATTATAAATATCTCGAGAAATTCAGACATTCTCCAGTAGAGTATTTCGAAATCACATCCATACCTTGCTGGCCAGTCAAAGAATAGAGGTAGTCCTTCTTCATATGTTTTTGAATGCCACATATCCATATCAGATACTGTAGTAGCATGCTTTTGAATACTTCATGCTAGTAAAATTGTTGCTTGCCCGGGCGAAGCCACCAAACATGAAGACTGATTTCGTATGCACACAGCAGAATCTCAGCACCAAGGCAAAGCAAACTGCAAAGCCTATACAGTGGATTGAATCCCAATATACTAGCAGTTCATGAAGCACAAGAGAAGTATGGAGAGATTGAAAGACAAAAGACACAAGCATATAGCTCATAAATCAAGGGATCATCCTCTTCCTCTATTAATTCCTCCATATGGAGATGACACTCTACAAGGGATGTCCAACCAGCACAAGAGGGAGAAAGAATTGGACGTGCAACTCCTAACTAACTTCCCATCTCTTCAACTTCCAATCTCAACCCTACAACTCATAAGTAGATCTCCACCTTTAGATCTAACATAGCTACTCAAGTCTCCTAGGATTGCGCCACCTCACACCCATACAAGAACCATTGACAATGAACTCATAAGGCTTTTATACACCTTCAAGCCTATAGGTTCCATTTTTCCACAATATTTGCACATTTCTTACATTTTCTCCACATTACACCCATATAATTCGTTTATTTATTCATATATTCCACAAATTTAAGCTCATTATATAAAAATAGTTAAGATAAAACACATGACAATCATGCTCGAAAGCATTACTAGTAGCCATTCTTCAAGAAGTTTACATCAGGGCTGATCGTAGGCTTCTTAGTAGCTAGGTTATAGAATTTGTAAACTTTATTTCCATCAGCATACATAATAAAAATGCATTTGATTGCCTGATCATCGAGTTTCTTCAACCTTGAATGAGGATGCACAAAAGCAGGACAGCCAAAGATTTTCAAATGCGAGACATCAGGTTTTGTAACATACAACACCTCGAAGGGTGTTTGATCTCTTACAATTTTTGTGGGAGCTCTATTCAAAAGATTGACTGTTGTTTTAACTACACCTTGAAATGACATCGGCAAGCATTTATAAGCAAGCATGCTTCTTACCAAATTCATGAGATTGAGTTACACCATTTTGTGGCACACACATCACTATGCATGAGCTGCAAGATGTCATTTGTTTTCTTCACGATCTCCTTGGGAAAAGATGCAGCTACTTGCTTTCCAAGATTGCAAGCAACACATTGCAGTTTGTGAGCATATACAGGAGGCAGCCCAACAACCATCTCTTTTGCATGCATTATACAAAGAGTTTAACAAATCAAATGACCATAACGAGCATGTCATAGCTCATCTGAAGACATGCTAATAGTAGCAACAGCAAACACGCCTTTCTATCAATCTTAGAAATGGACAATAAATTTTCTTCAAGTCCAGGAATGTAAATAACATCTTTAACATATTTTATGCCACTTTCTTGAATAGTAAATGTGACTTCATCTCCTTCCCTTGAATCTAATAACTGAAATTATCAGCAACTTTGACTCGACCACCATCCATTTGTTGTAGTTTAAAAAAATACAAGGTACCACGGATCACTATCAGGTCCAAATAAGCACTCAATATCAGCACTTTCTGGTTCAAATTTAGTAGTCACGAAATTAGATCACTCCTTACGATCATGTGTCACTTGATCTTTACTTGTTGTAACAGCTTTGGCTTGTTCTTAAAGCACTTTGGTCAACACTAATCCAATGCCCTTTCTCATGGCAATATCTATAGGGATGTTTGCGTGAAACTTTCTTGTTTCTGCTCCCCCGATTAGAATTACTACTTGAAGACTCAGAGGATTTATTTCGAGAGAAACAACAGTGTCCTTCTTGGGATTATATTTTGGAAAGAAAGCATTCTGATCTGACCGCCTTTTCAACTGATAATCTTTTCTGACTCTAATTCAGTCCGAAGGAGAAGATTAGCAAGTCTTTTAGCTTAATTAGACTGTCTCTTGCATCGAATGCAAGAATAAAAGACCGATAGTTTGTAGAAAAACCATGAAGCAATGCAAAAATTACCTTACCATCTGGTACTTGTTGTTTCATGTCATCCAATTTGCTCAATCAAGCATTACCTTACAATTGTCCAAGTGCAAAGAGTGTAACTTATCTCTCAGAAAAAGGCTCTAGGGTTTGTATCTCGAGCCTATATCCTTTTCACCTGATCTAGTGCTTCAGACCACAATTTGCAACCCCTGGTATGGCACTGAACTTTTGGTGATATAGGAACTTTCAAGAGGTCCAAGCCTTTCTTATATTTTGACGAAAATCCACATCGTCTATATCAAGAGAGCCATCAACGAGTCCATCCAAACTATGCATGAGGAGATAACCTTCAAACATATCAATCCACTGATAATAATTATCTCTCTTCAAGATAGCATTTGGATTGTTAAATTTGGTAGAATCCATCCTTGAAGACCTTATAACTTACCAAGAGCACTAACACAGAGAGTTTTGAGCTTTAGATGTACAAAGAAAACAAACCAAGAAAATTATCCAAACAGATGGTATGTCACATAAACTGCATCAACATTGCTCAAACATCACAAATCTCTCACAAAATTGCACCCAGAGCCAAAATTGCCAATTATGCAAGCTTTCGGCACAAACAATACAACACAAAAACGGCACCCATATGCAATGAAATTTTGAGTTTGGTCAAGGGGGCTGCTTGGGGTGGAACAACGTGGCACTGTCTCAGTCGTCGACCTCAGATCTGGATGGTCCAGACAGCGACACCTCAAATATTGGGCCACCGGATAAGGGGAACCTTAAGTGGTGGCTCAATTTGGGCCGTCAATCTCAGATCTGGACGATCCAGACGACGCCACCTCACAATACTGGAACAAGCGGCCAGCTTATATAATTGTATATACAGATAAGAAGAGATATAAATGAAAATGTAAATGTAGAAGTGGCTAAGATGTATTCTTATAAGAACATATTGATGTTTCCATTTTGCCTTCTATAGACTGAATTCTTTAAGGAAATCAAGGAGCAGCATTCAGATATTGCGATTGGTCTAATGCAATTTAAATACCTAAAGCCTGACTACATCTGAAAACTGGGAGAGAGGAATATATGTTATTGTATAAAGCATGAATAGGCTAACCTTTACAAGGAGACCTTTAATGAGATATCCATCATAATTGCAGCTACAACTGTGAGGTCTATCTGTTGAGAATGCAGGCATCGAGCAAAGCTGACAACTTTCCCAGATGTAAGTTCTATGTGGAAGTATATTGTATGTGACAAAGATGAGTTATAAGAATGACACAATTTGGACTGCATGCAAGGAAAAATGCAAGGAGTGTGGCACCAAGAAGATTGAACAGTGCCTCAAAGAGACTCCTGCAAGTATTGACTCTGATATGGATTGGCAGGCAACCTTCGAAGAAGGGTACTTCTACAAGATTAGGAATATTAAACAAAACTGGTCCAACAAATATTATGATGGCAAACTTGCTTAATCACTTGAAGCAGTTTGTGCAGCACAACTTCAATGAACAATAACAAAGTACGCAATTCAAGCAGTGTATGAAGCCACTCTGAGACGATATTTGTAGGTGATTTTGCTAAAAATTATAACTAAAGCCATTCAAGGAGGTCCAGTCCGAGCATTGGGTCCCAAGCAGATCTCCAATGTGGTTTTACATAAAAATATTCAAAACTAAGGGAAAGTTGAATAAAATTGTACATTTTTTCATTTCAGATGACACATACCATGAAAATCTCTTTGTTAGGCATGCATTCAAGCTACAACTGGACTGGTCGAAAATAAATCAGATCGTTGTGCTGCCCCCCCTTATAAATCAATGAAAGCCTTTTACCAAGTAACCAGGTATGGTACTTTCAATATATTTTTAAATATTGGAATGAGGTATTATTGGGAAAACAAAATCAGGATGCAATGGAATTTGTTTGGCTCAGGTCATGGAAAAGGTCCTCACAATGGGGAAGGCGTTGTATTAAAGGAATTCATGGCATATTTGCAGAAGAGAAAAGGTGCACCAAACATTGATGGAGGTGCAGCATCTTGTGCAGCTGCAGTAGAGGAGGAATGGAATGTAGTGGACAAGGTCCTTAGAATTATCAAATTCATAGCTTAGAATCTCTTGAAATTCTGAAATCTATTTAGGCATATTGTTCCTGCAAAACTACTAGGCAATATAATTTGCAGCTGAGAAAACCAATCAACCAGAAGAATCAGTTTGTAAAAGCCTTGTTATGACACGAAACGATCATCTCCGTGTGCGCACGTAATCTGACATACTTATGTCCTGCCAGGATGGAGTTTTGGAACCTTTGTCAATATAATGAAATCTTATTGGAGCAATAGTAATTAAGACCCATGATCTTCCTTTCTTATATTTGTATCAAATCAATTTTTTATTATTTCAAACCCTTTATCCTCCTAAGAAGGCAGTTATGCTGATAACTGCCATTTTTGGGTTGCCCCTAGGGGGCAAACCCTTGTTTACGTGGGCTTTTGGCATATCCTAGGTATATGCTGGAATATACCTAGGATATGTTGTGACTGCTAAAAACCTACTCTTACCTGTAAATGTTAGGTCGCCATTGTTGATGTGCGGCTGGTGTGGGAACTGGTTAACCGGCGCCTATTTCATATCGAGCACAGGAGAAATAGCGGATGAATGCAGGATTAGGATGAGTAGGAAGGGGGAGTCGTCAACACACAGAAGCTTTGGGCATGGCGTCATGCAGCAGAGGCATTTCTGCAGATTCGACCCAAGGTTTATCTGGTGGCAGAGGCAAAAATGTGGATGGTAAGTTTGCTTCAGCTAATCTAACTTCAGAGACGAATCATTTCATATTTGTGCTTTAATATCTTTGGAAAGATCTAAGTCTCAGAATGTTCACATTTTGGCAGAGTTACGGAGCGATCTGGTTAATGGTTGAAAATAAATGTAGCCAAGATTGATGCTTTGATCCTTGACAGCTGTGATAGTTAAATGCGTAAAGCATTATTCTTGGTGAGATCCTGCTCTTTGACACTGATTTGAACCCCATCCCACAACTTTTTATTTATCTGGTTCAACCATTTTTTGCTTGTCACTGAAAGACTTTGCCCAATATGTTTTGAAAGACACTGTGGTCATGATGAGCCCAAAATTATATAATGAGCTTGGCTTTCTGCCTTATAGCAAAGTGCGAGATTGGCCCTCTAATATGACCAGTTGTCGGATACCCTCCAAATTGATAGAAAATATTTATAGCCCACGATCAAATCATAAATGGTAGTCAATTAGTCTCGTGACAGTGGTTGCAAAACTGTTTTTAGAGTGACAGTGGTTGCAAAACTGTTTTTAGAAGGACGTCTCGAGTAGGCCTTAATTGCATCACATCAAATATCTTTACTTGAGCTAGAAGTCTTTACTTGTGCTAGAAGTCTGAGAATTCTAGATAAAATGCCCTTCTTTGTATCTTGCTATATGTAAATGGTAAGGAGTATTTGTTTCCACTAGTTTAAGTTAAAGAAGTATTTCTGCAGGAGCATCCTACCGCTACTGCGAAGATGTTCGAACCTTTGCTCCGTGTAGCTATTGCGTTGGGGTTGATTTAGATATTTCTTCATCAAAAGAACTTGCAGATTCAATTGATCATACAAGTTAGCATATCAGTTTCTGCTATGCATTTGCGAAGTTTGTTCTTAGAATGAGTGACCCATCCTTCAATAAGCTTATTAGGATCCTCACAACACACTATATGATTCAGGTCTGCCAGTATATTACTTTGAGTTTGCTATGCAGTTGTGGGGCGGTGATCCATACTTCAATAAGCTTATTAGGATCCTCACAACATGTTGTATGACTCAGATCGGTCAGTATATTACTGTGATCTGGTTATGGATGGTTGATAAACAAGTGGAAATTCTACAAGCAGTGTACTTTTGCAACGGGGAATTGAGCTACGGACTACTTTTGCAATGGGGAATTGAGTAGGTTCGAATTCCATCACTATGGACTTGCTACACCATTATACACAGCACTTCCCCGATAATGCTGATTGTGATCATGCTGATTGTGATAATCATTGTCTTTAACTTGCCTTTTGATTCTCTAAATACAGATATCATAGTTCACAGGCAACTGGCAGCCAGTATTGGTTTGTCTAATCTCCCTCTTCGCTTAAGAGAGTATTTGTTTCCACTAGTTTAAGTTAAAGAAGTATTTCTGTAGGAGCATCCTACCGCTACTGCGAAGATGTTCGAACCTTTCCTCCGTATAGCTATTGCTGTTGGGGTTGATTTAGATATTTCTTCATCAAAAGAACTTGCAGATTCAGTTGATCATGCAAAGTTAGCATACAGTTTTTGCTATGCATTTGTGAAGTTTGTTCTTAGAATGAGTGACCCATACTTGAGTAAGCTTATTAGGATCCCCGCAATACACTGTATGACTCAGGTCTGCCAGTATATTATTTTGAGTTTGCTATGCAGCTGCAGGGCAGTGATCCATACTTCAATAAGCTTATTAGGATCCTCACAACACGTTGTATGACTCAGATCGGTCAGTATATTACTGCGATCTGGTTATGGATGGTTTATAAACGAGTGGAAATTCTACAGGCAGTGTACTTTTGCAACGGGCAATTGAGTAGGTCTGCATTCCATCACTACGGACTACTTTTGCAACGGGGAATTGAGTAGGTCTGAATTCTATCACTACGGACTTGCTGCACCATTATACACAAATTTCACTTCCCCTGTAATGCTAATTGTGATAATCATTGTCTTTAACTTGCCTTTTGATTCTCTAAATGCAGATATCATAGTTCACCAGATATCATAGTTCACCGGCTACTGTCAGCCAGTATTGGTTTGTCTAATCTCCCTCTTCGCCTAAGAGAGAAGGCGGTTATCACAAGCATTTCTGATAGAAAGCTGCAGATCTCATATGTTTTGTTTACTGTCAAGAAGCTTTTCATATGTTGCCAATAAATCTTTTCTTGTTCGCATCGTAATGCTCAGATGGCAGGCCGAGCATATGTAGAGCTGCACGATATTCTTTAAGAAAAGGTTTGGCACCTCTTACGTCTTTTACGGAGTTCTTTTTTGCAACTGTATCTGTGTAATGTTTGTTTTCCTTGCATCATTGCAAACGAACAGATGCGGATGCTAAGATCGTAGAAGTTAGATCAAATGGCTTGATTGTATTTGTTAAAGGGATAAAAGACCAATGAGTGGGTTGTTGATGAAGATAGTCAACCTAGTACTAGATCGGATGGCAATAGACGCTTCAAGGTTTTGAAGAGTGCAAATTCATATTGAGCCACAGCCAAATCCTCCGACGGTGCAACTCACAATTGGTAATTGAAATCTGTTAAAATTATGTGTCATGTGATATTCGAGCATATAAGGGAATTAGTGACCACATCTTGGCTCCCCTAGGCTAATGAGGATTCATACAAGCATTCATGAGAAGCAGTGGCAGTGAATGCAAGAAAAAAACATAGAAGTCGAAAAGTGGTGGGCAGGTACTACCCAGACGTTGCTACGGCCGCCAGAAAACGCGTGATACCCCTTGCCCGCCACTTAGGGTTTTGACTGGTCAAACGGGTCAAAGTCAACGACTTTGACAGCTGGAACTTAAGGACAGCAGGGCATCCTATTATTTAGGTAAGTTGGAAAACTTTCTATAGGAAGGGGCATGCACGATTTGACATGTGGATATATCCAGGTTGATAAGAAAATATATATATATGAATGAATGTGATATAGAACATAAGGAGCTGAGTGCAGATAAAGGTGTGTGTATGCAGTTTTAGGAGCGGGTGGGTTTGAAGGAGACAGAGACTTGGCATACTTGGGTTCAAACCCCAAGCTCTGATTCTAACATTGGTATCAGAGCTAACTAGTTCCCATACTGCGATAATGACAACCGTTCGGGGCAAATCTATTGAACTCTATTGAAGTCTTTAAAGGAGATGGAGGATTTCAAATCCGGAAGGTGGGTATTAGAGGTGTCTTTGGAGTTTGAAAAGTTGTGGTATTTGTTTGATGGTAGTCCAATGGCGGTGCAACTAGCTCGGTAATTCAACCGCCGCTAGTAGTGGTAATGCTCAATGTCTAAGTGCGGGGGAACTTCGTGAAAGGTGTGTCTCTTGCAAGGGCAACTTCTCCGAGTTACGAGCGAAGATGAAGCTAAGATTATGGAGGCCCAGGCCATAATCATGTGTAAGGTAGGCACTGCTTTAAAACTGAAGCTTCGAGGCATGAAGCCTAAGGAAATGTGGGATTATTTGATAAAGCACTATGAACAAAAAAGTTCTTCACAAATAGATGTGCTAGAAAAACAGTTAAGGAAGATGAAATTGTTTGAGAAGGATAACTGGACCGACTTTTTGGAGAGATTTGATTCCATTATTGCAGATCTTGAGGGAGCTGGAAATATCTTGAATGAACAGTATCAAATACTTGCTTTGGCAAGAGCAGTATCTCATAATAGTCACTTGGCAACTTTACTCAGAAATGTAGCCACTTCCAAGGAGCATGCTATCAGAATGATACGCACAGAGTTTGAACAGTCTACTATTACACAGGAGGAAGCTGATCAATCCTCAGAGGTCTTGTATACAGGTAAGACTAAAAGAGGTGGTTTTGTAAGAAGGAAAGTAGGACCTTGTTATGCATGCAATCAATTTGGTCACCTAAAGAGTGAATGTCCAAACAATAGTGAGAAGGAATTTAGATGTTTCAATTGTGAAGGCAAAGGGCATTTTGCTTTTGATTGCCCAAGTCCTAAAAAGGGAAGAGGTCGAGGGGGATTCTCTGAAACTTATAGAGGTGGCAGAGGCAGGGGAAAATTCAAAGGAGGCTCAAGTATTAATGTGGTAGAAAAGCAAGATAGTAGTGAAGGTGAACTTGAGAATGATACCTTGGAGGTAAGGAAGAATTTAGCTTGTAATGTTTCAGAGTTTCCAAGGAAAAGCAATAAACAATTTGTTGTTATAGATTCCGGGGAGCGAAAAAAAAAGTGTGATGTGTGACTTGCATATGCTTAAGGATTGGGAAAAGAAGGAAGGACATGTGCAACTTGGTGATGGGGGTTTGAAGAAAATAGAAGATACCGGAAGTTTTAGAGTTGTTTGACTTAAATGGCAAACCGTAAAATTGAGAGATGTTTTGTGTGTGCCCAAATTTGTTAGAAATCTCATATCCGTATGCCAGCTTGTGGATTTGGGATATAAAAATTTTCGTTTGAACAGATCCGTTGTAAAGTATTTCTTAATGGTGAATTAAAATTTATTGGCAAAAGAGTTGGTAATCTCTTTGGATTGGATATGGAGCATCTTCATGAAATTAACCTTGTGGAATATTCAGATGTGAAAATATGGCATAACAGATTATGTCATGTAAATGCTGCAACAATTAAAAGACTTGGAGAAAAGGGATTAATATCTGCCAAGGTACAAAATGAAAAGTTCTTATGTGGGGGCTGTCAACTTGGAAAGCAATCAAGATTGCCATTTAAAAGGTCACACAAAAAGAGCAAAGGGCATTTTGGATTTGGTGCACACAGATTTATGTGGTCCTATAAATGTTACTAGTTTGAGTGGGCATAGATATTTCATGAGCTTTATTGATGATTTCAGCAGAAAAACCAAGTGTTATATTTTGAAAACAAAAGACCAAGCTTGTGATGCTTTGAAGTTATTTACTGCTGAAACCGAGCTAGAAACCGAAGGAAGATAAAGTGCATAAGGTCGATGGAGGAGGTGAATATATCTCCGATGAATTTAAAGCTTTTTGTGCAAACAGGGGAATCAGGAGGCAATTGACATGCAGATACTCACCACAACAAAATGGAGTTGCAGAAAGGAAAAATAGAACATTGCTTGATGCTGTGAGGTCCATGTTGAAGTACTCTGGCTTACCAAATTATTTATGGGATGAAGCGGTGAAGACGGGTACATCTACATTCAAAACTTATTACCTTCATCAAGTATTAAAGGTGCAATTCCGTAAATGCTTTGGTCCGTAAGTCACCTTCTTATGATAGATTAAAAGCATATGGGTGTTTATGCTTTGTACATGTGCCCCAAGAACTAAGGAAAAAGTTGGATGATAGAGCATACATATCTTATCTAGTAGGGTATGATTCTAACTTCGAAAAGCATTCAGGATTATATGATCCTGCTAGAAGAAAAATTATAGTGAGTAGAGATGTGGTCTTCAATGAAAATGAATTTTATAGGAAAATTCCCAAGATAAATACTGAAGATCCATGTGAAAGTGAAAGGAAAGATAGTATTGAAGAAGCAAATCACCAATAAGTGAAGAGGAGAAAACTCAAGGATTGAAGCGGTAGATTTCAAAGTGACTCGATAATGAGTCGAAAATGATTCCAAGTAATGTTGTTGAGCCGTAGTGGAATCAAGTCTTGAGCAAGAGATTGAACACCAAGAGGCAGAGGGTGATAAAACTGATAGACCAAAAAGAAAACCCAGACGAACAGAAGCTCAAATGTTGGCAGAAGAAGCAAAACATAATTTAGAGTCTCATGGTAGAACTGAACTTGGGAAAAGTAAAAGACTTAGATCTCGTGTAGGAGAAATTAATCAGATTTTGACATTTTGATACTTGAAACAGACAAGATTCCACAAAATTATATGGAGGCAGTTCAAGATATGAATGGAAAGAACTGGAAATGTGCTATGGAAGAAGAAATGAGAGCATTCAAAAGAACCAACACTTATACAGTAGTAGATATTCCTTCTGATAAGAATATAGTTGGAAGTAAGTGGATCTATAGAATAAAACCAGGAGTAGAAAAAAATACTAAGAAATTCAAAGCCGGACTTGTTGCACGGGGGCTTTACACGTAAAAAAAGGGGAAGATTTTGATGAAACATTCTCACCATTGGTAAAGATAAATAGTTTGAGAATGTTATTAGCTATTGCTAATGCTTGTGACCTTGAAATCCATCATATGGATGTAGTAAGTACAAAGATTCTTGAATGCTAAATTAGAGGAGGAAATTTATTTAAGACACACTTTTGGGGTTTGAAGAGGACAAAGGAAAAATTGGAAGTTGAATAGAGCAGTCTATGGTCTTAAACAGTCTCCTAGGGAATGGTATAAATGTATGGATGGATATCTTGTAGAACAAGGTTTTGAGAAGCTCAATTATGATGGTAATATCTATAGGTTCAAAATGGGAGATGCCTGGTGCATTATTGCTTTATATGTTGATGACAATATTATGATATCAAAGGGAACTCAAGTACTAAATCATTGCAAAGATATCTTAAAGAAACGATTCCAAATGAGTGATCTTGGAGAATTAAAGAGATTTCTGGGCATAGATGTTTACAGGGACAGAAATCACAAGATATTAGCTTTGAGTCAACAAGGGCATATTCAAAACATGTTGAAGAAATTTCATATGGAAGATTGCAATATGGCATATACTCCTATAGTTCCGGGTCACAGAATTTCTGCAGATATGAGCCCAAAGACAGAAACAGAAAGCAAACAAATGGAGAAAATACCTTACAGAAGTTTGATTGGTTGTTTGTCCTATGTAGCCAATTGTACTAGGCCCGACATTGCATTTGCGCTTAATATTCTCGAGTAGGTACAATGACAAGGCTGGTAAAGGACACTGGAATGCAGCAAAAAGGATTCTCAAATACTTGAAAGGTACAATGCATTTTGGTATAGTATTTAATGGAACCAACTTGCAATTGCAGGCTTATTGTGATGCTGATTGGGGAGGAGATTTAGATAAACGAAAATCAACTTCAGGGTATGTTATTTTATTAGGTGGAGCCCCAGTTGCTTGGAAGTGCAAGAAGCAAAGCAAAGATTGCTTTATCTAGTCTTTGAAGTTTGAGTACAACTCAAAGAGCCACTCGCTTGACTAAGGAACTTATTTGGGAAAGAAACATATGGCGTAATTTGGGTTTGCTCAAAGAGGACCAACAATCATTTATTGTGATAATACTAGTTGTATTGCTATGACAAAAAACCCAATTCTGCATGAAAGATCAAAACATATTGATATGGAGGTTCATTTTATCAGGGATATGGTAAAGAAGGATCAGGTGCATTTAACTTATGTTAGTTCACAAGATCAACGAAAGCGATATACTTACAAAAGCCTTACCATTGTCCGTTTGTGGAATTAAGAAGTTTGCTACATCAGGACAAATAAAAATATCACATGAAGGGGGAATGTTAAAATTATGTGTCATGTGATATTCGGGCATATAAGGGGATTAGTGACCACATCTTGGCTCCCCTAGGCTAATGAGGATTCATACAAGCATTCATGAGAAGCAGTGGCAGTGAATGCAAGAAAAAAACATAGAAGTCGAAAAGTGGTGGGCGTGTACTACCCGGGCGTTACGCTGCCGCCGAAAAACGCGTGATACCCCTTGCCCGCCACTTAGGGTTTTGATCAAGCGGGTCAAAGTCAACGACTTTGGATAAATGAACTTAAGGACAAAGACGGCGGGGCATCCTATTATTTAGGTAAGTTGGAAAACTTTCTATAGGAAGGGGCATGCACGATTTGACATGTGGATATATCCAGGTTGATAAGAAAATATATATATATGAATGAATGTGATATAGAACATAAGGAGCTGAGTGCAGATAAAGGTGTGTGTATGCAGTTTTAGAAGCGGGTGGGTTTGAAGGAGACAGAGACTTGGCATACTTGGGTTCAAACCCCAAGCTCTGATTCTAACATTGGTATCAGAGCTAACTAGTTCCTGCCCTGTGATAATGACAACCAGATTCGGGGCAAATCTATTGAACTCTATTGAAGTCTTTAAAGGAGATGGAGGATTTCAAATCTGGAAGGTGGGTATTAGAGGTGTGCTGGAGTTTGAAAAGTTGTGGTATTTGTTTGATGGTAGTCCAGTAAGCGGTGCAACTAGCTCAGGTAATTCAACTGCTGCTAGTAGTGGTAATGCTCAATCTGGTGCAGGGGGAACTTCAGGTGAAGGTGTGTCTACTGCAAGGGCAACTTCTCTGAGTTCTGGAGCAGAAGATGAAGCTAAGATTATGGAGGCCCAGGCCATAATCATGTGTAAGGTAGGCACTGCTTTAAAACTGAAGCTTCGAGGCATGAAGCCTAAGGAAATATTTCAGGAATCACATTTGTAACATTAAACTCTGAGATTATATAACTATGAAGCATTCGTAAGTGTAATGTATGTGGGGAATTACATTTGCAACATGAATAGGTATCACATTTGTAACACAATAGTTTTGGCACCCATAATATATGTCTCACCTTGCGAAAAAATTTGTAAGATGTAAATGACTATAAATTAGGTCATGTCGAACTTTGCAAGCTTGCAACACTCTTTAAAAACAATTAGTCTAGGATTGCGGCAAGTTGATCACATTCTTCTCATGAACATTTGGTCTATTGGCTTTTACTAGATCCTGGGATTCATTGAAGGATGTAGATTCGAATGGTTTATTTTGTTAAGAAATTTCTTAGATATTTACATTAGGCGTAATCACCATATTGCAATTTTGTTTGTTAATTTGCATCTTTATGGGTTTTATTCTTGGTTTCTTTTAGAACCATTGATCTGCCAAATATTTCCAGTATTGTGCCAGATTGACGGCTACAAATATTTTCAACCAGAAATCGCAGTCAAGCAGAGGATCTGCTGAAAGACCAAAGATTTATTTATGCAAATGAAGGGAGAAACCTTTATTTCTGCAAATGAATGGAGAAACCATGGCTTTGCACTAACTTTTGCTTGTGGTATTTGCAGGAAGCTTGAACTGATATGGCTGTGCAACAGTTTCAACAATGCACTCAAGCATATATTTGGAACTAGCAGAGTAAGATTTAGATCCGTCTTGCTATTCTTAGAGTTAGGAATGCCCGCTGCTTGATGCCTTGTCTAGCGAATGTCCCATTTCTTTTTCTAGTTGTGGCCAAATAACTGCTCTGAGATGGCGACCAACACTAGATTTGATCTGTTATTTGTGTAAAGCAGTTTTATATTTCTCATAAACGAGATTTCATTTCTGTTGTTGGTTATATTCTTCGAAATATGCAGGCCTTGCGTGTTTTACCAGTTATGGTAATGCCTATGCCTGTGCCTTTGCCTGGTTATTTTTTATTTTCTTTGCTGTTGTTTTTTTAAGTTGGTGGCACAGAGAATAAAGCAATAGAGGATTCACATTCTAATTTTCAACAAGTAACTATAAGCCATTGCAAAATATGTGGCTCGTCAGCAAAGACATGGGGAATTGTTGATGATAGAAATATAATCCTGGGAATTCTGTGATATTGGTAGAAAAGATTTAAGATAGAATGTATCACTTATAATGCTTGCACCTGTTGTCAATATTAAGGGCCAAAATTTGTTCTAATCTGTTTGTGTAAAATAAATGGCTTGAGGATCAAGTTGTCCAGGTATTTGTCCCTGAGGATCAAGCAAAACCCACTTCATGTCATGGGGGCTTTGAGAAAAAGAAAACAAAGACAAAACCCACTTCATGTCATGGGGGATAGGAGACAGAGAATGAAATGCCAAAAATTCGAATCCAAAGACCTTACAAACCTCTGGTCTGTGAAGGGCTATAATCCCAAAGAGCAAGAAACTCAAAATATCACTAACCATCTAAAGATGTTACGTGGACAATACATGGCCTTAGGCTAGGAAAACACTTGAATAGGTTAAACTAATATGGTGTTCACCTAAACATTTGGATTACTTCTTTGCAATGATCTATCATGCATGTTGAAGTGAAGATCCATTGGAGTTTATATGATGTAAAGGTTTGAGGATACCATGTTGTCTTTATTACACACTCTTGACTTCAACATCTATGTCGAATAGCTCTTCCCGTAAAAAAAAAACTTTTTACGATATTGATTGTTTTTCAAGAGAGACACGTTGTTGGTTTTGTTGTTGGTTTTAATGTTTGAGAGGTATAAAATGAGCATTTTTGTTCAACACTAATGGTCTCGTCACAATGTGGATTAATACATTTTTGGGTTGCCCCTAGGGGGCAAACCCGTTGTTTAAATGGAGCTTTTGGCATATCCTAGGTATATCTTTGAATATACCTAGGATATCTTTGGATCGCCTCCAAACCTACTCTTTGCCTGTAAACTCTCGGTCACCATTGTTGCTGTGCGGCTGGTGAGGAGTTAATGATGCAAATGGGTACCATCACCTTCACAAAATGACAATGTTCTAAAATAGCAATTTTGATTGATTATAACAACATAACTTTCAAGTATGATTTAAGCCACCTCAACCTCCGGCCACGAAGGGCAACCCTCCGTGCGCAACACCTTGTTTGTTATGTTTGAGTTATATTTTTGTTTTGGTGTGTTATGGGAGATGTTGTTTTGGTTTGGAAAAGAAATAAAAAGTCAAAAAACACTGGCAAAATTCATGACCAGAATGATCAGCTGGATAAGGATGATTTGGTGTTGTGCAAATCATATTTTAATCGGGTGTGGAAGTCCACTAAATCTGCCCGGAAATTTATTGTTTTAACCTAGAAAACTTAAACAAAGATGAGCATATCATATATCATCAGAAAGATCCCAAAGAGAGCTTTCTAAGGCAATAAAAAGGGGGGTCTATATTCAAAAGTTATGATAGAAAGTATATTACCATCAATTCTGTACTTTGTAAAAAGGTATCCGGATTGAAAAGCACAAAAATCAAGTAACTATCTTGATAAATCTGGATCAAGTCAAGAACGTTCTCTACATAAGCTTTCCAAAGAGCCCAAGATCATCCGAATCTGACCTTTGTAGCTCAAATTATGAACGTGGAAAAAACTTTGACATTCTCTCTCTATCGCTTCTCTTCTTTATCTATTCTTAGTGACTATACAATGGTTTGGTAAAAAAGAACCTCTCAGTCTCATAAAAATCTTATTCTTGATTAAAACCTTTTTTCCCAACCAAAAATGTGTAAAAAGCATTTGCAAAAGAGCATAATTTATGCAGTTTGTGAGATGAACACAGAAGGTAACCTCACCAAAAAGGAACATCGGAACTTATTTACCAAGACTTCATCACGTGCTCATTTATTGTAAATGACTTGCACCCATTGTAATGGATATGCAACATCGGTTCAAATTAGAACATGGGTTCAGAGAATAGAATCATTATCTCAACTAGGCGCTCAATTGTTTTGGCTCTTGTGATGTTGTATTCAGCCTCATCTCCAGTCTCACAACATCTAGATACATAGAATCATATGACTGCCTTATCACATATGGGAACGATGATTTCATTTGTCAAATCTGGGAAAAACTTTTGGAATTATAGATGACACAAGTGTTCCATACATGCTCATCGAGATTGAGGCATCAAATGTGATACAAATTACTACATCTAGGACATCAATGAGCTACAAGAACAACTATAGCACCATCTAGACTACCTAAAAATCAAATTTCCGCTCCACCATAAGTCTTGTGCTAGCTATGATGGAGAACCCCATTGCTTGCATGACGTAAATTCAAGAGGCTGTTGCTCAAGTTCACCACTAGACTTGTAAAATCCAGGTAGATATACGTCACTAAGCTTATTGGTCACTTGAGTACTCCTTATTTCATTGCCAATGAGATGCATGAACTTCGATCCCTATGTTAAAGACATTGCTCCCATCTGTCATATTCAGATAATTCACATTTGAAAAATAACTTTCTATATTTATATCCGAATTGTAATTGCATACCAAAATGTATTCCTTCGAAACACATTTCCAACATCATCTCGACAGACGTCCTTGTTCCTCATCCCTACAGATGTCCTTTGCCAAGATTGCTTGTATCCTGCCCTTAAGGACTTTCTTAGAAAGTTCAACTAGTATTTTGTATTCGATGTTTTGCTGAATAACTTGGAAGAGTTGTTGGGTGCTTCCAAGTAGTTGAACCATGTGGAAAAAAGAAAAAGAAAACGCTGTGAATACCTTATAAGAACCTGGAGGATCACAAAAAAATAGCATTACAGGCACCTACGAGCATCTACCTTGTAGTTTGAAGCATTGGTACAGGAAAACCCTCCACCACAAGGTTTGCTAAACAAGATTTGAAATGTGACAATAAGGGTGGCCACATGTCAGTTTTCATCTTGAAACGGAAGGAGTTTCAGCCGAAAAATGGAGGCGGAGGCCTCCGATTGATGTCGGAGGCCAGTTTTTAATGTTCCAATCCGGGAGAGGAACACCCAAAATTTTTAGTCATGATCGTCTGTTTTCCTCTATTCTGCAGCTGTTCCAACCGCTCTTCCCCTCTCTCGTATCCCCTCTCGTATCAGATTCATATACGGAGGGGAGGGCCGTGAAGATTGCATGTGGCCACCCCTAATGGCTCCTTTTCTAAACAAAGAGTCCACCTTCAGTAAAGGTGTTGGAGGTACCGAATATGTGGAAGGGCAAAACTCTTATCTATTTCTTGTATGTGACAGTGACACGATCTCTGATTTTGCTTGTAGAGTCTGACTTCTGCAGGCATGCAACCCGGTTCACGAGGGCTTTCTCATGGGAGGGAGGACCCCCATATTGGATCTCACCCCTTCTTTTAGCTTATTATTATTTGGTACACATGCAGCAGATTTGTATTCGCTTCTCACCCCTAGGGTTTGCTCTTCGGAAAAATGGAGACTTTGCTTTGTAATTATAAAGGAACAATAATGCCTGTTTTCAGAAACCTGAAAACCATGCTTTGACAGTTAACTGTGAGGCCTCAATAACCTGAAAACCATGCTTTGACAGTTAACTGCGAGGCCTCAATAAGCATATCGATATGCTCCTTGTATCAACAGGTTCCCAACCAAAGCCAAGACTGAAAACCATCAACACTTCAGAAAAAAAGAACCATTTTATTATTGAAAGCTATCTGTGAGGCCAGAATAAGCACACTGATATGCTAATCCATATGAAAGACAGGTTCCTCAACAAAGCCAAGACTGAAAACTACTGACACTTCAGAAACAAGGAACCACTTTATTATTGAGAGTACTCTCGCTTCAGAGGAGTGAGTTCAAAATTTCCCAAACAGCAATTATTTGATTGAAACAGAGGTCAAACACTATTAAAGAGTGAAAAGAACAATGATCAGCCTGCAAAGAAATGGACGTAAAGCTTACATACATTGGATGTGTCAAAACCGAATGATATATCACTAGTGCACCTCTTTCATTTATCAGAAAAGGTTCAAACATTCTAAGACCTTTAGAAAATGTCTTAGGCAATTTAAAATAATTTCCAAAAATAAACCTCACCGCTCATCCCCGCTCATCCAAAAAACAACCCACAGTGCTTTAGCACCTTATTTTCCATCTTTCCAGGCAAAATACCTTAAGTCTTAGTTCTCTTAAAACTCACTTTGCTTAATATTTGATTTCTTAACAAAGGATAGATTTAGTTAAGTTACCATGACATCATTACACACAAAAAAATTGGCTGTGACTATTAAAAAGGTATTTTCATCCTCGGACAAAAAAGGTAAGCAGCCCCTTCTGTTTTTTAAGTTCCCAGATAAAACCTGTTCCCATACCGTTGCCATGTTTCCACAACCCAATAGCATAATCCAAGTATTTAACATGTTCCCAATACTGGTACCAGTATGGTATATAACCTGTTACCATACTGGTGCCATGTTTCCACAACTCATTTGAAAATCGTACCACAGTCGTGCCAAATTATTACTGGCATCAGTTAAATCGCTATACATACTTGCTCACATGCTATTGTTCTGCAAGTGTCCGTTTTGAAGTGCTGATATACAGTACTGCATCAACAATTCAAGATAGCAGCTTTAGTTCCCTTAATAAAGAAAATATGGAAAAAATTGAGGATAAATGCAATTTATAAGAGGAGCAAATTGATCGACAAACATAGAAAAATATTATTTTCTTTTCATATTCTGATGTAAAAGATTGCATGAAACCAGTAAGGTAAAACAAGAAGACACGCAACAAGAATGAAACATTTCGTTCTTCCAAAAACCAAAAGTACAAAACTAGATGGGTATGAAGATGGTAAATTACAACATAACAGATACACATTTGCATGACAGTCCATCTAGTTTAGCAACTACCAATTATACCCAAACAAAACCATTTGTCCTTACCATTATTTCCTCTAATAAATGCATCTCCATACTTATTCTTTAGCTGGCCATTGACATACTCCTCTGTTTGCTCCATCGCAATGTTCATGTAACCATCCAAACAGGCCAATATTCCTAGACCACGAGAAAATCAAACACATTGCTTAAAAAGAAAAATAGAAAATCAGAATAGAAGATAAGCCATAGTAGAAAAACAAACCCCGATAGTCGACTCCAGAGTTAAGTTTGACAACAACAGGGCGACCCCTGATGGATTTCAAGAAATCGGCTGGCGTCTTGGATCCTCCACCGCCAATGCCTCCACTCATGTTTGCTGCGACCTAAAAAGAACATCACAATTTAGTAGGACAGTCATCCTAAAGGTCCAAATAATATTTGACTTTCCTGCATTTCCCTTTTGCATTCCCATATAATGTGGAACATGCAACCACCCAAGTATGACAGCACCATATCAATAAACATTGGTCCTAGAATTCTAAAATATTCTTAATACCAGGAGTGGACAAGGTTATGGTATGAAACAAATTTACTTTAGATATAACTTACTAAAGGTAAGGAAGGTCAGCGTTTAGCAGAGTTCAGTACGGTTGTTGCAGCAGTTTGAAGCAGCCTCAAAACTTGTTGTACAGTGTGAAAATGATACACAAGACCTGCCAAAGTAAACGAATCTAACTTGAACCATTACAGCGAGAATAAAAAGAAATACTGGCCATCCTGATATCGGTTACCAACTGATAAGGCAACATGAAATCAACAATAAAGAGGAAAACAACGAACCTAGCTATTTTCTGTTAACAGAATAACGTTTCTTGAGAAAGTAAATATTAATCCAGTCTAAGAACCTCTTGTAGACCTAAATGACAGTAAATAGAAAACCAACTGTAGCTTAAAACATTGTAGCATGGAATAAAAAGAAATCATTAACATCAGGACATTGAAGAACCATTTCTCATTGTGGAAGCTCTGAAAATTTAACTGCTGACACAAAGCATCCAATATCTAAGACTCATCTATGCACTGTTGTCCACATTTTGGCTGGAAACATTTGCTGCCAACTAGCCTGAGATGCAAAATTTTTGTTGTACCTAATATCTTTGCTTTTCATTGCCTCCATCCAATTACGGCTTCTATATTGATCTCAATGGATAATACCATTAATCTATTTAATCTGTGATTTTCAGCTTCCGGATTGCTAAGAAGCTATTGAACTAGATAAAAACTTTTCAAAATGTAGGTAGGTACTGAAGCTGCCAATGTGAGACATCCGTTTTGAGGAAGAAAAAAAATGGACATGACTATAACAAGGTCGAATTTGGACAAACTAAAGGAAAAAAATGAAGATGATTGTAAGTATCCGACTGTAAAAAAACAAATCATCAAAAGAATGGCACCTTCAGCATAGGAAGAATGACTCAAGAAAAGTCGAAACGCGAGCTAAGAAAAAAGGGATCAAACGGAACCCTACCTGGCGAAAATCTCAACTCCTTTTGCCACAAAGCTTCAGACTACGGGGCGGAACTGAAGCGCGAAAATCTTTTCTGGAGTAGGGGTCGAATATCCGCACAAGATTCCGCTACAAGAAACCTAAAAACTTTGGCCCTTAGATCTTGGTATATTCATTGGTTGTGATTTGCCACATACGCAAAAGCTATGAACCATTAAAAATGGAACTATAGATTTCCAAACCACTGAAATTCTACCCATTAGCAACACACCATTGGCATTCCACAAGAAAACAAGAAGCTAGCACATCGAGAGGTTGCCCCTTGAAAAGAATTGTCGACAAAACAAAAGCCTTGTGGGTTGTCAAATAAGTCATATCCTGTAGCAAAATCATATACTAAATCCTTCCTCAATAATATCTAACACAACTAGGAAATTGCCCATCTTCGACGGGCGTTCCATATGATATTGTCTATGAGATTATCCTAAAAAGTATGTCCTTGATGTGTTGCCCAATATCAATGACCACACAAATCCTTCATGAATTGCAACATGGTGCCGGAACGGGAAAAAATTGCATGTGAAATGAATTGGCAAAGAAGAATTGCATTAGCCAACTCAAGATCTTGAACATCTGGCAGTGGCGCGTGTTGTTTTGGCTTCTCGTTGACATTAAAAAAACTCTATCTATCTATCTTGTTTGCCATGCTAAGGTTCACGGGTTCAATGCTTTGTTGTGAAAGTGGCCATGATCATTGTAAAGCTAATGGGGGAAGGACCCACTTCAACCATGTACAATGGTGGGGGCATGCCCCATCTGGATGTGTTGTGTTCCATAAGTTCGTGCGCTTCTCTTGGATGTTAAAAATGTATCTATCTATCTATCTTTAATTTACTCCAAGCCACATTCTTGTGGCCATAAATAAAGGGATCAATGGATCTGATTTGCCCTGTGCACAATATAGAAGTTGAATCTCTTTTTTTTTGTCCTTTTTTATGGCGACACATGGCCTGCTCTACAACATGGAATAGAAGTTGGGACTTCGATTCTGCTTAATCAATTCACACCAGGTTCATAGCAGGTATACATTTAAAGTTAGATTACATGAAGGTATTGACATGATATAGTTCATTTCTACATGAACCATTGCGAATTATTTGGGTCACACGCTCATGTCAGATATTGCAGCACTCATGTCAAAAAGATATTGCAGATCGATATCTATTAACGCTAACATTCTGAAGTTTTGCATAACACTCTGATCGTGGTTATTTTTAGCACATCTCCATTTGCTCAAAAAATATGGACGTTCAATAGTAGCAGAGGCAACAGATACAATTTTGGGCTCCATCTATTTGCAATTTTTTGGGGTTATTGTGATTTTGTTGTTCCAAATTGCTACACTACTGCTAACAGAGGACGAGGAAATAGTAGCATCTATGGAGCAACAGATTAAACAGGCATTGATTGCCTCCTTGTTTCAGTTCTTGCTGTTGAGAAATGTGACTGCAACTCTTTTACTTCTCATAGATAAGGAATTATGTCTGAAAGATTTATTAGGCATTCAAATAGGGCCATATTACATTAAACCCGGTCTCTGCACTGGTGGAATATGTTCGGCCAGGATCTGTGAGACAGAGAGAATATTTCAGGCTTTCAATTCCAATTTTACCATGCGCTTCACAACCTTTGATTTAATTCCGTATTTGAAACTGACAGTTAACAAACACTTGCTAAAAAATGAGTTGCGCTTAATGATGGCCAAGATCTCCCGAAATCGGCATCCAATGATCTGAGCCTACTGATGGATGCACGAATATCAACAAAAATAACTCGGGAGTCCCGGGGTGGGTTTTTTTTTTTTTTTTTTGGGTTGGTTTTATTTAATGGTTCAATTTCTTGATATGTGGGATGTCATGTTCAATAGTGTAATATGTAATATTAATAATATTTTTATATATAATGGGTTATGCATGGATAAAAAAAAAATTGGCTCCTGTTTTGTAGAAGATGAACTTCATTGTAAGAGCTACTTAGAAAATGGATCATGGAATATGTAACAACGTTATTTTTTGTAGATAAGATAAGGTAAGATAAAGATTTTGTAGAAGAACATGGAATGCGATATCTGTCAATCATATAACGAAAAATAATGGATGTATAAAATCATATAAGAATAATAATGAATGTATAGACCCATTGACATATGATCGCGTGTTTAAAAAATGCCAATGCTACATATCAAATCAATAGAAATGCTTGAGAGCATTTGTTATACAAAACAGTTGTGATAAAATCATAAGGAAAAGGGATATCAATAAATTCAAAGAATGGGTGTTGAACCCACTATAATAGCATAAAATAGTTATACAGCTAATACAACAAGGCTGGTTTTTGATGTTTCTTGGCGTTAACAACTCCGCCTGCGTCTAGGGCGGCCGTGAGAGAGGGACCGCCCCTCTCTCTCTACCTAAAACCGCCTTTGCTCCAATCGAGGTCTCCGTGTACTTTTTTTCTATTGCTAGCGAGAGGAATGAACATTCCGTAAAAGTCTTTCCCGGCTTCTTGTGATGTTTTAGTCACGGGCGACTTTTAGGGTGGATCTTTCCACGGTTTGCTTCATGCCACTAACGTGGCTTCTGCTCTTTGCTTCTTGAAAGCATAATGCTATCTGCTTTGTAAACAGAAGGGACAAACATTCCGGCAGTTTGAGAATGCAGGTTCCATTCTATTCATGCAGATCAGACCGAAATGGCAAAATGTGCCTATAAGGTGGAGTAGATAGGTGCGATCACGGTAGAGAAGCGATCTTTAGGCGAGCATTAAAACTTTAATTTTCTCGGTGTTTATTCTATCGGTAGTTGTTTCCTTCTCCGCTCTTTCTTACTAGCAAGAAAGATCCGATTCTGATGATGTGATATCGAAATTTTCATGTATGGCTGGAGGTCTTGTGGAATAATTTTAGAAACTTTGATATATTGATTGAAGAGGAATAACAGATTGGATGGCAGGGCAGAAAGTGGTTTATTTACTCAAGTACTCAAGCTTGAATGGATTTCTAAGCGCCCTGGCGCTATTTCAAGAACTGCTATGCTTGAATAGCCACTCAAGTACTAAAGCTTGGGTGTTTTTTATTGGTACTGATATGCCAAATACCAGGTACTATCCAAGATCGATTTGGATCATTCGAATCGCCATGTTCGAGTTGCTTAGAATTCCATGCGTTTTCTGATAATGCCTACATTATTTGGTGCTCAGCAGCGAGCAAGGACCCCGTCACTTCTTTCGCTCCTCATTGTTTCTAAATGTTCTATTCTGGCCTTGTAAGATTATTTGAATCTTTCGGGAACTTTCTTTCCTTGCATCTTCTTGTATAATCTGGTTCCCAAGTTGGAGGATTTATGCGCTTAATGTATATCAGCTTTTGAGCAGATAATAAGTTTCTAGACATAGAGGATGAAGATGTCGAGATTACTCCTGTAGTAATCCTCTATGTGCAATGAAGCATTGTACTCTTTATTTCATATATAATATAAAAATCTCGCTCTTTCAAAAAATATATATATACATATATATATATATATATATATATATATATATATATATATATATATATATATATATATATATATATATATATATATATATATATATATATATATATATATATACATATATGTATATATATATATATATATATATATATATATATATATATATATATATATATATATATATATATATATATATATATATATATATATATATATATATATATATATATACACATATACATATACACATACACATATATATATATATATATATATATATATATATATATATATATATATATATATATATATATATATATATATATATATATATACAAGTTTTTAACACGTCCTACGGTGCATGTTCCTACGGAGCAAGTTCCAATTTTAGCATGTTTAGAAGGTTCTATGTTCTAGAACCCCCACCCAAAACCGTAATGCTTATTCTCATCCTGATAGCTTCTTTATATAATCAAAAAGAGGCTATTTTTTTTTCTATGCATGTGGGATATATGTGCAAACCCTAAATTCTAGAATAGTTTTTTCTAGAATAAGGTTCAAATTTCGTAACTTTTTTTTTTTTTTTTTGCAAAATTTTACAACTTTTTTTTATTGTTCTAAAAGGTTCTATATTCTAGAATAGGTTCTTGTACAATAAGGTTCAAATTCGTAGAACTTTTTTTTTTTTACAAAATTTTACAACTTTTTTTTTTGTTCTAGAAGGTTCTATGTTCCGAACCCCCCCCGAATTTTCCAAAGACATTCCATAATTTTTGGAACATCCTAGATCTTCCTAGAGCATTCTAGAACTCCAATCTAGAATTTTCTAGCCAAAAACCAGAATGCTTATTCCCATCTGGATGGCTTCTTTATATACTGAAAAAAGGCTCTTTTTTGCATCTATGCATGTGGGATGTATGTGCAAACCCTAAATTCTAGAACCATCCTAGATATTCTAGAATTATTAGGGTTGGAGGTAACCTTAACAAGAAAAAAGCACACCTATATTCCTGAATGGAAGTGTGGAAAGTTGGTTAAGGGGTTCCCCCCAAACCCCCCTTGTGGGGGTGAAGGGGTCAGGGGTTCAATTCCCCCCTAACGCAAAAAATTTTTGGGTAAAAGTTGGGAGATCCCCAAACAAATGGACGGTTGAGATGGGCCACCAGAGGGCCGCCAGGAAGCTTCTAGAAGCCACCAGATCCGACGGACGAGATTGCAAGGGAGCAAACCGATGGCCAAGATCTGAGGGGGGTGAATATAAAGAAGCTTCCGGAAGCCACTCCTAATATATATATATATATATATATATATATATATATATATATATATATATATATATATATATATATATATATATATATATATATATATATATATATATATATATATATATATATATGTGGCATCTGGGTTGGCCTCTATTTGGTTTTGATTATTGGTGCTCAATGGACTTCCAACCTTCCTTTTATGGTTTATGTTACTTTGATCTAGGGTCAGCAACTTTGGTCTAATATTTTTGGAAAACTCACTCATGGAAATGGTTTTACCATAAGTTCAATACTTTAAGTTTGTTTGCCATTGTTATCTGGCTTTGATTTATGACACAGGATTATGTCTTCTCGGTTTTAAGCTTTTCTCTTAAACTGAAACATATGCTTTTAATTTATTTTGGCATAGGTTAAAAGATAACTACTAAGCTCCAGGTTTTGCACAACCAATTTAATCTCATCATGCCTCTCTGGAACTAATTTGATCAATTAGATTTCTTAGCATATATCCTTTAAAGGATATGATTTTCCTAAACCTCATTGACCTATAAATTGTTGGTAACCATTATGCATCACCCTCTAAGTTCATTTGTTTTGCCTCTTTTATGACATATCTAGACATTTGGTATGGCCCACAATTTAGGCTTGGATATTGATCACTAGACACTCATGCCTCTGTTTGGATGCTCGTGGCTTTTTTCTGATCATTTGCATTAGTACTGTTGGCACAACAAATCCACTCATGGACTTGGAATTTTTTCTGAAAATTACTTTTTGTATCACTGTTCTAAACCATTTGGCAAGGAATTCCTATGAAATGTTGTATATGATCGCCATTGCACGTATCTAAGTTGCACCCTAGTGTTATTTCCATGGACTAGAAATCACATTGGCCAGAACTAGGCTCTTGAGCAAATTTAACATACTAAGTATAATTTTGCCTTGTTATGGCAATATCCCATTAGTATATGACGGCACAAGATTTATAAGCTAATTGGTGAGGCAGGCGTAAATTGAAGGTATTATGAAGTATTCCTGGGAATACTCAATGGTATTTCATGGGTAAAGATTTTATGCATGGTGCCTTGGGCAACTAAGTGTAGCACCTTTGGTATGTTTTAATTTTTCCCTAATGGATCATATATGGTGTATACGTGGAAATGTTTTTCTGATAATTGCACAAGGCAAACCCTAATGCGGAGTTACGGCATTTGGCGCAACCCTAAAATTTTGAAGCATTGATCCGTCACTGCACGACCGTCGTCTTGACGGATCCCTAACAGCTTCGGACAGATCAGAGACTCTTCGAGTGGGTTTGTACTCTTATTTTACATGATTAGGCATGATGGGCAATGCCAGGTATTATCCTGTTATTATCCAGAAAAAGGTATACGTAAATCTTCTTATAACAAGAGATCAAGGCCTTTAACTGGCAGGGTTTGTTCCCAGAGCAGGATTAATCTTAAAAATATGGGATTAGCAGCCATTATAAGGGCTTGTAACATGGTTTTTCTGCTTTGTTGGGATCATGAATGTAGCCGGGCGCCCCGAGGGCCATAACAAAAACCGCACCAGGGCATAAATTAATTGAAGTGCTCGTAAGGCATGGGATTGAGCATCCAAGTGTGCAACCAACAAAGGCTCGATTATTGGAGCTACTGCCCGGAAATCAATAACATTGATCCGGGGAGGGATAAGCAGGATAGCAATATCAAGAAGTTCATGCCAAGTTTACAGGGCTGTAGTAGTGTTCACAAGGAAATTGATGCAACAAATAGGATTGATGCAACAGATAGGATTGATGTACCTGCCAATGTGGAAGTGGTGCCACTTTCACCATCTGAAGAGGACGAATCTGACAATGATAAAGCAGAGGAGGAGATCCAAATTAATCGGGTTCATTATATTATACATTAATCTTCCAAATTCCCGTGAAAAGTCCGCATCATATTATTCATAGGCATATGTCATCCAACCATGTGCTTTCCCCGATTGACTTTTGTATGAATTTGTTGAGCAAGGTGATCTGAATATGGTTGAGTTCTAGTATTATGGCATGTGTCACTTTATTGGTGTTGTCTAATGCAGATCTGATTTAGTCTGATTCTCCCTCAGAATTTATAGGCCTATGATCTAAACCCGTACTGAATTATAATAACCTGTGTATTATCTGAAAATCCAGGCTAAATCATCTGTTAGTACTACAGTGGATCCATATTTTAGCTTAAACACGTGCGAGTCTCACTGACTAATATGTGCTATGACAGATATCCTGAGCATAAGGCAAATTTAAACTCGTTTGAGCACGTAGCTTTAGCTGTCCCTTTTGCTTTATCCATGCTTAGCTAAGCTGTTATGATTGTTGGATCCATATTTTAGTACTGACCCTTATCAGATGGTTTAACATGGGATTTAAAATATTGTTGCTTAAATCCTTTGGCTGGTCTATCTGGCTGAACCTGAGGCCTTAAACAATACCGCTTTAACTGGTCAATAACATGTTCATTGTATCTAGCATGTGGTTTAGAATCCATACAGATTTAGTGGAAACTCCAAGCATGCTTGTAATCCATGCTAAAAGCGGATTTATTTAGCAACACTAGTGTGGATACATATCTTAGAACTGAACCTAAGTGGTCTGGCTTGCAGAATATCTCAGAATCAGAATAAAGCTGGATAGTTGAATCCATGGTAGATTAAGCAATAAATGGCCAATGCTTCACCTGGTTTTATCACTGGGTAGGATAACTATCATTGATTAAAATTGGGGTTGAAGGACAGAATAATATCAAATACCTTTAAGGGATTATACTTGCACCAAAGGCCGCTCATGTAGCATGTTATACAGTTTTATATGATAACTCTGATTCTCCAAACCTCCATGTATATCTGCATTTTACTAATCGGTGGATCATATGCTTCTAACTTAATTATTTGTCTGGTTTACTTTAGCAAGGTAATGTGAGTTGCTTAGATGTCATGTTTTAAGTTATAAGTCGCTTTAGTCCTTCCTATCAAGACAGATCTGATCTATTCTGGATAATACTTATGTTGTAAGCATATGATCTTTATCCCGTGCCTGTTTATGGTCTGGAAACCTGCTCTTAACCTATTATTAAATCCGGCATTTAATCCATATCCCAGCAATATGATAATTTAACTTGATCTGCAAATGAAGTTCTGGACAGAATCTTTAATTCTGGAGACACCTTAACATACTTATGCTGGCCCTGTTGCATTTAGTGGTACAACTTAGTTATATAACCTCATTTGCGTAATCTTAGGACCAGGCATCCTTTAGCAGTGTTTGCTGGATCACTAGTTAGACTTGATAGATGACTTTAAAATAATTCTAGCATTAAATTGCTATGCACGTCTGGGACTACTATTTCACTTAGGCTAGCTTATTATTCTCGTTATTCTTATTATTATCAGTATTATTGCTACATAATAGTTCTATTAATTGGTACAAGCACAAATTGCTGCTGCTGAAGCATGATCCGCTTAAAGATGAGCGTTTATTTGGTAAGAGTGACTGGCAGATGACATGCCTTTGATTCTGGTAAGAAACAGGGACATATATTATTCTCTGACCTGTTGGGAACTAGCCACTTACTCTCCACTTACTCTGAACTTACTCTGAACTTTGTCTTCTGTTTTTGGTTCCTATGTATGGGTGAAGGGCTGAAAATGCCAAGGATGTTCATTGCTTACCTGCTAGTCAATTTCACAATTACCCAGTAGGCTAATTTGTGATCTGTTTGACTGCAGGTAACCGAACTTCCTTTTCCCATGTTCTCATGGTTGATTGTGGATGTTTACGCGGTGACAGTATTATCTCTTGCAACTTTTGATACTGTTTTAAAATAACTTTGCATAAAATTTTGCCATGGTATGGTATTTTTTATGAAAACTCTTGAAGCATACAAGTTGAAGGGTCTTTATATTTGTTACCAAACTGTCTCTTGTTGTTGTTTACCTCAAAAAGCATAAACTTTGTTGCTGATTTACTGGTTTCAGTCCATGGTGAATAAAAGTTGACAGTTCTTAAGGCTTTTGGTTTTTTTTGCCCCATGATTTTCATAATAACTTGCTTAAAAAGGCTTTTGTCATTGTTAACTTTATGTTCAACAGTTTTTGGATGGTTTAAAATATTTTTAACCCTTACCTTTTTTGTTAACTTTGGATGATAATGTATTTTGTTCTTAACCCTTACCTTTATTTTGGATGATGATGAATTTCTGATTGCTTGTATTACATTTTATGATGCAATCACTATTTAATTCAAGATAAAAATGGTTTCCAAGGTTCCCCTTTTGGTTTTTTGGAGCCAAAGGGACTGATAAGTCCTATAGTTCTTGGTTTCTCAAGGCTATATGGATGGCAAGTCATTTCAAAAGGTTGTGGCTCTGGCTGGTCTATATATTTCCCACTTCAGTTCACTAGTTATACTAGTGTGGACCTTGGAAACCATTTTTTTCACTCTGTCTTTACACTCCTTTCTTTGCATGCAGCGTGATTTTAGTATACTTAACCTTAACATTTTTCTTATTTTAACTTATATTTATTGGTTTCATTTCATTTCTTTTATAGGAAGGCTCCACCTTAAGTAAGCTTATTATCAATGATCCTCAAGGAAACATTCAGCAAGCTGGTGACTCTAGACCTGGCTGGTATCCCGAACTCAGCAGACTTGGATATTCTGATGCTGGCATTACAGCACCTAACAAGGCCGTACAGACCGTACTATCATGCATCTTTAAGAAAGAGATACATCAAATGTTCATTTCCAAAGAGTGCTCTCTGGTTGAAGGTGAAGTTTCTGTGATCCTCTTTTTTGGCCTCAACAATATGATCGACTTAGTGTCGCTTATCAATCAGGTAAACTATGATCCAATAATTTGCAAGGAACTCATTGACAACTCCTATAACATGCTCCCTGGTGCTCATATCCTGGCTGATAAGAAAGACCTGTTGGACCTTCTTACCTTCGTCAAAGGCTTGTATGCCTTGGAGGAGGTTAATGGCATCAAACATTCCTTTCCTCCTAGAAATCTGAACCCTCCAAAACAGAAAAAGCCTACTCCCAAACCTGTTCTTTCAAACAGCCTTTTTAATATCAGTCTTCTTGATGAGGCCGAAGCACAGTCTGAAGTCGAACCTATTATGGATAATACTAATGTGGCTGAAATTACGGAGGAGGAAAGAATTTCGAACGAGCTGAAAGCATACAATATCAGTGAACTTAATCTTTTTAATTGTGGTGGATTTCCTATAATGTCTAATAGGAATGTGGAGGCACATGGGGAACAGTTTCAACAAGCCCTTTGGAGAAGCAACAATCTTGGGGTAATAGCTCCTATTAACCTCGACTCTTGGATTAAATTGGCTAATCTTACTGCTGATGAAGTCAAGAAGGCAAAATCTGATGCTCTTTCTTTCACTAAGCGTATCAGACGCATATTTCCTGAGCTACCATTCAATTATTTCCAATTCCTTGAACGTAAATGCACGGTGGGTACTGGATCTTACATCGGACAGAAAGGGCATATGGCCAAGACTTCTGAACCAAGGATTGATTTTTATCTTAAGCGTATTTGGAGAACTTATTGCCCATTCCTCAAGTGCAACTGTGATACCATGACTGATGTTAAATGCCCTGATAATATAATTTGGTTTGATCATGTGGTTTGGTTCATGATGAACAACTTGGAAGTAATCTGGCCAAGAGAATGTATTCAGAAGAGGTATGCTTTGCTGTCTTCTTTTCTTTCAACCGAACCAATCAGAGGTGTGGTACTGGCGTATGTCGGGTACCTATCAGTTAGGGAACTTATGGTGGAGATGACCCGTAAATGGTCCAATGATCCTGATTGCAACCTAAAGGAGCTGTTTGGTAACTCTAAAACTGTGGACCTCATCGAAAAGACTATCAAATCTATGGAGTTTCTCAAAGAACACTTGCATGGTAACTACAGTTATGGTTATGCTACTCCGAGCAGAAAGAGATCTCAGGCAACCAGCACACCACCAAGTGGCATTTTGAGGCCACCTAAGCTTTTGAAAACTCCAGCAGTCCCTGCAATTACAAGATTGGACGACAAGTTCTCTACAACACGTACGGATGCATTGACCAAAGGTCCTACTTTGGCACATGGCACCATGGTTAATAAAATCAAATTTGGTTGAGGTACTACCCTTTCTCAAAATTTACTTCTTAATATTCAAATTTCTGTTCTTAAATTTCAGTTCTCTATTTTCAGCATTCTACTCTTTATCTTTGTACCTCTCTTTATCACTTTACCTTACTGCTGTTTGGTAATGTTTGAATGCTTTGGACTGTGCATTAAAAGCATCTAGTTCCATACATTTGGCCACAGAGCCTAAAACTTTACGGGATTTTTCCCATTTATTTCTCCCTATTAATAGGGTTTCCGATGTATAAACAGATCAAATGGAGAGAACTTTCATGCAAAATTGATGGGCAGTGGAAGTTGAAAACAATCAGAGATGAAAAAAAGTTAAAATATGTGCACTTCACATATTTTTCCAAGATTGTGGACAAGATTGATTTCAGTGGAACATTCAAAAGTGTTCTTTCTAGGCATTTTGGGGAATTAGGCTATTATCTATGGGAAGAAACAACATTTGGTTGGAGATATACTGCTAATCTCAAAGACATGTTCTACAAACCAAAAATTATCTTTGCCAATACTGAGCAGCCAAAATGCCCATGTTCAAATCCTAATTTAAAAGGATTCATTGATCCATTGACTGAGCATATTCGCACTACTGACCTAAGGATCGTACATAATAAAGCTCTTCGAAAATGGTTCTCAATGGGACTCAACTACATTCCTGATCAGCCTTTTACCCTGCAGCAATTTAAGGATGAAATGGCACAAACCATTGAGCAGTTTTTTAATGTGCACCGTTTTGATCTTGGCAATGAGGATAGCACTGCTATACAGGAGTGCAAAAAGGCACTCAAAAAAGAAACTAAGTGGCTTGCGAAGTATTTCATAGAAAAGAACATGACCAATGATAAAAAGTTCATGATTCAGGATAATTTGGTCCTTAAAAACATTGAGTGGATCGTTACCAATCTATACACAGCTGGGGTCGATAAGGCAGCAAATAATCCCTCTTTTATTTGTCCCTTGCACATTAGGCAAGAGGCTACTAAGAGATTACAGAGTGATGATTTCAGAAAATGTGATTTCCTTAAAGATGACCTTGTAACTCAGATCCAAAGTGATCTGCAAAACATGCTTGGGGATGGACACATCTCTTCCTCTGAACTTCCATACCTTCTAGGTATTTTTAAATCGCATAAAAAAGAGTATAGGTGGATCACAAACGCGCATGACAGCATGTTTTCAATTGTTGCTTCTATTATAGCTGCTGGACTCAATCTAATTTTGGAAGCATGGACAATTATCTGTCACGATAAATGTGCAGCTGCTAACTTATTCTTAAAGGATAAGATCAGAGCAGCATGGATCATTAATTCTATCTATGACATATCATGTAATCTTCCAGCCAAAATTAATAATGTGTTTGTGGCCGATATAACCAAATGCTATGAAAATATACCGCTTGATGGGGATGATGGTATATGCAATGTCATGGAGAATATTATTAACTTGGTATGGAAGTATAAAAAACAAATTCATATTGGGTATGAACTTTGGTACACCATATCTGGTAATCAGAATATTGATATGGACTGGAAGGAAAGGATACCAGAGGGTAATTCCTGGCTTAGAATGGACAGATGTCTATTTATTAATCTCAACAGGTGGCTTTTGTGTAACTGTTATCTGTCAATGTACAATGGGATCTGGAAACAGGTCAAAGGAATCCCTATGGGTTTTGCTTCCAGCCCTGGCTGGTGTAATCTTTATCTCGCCTGGTTCGAGTTTAAGTTTATTTTGGAACTCATCAGCAAAGGCAAATTACAGGTTGCTGCCGCCTTCAGGAATACCTTTAGGTATATTGATGATCTTGCTGCAATTAACAATCCCTATATTAGAATCTTTCTGGGTCTACAAAAGGATGATCCTAATGATCTTTTTATATACAATTTGAAGCATCTGGCTATCAAGGATGAAACCACGTATTGGGACAGTAAAACTGTTGGAAAAAAGATAGACTTTCTCAATATGACTATTGAGGTTTTGGCTCCTCATCATGGCACCTATGTTACTTACAGATATGACAAAAGAGCTAAACTGCCCTTCAAAGCCTCTAGATTTGTGCATGCAAGTAGCTGCCGTCCATATCTGATGGCTTGCAATATAATTATATCACAGATCCAACCTTATCTATACGTGCATAGTAATCCAATTAAGGCAGCATTGGATCTGGTTCAGCTGATGGAAAATTTTGTTAGTAAGGGATTTCAGAAAAAAGATGTATGGCACAAGGTCTGCAGGGTTTTATACAAAGAAACATTCCCTGGACTTAGGTTTGATATCACTATTCTGGTTGCTGAACTGCATAAGTACAAACATCGTTTCCTGTAGTTTTTATCTAGTTGGCAGGAGGGTCCCTACATAGGGGCCCTCCAGCCCTTATGTTGCACTTATAGGGAACCCTCCTGCCTTCCGGCAGGAGGTAGGTATATATATATATGTGGCATCTGGGTTGGCCTCTATTTGGTTTTGATTATTGGTGCTCAATGGACTTCCAACCTTCCTTTTATGGTTTATGTTACTTTGATCTAGGGTCAGCAACTTTGGTCTAATATTTTTGGAAAACTCACTCATGGAAATGGTTTTACCATAAGTTCAATACTTTAAGTTTGTTTGCCATTGTTATCTGGCTTTGATTTATGACACAGGATTATGTCTTCTCGGTTTTAAGCTTTTCTCTTAAACTGAAACATATGCTTTTAATTTATTTTGGCATAGGTTAAAAGATAACTACTAAGCCCGAGGTTTTGCACAACCAATTTAATCTACTGTGCCTCTGGAACTAATTTGATCAATTAGATTTCTTAGCATATATCCTTTAAAGGATATGATTTTCCTAAACCTCATTGACCTATAAATTGTTGGTAACCATTATGCATCACCCTCTAAGTTCATTTGTTTTGCCTCTTTTATGACATATCTAGACATTTGGTATGGCCCACAATTTAGGCTTGGATATTGATCACTAGACACTCATGCCTCTGTTTGGATGCTCAGGCTTTTTTCTGATCATTTGCATTAGTACTGTTGGCACAACAAATCCACTCATGGACTTGGAATTTTTTCTGAAAATTACTTTTTGTATCACTGTTCTAAACCATTTGGCAAGGAATTCCTATGAAATGTTGTATATGATCGCCATTGCACGTATCTAAGTTGCACCCTAGTGTTATTTCCATGGACTAGAAATCACATTGGCCAGAACTAGGCTCTTGAGCAAATTTAACATACTAAGTATAATTTTGCCTTGTTATGGCAATATCCCATTAGTATATGACGGCACAAGATTTATAAGCTAATTGGTGAGGCAGGCGTAAATTGAAGGTATTATGAAGTATTCCTGGGAATACTCAATGGTATTTCATGGGTAAAGATTTTATGCATGGTGCCTTGGGCAACTAAGTGTAGCACCTTTGGTATGTTTTAATTTTTCCCTAATGGATCATATATGGTGTATACGTGGAAATGTTTTTCTGATAATTGCACAAGGCAAACCCTAATGCGGAGTTACGGCATTTGGCTCAACCCTAAAATTTTGAAGCATTGATCCACATCGCATCTAATCGGCCGCCTTGACGGATCCCTAACACCGGACGGACAGATCAGAGACTCTTCGAGTGGGTTTGTACTCTTATTTTACATGATTAGGCATGATGGGCAATGCCAGGTATTATCCTGTTATTATCCAGAAAAAGGTATACGTAAATCTTCTTATAACAAGAGATCAAGGCCTTTAACTGGCAGGGTTTGTTCCCAGAGCAGGATTAATCTTAAAAATATGGGATTAGCAGCCATTATAAGGGCTTGTAACATGGTTTTTCTGCTTTGTTGGGATCATGAACAGAGCTGGGCGGCCTGAGGGCGCCCATAACAAAGGCCAGACCAGGCATAAATTAATTGAAGTGCTCAGAAGGCATGGGATTGAGCATCCAAGTGTGCAACCAACAAAGGCTCAGTTATTGGAGCTCTGCAGAATCAATAACATTGATCCAGGGAGGGATAAGCAGGATAGCAATATCAAGAAGTTCATGCCAAGTTTACAGGGCTGTAGTAGTGTTCACAAGGAAATTGATGCAACAAATAGGATTGATGCAACAGATAGGATTGATGTACCTGCCAATGTGGAAGTGGTGCCACTTTCACCATCTGAAGAGGACGAATCTGACAATGATAAAGCAGAGGAGGAGATCCAGCCTAATCAGGTTCATTATATTATACATTAATCTTCCAAATTCCCGTAAAAGTCTGCATCATATTATTCATAGGCATATGTCATCTGAACCATGTGCTTTCCTGATTGACTTTTGTATGAATTTGTTGAGCAAGGTGATCTGAATATGGTTGAGTTCTAGTATTATGGCATGTGTCACTTTATTGGTGTTGTCTAATGCAGATCTGATTTAGTCTGATTCTCCCTCAGAATTTATAGGCCTATGATCTAAACCCGTACTGAATTATAATAACCTGTGTATTATCTGAAAATCCAGGCTAAATCATCTGTTAGTACTGCAGTGGATCCATATTTTAGCTTAAACACGCATGCGAAGTCTCAATCGACTAATATGTGCTATGACGTATATCCCGAGCATAAGGCAAATTTAAACTCGCTTTGAGCACGAAGCTTTAGTCATTCCCTTTGCTTTATCCATGCTTAGCTAAGTCGTTATGATTGTTGGATCCATATTTTTAGTAATCGACCCTTATCGATGGTTTAACATGGGATTTAAAAATATTGTTGCTTAAATCCTTTGGCTGGTCTATCCGGGCTGAACCCAGGCCTTAAACAATACCGCTTTAACCGGGTCAATAACATGTTCATTGTATCTAGCATGTGGTTTAGAATCCATACGATTTAGTGGAAACTCCAAGCATGCTTGTAATCCATGCTAAAAGCGGATTTATTTAGCAACACTAGTGTGGATACATATCTTAGAACTGAACCTAAGTGGTCTGGCTTGCGTAATATCTCGTAATCGAAATAAAAGCCGGATAGTTGAATCCATGGTAGATTAAGCAATAAATGGCCAATGATTCACCTGGTTGTATCACTGTGTAGGATAACTATCATTGAGGTTGAATGACAGAACTATATCAAATACCTTTAAGGGATTATACTTGCACCAAAGGCCGCTCATGTAGCATGTTATACAGTTTTATATGATAACTCTGATTCTCCAAACCTCCATGTATATCTCATTTTTACTAATCGGGATCATCATATGCTTCTAACTTAATTATTTGTCTGGTTTACTTTAGCAAGGTAATGTGAGTTGCTTAGATGTCATGTTTTAAGTTATAAGTCACTTTAGTCCTTCCTTTCAAGGCAGATCTGATCTATTCTGAATAATTCTTGTGTTGTAAGCATATGTTCTTTATCCTGAGCCTGTATATGATCTGGAAACCCAGTTTAAATCTATTATTAAATCCGGCAGTTAATTCATATCTCAGCAATGCAATGTTTTATTTTAACTTGATTTGCAAATGAGGTATTGAATAGAGTCCCTGATCCTGGGGCCACTTTAACATACTTATGTTGACCTAGTTGCATTTAGCAGTACAACTTAGTTGTATAACCTCTTTTGCTTAATCCTTGGACCAGGTATCTTTTAACAGTGTTTGCTGGATCACGGTAAGACTTGACAGCTGACTTCAAAATAATTTTAGCATTAAATAGATATGCACATCTGGGACTACTATTTCACTTAGGCTAGCTTATTATTCTCGTTATTCTTATTATTATCAGTATTATTGCTACATAATAGTTCTATTAATTTGTACAAGCACAAATTGTCGCTTCCAAGCATGATCCGCTTTAAAGATGAGCGCTTATTTGGTAAGAGTGACTGCGATGACATGCCTTTGATTCCGTAAGAAAACAGGAACATATAGTATTCTCAGACCTGCTGAGAACTAGCCACTTACTCCACTTACTCCTCTTACTCCTCGAACTTTGTCTTCGCTTTTGGTTCCTATGTATGGGTGAAGGGTCGAAAATGCCAAGGATGTTCATTGCTTTACCCCGCTAGTCAATTTCACAATTACCCAAAAGGGCTAATTTGTGATCCGCTTGACCGCAGTAACCGAACTTCCTTTTCCCATGTTCTCATGGTTGATTGTGGATGTTTACGTGGTGACAAAAGATTATCTCTTGCAACTTTTGATACCGCTTTTAAAATAACTTTGCATAAAATTTTGCCATGGTATGGTATTTTTTATGAAAACTCTTGAAGCATACAAGTTGAAGGGTCTTTATATTTGTTACCAAACCGCCTCTTGTTGTTGTTTACCTCAAAAAGCATAAACTTTGTTGCTGATTTATCGGTTTCAAATCCATGGTGAATAAAAGTTGACGCTTCTTAAGGCTTTTGGTTTTTTGCCCCATGATTTTCATAATAACTTGCTTAAAAAGGCTTTTGTCATTGTTAACTTTATGTTCAACAGTTTTTGGATGGTTTAAAATATTTTTAACCCTTACCTTTTTTGTTAACTTTGGATGATAATGTATTTTGTTCTTAACCCTTACCTTTATTTTGGATGATGATGAATTTCTGATTGCTTGTATTACATTTTATGATGCAATCACTATTTAATTCAAGATAAAAATGGTTTCCAAGGTTCCCCTTTTGGTTTTTTGGAGCCAAAGGGACTGATAAGTCCTATAGTTCTTGGTTTCTCAAGGCTATATGGATGGCAAGTCATTTCAAAAGGTTGTGGCTCTGGCTGGTCTATATATATATATATATATATATATATATATATATATATATATATATATATATATATATATATATATATATATATATATACAAGTTTTTGTACTATGAGGGGTTGTACTATAAGAGGTTGTACTACGAGGGATTTTGCAAAGTCAACAGGTTGCAAAGACTTTATTAACCTGTTACTGCTTCTTTGAGTGAGAAATTATACCATGTGAAAATCCAAATAACATAACCTCCAAACACTAAACCTGAGAGTAACCTCTAAAATCTTAAACCCTTAAACCTAAACCAATGCTAGTAGTCAATAGTTACTCTGACCGTAAATCTTAAGCCCCTTAACCTAAAACCCATGTATCAAGGGACATTACAGACCTTGGGAACCGTAGGTATGTACCTCTAAGGATACTTAGTTCCAACCAATCAACATATATTGAACATGTAGATGGTCAAATTCTTGGTGAACAACTATAGCTAACTTGGATCAACCTCTCAAGTCAATCTCGCTTAGAACAATCTTCTTTACGCAAGGATGTTTGTTGAATGCCCTTACAAAAAGTAGGCTACTAAAATAGCATACAGAAAGTATGTGTACAAAATGGAATAAAATAAAATGCATAGATAGTTTGAAGTGTTAGAGCCAAAGATTGTTGTCGAGGAAACTTTAACTTGCATCCTTCCTTTTTTACATCAAGCATCCCAAGATTACACTACGGCAATAAAAATCGGGCAGGAAGTTAAAGCCCAACTACGAATTGGTAATTTTGCATTGCTTCCAAAGATGCAACGTGCGACAGAAGGTCTATCATGCCAACTATTAGTGTTCTAAAGGATGAAAGAGCTTGTCTATCCTTTAATCAAGAGTTTGTTAGGAATGTTCTATAATGTGAGGGGAGAGCTTATGAATTGGCAATAATTATAATGGTAGTTAAATGGCAGCTTCTTAACTCCTACTATGGAATCTAGCTCTAAATAGAATGGAGTGTGGTGGTAGTTTAACTATTTATTAGACTTTGGCTTTGTCGACGTGTGTAAATGTAATGGGTAGTTAACACGAATGTACTTGAAGCGAGGTTAAATAGATATGTGAAGATGTTGCAAATGTTTACACGTTTATAAATATGGTCAAAGATCCAAGATCCAAGTAAACGGTGGGCATAATATTAGACTATACTTGGGCTAATGGCCTTGCAAGATTTAATAGCCAAATCTTTTTACCATGCTTAAGAACGTCTAAAGTTGAGTGTCAAAAATTAAGTTAGAAGAAGTCATCCTTCAGAGCTAGTAGATTGGTTCAAAGCTAGTAGATTGGTTCAAAGCATTGTGTCGCATAGTTAAAAACCTCATTGAATGAATTGTTGCTCACACCTGCAGTTAACGAATGAATGCAACTTGTCAGAAAGTTGTCGCATGTCAAATAGGGCAACTATTTTGTCCGTTCCACCAGTTACAAGCACAAAATCATTAATACAATTGAAGGCCAAGCAATTAACCTGCAGTTAATGACAAAAGAAATGTGATTAACAAGCCAAAAAACATGCCTGGATAAAGGATATTACTAGTAACATCGCAACATACCTTACATTTGTGTGGCTTTTCAGTACTGCATCTCCTAACTCCCAACTGACTAGATTGCCATCATCTCCAACTGATCCGAAAAGATTCTCATGCCTTAAATGCCAAGGCACGTCTTCAACAACTCCCTCATGGAACTGGCACAATATATCTCCTAATTAAGAGATACAACATGACTAGAAAAAAACATCGTATTAAAAAGTACAATAATCAATAAATCATCTCATTAAATTGATATGCCTTTCATAAAATACATAAGGCAAAAAATGAAAACATAAAACAAGAACCAGTAGAAACATGCACAACCACTTTCCGTCACAATACAAATACAAAAATTCGCATTTAAAAGACAAATAGCAGACATCATAATGTGCACTCCAGATTCACAAAGCTAGAGATGTCCATGACATTGATTGTCAATTTCAATTATATGGTGTTCATATGTCTAAGCATCAGCATGTGCTACATGCCCATTCACTCAAAAAAAAATTAGTAGCTATTTCTGAAGCACCATAAGCATTTAAAATGTACCTCCCTTTATTAATGAGATATATGTGCTAAGGAAATACAATTGATTATCTACCAGGATACAAAAAATCCCACTTTAGAATCTACTCAAGCGCATCATGAATGCCAAACTTTCTTTGCCTCCATTTCTAGTGGGAACAACAGTCAAATAAACAATAAGCGATTGGGCCCATTTCTAATGATACACGCACATTGCACATTATATATAGAATGCGCATACTCATCTAGAACATCAATAGTGAATCTAATTTTCTTTCACCTATAGATTGTGGCAGATCTCCGCATTGCAAGCAAATCCTACAATAGTCCAAATAAAATGCACAGGATGCCTTGAGATGTTGCTGATGTCTTGCTATAATGGAACAATAGCTCAAAGAAAATCCCAGTGTCATCCACATGTTATTGGAGTATAAAGGTGGTTTTGAAATGAAAATGACAGAGCCCTTACATTATGAGAACTTTATCTTATATACATAAAATGGCAATACATTCCGTAACTAGTTATGCCATTCGAACAAAACGCCTTTGGATGTTGCGCCTCACCCTAGTTTATCCAACATGGAAGGACTCATTGAAGACAAAGCACTAGGTTACATTTAAAATAAACCTAGCAAACCAAATGTAAACAACTCCCTTGATAATGTTCATACCTTTGATATAATGCCCGACTCGCGATCATATAGCAAAATAGAGGAAGTTTCGCACATAATCCAACGGAAGCATCGCTAGAAGAAATCGATCGGGGTGTCGATTGCAATCTTCATAGCTTTAGTGATAGCTCGCATGCTTATGAAAGCATAAAGCAAGTCTGGAAATGGCCAATTTAACAACTTTCAAGTTACAACTAAGCAAATGATAATGATCCAATCGTACAAATAAAATCTCAAAACTATGAAGAAATGGCAGATGTTGTACCTTGCAACATAGGCACGATGAAATATACCCTTACCGTGAGCTAGTTATAAATGTTTTGAAGGACCAACAAGCCATATTCCTGTGGGACATATTTGTCCGCCATGTTCCTTGAGAAGAGCATGTGCTTGGTGTAATGCGGTTGTTTTAAGATGATGTTATGATATCTAGAAAGCAAAAGCATTCAACTTGTCGAATAAAAATTTGTTGCAAAATACAAAACCAACTTCAAGAGCGCATACCGTGTGGTTTGACTCATTCATGCTAAGCATTTGAAAAATGTATGCCAAGCAACATTTGTGGACCGTCCAATGATCTTTCCAATACATGTTCTTGCACAAACAATAGAGCTTTCATTTAGGAGTTATGGCCATATTTTTATTCAACTCAGAAAACTGTAGCAAGCAAAGACATTAGAACATTTGGCACTGCTTTTAACCCATTTATGCTAAGAATTTGGAAAATGGACGCCTAGCATCAATTGTGGATCTTCCAAAGACCTTTCCGCCGGATGTTCCCCGCTGCAGAAAATAGAGCTTTCATTTAGGAGTTATGGCCATATTTCTACCCGACTGTAAAACTGTGGCAGCAAGGACATTGCCTGATTTGGCACTGTTTTGGCCCATTTCTGCTAGGAATTTGGAAAATGGACACCTAGCGTCAATTGTGGACCTTCCAGTGACCTTTCCAATGGATTTTCTTGTGCATAAAACAGAGCTTCAATTTGGGAGTTATGGCCATGTTTCTAGTTGAGAAGTTACGGAAAGAGTCAAGCAAGCTCCAGCTAGAGATGGATACATAATTTAGAAAATGTACCTGTAGATTAGATACGGTATCTATATCTGACCTCCTTATTGATGAAACAAATAGTACATGATTGCCCTGTTCTGCATCTAACCATGTGCATTTGGCCTTCAAATTACCATCCATTAAACATGAAGAATTTTGCCTGCGGAAAGGTTAAACACCGAGAGTTAAATCAATTAGAAGGCAAATGCAAGCTCGGATGAGAATCAAATCATGTGCAGGAGTGTCATAGTTGCGCGAATTGCTAAACAGTAGTGAAATCAAAAGCCCAAAGTGGAAACCTAGACGGCAGAAATGAAAGCTGCAACAAAAGGCCTGATCCAACTTTGGGTCTCCTGGCGTGAAGGAAATTAGTTAGAACCCCGCCCTTGCTAAGTTAAACCAGCCTCTGCGGCACCACAACTCCATCACGCCCAGCTTCCGCAAACAAAAACAAATACAGACGCCATTCCAGGCCAAATTCATGCGTTTATACCAGAAAAATATTATCGCATATGTTTATATCAGAGTATATCAGAGTCAGAGTATATCAGAGTCAAAGATAAACTGGTCATCTAATCTATGCTAGCTTATGCTAGAATGTTTTAGATAATCTCAATTGTTTAACACAAATGGGTCCTATGGGATCAAGGGCTGCAAGCTGTTCCTTCAGCGTTCCACCATGCTTATCTAACTACAACACATGCCTTCATGTCACAATCTGAATCTAGCTCTGGGCAATGAAATTTGAAACTTGAAATAAGCTGAATATACTCCTTACACGAGTGTGAAGAGTTCGATCTCCTATGGAAGATATCAAAGAAGCAAGTTCTGCTTCAGACCGCTAAGGCCCGTGCAAACGAGTCTGCATGATTTGCCTGATCTACCTTTCGACGATATACTTCAAGGCATTCTTGTTCCAACTGCAGCAGCATTCTATCTCTTTCCATGTCATTCTCTCCAACCTCATCCCAGATATGCTGCAAATGCATTAGACTTTAGAACTTGGGTTTTATAAGAAGGCAAACTATGGACCAGATTTGGGAGTTGTACCTGTAATTCACGTAATAAAGAACCGCAGGTTGTATCCACCATCACTGGTGCCGCTGCAAAGAAAAGCAACGCCATCATCCGGTTTCACAACTGTTCGCATTTCAGACAACAACAAATCACGGGATAAAAATTTCCCAACTGGTTAAAAAATTTACCAAGAGGTGTTCGGATGTATATTTCGTAGATCCAATAATGTCACTGACACTGCAAATGCGAACCGCCGATGTGTTAGATCAGAGTAGGCATCTCAATGAAATTCTCACAATGCACAAGAGAAATGTTCTTTAGCAATGCAAAACATCCCAGAAAATATTGAGCCACAGTTGTCTTGGTTCATCCAGAGCGCAAATGCATTCCGCTAGTGCCCTAAGCAGTCTGGCCGACCCAAGCTTAGAAGCAGATATAGACCTGTCGTCTAAGAATGGATGTCTGCTCATAGAGTTTTAGAGCCCTCAGCAATCGCTCCATTGCCGATTCAATAAGAAAAGGATGAGAAAACCTAAACAATACAACACCAAGCTTTGCCAACTGATGGCTTTCACCGGAGCAAAGCTGCAAAGAAACCATCGGCTAAGGAATTCGGAAGAACTATAAGAACCCTAATCGTAGAAAAACAAAGGGGAGGTAACGAGGATCTGTAAAATCGGAAGGCTTTCGGCCTTCCCTTTACTTGCAAGAGGTCGCCATAGCTAGCTACTTACGATGTTACAGAAGAAACGGGACTGAAAACTTGCCACCTAACAATAATTAATGATGCTTAATTGCTGCCAGTGCCACCTCACCCCATATTAAATGTAATACAATTTTTTTGCACATTTCCTTGCACATCCAATATTTAATAAACATTAAATATAAAATATAAAATGCCCTAATTTCAAGGATGGACGGTCTACATAAAATGCCCCAATTGAATCCCTAGATCTAACGGGCCACATCAAAAGCCCCAAATAAAGGGGGCTGCTTGGGGTTGATTGAAGTGTCATCGATGGGACCGGCTCCATCTCGAGATGGACAGTACGAGATCAATCTCCATCAACAATTTCCTTGCACCTTCCTTAAGCTTAAAATCAAGGGCCACGATTTCTCGCATGCCGTCGACGCTGGGGATGGGGTGCATGCCCCATGCATGCCCCATGCATGCCCCCCCATCAAATCCAAGGGCCATTGTCGCGACACCTCAAAAAATCGACGGCCAGGAATAATCTCTACAAACTTTCACCCCCCCATAGGACCCATAATATAATTGTATATATATCATTAATATATATACACGTATATCACATGCTATGGGCATCGTGGACATTTTATATAAAGTTGTCATCTCGGGCCGCTCACCCTTTGGGGAATAAGAGGTGGCGCAACCCTATGGCCTCGATATGATGGGCATGCATGGAGGCATGCATGGGTCATGCATGGGGGCATGCACCACATCCCCGGACCGTTGGATCAAAAGGGAGGATTAATCCTAGCCCTTGGTTTTTATGAGGAAGGTGCAAGGAAGGTCCTTTTAAAGTGACTTTGGTGTAGCAGGATCTTAACCGCTAGATCAAAAGGTGAGCATAAATCTTAGCCATTGACTTTTTAATATTAAATTGATTTTTTTTTTTTTTAAAGGAGGTGAGGTGTCACCCTCATTAATAAAAAAGGTAATGAGGTGGCAAAGCATTTATGAGTGGACTTTCTATGAAGCTTCCTTCCGCTTAATCACATTCAAAGGTACATAGCTTGCGAGGGGGGGTCGGATGAAGGTGGGACCCACGCCATTGGACTCCTCTCATCGAGAGCTTTCCAATGAGTGGTGGTTTGGCACGCCCCGTTGTGGTTGGAGCCAATGTGATCGAACTCTAAGGGAATCCATAGGAATCTCGTGAGAATCTAAAGGAATCTTCATAAATACTTGGAGAATCTAGAGGAATCTGATGCAATCTTGGAGAATCTAGGTGAATCTTCATAGAATCTTAGAGAATCTAAAGGAATCTCAAGAGAATCTTAGGGAATCTATGGGAATCTCAAGAGAATCTTTGGGAATCTATGGGAATCTAAAGAGAATCTTGGAAATAAAAGGGAATATCAAGAGAATCTTTGGAAAATCAACGGAATCTATAGGAATCAAGAGAATCTTTGAGAATTTAAGGGAATCCAAGGGAATCTTTATAGAATCTAGAGGAATCTTGATGGAATCATGTCAAGTCTAAGGGAATCTTCATAGGATCTTAGAGAATAGAGGAATCTTAAGAGAATCTTTGGGAATCTAAAGGAATCTTTCTAAAAGCTTTGAGAATCTAGTGAAATCATGATGGAATCTTGGAGAATCATGGAGAATTTTCCTATAATCTAAAGGAATCTAGGAGAATCTTCATCAAATCTTGGAGAATTCAATAGAACTACATAGAATTTTGGGGAATCTAGAGGAGTCTTGGGATAATCTTTGGGAATCTAGACGAATATCAAGAGAATCTTTGGGAACCAATCTGTAGAAGAAGATGCATGTGTAGTCGATTCTGACCCATCATCACTATAACCATCATAACTCTGCCATATGGATGAATTTTAATCTGATTAGACTGAATCCTGAAAGCCGATTCAAAAATCTTTATATATATATATATATATATATATATATATATATATATATATATATATATATATATATATATATACAAGTGGTTCTACTATGAGGGACTGCACAAATTCGACCGGAAGCCAATGCAGAGTCATTCAATGAAGATTCTATAAGCATTTCCCTAGGCTCTTTATGAATCCTATGTTAACAAAGATTCTTTTTAGAATCTCCTAGATTTCCAAAGATTATGCCAAGATTCTCCAAGATTCTATAGAGATTCCCCTAGATTCTATGAAGATTTCCCTAGATTCTATCAAGATTCTTAAAGATTTTATGAACATTCCCTTAATTCCCCTAGGTTCCCAAAGATTCTCTTGATATTCGTCTAGATTCCCAAAGATTATCCCAAGACTCCTCTAGATTCCCCAAAATTCTATGTAGTTCTATTGAATTCTCCAAGATTTGATGAAGATTCTCCTAGATTCCTTTAGATTATAGGAAAATTCTCCATGATTCTCCAAGATTCCATCATGATTTCACTAGATTCTCAAAGCTTTTAGAAAGATTCCTTTAGATTCCCAAAGATTCTCTTAAGATTCCTCTATTCTCTAAGATCCTATGAAGATTCCCTTAGACTTGACATGATTCCATCAAGATTCCTCTAGATTCTATAAAGATTCCCTTGGATTCCCTTAAATTCTCAAAGATTCTCTCGTGATTCCTATAGATTCCCGTTGATTTTCCAAAGATTCTCTTGAGATTCCCTTTGATTTCCAAGATTCTCTTGAGATTCCCATAGATTCCCAAAGATTCTCTTGAGATTCCCATAGATTCCCTAAGATTCTCTTGAGATTCCTTTAGATTCTCTAAGATTCTATGAAGATTCACCTAGATTCTCCAAGATTGCATCAGGATTCCTCTAGATTCTCCAAGTATTTATGAAGATTCCTTTAGATTCTCTGAGATTCCTATGGATTCCCTTAGAGTTCGATCACATTGGCTCCAACCACAACGGAACTGTGCCAAACCACCACTCATTGGAATATATATATATATCATTAATATATATAAACGTATATCACATGCTGGGGCATTATGAATAGGTTCATATATTCAAGTTATCTCGGCCGTTCGTTTAAAAACAGGTGAGGTGGCGAACATGTAGCCATTAGATCTTCATGGGGGGCATGCATGAGCATGCATGGGGGCATGCACCACATAACCAAGCCGTCGGATGTGGGGCAGGTTAAATCGTGGCCGTCCAATTCAAAGTTAAAGAAAGTACAAGGAAACTTACATCATTTATATTAAAGAATGAGGTGGCACAGTATAAGAAACGAAAGGGCAACACGTATCCTGATTTAAAGTGTCGTGCATATTAATTGCACACAATGCTGTGGCAGCAAAAACAATAATGGCAGCAAAAAATATGCGAAGTTTTTAGACGAATTCTTATAATTCTTTTGTTCGTTTTTTGTGGCTATGGCAGCCACGGTGCGGCTCCTAGAATGGCCAGGGCTCCGGCAGTTCATTTCCTATGGCACTGTTTTCGGCTCCACCAATCGAATTGGCAGAAGCAGGAGCAGCCCATGCCTTGAGTAAATCACCATCAGAGCAAGTAAACGCAGATCAGAGAAAACGTAGATGATTGGGAGGTTCAAAGGATTATAAGCTTTGAGAGCATACCGCAGTGCTTAGATGATTCAGTGATTCAAAGGATTTTTTAAGCTTTGAGGGCAGTTGGTTGTTTGGTGGTTTATTCACTGTTCTAGACTAATAGAGAACAAAGGGCAAAAGCTTAAATGGCATGTCGCCAAGCAAATATAGAAGAGCATCAACTTAAGGACGTGACAAGCAGCAAGGCTCTGATATTTTGATCCGGGAATTTTTTTCTGTTGGGTTTTTATTTTCGGGTCATCCACACTGTGCCCTTTAGTTCACTACTCGGATCTGCATGTTATCCTGCTTAGGTAAACAACCTGTTCTCCAGAGTTTCATAAACATAATATACAGCTATCATGACGACGTGCTATTTTCTGCCACTAGAGTTGTTCCAGAAGAATCCAGTTTTGTCTCGAATGAATGTCTTTGCATGATCACAGGTAGAAATTTATAGTTCTTTATTTCGTCTTTTCGTAGTTGCATTTTGATTCTTCTTTCTAATTTCTTACCACATCATTTTCGAATTTGTTTCAGTTTCGCATTTGGTCTACAAGCAGGGCATTTTTAATTTTTCTGGCCTCTTCCGCAATCTGCAAGCCGAGTCTGCAATAGGGCCCCACATCACAGGTTATTTGCTTCCTGTATCTGTTTATAACAACCTGCATACGAAAAACAGTTTGTAAATTCTAACTTTTAATATCTCGGTTAGGTTTTCTGCACCTGACCCGTTGTTCAAGAAATTGTTCTCTGTTACTAGATGCTGAGCAACTTTTGAACACTGTAATTTACTTTGAACAACTTTTGCCTCTGCCTTATAACTTGGCTACTATATAGTTCGATTTTCATCTTGCTGGACAGAACAAGGAGCAACTCGCCTGCATCTTGCTAACGATTTTTTGTTTCTCCGGGTTATCAGTACCTTCTTTTTCTCACTGCTATTTATGCTCTGACTTCGTTGTGAGCTCTTGCACGATCAAATCTTTAACTTTGAATGTCTGGCGCATGTGCAGATTTGTAAAACTTATTTCATACAACTACAGCAATATTTGGGCCATTTAGACGCAACAGATATCGCCGCAAAGACGCTCAGAGGAGCATTTTTCAAAGGCTTTATTCTGGCAATGCCTATATGCATAATAGCTGCTCTTCTTATATGATTCAGCGGACAAGAAAACTAGGTAATGTGATTGTCTATTTTGTCATTCTCATCCATTAGCCAAGTTTCTGAATCATTCTCATCCATTAGCCAAGTTTTGACAAAATAACGCCAGGTTGTTACTGGTCAGATTTGTATTTGTTTGCCATGGCACAGGTCACAATAGTCTGCAGTGATACAATTAATTTGGAAAACTTGGTTTAATTGCAACACTAACTGTTTAGGAAACCATAAGTTTCACCATTTTTTTTTTTTGCTTTGCATTCGATGTCTTTTATTCTGAAAAAATGGTGGTGTTGTAGCTGAAATTCATATGCCATCATAATTTGGATTTTGCAGGGAGAATGAGGCGGCCCTGAAAGTTTTCTAAGGACATAGCTCCTGGTAGATCCACCAAAGCGGAGTGACTGTCCAACCTCCAGCTCCACTGGATTATCCTTGCTCAGCCGCTCATTTGCACAAAAGTGCCATGAACTGATCCAAGGTCAATGACATATATGCCGCATATTTAGAAGATTACAATTAGAATTAAGAAATGGAATGAACCGTACATGTCACCGTAAAAAATCACTGTATTGACAAGAGAGCACATTGACCATCTGAGTACATAACGGAAATTCTTTCTGACATAAGCAAATAAGGGTAAGCTTCCAGCCTCTGTTGCCCCCTTTGAACAATGACTACATTAAAAGTTTCAAGTTTGTATAGATCCTCACCCATACAACGAGTAATGAACATCGAGCAGGATAAAGGTAATTAAAAGCAATCAAAGGCTATTTTACGAAGCTTTTACTCCACTCAATGATAATTGGATGGTTCGACAAAGCGAAAAGGTTCACACTTCGAGCAGATACCAGTGCCTCTGAACACAAGTTGAGTGCTTCCCAACAATGTGTTAGGCAATCCAATAAGCAATGTTCAATTACTATACATCAACATCAACACTGAACTCTACACCACATGGTCAAAGAGCTGTATCATACCCTCGATTTTTGTGCAGCACAACTGCTGCATGCTGTCTGGAAACAGATGGATGGGTCAAGAACGTAGTTGCACATCGCAGCCATCCTACAAAAAGACAGCAGCGTTTTGTCAATGAAATCGTATCAACCAATTCTCCTTCTTTCATTACTTCCAGCCACTAGATGCCAAGTCTAGGCTCCACAGCCCAATCTGGAGGCTGCCAAGTAGAGTTTCCTCCCCCAAGGGTAGATGGTTCCTTAGAAACATGTGTCTGTGTCTGAGAAGGGTAAATATGATGCAGCCGCCATCGCCTTTGTTTTTTAACAATATTGGCAAAAGTTATTAAGGTACGTATTTGTTCAGTATATGCAGGAGGATATTCGGATCGGACAGCGGGGATGGAAGGGATTGTAGTGCGTTAGCGTTTTACGTGTCAATCGCGTTAGGATTTGATGGAATCTAGGAGAATCTAAGAGAATTTTGATGGAATGTTGAAGGATCTAGAGAATCTTCATAAAATCTAAGGAAATCTAAGAGAATCTACATAGAATCATGGGAATCTAGGTGAATCTTGGATAATCTTTGGGAATCTGGAGGAATCTCGAGAGAGTTTATGGGAACCCATGGAACCTTCATAGAATATTTGAGAATCTCGAGGAATCTTGATAGGATCTTAGAGAATCTAAAAGGATCTACATAGGATCTTGGAGAATCTACGTGAATCTTGGGAGAATCTTTGTGAATCTAGAGGAATCCTGATAGAATCTTCGAGAATCTCGAATGAACCTTGGAGAACCTAAGGGAATCTTCATAGAATATTTGAGAATCTAGGGGAATCTTGATAGGATCTTAGAGAATCTTTGAGAATCTACATAGAATCTTGGAGAATGTATATGAATCTTGAGAGGATATTTGGGAATCTAAACGAATCTTGATGGAATCTTTGAGAATCTAGGGGAATCTTGATAGAATCTTGAGAACCTAAGGGAATCTTCAAAGGATCTAAGGGAACCTAAAGGAATTTTCATAAAATCCTTGGGAATCTGGGGTTCTGGGTGGAATTTTGGAGAATCTAGAGGAATCTTCATATAATCTAAGGAATCCAAGAGAATCTATATAGAATCATGGGGAATCTAGGTGGATATTGGGATAATCTTTGGGAATCCAAGGGAATCTCAAGAAAATCTTAGAGAATCTTCATAGAATATCTAAGAATCTAGGGGAATCTTGATAGGATCTTAGAGAATCTAGGAGAATCTACATATAATCTTGGGGAATCTATCTAAATCATGAGAGAATCTTTGAGCATCTAGGGGAATCTCGATAGAATCTTTGAGATTATGGGGGAATCTTGATGGAATCTTGGAGGTTTAAGGGGATCTTCATGCGATCTAAAGGAATCCAATGAAATTTTCGTAAAATCTTTGGAAATCTGGGGGAATCTTGATAAAACCTTGGAGAACCAAATGGAATCTTCATAGAATCTTAGGGAATCCAAGAGAACGTACATAGAATCATGGCCAATTTAGGTGAATCTTGGGACAACCTCTGAGAATTCAAGGGAGTCTGAAGATTTTCTTAGGGAATCTTAAGGAATGTATGGGAATCTCGGGAAAATCTTTTGAGAATCTAGGGGAAACCAAGGGAATCTTCATAATTTCTTTGAGAATACAGGGGAATCTAGGGGAATCTTTATAAAATCTGAATGAATCTAGAAGAATGTACATAAAATATTATGCAAATCTTGGAATAGTCTTTGGGAATCTAGAGAAATATTTGTAGAATCTTAAAAATCTAGGGGAATCTTCCACATTGTCGTATTTTGTAGGGTCGACTTCATGCAGTCCTTCATAATACAAACACTTGTATATATATATATATATATATATATATATATATATATATATATATATATATATATATATATATATATATATATATATATATATATATATATATATATATATATATATATATATATATATATATACAATGGTCTAGGATCAATGGCACTGCTGGTTTTTTGCCTTTAATAAACTATAGGATAAGGCTTCTATGAGATAATAGGTATTCTATGTAGTTGGCTTCTATCCAGCCTTTATGATTTGGAAATGTAGCTAAAGCTAAACCCTGCGCATATTGTCAGGGAGTTTGGTCCAAGGAAAGCATTTAAGGTGGATGTTGGTCCGACTTGTATTAAGGAAAAAACCTTCAAGAAAGTACCAAGTAGTGATCAATGAAAAACCATGGGATGTAACCTCTCCTGTGAAATTGTTACTCTTGTGATGGATTTATATCCAAAATTCTTTACCATTAGGGGATATGTTTAGGGAAGTGCCTAGAACTTGAAACAAAGGTAGATATCTCATATTGGGAAATGTACAAGTTTAGTTTTGACGACATATGATCTTCAATGGCATTAGGTAATTCTTGACTTTGAATCTATTAACTTTTAATGTTGTAGCGGTTGGGCAGGATGTGCATGGTCTTTTTAAAAAAATCGTACACCCCTTGGCTTCGGTTATTTAATGGCATAAAATTTGGTCAAGACATAGACATTATGGTGCTCGCTTTGTATTCCCGAATATGACCCTTGGAGGAAAGATACACCCATATGAGGATTGGGAACAAAGGTGTTTAAAAGCACTATGGGCAAAGAATATATGGATGACATATTTTTGAAGGAGAGTTATAAGTGTGCATAAAAGCTAGTCTTTAGCCATGTAAATCATATGAGGAGTATTGAAAGTGTAAATCGAGGTAATATTAATATTAATATGTTCTATTTTTTATAGTCTAACCCTAAGTCTCCGGAGCGGCATCACGACGGCAAACCCTAGCTGCGGCTAAGTCCTGGAAGGATCTACACAGGAAATATAACTACTGGAAAATAATTTTGATATTAGGTGGAAGCATGGCGCATTATACATTACATGCACCGCTTTCTTTGAGCCATTGATGAATACAGGTAAAATTGAAGGGTTTAGATGCCGATTTAGTCTTCTTGTAAGCACATGTTTAAGAAGAAATATGGAGTTACGAATTATGTTAATCAAGATTGAGAACTGTAATGGCCTCTATATATGTCCGGGCGCTTGCTTCAACTGCATGCTTGGGGTTGTGATGTATGACTGGCCTTCAGAGGGGTCCCAAAACAGGGGACATACCAGGGGAAAATTGATTGAAGCCCTTAGGAAAGTTGGGATTGAACACCCAAGCCCTCGGCCCTACAAAGACACAGACTCCTTGAATTATGCAGTTGCATAATGTTCATCCCAATAGGGATAGATCTCTGTTGGCATTTCAAAGTTTATACCAGCCCTTCGGACATGTGCGGTGCATCTAAAGAAAAGAGTGCTCTGGACAACAGCAAGCAAATTATTGAGGAAAAGAGCATAGAGATTGTTGCCGATTCGCAAATGAGGAGGAGGATGACATCTCGATGAGGATCTTACGCTAAATCAGGTCTAATTTTATCCTAAATTGATACACATTCTTTCTCACAATTTAGGAGATATATGGAAATGTACACGTGTTTTCTTTCCCTAGATATGTTCCTTTTGATTCTCGATCCAATTTTCTAACCTCACATCTATAATGGGGAGTTGCATGAAATAATGTATTGGTTTAGAAATGGGTATTCCTTTGAAATTCATAATCCTTAGTTGTTCAGGCTTAGATTTAAATACATCTGGATTTCATAAATCCCACTAAGGGGAACATGTTAAATTTTACCTAGCTAAGGTTTTAAACCTATAAAAGGATCTATGCAGTACTAGTAGTTTGTGGCAGGAATCTTTATGTGGAAGGTATGGTAAAAAGTTCTCTAAGGTTTACAAGGCTAAAAGGCAACCCCGGATGAACATGGCACCGGATCGACGTGGTTAAAGATGCAGTGCAAATTTGTGACTTCATAGTATATCCGATATCCGAGCTTTAGTTGTAGCAATGCCATGAACTTTCTAGTATTGGCCTAATTGGTACACAAAACCTGATTCGGGTCTGGATGGGCAGTAGCTAATGGGTGGTTATTATGCCTAGTGTTGACACATTAGATCTAACACTTAATATTTACTAATATGTAGGATCTCGTGCTATTCCTAGCATTGGCAAGGCCAATAGATTTTAAGTGGCCTAGCTTTGTGATTATTGGAAAGGGCAGCCAATAGATTGCTTAATCATGTATAAATCATTTCCATAAAGCCGCTTTTTATGGTTTGTTTAAGTTTAGCTCTTGTTAAATTTATGGTAATTGGCGTGGTAAAGGGCTGAAATATGCCAAGAGTGTCCATAGCTTACCCCAGAGTCATTTCATCATTACCCATAGGCTAATATGTGATTTTTGACCCAGTAACCGGACTCTCTTCTCCCATGCATTTCATGATGCTTTGTGGATGAATGACTGCTTGAAGATTGAAGAATAATGCTGAAATTTTATCTATGATATGGTTGTTGGTTTAATAAGGTATGCACCTCACATACTTAATTGGTGTCGAAATCGAGATTCATTTGGGTAAAGTGATTACATTCTTTTGTCACTTTGATTAATTCTACTATTAAACTTTGAATATTAGCGTGATATTTTTTGGATTCCTTTTTAATGAAATATTACCTCCGCTTTTCATTTGGTAACCAATATGGTATTGCTGATATATCGTGGTTACATGAATCTGCTTTGTTGTCAAATAATTTAACAAACATATTTTACATTATTCCACGGATCCTTGCATTTTAATTTGTTCTAGTTCTATGTTTTGTACTTATCGGATCAAATAAGCATAACTTTGATGAGTCCAGATGCTTTCATCTTAGGTACCAATGTAAAAATTAATGTAATCTGCTGTCAATATATCATATAGCCAATCTGACATCTTGTTGGATAATGGATAATATCCGCTTTTTATGTTTCGTATCCGCTTTGCCAATGAGGTTTCTATGTTTCTTTAAGGCATGAATGTAATATGGGCTGTGCATGTTTTGCATAAATACTATTCTAGGTTTAGAAATTGATTAAATATTTGTCTCTAAGGCCTCCCCAGTTTTGGGGTCTGATAAGTCCAATAATCCTAAAGGATTATTTGGATGTCAACTCAAGTCAAAAGGATTTGTTTAGGCCAGTTTATATATTCCCCCATTTCAGGTCACTGGTTTTGCCAGTGTAGGCCTTAGAGACAAATATTTGCATGCTTTGTTTATTTAAATATTTGCATGCTTTGAGTAATACTAATTGAAACTTGTTGTAGGAAGCTGTCTCCTTCAAAACCAACATACCTTCTGTTATGAGGGAAAACAATGCTGTGGTGGATCAGGAATCATTAAGTAATCGACCAGGCTGGTACCCGGAGCTGGTTAAACTTGGATATTCTTCAGCAGGCATACTGGCTCCTAATAAGGCTGTTCAAACGATACTTTCCTGCATTAAACTACAAGAGGTACATAACCTCCTTATTTGCAAGGAATGCACTTTGGCTGAAGGGGAAGTATCAGTTATTCTGTTCCTTGGGTTTAATGGTATACTAGAGCTAGTGTCCACTTAAGAATGCATTATGATAAGTGCCATAGCCTAATCATTAATGCTTATAATACCTTACCTGGTAAGCTTATGGCAGCAGATAAGAAGGATACATTGATGCTGTGGACTTTCATCCAAGGTTTTACTGCCCTGGAGGACATTAATAACCTGACAAATTCCTACATACCAAACAGTAAGGCAGAAGTACCTAGGGCTTCCAAGGGAAGTGAAATTATTACAGCCCCACTGGATAATTGCTTATTTGATCTTGATGTTGGTGCTGAAGAGCAGTTTCCAGGTAATATTGCTAGTAATAACTGCCTTGAAGGGGATGATGAAGAAACAGTTATTTTGAAAAAACTTGAGGATTATAACATCAAAGAGTTAAATCATTTTAATTGTATGCGGTTTCAAAGATGTCCCACAGAATGTAGAAATTCACGGTGAGCAATTCAATCAAGGACTTTGGAACAACAAGAATCTGGGTGTGATTGCACCAATTAATAGGGAAACTTGGATAAAACTAGCAAGATTGCAGAAACATGAAGTGGAGAAAGCAGAAAAGGATGCTATGGCCTTCATTAAACATATCAAGAAGATAGAAATGAATTTTCCTTCAATTTTGAGTTTCTTGGCGAGGGAATTGCAAGATTGGAAGTGCACTATACATCTGGACAAAAGGGGCATATGGCCAAAACAGATGAGCCAAGAATTGATTTTACCTTAAAAGGGTGTGGCACCTATTGCCCTTTCTTCAAATGTAATTGTGACAAGATCACCTGGATGTCAAGTGTGTGGACAACATCATCCGGTTTTGACCATGTTGTATGGTTTATGCTGAATAACTTGGAAGTCCTTTGGCCTAGGGAAACAATCCAAATGAGGTTTGCACTGATATCTCAATTTCTGGCTTCTGAACCCATAAAAACAGTTGTCCTCTCATATATAGGATATCTGATGATCAGGGATATTATGTTCAAGATGACTGATAAACTGGCTGAAAACAAGGATTATAATCTTAAGACTTTCTTTGGTGATCATAGGGCAGTAGACATCCTGGAAAAGACCCTCAAGTCTCGTAAGTTTTTACTGGATCATCAGCATGATAATGCTAGTCTTGGATACAATACTAAATACAGGAAGAAACAGCTACCTAGCACCAATGTTACCTCTGGAATTCTGAGGCCCCCTAAGCTCAGAAAACAGTACCCTTCTGGTCCCAATGATGCAGCTAATCAGGGATGACATTTCAGACTTTTGCACTACTATGGGATGGTATGATCCACTATTGTCAATTCACTTTGTCTACTTTCCTTTAATATTGAAATAAAGTTTAGCTTTTTTGAATGATTGACTGATTTTATGATGCATTCATTGCATTCAATTATCTGGCCTCTGTGCCAATTTTTACTGGGAATTCATTCCCAACTCTATGAAACTGGTTTTTTCAACTTAATCTCCTTTGTTGAACAGATAAAGAGAAGGATACTTAAAGCAAGAATCGATGGCAGATTAAGACTACACGTCATTAAGGAAAAAACTAACAAGAAATATGTGCACTTCACATATTTCTCTAAGGTTGTTGACAAAATCAACTATAGCAGTACCTTTAAAAGTGTTTTGACAAGATACTTTGATCAAATTGGCTATGATGTCTGGGAAAACACAACTTTTGGTTGGAGATACACGAATACACTCAAGGATATGTTGTATAAACCCAAAGTGATCTTCACAGATCCTAATAATCCAGCTTGTCCGTGTTCAAAACCAGAACTAAGAAAATTCATTGATCCAGCTATTGGGCACATACGAACAACAGATCTTAAAATTATACGCAGTAAGGCTCTCAGGAATTGGCTGGCACTAGGATTAAACTTCATCCCAGATAATCCATTTTCTCTTGAAGCATTCAAACAGGAAATGGCAGTTACAATCGATCAGTTCTTTGAAGTTCATCAAGAGGAGTTGATGGAGATTGACTCAAGGTTTATTGATTTATGTAAAACAGCCTTGAGAAAGGAAACTATGTGGCAAAACCAAAATTTTTTATCGACAAAGAACCTGTGATAGGAAGAAAAATTTCGTATTGAGGATTTAACAATAAAGATAATAAATAATATGGAATGGTTGGTCAAGAATATATATACTTCTCAAGGCGATAAAACCTCGAACAACCCCCTTTTCATTTGCCCCGCTCATATTAGATCCGAGGCTGATAATGGGCTTAATAGCAATGACTTTGAGATGTCATATTGCATGTGATGACCGATTACTCAAATTAAGATGGACTTCTGAGTAATATGTTGGGGATAATTGCATGATAAGTGAAGAATTACCCTATCTGCCGGAATCTTCAAGGCCCATAAGAGTGAATATCGATGGATCACTAATGCACATGATACAATTTTTTCTATGCCAAAGATCCATTGTTGCGCGAGGACTAAATCTTTTATGGAAATATGGCCTATCATCCGTCATGAAAAATGCAAAGCAAACAAATATGTTTTGTTTGGAGCCATTAAAGCCTCCTTGGGTGGTTAGTTCTATCTATGAAGTAGTATGCAATTTACCACCAAAAGATTAAGGAAGTCTTTGTTCTTTGACATTACAAAATGTTATGAGAATATCCCCTTCTGGGTGAAGATGGTATATGTCTTTGTAATGAAGGAAATCATCTCCATGGTATGGAAGTATAAGAAGAAGATACATTCAGGTGGTATGAACTATGGTATGGTATTACTAACAATGAGGAAGGTGATTATGGAATGGAAGATTCAAACTTGGATAGGGACTTCGGAAACTCATGTCTAAGGATCTTTTTATGCAACTCAATGAGTGGTTATTAAATAATTGTTTTTCTGGCGATGCACAATGGAGTTTGGAAGCAGATTAGAGGAGGCATTCCCATGGGCTTCTCATCTAGCCCTGGTTGGTGCAATTTATTTTTGTCATGGTTTGAACTTAACTTCATTTCTAAATTGATGAGTTCGGGAAATTAATGGAGGCGCAAACATTGGATATACATATAGGTATTTTCATGACTTGCTAGGATCAACAATCCTTTCATAACGAAAGTATCTCGGTCTAACTAATTGTGATGATAACAACATTGAATTTACAACTTTGAACCATCCGGGAATCAAGGAAGAAACATTTTACAAAGACTATAGATGGTAAAAGCGGAAAAGGATTTCACGAATATGAGCATTGAGATCTTGGCACAACATTTAGGGACATACCAACGCATGGTATTATGATAAAAGAAGCAAATTACCATTTCATGTTATCAAATTAATGCATGCCAGCAAATACATGGACTGTATCTTATGGCGTGTAATGTAATTATCTCCCAAGTGCAACCATATCCATGCGATGCACGATGTCCGATATTAGGCGCAAAAGGACCTGTTTGGTCTTATTGAAGCATTCATTGGCAAAGGTTTAGAAAGGAAGACATTTGGCGCCAAGTCCCGAGAACATTACACAAACGAAAAGTTACCCCGGCCTCAAATCGACATAAAGATCCTGATCATGGAACTCTACAAATACAGGTACATCCTAATTAGCACAAATATTCTGTTTTTTCTTTTTAGTTGGTGGTGAGGGTCCCTATGCAACTTTAGTTGGTAGGCAACAACCAGTCAACCAGCCCCAGTGTACATGGAAGCCAATTTTTACTGGTGCATACTCACACAATTATGGCAGACAAAGTGGAGGACACGTATAGGCACAAGTTCTACCACGTCGGGGATCATGGCCGTATAACCCCAATAACCAACTCCCAAAGCTAAACATACACCGCCAAGGTTTGAACCCCGACCAAGTGCACATTTATTTTTGGCATTACTAGGCCTATACCAACTCACCACACATCCGTTGGGCAAACTTTAGCCATACATGCACACTTTGTAGGCAGATAGAATCCCGCCTCGAGAAGTCCGGGGAATTTTTAGGCAACAACAGTCCAACCAACCCGTGGTACATGGAAGCCAATTTTTACCGGTGCATACTCACACAATTATTGTGGAGCTTATCCTGCCGCCATATGGCGTGACAAAGTGGAGGACACATTATAGGCACAAGTTCTACCACGTCGGGGATCATGGCCAGATAACCCGATAACCAACTCCCAAAGCTAAACATACACCGCCAAGGTTTGAACCCCCGACCAAGTGCACATTTATTTTGGCATTACTAGGCCTATACCAACTCACCACACATCCGTTGGGCAAAACTTTAGCCATACATGCACACTTTGTAGGCGGGGATAGAATCCCGCCTCGGGAAGTGGGGAATTTTTAGGCAACAACTACCAACCAACCCGGTGTACATGGAAGCCAATTTTTCTTGGTGCATACTCACACAATTATTGTGGAGCTTATCCTGTTTGCCATATGGCGGACAAAGTGGAGGACACGATAGGCACAAGTTCTACCGTCGGGGATCATGGCCGTATAACCCCAATAACCAACTCCCAAAGCTAAACATACAAAAGCCAAGGTTTGAACCCCGACCAAGTGCACATTTATTTTGGCATTACTAGGCCTATACCAACTCACCACACATCCGGAGCCAAAACTTTAGCCATACATGCACACTTTGTAGGCGGGGATAGAATCCATACCTCGTGAAGTCGGGAATTTTTAGGCAACAACGGATCCAACCACCCGGTGTACATGGAAGCCAATTTTTCTTGGTGCATACTCACACAATTATTGTGGAGCTTATCCTGCTGCCATATGGGCGGACAAAAGTGGAGGACACGATAGGCACAAGTTCTACCACGTCGGGGATCATGGCGATAACCCCGTAACCAACTCCCAAAGCTAAACATACACCGCCAAGGTTTGAACCCACGACCAAGTGCACATTTATTTTGGCATTACTAGGCCTATACCAACTCACCACACATCCGTTGGGCAAAACTTTAGCCATACATGCACACTTTGTAGGCGGGGATAGAATCCGCCTCAACCGGGGAATTTTTTAGGCAACAACCCACCGTCAACCAGCCCCGGTGTACATGGAAGCCAATTTTTCCCAGGCATTTGGTGCATACTCACACAATTATTGTGGAGCTTATCCTGGCGCCATATGGCGGACAAAGTGGAGGACATGCGATATAGGCACAAGTTCTACCACGTGTCGGGGATCATGGCCGTATAACCCGGTAACCAACTCCCAAAGCTAAACATACACTGGCCAAGGTTTGAACCCCTGACCAAGTGCACATTTATTTTGGCATTACTAGGCCTATACCAACTCACCACACATCCGTTGGGCAATACTTTAGCCATACATGCACACTTTGTAGGCAGGATAGAATCATACTCGAGAAGTCGGGGGATTTTTAGGCAACAACTATCCAACCGGCCCGGTGTACATGGAAGCCAATTTTTCTTGGTGCATACTCACTCACAATTATTGTGGAGCTTATCCTGCTGCCATATGGCGGAACAAAGTGGAGGACACGATATAGGCACAAGTTCTACCACGTCGGGGATCATGGCGTATAACCCCCCAGAACCAACTCCCAAAGCTAAACATACACTGGCCAAGGTTTGAACCCCTGACCAAGTGCACATTTATTTTGGCATTACTAGGCCTATACCAACTCACCACACATCCGTTGGGCAAAACTTTAGTTCGTAACTTTTTTTTACTTTTTACAAAATTTTACAACTTTTTTTTATTGTTCTAAAAGGTTCTATATTCTAGAATAGGTTCTTGTACAATAAGGTTCAAATTTCGTAACTTTTTTTTTTTTAATTTTTACAAAATTTTACAACTTTTTTTTTATTGTTCTAGAAGGTTCTATGTTCCAGAACCCCCCCCCTGAATTTTCCAGTACATTCCATAATTTTTGGAACATCCTAGATCTTCCTAGAGCATTCTAGAACTCCAATCTAGAATTTTCTAGCCAAAAACCAGAATGCTTATTCCCATCTGGATGGCTTCTTTATATACTGAAAAAAGGCTCTTTTTTGCATCTATGCATGTGGGATATATATGCAAACCCTAAATTCTAGAACCATCCTAGATATTCTAGAATTATTAGGGTTGGAGGTAACCTTAACAAGAAAAAAGCACACCTATATTCCTGAATGGAAGTGTGGAAAGTTGGTTAAGGGGTTCCCCCCAAACCCCCCTTGTGGGGGTGAAGGGGTCAGGGGTTCAATTCCCCCCTAACGCAAAAAAATTTTGGGTAAAAGTTGGGAGATCCCCAAACAAATGGACGGTTGAGATGGGCCACACCGAGGGGGCATGGGGAAGCTTCTAGAAGCCACCAGATCCCGGATGGGGCCGAGATTGCAAGGGAGCAAACCCAGGTATGGCCAAAGATCCGAGGGGTGAATATAAAGAAGCTTCCTGAAGCCACTCTAATAATTATATATATATATATATATATATATATATATATATATATATATATATATATATATATATATATATATATATATATATATATATATATATATATATATATATATTATATATATATATATATATCTCTTATATATATACAATTATTTGATGGGTCCTATGGGGGGTTGAATGTGGGTAGAGATTAATCCTATCCGGTCTAATTTTTTGAGGTGGCACTTAAATGGCCCTTGGATTTGATGGGGGCATGCATGGGCCATGCATGGGCCATGCACCCCATCCATGAACCGATTGATCGGGCACGCGTGTGAAATCTTGGCCCTTGATTTTTAAAGGGAAGATGCAAGGAAGGTCCCTTAAAAGGTGCTTTTTAGTGCGACTCAATCTTAACCGTTGGATCAAAAAGGGGGAGGAAAAATCCTAACCATTAAATTTTTTATTAAATTGCAATTTCTTTATTAAAAAAGAGGTGAGGTGGCACCCTTATTTAATAAAAGGTAATGAGGTGGCACCAACATTAATAGATGGACTTTCTAGGAAGCTTCTTTTTATAATCAAACTTCAAAATAGATAACTTGCATGATGAGGGTCGGATGAAGGTGAGACCCACACCATTGGATTCCTCTAAATCGAGAACTTCCCAATGAGTGGTGCTTTGGCATCGTTCCCTCATGTAGTTGGAGCTAATGTGATCGAATACTAAGTTTCTTTTTGGAAACTTAGAATTTTCTGAAATCTATCTTAATTTAAAAGAATCTAGGGGAATCTCCATAGGATTTTTAGGGAATTTAAAGGAAGCTCAAGAGAATCTTTGGGAATCTATGAGAATCTAAGGGAATCTTTGAGATTCTATAGGAATCTTTATAAAACCTTTGAGAATGTAGAAGAATCTTCATAGAATCTAAGGGAATCTAGGAGAATCTACATAGAAATATGGGAAATCTAGAGGAATCTTGAGATGATCTTTAGGAGGCTAGAGGAACCCCAACAAAATTAGGGAATTTATGGGAATCTCAAGAGAATCATAGAGAATCTAGTAGGATCGAAGTGCATCTTCATAAAATCTTTGAGAATCCTTGAAAATCTATAGAATCTAAGGGAATCTATATAGAATCTAACAAAATTTAGGAGAATCCACATAGAATTTTGGAGACTCTAGAGGTTTCTTGTGATAAGTTCGAAAATCTAGAGGATCTTTATAGAATCTTAAGAATCTAGGGAAGCTTTGTGGAATCTTAAGGAATCTTTCATTAATAAGTGTGTTTAGTAGGGGAATCTCGATAGAATCTAAGAGAATCTATATAGAATCTTGGAAAATCTGGGATAATCTTTGAGAATCTAGTTGAATCTTAAGAGAATCTTAAGTAACTTATGGGATTAAGAGTATTTAAGGAATCTTCCTTAAATCTTTGAGAATCTAGGATACTTTTTCCTAATCTTCAAGAATCTAAGTGAATCTTTATAGAATCTTCATTGAATGGCTCGAGAATCTAGCGAGAATCTAAGCTAAAAATCTTTGAGAATCTAGGGGAATCTTGATGGAATTTTCAAGATTCTAGGGGAATCTCTATAGAATCTAACAAAATCTAGGAGAATCTACATAGAATTCTAAAGAATTTAGAGGATCCTTGTGATAACGTTTGAAATCTCGAGGAATCTTTGTAGAATCCTAAGAATCTAAGGGAATGTTAGGGAATCTTTTACACTAAGTGTGTTTTTCTAGGGGAATCTTGATAGAACCTAAAGGAATCTAAGAGAATTTATATAGAATCTTAAGAAATGTAGAGAAAATTTGGGATAATCTTTGAGAATCTAGGGGAATCTTAAGAGAATCTTAAGTTTGGATGGCTCAAAATTTGTGTACTCCCTTATAGTACACTCACTTGTATATATATATATATATATATATATATATATATATATATATACAAGTCTTTGTACTATGTAGGGCCTGTATGAGTTAGGGACTGTACAAATCCAACTAGAAGCCAAATACAGAGATATATCTCTTAGATTTTACTTGATTCTCAAAGATTCTCTTGATATTTTCATAAATTCCTTAAGATTCTCCTCAAATTTTTCCATTATTCCTTAAGATCTTGAGATCCCAAGATTTCTCCTATATTCTTCAAGATTCCATCAAGATTTCCCTAAATTCTTAAAGATTCTCTTGTGATTCTCCAAGATTTCCTTGTGATTCCTTTAGATCATAGAAGGTTCTCCAAGATTCCATGAAGATTCTCTTAGATTCTCTCAAGATTCACATAGTTTTCTCAAGATTCTATGTATATTTCCTAGATTCTCTAAGATTCTATCAAGATTCCTCTAAATTATCAAGTATTTCTATGAAGATTCCCCTACATTCCTAAAGATGCATCAAGATTCACACAGATTCCCCATGGTTCTATGTAGATTATCTTGGATTCCCATAGATTCTATAAGGATTCCTCTAGATTCTCCACAATTCCATCAAGATTCCCTTAGATTCCTTAAGATTCTATATAGATTCCTCTAGATTCTCCATGATTCCATCAAGATTCTCCTAGATTTCCAAAGATTTTATGAAGATTCTTTTAGATTCTCTTAGATTCTATGAAGATTCCTTTAGGTTCTCCAAGATTTCATCAAGATTCCCAGGGATTCCCCTCGATTATTAAAGATTTTATGAAGCTTCCTTTAGATCATATGTAGAATCCTTTATGCTCTCCAAGGTTCCATCAAGATTCCCCTAGAATCTCAAAGACCCCATCAAGATTCCCAAATATTCTCTTAAGATTCACATAAATTCCCCAAGATTCTATGTAGATTCTCCTAGATTCTCTAAGATCCTAAGAAGATTCCCCTAGATTCTCAAATATCCTATGAAGATTCCCTTCGATATCCTTTCGTCCTCTCAAAATTCCCCTAGATTTCTAGAGATTGCCCTAAGATTCACCTAGATTTTCCATGATTATGAAGATTCCTATAATTTTTCAAAGATTTCATGAAGGTACCCCTAGATTCCTAAAGATTTTATTGAGATTCCTTTAGATTCCCTTAGATACTATGAAGATTGAGATTCCATCAAGATTCCCATAGAATCTAAAAGATTCTATCGAGATTCTTCTAGATTTTTAAAGATTATATGTAGATTCCCCTAGATTCTATCAAGGTTCACCTAGATTCTCAAATACTTTATGAAGATTCCCTAGGTTTCCATAAATTCTCTCGAGATTCCCATAGATCCTCAAAGATTGTCCCAAGATTCACTAGATTTCCCACAATTCTATGTAGATTCCCTTAGATCCTACGAAGCTTTCCTTGGTTCTCCAACATTTCATCAAGATTCCCCTAGATTCTTAAAGATTCCATCGAGATTTTCCTATATTCTGAACTGTTCTCTCAAGATTCATATAGATTCCCCAAGATTCTATTTTGATTCTCTAAGATGCTATGAAGATTCTGTTAGATTCCCATAGATCCTCTTAAGGTTCCCATAGTCCCTAAGGTTTTCTTGAGATTCCCTAAATTCCCAAAGACTATATCAAGATTCCTCTACATTCCCCAAGATTCTATGTAGATTCTCTTAGCTTTCCTGAGATATTATGAGGATTCCCCTAGATTCTCAAAGATTCTCCCAAGAATCCTGAAGATTCTCTTGAGATTCTTCAGATTCCCTAAGCTTCTGTTGAGATTCCTCTAGATTCTTAAAGATCCCATGAAGATTCCCCTAGATTCCCTTAAATTACCATAGATTTCGTAAACTTCTAAGATTCTAAGAAGATTCTTAGAATCCGATCACGTTAACTCCAATTGCAACGGAATAGTGCCAAAGCACTAGTCATTGGAAAGCTCTCGATGAGAGGGATCCAATGGCGTAGGCCTCACCTTCATCCCAGGCCTGCAGACTTTGGAAGTTACGTGCCTTTGAATGCGATTAAGAAAAAGAAGCTTCTTGGAAAGTGTATTCATAAATGCTTTCTAACTTTTTATTAATGAGAGTGCCACCTCACCTCTTTTAAAAAAAAATATATCAATTTAATATAAAAAGTTAAGGGTTAGGATTTATCCTCACTTTTTGATCTAATGGTTATAATTTGTTGCACCAAATCCACTTTTTGGCACCTTCCTTGCACCTTCCTCACAAAATTGAAAGGCTAGGATTTCTTCTCACCTTTTAATCCAATGGCTTGGGGATGTGGTGCATGCCCCCATGCATGCCCATGCATGCCCCCCATGGAGATCCAATGGCTATGTGTTCACCACCTCACCAATTTTTAAATGAACGGCCTAGATCGATTTGAATATATAGATATCTATTCCATGGGGGCATCCAAAGTAATTTTATATATATTATGATATATATATATATATATATATATATATATATATATATATATATATATATATATATATATATATATATACAAGTGGTTGTACTATGAAGGACCGCATGAAGCCGACCCGGCAAGATATATCGAAGTGTGTGTAGTTCGTATAGTATCTAATCTGAAATTCAAAAATTAAGATATGAAGTTCTAAACTTAAGACTAGCTAGGAAATGTAATGTTTGGGACTAAATTCTTTAAAATTCCATTTAATTCCCATAGATTTTCTAAGATTCCATGAAGATTCCTTTAGATTCCTTAGGATTTTGCAAGGATTCCCCTAGAATCTCCAATATTCTACAGGGATTCACGTGAATTTTCTTAAGATTCCCATAGTTCTATAAGGATTCCACAAGATTCCCCTGGATTCTCAAATATTTTGTGAAGATTCCCTTAGATTCTTCTAGTTTTGCAAAGAATCTCTCGAGATTCTCTAGATTTTATAAGATTCTTTGAAGATTCCACCAGATTCCCGTAGATTATTTGAAGATTTCACGAAAGTTAAGACATCAACTTCTAATGTTGAGACTAGCCAGTAAAATTAAGGTTTGAGATAAAATTTTACACAATTGTCGTTAGATTCTCTCACGACATCTGAACATTCCCTTAGATCATTCAAGTCTCTACCCTTCAGGATTCCCATTCACCAACATTTATCAACATTCATATAAATCTGCAGTTCCTATGGTGTGTAATTCGGGCTTTAAGAGTGTTAAGACATACGTAACATTTCAATGCGAGGAGGCATGAGAGAGCGAGCTAATTAGTTTGAAATCCAAGGAGACATGATCTAGAGGTTTGACTTATCAATGTAATTTAAGTAATGAATGTATTGACGTCATGGAAAAGAAAATCTTTACAACGAAACCTAGCGACAAACAAATAGCGATTCGAGCACTTGAGAGAGCCAATTAACGCGGGAATTTGAGCACTTGAGAGAGCCAGTTGTTAAAGACCAACTCAAGCAAGTACTCTATAACATGTTCCTCGTGAATTTGAGCACTTGAGAAAGCCGGTTGTTAACGAAAAAGTCAAGCAAGTATTTGCATAGTTACCTTATGTACATTAGGCAATATTATTTCATCATCTTTTTACCTGCATTTTGCGTGGAAAAGCTTGTTCAATCTATCACTTGTTACATGGTTACATATCCCAAAGATCTTTCGCTAATATACTATTGCATCGTAAAAGTGCTAACCTGGAGCAAAGCGCAAAAGTGCAAGGTTGGAGCACATATGTTGGATGGATATATGTTGATGGATAATAATGTGCGGGGAATCCAAAATCACATGCACTCATGTAATTCATTAACAAATTATAGGAGGTTCACTTTAATTTACAACAAAGTTTCGATTGCACAAGCAAATGAACGTACACAAAATCACACCACCAAGGTGTAAACTCAATCCATGCAGGACATAACATGCATTTTCAAGATCTAATGCCGCAGTCCCATCTTTGGATACGCCCATAACTTGCAAAGTCCAATAACTCAATGAGAAATTCCAACATCCCAATCCCAACACCCACAGGAAGAGGCTTATAAGGCTTATAATTTGCCGAACTTCATGTACTCTGCTTGCAATTCTTTCATTATGACAATTTAGTAACTTATTAACGGGGTACAAATTTCCTCATTTTTATCAGTAATGAGATTGACAATCTTCACAGTGGCTAATTTCTTGTATGACACTTACCCCAATTGCAATATGTAACAGATATGGGCGGGGCCGCAGTGAGCTCTAGAGTTGCACTAGAGTTGCACTGCCTCTGGACCCTCTTCTCTGTATGTTGTGCTCTCAAATTGTACACGTCATCAAAACCATATCTCATTCTGTTTATCTGCATGGAGACCTCTAACGGATGCCTAAATTTTGCTCCTAAAGATGAAAGTCTGTTGATGAATATTATTTCCACCGCTTCATTCCTTTTGCGTTTATCCCAACACCTAGGATGGAGCCCACTCACGCCAAAGACAATTACATTGGGTATATGAAATCACATATCAACATCAAACTTGCAGATTAGCTTCACCTACAAATAATGTGCTTGTCTAAGATCATACCAAGGTAATCTGCTACCATCTTGGTGCCAATGAACCCCATTGCGGCAATTGAGCGGCTGCACTTAAACAATGGATATGCATCGTGAAATATAGATGAACAAATTGTTTTTACGTAAAATGTTTTCAAACACCAAAATACTCGGTTCGCCCATGCTACCCGAAATGATTGTATAAAGTGATCTTAAACCTACAATTCCTTCTATTAAATAGAAGTACTTCAGCCTACAAATTTTGTGGCCTAATTGTAGACAGAGTCTAATGCAAAAATAGCTTTGAATGATGAATATCTTGTTGTAAGCACTCGGCAGGGAAATCAAGAAAATAAGCCAAAATCATATCTTCTACTTGAGGAACCGATTGTACAACAACATACTAACCTGTTCAATTTCATGGTGCTTAATTCCTCCTAGTCTGTTTTATTCCTCAATCCAAAGCTGTGTTCCACAAGATTGATATCATGCGAGAAGCGAAAGGGGAACCTTATTGGCTGAAATGCTCAAACCTTCCCTTATATTACATCTGTTTGCGCTAAAAGCATGCTTCCAATTGCCACATCTTACGTTTTCAAAGAAATGATTGCGGGAGCTAGGAATATCCTTTCTATATGGGAAACTTCTTAGCCGATGATGATGAAGTCCTTCAGATGAATAGAAATTCTGCCTCCTCCTTTGATCGAAAGCACTTGCCCACATTGCGTTTAGCGGGAGAAAACGAGGAATGAGCGAGCTTGAGAAGGACGGTTGCACTTGCTACATTTTGATTGAAATTGCGAAGTGTAGGAGCCCGAATGTTGCCGCCATAAATAGTCTTTAATAAATAGATGGATCAATCGAGCTCTGCATGCCTCAAGTATGGCGACCCTTTATCGAAAAGCTGAAAACTTGTCGAGTTGCAAAAATGCGAAGGAAGCATCGAAAAGGAACACTTGAATTGGGTGACTTTGCCAAAAATCGCAAATCTGAAACATACACGTATAGATCCTGGCGGTCAAAATTTGGTGTCTCATCCATGTGCTGCAATAAACGTCGGGAGGAGAAACCACGGTTGTAATTTCCGGAGAATCTAACACATGGTGCGTAGAGGTATGCCACGATGAATTTGATGGGCATTGACTAGGAGATTGGCCTGCTTCAGTGTGAATCGGACAAATTGGACATAAGAACCATATTATTCATTTCAAGGCATGTCGAAACGTGGTGAGGCTACTCACAGTTCAACGATTGCCTCTGATATATGGCAGATGAGATGCTTACCTAATGTTTGCATAACTCCGCCATAGCCGGACAACATTTGAAGAGAAACTTAGCAAAAAAGAATCCAGCCACACAAAACCTCTTCCCTAGACGCCGGCCGGTTCTTTTATCTTTGATCAGAGCTACCTCAAGTACAGTTCCATATTAAGCTATCTGGGGCGGGCCTGCATTAACATCAGTTATATAAATGCTGAATGATAAGCTAAATATGCCCACTTACTTGGTCTTCGGTTATAGTCCTTGGAACAGACCCCACAAAAAGCTTAACAAAATTGCCGCCATCTGAATCTATGCCGTCGATTACCTGCGGCGGCGGTATTGGAAACTGGATTTCCTGCACTATCGCGTTTCTGCCCAGATAAAGGCACTCCAGCGCTGTTATCTGTTGCTTGTGAAGGCCTAGTGGCGTTACCATTAAACCCATTCAAGATGTACCTCAGGCCAAGATGATCTTCATGGAATCCTGTCTCTGCTGGGCTCGGACTGAAGCTTAGACAACGCTGGTTCCATCAAAACTACCATAATCCTAAGCCATTAGAACACTTGGGCAAAAGCTCGAAGAAGCAAAGGCGATGGCCGTCGACAGAAGAAAGAGGGCAAAGAGGTGCGGATGCCTTTGCCACGTCAACAATGGATTTATTACGCACATGCATCTATAATATATACTCCACCTCAGCACGCCACCTCAAAATTATATTAATGAATGAATACTTAATTGCTTATGCCACCTCACCCTTAATATTAATTGTGCTGCAATTTCTTTGCGCCTTCCTTAAGCTCCAATCAACGGGCGAGATTTAGCTGCCCCATATCCGACGGCTCCAAGATGTGGTGCATGCCCCCATGCATGCCCATGCATGCCCCCACCATCAGATCTGAGGGCCACAATTACGCCACCCCTTTTCCCCAAGGGTGAACGGCCGAGATCAACTTGAATATATAGACATGTTCATGATGCCCCTGCATGTGATATACGTTTATATATATTATATATACTTATATATATATATATACAAGAAATTTAACACGTCCTACGGTGCATGTTCCAACAGTGCAAGTTCCAATTTTAGCATTCCTTTATATTCTTCAACATTCTATGTACTATATTTAGCATTCATGAAGATTCCCTTAGATTCTTTTAGAATTTTCTATTTTGATTGAGGTGCTTACCCATGAGCATTTAAAACCTTCCAAAATAATCTATCTTGGATCTGTGCAACATGTCTAAAACACTTTCTATTTTTAGACTTAGGCGCTTACCCTGAGCATCTAGAACTTTTTTTTTTCAAGATTTATATTGTATACATTTATTATGAAACATTTTAGAATATTCTATTGTGGCTCTTTGCAAAATCTTAAAAAAACTCTAAGATTTCATCAAGATCTTTTTAGATTCCCTTAGATATTATGAAGATTCCCCTAGATTCAACTAGATTTTAAGAGATTCCTTTAGACTTGTAAATATCTTCTTAGATTCTCTTATAATTTATGAGATTTCCTTAGATTTCCTTTAATTCTCCTGGATTCCCTTACATTCTACAAATTTCTAAAACATTTTAGAACTTTCTGGAACATTCTAAAACTTTCAAAACATCCCAGAACTTTCTGGAAGTATTTCCCTATTTCCTTACATTCCCAAAGATTCCCTTACATTCTAGAACTTATTAGAACAATTTGGGACTTTCTGGAAGAATTCTCTTAGATTCTCCCTAGATTCTCTTATATTCCAAAACATTTTAGAATTCTAGAACTTTCTAGAACATTCTAGAAGATTTTAGAACTTTCTAGAGCCTCCAGAACTTTCTAGAACTTTCTTGAATTATCTAGAATGTTATATAAACTATTTTATCTTAATCAGAACATCACCTTTAAGTATAATTGAAACATAAATTATTTATACAATTAATGCCTGGTCTAGTGGTTAGAATGGGGGGTTGGGGGGTTAATGACCAGGGTTCGAATCCCCCCAATAACATAAAAAATTTTAAAAGCCTTTCCTTAAGATTTGTTGAGAATACCAAGGCCCGAGCATGCAATGTGAGCCGTAGGATCTTGGACCAAGGATTATGATCAATCTGGACCGTAGGATCATGTAGGATATATCTAAAGCAACGTGAGCCGTAGGATCTCGGACCAACGGTCAGGATCAGATCAACCTGGACCGTAGGATTGCTTACATATAATCGGTCACAAACTCCCAAGCCACCTGGGCCGTAGGATACGTCCCAAAGCCACGTGAGCCGTAGGATCTCGGATCAACGGCCGGATTCAGGAGGACAAACATAAGAACATATATATGTTATGATATACTTATATATACTTATATATATATATATATAATTATATATATATATATATAAGTATATATCTGTTATATATATACAATTATATAAGCTGCCCCCTTATACATAGACGCCGAGGTGTCGCCATATAGGCCATCCAGATCTGAGATCTGACGGCCCTGGTGGAGCCACGTTAATCCACCCAAGCACCCCCTAAAATGGCGCCACGTTGATGTGTTTTTAATTAGTTTAAGGTTGTCATTTCGACATTGAATTTTGGGGCCATTGGGCATTAAATTTTATGTATCAAGTGGCATTAATTTAGGCGGGGTTACCTACTAGCATACGTATATTCAATAGGCCTATATGATAGACCAAGTGAGGTGGACAAATATCTAGTGTCGTGGCAACAAAAGAAAAATTCTTATCATTTCTTTTTCCCACTTTTTCGGCGGCCCACCTCGATTGAATGCTTCGCATTCTGATCACGGACGACATAGCCAGTTCCGGCGCCCTATCACCTCTATCTACAAATATATGTTTTCTAGCATGCTTTCCTTGTCGTTTCTTTTTGTTTTGCTCTGGTCGCTGCGTTACGATGGCTCGGAGCTTGTGGCAGGTATTTTCCTTTGCATTCCATGATTACTTTAGATGTAGCTTAGATGTAGCTCTAATTTGCACAAATGGTCCTTGCTACCATATGATCGGATTCGCGCAGGCCTCTTCTTTGAAAGTAAAAATATGGTAACCATTGTTTAATCTTTTTACAGAAAAGCTATGGCAGAACATGTTAAGAATCTCAGACTTTCTATTTGCAGGTATAATAAATGTCAATGCACCATTCCGGCTCTCAGGCGCTAGAACCGAGCTTGCGTTCTGCATTGTGGTAGAAGAGGATGTAAGAACAGATGCCGTTCTTCCATTATATGCTTCTTAGGTGTGGCGAAAATGCTAGATCGGCGCCATAAAATTTGGTTGCCGCCCTATTTTTCTGTAGAGCAACGAAAGGTCTGTGGCATGCCCATAATTTCTACTTCAAACTATCATTAACCTCTATTCTGGCAAAAAGGGTCGTTGCAATCTTTCTTGCAGTTATTGCTGTATTGGAGAATAAATTATTTCGAAATGGCCTTTAATCCTCTGTTTTCGATGATCAAGCATTTTTGGAGCATCGTAACATAACGTCATTGTACTCAAGTATAGGCTGAACTTCTGGCATTCGCTTCTCAGGAATAGACTGGAGGCCCTTCAGGTGGTTTACTCCATTTTCCTCTGATTCTCTAAGCTTTGATTAACGGGCCTTATTGAAAAAGCTTAGCATGGCTATCACTTTCTTTGATATTTCAGGCTTCTTTGCTTCTTACCACAGATGAAGCAAAAGCTCCTGTAGGTCTTCCTTTAAATTTAGGGCATTCTAGAAATGATCGTGGAGAAATTGTGAAGTCAGGCTTTAGTGATACAGGCCTAATCGGTCGGTTAGCAATTTCTTTTATTGCTTCTGTTTGCTTTTTGACCAGTTGAAGCAATTATGGTCTTTGCATGTAATAGTTGCAGATTCTCAAACTGTGTGGCTTGAATCTCATCCATTGGGTTGTAAATTTTATTCCTTGCAAATCATCAAGCTAGAAGCCATTGTTGAACGTGGCAGTAAATCGGCTAAGATGCTAGTGGGTTGTTTTGCTGGTTTCGGGTTTATGATGGCTGTTTTACAGGTTATAGGTGCTCTTTTGACTGCCAGGTAATTGTTTGTTGAACCATCATTTGATCTGCTAGGGTCTTCTTGTGCATTAACTTTGTCTGCTTGGTCGATTTTTGCAGGGCAGAGCCGTATAGTTGCGGAATGTCCAGGTTTTAAGCAGTCATGTCCCTAGAGGATCTTGCCAGATTTGCTCATGCTGTCCAAACTGCTTCGCTTTCAGATAATTTGAATCCTCCTTTAAAATGAAATACAGGTTTTGCAAGTTTCATGTCTATTTTGCTTAAGTGAGAATCTTCACCAACAAGATTTGTAAGAGTAGCGGGGGAAGGCATGAGTGCTATTTTTGTGGACGTGATAGCATACTGAGGAAGGCCTACCTTATTGCTTTTATAGTAGCAAATGCAATAAGAGCAACAGGGAATTCCAGGGAAGCACGCACAATATTAATTTTTGTATTTGATCTCTAGTTTAAAATGGAACCTGGGAGGTTTGGGTACACAACCTAGTGGAACCTAGTGGAATTGTGCCATGGTCGTGTAGAGCTAGTTATGTCATTAATTTGTTTGATTGTGTGTCTCTCCTTGGCTATTTGTTTGAACCAACAGATTATTAGGTAATTTGTCATGTCATTTTCATATGTTTTAGTTTGGACATCCGTTCCTCATGTTAGTTGTAATGATAAGCAACAATCTGCATCCTTTGTATAGACGAGTTTATCATACTTGATTTATGAGGGGTCATCTTGCATCGAGTGAGGCTGGTCCTGACAAAGTTCCGCATGAGGTGGTCTCATTAGTGGTGAAGATTCTTGAAAAGTCTTTCTCTATTGCTTGCTTGTAGTGCAACGAAACCAAGAGACCTTTGGGATCTCGGTGGAATTTACTTTGCCATGGACTTTCTTCATGCAAATACTAAAAGTTTGTTAGACAGTAACTTGGAGGATGGCCATCATATATCTGCCGAAGGTAAAAGAGTGATAGTGATCGGTGGAGGTGATACTGGGATAGATTGCATTGGAACTTCTTTAAGGTATGGTTGCAAAAGCTTGGTAAACTTAGAGCTTCTTCCTCAGTCAAGGGCACCGGGAAACCCATGGCCGCAGGTATGTAACCACAGCAGTCTTTGACATGGAAAGGAAAATCGTAGCGAATATGTCATATTAAAGTTTTGCTCATTTGTTTATTCCAGTGGCCAAAGGTATTCAAAGTTGATTATGGACACAAGGAAGCAAAAACTGTTCTTTGGGCGGTTACTGTTCTTTCTGTTACTCGCTTCAAATTTTCGTTTCAAAATGTCAAGATCTTATCATACTTTTTCTTTTTTCTTTTTTTATTTTATCTTGCTCCTTTCTAGTTAATCTAGTGGTTTAAGTGTTTTGCAAAAGCTTAAAAAATCTTATGCTCATATTTGGTTCATTTCTAGCAATGCCAAGAATTCCAGTGCAATAATACGGGGGCTATAAGGTCCCATGATACTCTACTCATAAGCGGCATTCATTTTTTAATATGCCTAAAACATGAGCTGCCTGGCAAACAAATATTGTGTTCTTGCATATGTTTTTGAAAATTATTGTTTTATCTTGGTTCTTGGGAGTGCAGTGTTTTCCTCTATATCTTTCTTCCACCGTGCTACACTACAATGCCTACAATCTCAACGTGCTTTATGCTCAAGGGGGAGCATGTCGCCCTGCAGGTGGTGTGTGTGAGAAGGAGAAGAGATGATGCGAATGCTTGGGATATTTTCAATTACAAAGATTCAAGAAAGGTTGTGGCATTCTATTTATCTTGTTTGCATGTGAGGTTCAACATGAATCTGCTGAATTTCAAGAACAAATATCTACGCGTCAATATGAAGTATGATTTGAGGGAGAATTTGCGTGGCTGGATTTGGTTCAGACTAAGTAAGATCCAACATATTGGCTGACAGTTTTATGGTTTAATTTGCTACTTATGTTAGCACAGGCTTCACGTCTTCTATTATCTACAACAAAGACTCTTTTTTTTCAACCCTTATATTTTATCTTATTATTGATCAGTGGGCCTGCTTTAATATATAGTCATATGGTATTAGGCACAGTGATACAGAGTTTTTCCCCCGTTTAATTTATTTTGTACCTTAAAACTATTTTATCTTGAAAGAACAGAAATAATCATTTTAAAGCAGTTAACACAAGATGTAACCAATTTTAGCTCCTTGCCAGTATTCCCAACGTGCATTTTTTCTGTATTTAGTTGTTACGTCTATTTTTATGACAGGAAATCGTGATTGCTGATCCTCATTTGGTGGCGACATTCTATGACAACTTTGATAGAGCATATCTTCACATATCTACGGACTCATAAACAAAAGTCAAGAGGCTCTCAAATGCACGGTTAATGTGCAGGTCGCAAATGAGTTTGAAGGTTTATGTGTGGTGGATCATGTTGTGTCAGATTCTTTGGAGGTTGCAGGATCCAGCGCAATTCTTTATACATGTCTTCCTCTAAGTTGTGATTTATCTCTACTGTGATTTTGAATATGATTTTTAAATAGTTAGCTTGGCTCTACCTCTCTACCTTTTCTGCAGCTTTTTTTTTATAAGCCTCGCCTCTGGTGGCCAAATGGACTTGGTGAGCATCCACCGTATAATGTCGAGATTAGTGTTGCAATCAATAATGTGAAGGAGTTGGATAGCCAGAGCATACATTTTGGTTTCCACAAAATTGACACCTTTGTGGACACTTTTACGGGTGGCAGGTGTCTTTTCTTCCCTTCAATCAGTTATATGTGAATTGTTTTATGCTGAGCATTGTCTCATCATGCATGCTTTATAAATAAATGTGCACATCTACATATCTAGCAACAAGGAATGGCTCTGATACCACTTGATACAATTGACGAGTTTGCAATAACAGACAGCTTCAATTTGCAGCCACAAGGTAAACACAAGGAATAAAATTCAGTATTCAGAATTATACAACCGGCTTAAAGCCGAAACAACTTGACAGGAGTTCTCTTAACCATCCAACCGGGCTCAAGCACCACAAGAATTTGTTATCTTGTCTACAACAAACATGATGTGTTTAAGGGTTTCATAACGTAAGTAATTTTAAGCTTGCACCGGGGTTATGTTACTAACTCATTGGTATGTTAGGATGTTGCAAGTCAATGGACAACCAATTTTTATTCGTGGGGGCAATTGGATAGTCTCTGATGGTCTGCTTCAACTGTCAGAAGATCGATATGAAACGGATATCAGATTTCATGCCTAAATGAACTTCAATATGGTTCGTGTTTGGGGTGGGGCTTTAGCAGAGGGCAACGCATTTTATGAAGCTTGTGAAAAGCATGGAATTCTGGTGAGTTTTGCAATATAGAGACCTATTCATAATGGCATATGTTTCCAACTCTCACTTCACATTATTTCTATCACAAATGAACAGTTGACTTGACACACTAACTAATGTTCGAGAAATACATTATAGCATGCTATTAGATTATAAGTGTTTCGAGACAATTTCTTTCAGTCCGCAGAAATCGATTCTCTCCGCGAACTAAATTTTAGCTTTCTTCGATTGACAAACATTCTTTGATTGCATCTAAAGTTACGATTCATGAAGGAAAGACAATATCAATAAACCCCTTAGTGTAATCCCCCATTTGGCAAGGATTTTGATGGAGATACACTAAACATGGTCTTATTCGACAATGTCTCAAATGATAATGTGGAGTGTAAGAGAATTATCAATTCCAGTAACTCTTAAGTTTCCAAAAGGAGAACCATCATGAACTGAAAAACAAACTTTCAACATGCGACTGCCCACGAAATTGAATCATTCTTATTATGTGGATGAAGAAGTTCTAATATACAATGGTGAACTTCTGACTGCTAGAAGTCCTATGACTACATGATACGAGAAATACTACAAAGTTGTATCAAAATATATGGTAATGTTAACCGATGCAACTTCCACTATAAGTTCTTCAAATTTAATTCTTGACACTCATAGACATTCATCTTTTAGGCAATTTTTATGTCATGCTAAATAAATCAAAAGCGACTCTTTGAGTTTGATTCAAATTTCACTCGACTATTCACCAAGAGGTATTAATAAACAATGGTGACCTTCATTGAATGGCTATTATGCGAGGAATTGAGCTTAAATGTTTGCGTCTTTAGACTAAATGCATAATGAACTTTACGCACTGGTCTGCTTAATCTCGAACTTTATTCCTCGATGTTCATCAGCCCTGATTGATAAACCCACTGATAGTACAAAAACTTGTATATATATATATATATATATATATATATATATATATATATATATATATATATATATATATATATATATATATATATATATATATATATATATATATATATATATATATATATATATATATCATTAATATATATAAACGTATATCACATGCTGGGGCATCATGAACATTTTATATATAGATATCGATCTTGGCCGTTCGTTTCGATTAGGTGGCACTTGTGGTTGGATCCTAGCCCTACAAACAAATTGACGTGACATTCAATTATGGGATGGGGGGCATGCATGGGCATGCATGGGGCATGCACCACATGCCTGGACCGTCGGATATAGGGGAAGGTAAATCTTTGCCGTTGATTTTAGGGTAAGGAAGGTGCAAAGAAATTGGATTAGATTTAATATGGGGGATGAGGTGGCACTGCGAAGTTTACAGAAGAAGAGTATCCTCTTCTTCGTGTGTTGTACGTGAGCTGCGACGAAGTTCGGCGGCTGGCTATGGCGCTTCGAGATCTTTCCTTTGGTTTTTTCCCTCCTTATACCACCCCGTTTCCCGATCCTCAGCCTTCTACCCCTCCCCTTGCTTCCCCGGGCTTAAAACAAGACGATTTTTTTTGGTGCCTCTTCTTCCGAAAGTGGTGCCCCTGCTTCTGCTTTATCCCATGATTGTTGCATTCTAAATCGTGAAGAATGGACCGACTAAGATGCTGAAAGACCAAGATTGATCTTGTGGCTCTGAAAACCTTGGTTGCAGTCAGATTCAAGATTTATTCTTCAATAATAGCCAGAATATTGCTTTTTTCTCGGCTTCCATTTCAGCACAAGAACTCTAAGGTAGAATCAAACATTTGTTCGGTTTCTATCTTCATGTTAAGCTCTGTTAGTCTGGCTGATCAATCTCTTAAGATAATATTACTGCTTATGGATTATAGCAAGGAAAGGTACAGATAGTACTGCGAAATCCCAGGTTGTATGAGCTGCTAAAATCGGATTAGGTTCAGAAGAACCTTATGCTCTGATCGGATTTCCAGAGTGGCTGGCTTGCATGGGATCGTTGCCCTTTAGGATGTCTTCCAAGCATTAATTTCTCGCAAAACATTACGAGGTAGATATTTCATTATCTATCGTGAATTATTTAGATGTCTCAAAGAGATTAATGGTAATATTTCTTTGAAGGAAGAAGGCAGGATTAAGTCTTAAGCTGGCAACAAAGAATCCGAGATATAAGGCTTCTGGTAGCATGGGCCATATAAAGGATACTGCAACATAAAAGATTTTACCAGGCTTTTAACGTCTGTGCAGTCTATTCAAGGTAAGAACAGACCATTTGTAAAAGATATATACTACATTAAGGCCTCACTCACGGGGCGGATTGTATGATGGAGGCACTATGGCCGCTATGATTGTATGAGATAGAGAAAATCCCCTTTCTTACGCAGGCCCGAATGGGCTGAGATTGAAGTCAAAATAGTTTGCCGACACATTGACTCAGTTTATCTGAGATGTTAATTTGGAATAACATGTTCTTGAACTTCGCCTGTTGAGCTTACAATTGAAACATAATCTACATAAAGTTATTTGGGTTTTGCGGATGAGCTTGTGGGGGCTGGTTGGATTGCATTAGACTAGTCAAAGTCCGTTTTTGTTATCCTAAATTGTAGTTAATCCAAAGTCTTTGTTACTGGAAAAGCAATATATAATCGTTTTGTTTCCAGGTAATATCCACGACACATTATTACATCGTTGATACAAGCATGGTGAATGAAAGGAACTGCTGTCTCAACATTGAAGTTCAGCATCATTGATAAGGAACCTTTCTGTATTGAGGACCTCCAGGCAAGACAGTGGTTTTTGAAGAAACATTGTTATTTTAAAATTGAAACCTATATCTAAAACTGAAGGCTTTATGCAGATTACTCCATTACCCGTATGGCATGGTCCAGGCTATCTATCATTTGGTTACCGAATTGGAAACGTCTGCTACATCAGGTAAATAATGTTTTTTTCTGGTTAAGCTTGCAAGATGGTCTGAAAGCCTAGTTTACATATTTCTTACATTCACAGTGATGTAAGTGAAAGCCCAGAAGAAACATATCTGTTGCTGGAGAACTGTGATTTGCTGATCTTGGTATGTTCATGTTTTGTGGCATTTTCATGTTCATTACAAACTCACGTATCCTTCTGCTCTTTCATACGATATCATGAAGTTTTGAAATAGACAACCTTCCTAGTTGTATACTTCTCAATTCTTAGAGAAACCAGATTGGTCTCCACTGGGAGTCTAATTGTGATTCATATGCAGGATGCACTTAGACCTGAGAGGCCAAGTGCAACACACTTTGCTCTTCCGCAGGTAAACTGTATAAAAGCATATTTGTGTGGCAGCAGGAAACATTGTTGATCTGATGATCCTTGGATACAGGCATTGGAAGAAGTCCGGAAGATACGTCCAAAACGGACGCCTTTCCTTATTGCTATGGTGACTCCTAAGCTCTTTTCAACTTCTATCCCAGAATATTGCTAATTTTCCCCGTCATTTCTCTCCAGGAATGATGCACCTCATGGACCATGACAAAATCAATGATCAGCTTGCCAGGCTTCAGTCTAAAGAAGGCCTTGATGTTCAATTAAGTTATGATGGATTAAGGATCCCTGTCCACCTCAAAGTGTAACGCATTATTTATTCATTCGTTGATATTTTTGCTAATTCTTTTTTATTAAAGAGAAGGAAAAGATCATATTTTTAAGTTTAAAGAAGTTGTAGTAATGGAAATATGTTCCATCTAGCATGTTTTTTGACATTACCGGAATTTAATTCTTATTCTCCTTAACCATAATGACAGAGTCTAAAAAAACCAGGATATGTTGAATAAATAGTGTGATGCTCTATTTGGTTGAAGATTGCTGTATAATTCTGGATACATAAGAAGAGGTGAACCCTCCCCTTGAGGGGATCATGGGAAATCCGAGCAGGTTAAGCACTTTAAAATCCCACTGAACCTATCATAAACTACAACTGTCCAACATGTGGATTTATCTATTGGTTTGAAATTGAGGGGTTTTATGTTTGCATTCTCAAACTTGGATATTGATAATTCATATACAATAGGGCATTAATTTGCATATCTTTTTCCTTTTATCTTTGTGATTTTTATTCCACTAATCCAACAAGGATTCTGCCACGAACAAACAAAATGCCATTATTTGAAGATCAAATTATGATGTAAGGCAAGTATATTAAATTGATCTCGACTTGTGTATAAGGCAAGCATTCTAGATGATCTCGATATGTGTCAATGTTCTCATGGCTAGATTGCTTATCATTCCCTATGATTATACGAACGTAAACCATCCACTTTCTTAGCTTATTGGATATAGTGATGCAAAAAATATAGAGCAAGTGGTTGTCTGGTCTTGATTTTTACAATTGTTTGCTTGGTCGAGCGAATATGGAACAACGACTTGGTAATGGCTATGATGCCATATTAATTAGCCAATAACATGTTTGATAATTCCAACGAACCCAGTTTCTTGGGGACAGACAAGGGTACACAATACCTTATCCAATTTCCATAGATTTTAGAACCTCAGGAATCTCAAGATAGACAATTCTAAACATATAAAATGAACCATTCAAAAGAAGCATCATCGACCTCAAACTTGCCTTACGTCGAACGCATCTTTGCATCATTGCAAAAATTATGGAACATGATATGTGTTTTTTTGAAAGCGCGATACGTCACATTACACAACACAAAGTTCAATTAAAACCCAATATGACACATTACAAAAAACATTGGCCAAAGATAAAGGAGTCGAATTTGTGTAGTCCTTGGTAATAGCAAAGGCGATGTGAAGCTCCGGCTTATGTTTACACCATCTCATTTTCTTGAGTTTTCTGTCCCTCTGATGCAGCACAGCCTTTGGTTTCCCCTTTCTTAAATCTTATTCTGCAATCCAGTTGGTAGAGCCTAACCCAAGCAGATGGCCCCAAGCAGATAGCATAAATCTAAGCTTGTCCTTAAACCGCGCGGATGCTACTGTGGCCAAGATCATTTTTTTGCCAGTAGATAACCAAAAGTAACAGATTTTGTGACTTATCAATAAAGCCTTTACTTACATTGTCCCTTGCCAAACTCTTGCAAACAGCGCATCGAAGGATTTGCTGGGAAAAAAGGGAAAAGCAAGCAGAAACATCTTGTTATAGGCCATCTCTGCCAGCCCCTTCCAGGCTATAATGGCCTAACAACTGGCCGCTTTGCTAGTTCTTTTTTGGCCCCTTGTTTGTCCCAATTCGTCACGGACCGCCGTATTTAGAGTCCGGGATGTGGTATTTCCGGACTTTTTTATATATATACTTATATATATCTATTATATATATACAATTATATTATGGGTCCTATGGGGGGGTGAAAGTTTGTAGAGATTATTCCTGGCCGTCGATTTTTTGAGGTGTCGCGACAATGGCCCTTGGATTTGATGGGGGCATGCATGGGGCATGGATGGGGCATGCACCCCATCCCCTGTCAGGCCGTCGATCGAGCACGGAGAAATCGTGGCCCTTGATTTTAGGTTAAGGAAGGTGCAAGGAAATTGTTGGTAAAGATTGATCTCCCGGCCCATCTCTCGAGATGGACGGTCCGCATCGCAATTTTACTTCAATCAACCCCAAGCAGCCCCTTTATTTGGGGCTTTTGATGTGGGCCGTTAGATCTAGGATTCAATTGGGGCATTTTATGTAGACCGTCCATCCTTGAAATTAGGGCATTTTCCTTCAATAATTTATTTAGTGTAATTAATGCCTTGTTATAAGTTGGCGCAGCAAAAAATTAATGACACAAATACAAAGCTTCCACTAAACAATTTGACAATTTAATCTTGGCCATCGGTGGAAAGTTTTTCATTAATATTAAATGCAAAATCTATCCCCAAAATATTTTCAGCCCCTTTTCTGGTTTCCTTACATTCACACATGCCCTCCCATTTCTTGTCGATCGAAAGAGGGGAGTCTATCGCATATGCCTTTATATGAATAGAGCTTCGCTTTTTCCTCCTCAGGTGGATCCTTGTGGAGCTCCGCTTGCTTTATTTAATTCATGAGGACCCGAAAAGAGGAGCTATGCTTGTGCCTCCGGCGGAATCATGTTTTTTATCGATCAACGGAGAAAAATGAAGAAAAATGTCTGTCCGAAAGCACCTAAATCGGTGCTTGAGGGTTTGGAAGAATGCAAGGTTGTCTTACGTGCTAGATTTTCTTCATGATGATTTTTGATATATCTATTCTTGAAGTCAGGGGTTCTATGGCGAAAAAACAAAGGTGTGCTAGATTTTCTTCATGATGATTTTGATATATCTATTCTTGAAGCTGTGGCTTCTATGGCGAAAACAGTGTGTATAGAGAATTTTGGAAATAGATTTGTATTCTGCTCGTGATGTTCTATTCCGGCGACGTTCCCCTGTGGAGCCGTTTTGCGATGTTGGTCAATCAAGGAATGTAGAAAAAAGAGCTGCAACCCAGCTTGCAAGGCAGTATGCACCAATTGTTTTGACTCGGGAGACTCTATCGCACCTTGCTTCTCGATATGATGTCGAGAGGTGTAGCTCGCATCACTTAGATCTTATTATTACTTTTACAAGGATATTTGGTCGATTCTAACCGCTCAATGTCCTTAATGCAAGCAGAAGATCGGAGAGCATATTATGGTCGAGAGCGTCCCGCAAAGGGGGCTTTTACTGGCCCTTTCCTCGGGAATCTTGAATCAAACCATCTTGGTGTAGTTCTCGATTTATCGTGTACAACTTCGATCTTTGCTTGCATGCTACCAAGAAGGAGTACAAGCAACGCCAGGGTCGAAGAATATGTTGAATTTGTTTCAGTATTAATTGCAAGGAGGATTCACACCAGAGCTTGCCATGTAAGACGTAGTTGCTCACCTCTGATAAGTTCTTTTCTGCCATACTGTAACTTGACCACTAATTCATAATTTGTTAACACTGGTGATAGTATACGCTTCGCTCAGGATGTACGCATTGTTGTCACAAACCTTCTCCATGAGTCTTTGATGTGGTGAAAGAAAATTGAAGCATCCCAATCATTGCATCCTAAGGCTAGGAGGTATGAGAGCCTACTTTACGTAAAGTTCAGAAGAGAGGATTTATGAGCGAAGAAGCGGTATAGCCTAGCTTATAGAGGTTTGTGTTGAAAAATTTGGCCTTAAATGGGTGGCTACAACAGAAAATACATCTTTGAAATGAGCACATCATGAAGGCCTAATCAAAGGATTATTAGAGGGTCACAAAGACGAAGAGATGATATTGTGACAAGTGGGTTTTGCAGCTCAACCAAAGGATTATTACAAGAGTTACATAGACAAAGAGATAATATTGTAATGAGTGGGATTTGTCAGCTCAGCTCCATAATCACTGGAATAAGCTTCAACTGGATCCCACTGCCTCAAGACAAAGGATGAATCTGTAAGAGAAAAGCTTTGTTTATCAGTTGAGTGCCTCACATGGGTGGATGTGGCCAAAGGATGTACATACCTCTTTAATTCCCAATGATGTATAGACTATGCTATCGAGCAGGGTTGCCCTTAAGGGGCTATTTATAGCCAAATGGCTATATTTTGAATATTTTCAAAAATGAAATACTAAAGCTGAGTAGGCTACTATTGAAAACATTTTGTATTTCTTTCGCCAAATTTTCGACATTTCATCCTCCTACCTTTCTTAAATTAGCCATGCATTCTTAAGTTTAGATCTGGAGTTTTGCCTCCATTTCTATGGATCTAAGTGTTTGCGATCATAGGTTCGCCCCTATATCCTTACAAATCAAGTAATTCTTTGCTAGCTCCAGTGGCCAATAGTAGGATACTTAAAAATATGTTAATAGCTACTCAATTTGATTTAAACATAGTAGGTTTATTTAGGATATCAAATCCCTTTTATGTTGTAGATAAATTGAAATGTAATTTATTTGTTTCAATTACCATAATAATATTGGCAACATTCGCCTGAGTTTCTATGGATCAACTAAAGTCGAAAAAATTAATCGCCAGCATAACTACTCTGGGAAATTTATAATTCGCCTGACCTTCTAAACTATGCCTATGGAAATACTGCTTTAAGGGCAACCCTGCTATCGAGGTATCTATACATGAAGCTCACGGATATGAAAATTCCACTAGACCAAGTGATACATACCTGCATTTTGGCTGATGCATCACACCAAGTGATATGCGGATTTATGGACATCTGCAAAAAATTTCATCCTTTTCCTGCTAAAGGCAGAGCAGAGCACTAAGCTTGGGTATGGATGGGGGATACTTAGGTCGGGCAATCCGATCTGCTTCTCTAACTCCTCTTTGCGCACAAAACGACTGCTTTTTCCCCCGGAACAAAAGAAATGGGCAACTAAATGCCCAGGAAAAACCGCCACAACAGAGCGCCGTTGAAGACATAAACTTAACCTTGGTCCACGAAGATATTCTTCAAGCATCTAAATCTTCACAGGTACGTCTGTCTAGCTCAGATGCTTTAATTATGGTGGAAAAAGCTGTCCAATCTTCAATTTCATGCCCTGTAGATGAAGAAAAGCGCCAAATGCATTAATGAATCTGGATCTTCCTCCCCTGCCAACTATAGAAGTTGAGCCTGACCAGAATGCTTATTATGGTTCTGCCATTATCTGGGATAATGCATCAAGTATACAGTGTTATTTGATGTGCCTCATCTCAAATATAATGGATGCCACAAGCAGAGATTTGAATTACACGACTAGCTGTAAAAGCCTGTGACAGATACTTAAGTTTATTGAAAACAAATGTTCCGTCTATAGCATTTTCACAAGAAGGTAAAAATCATGTTTCTGCTATTTTTCCTGCTATTCTTTGCAGATGCCATTTCTTATTAATGGTTCAAGTGGATTGTGCAATTTAACAGGAAATAGCGGATACAGATTGATGCATTTTCAACCCATATGTTAATTAGATGACAAAGGTGATGCCATAACTTATGGAACCATGCAGCGTGTATGAAGGGCATCAATAAAGGTACCCATTGCTAAGATATCACAAAGATATCACATCGATAAGTTGTACACGTTTGACTTCAGGCAAGATTCTGAGATTGCACCGACTTTTGTGATGGTGCATGGTTATGTCTTTAGCTCGAGAGTTATTCTTTAGGAAATTTGGTGCGCTTGCTCCTCATTTGAATCATTTCCATTGATCAACTTGGGTAAGCACTTGACTTGAGATTATAATTCTTGGACCGACAAAGGGCTTTGACTGGCCCTTTCCGAATTTCTTGAATCAAACCATCTTGGTGTAGTTCTCGATTCTTGTGGTACAACTCGATCTTTGCTTGGATGCTACCAAGAAGGAGTACAAGCAATAGCGTGGTCGATAATATGTTGAATTTGTTTCAAATATTAATTGCAAGAGACTTGGGATACCCTATAAAGGAAGCAGATCACCAAGTGTTAATCTTCTTCCAAGAAGAGGAGCTGATGCAGGACCCAGATCTCCGGAAGTGGTGAAAGAATTGTCTTTGGTAATATTGTCCATTCCATTATTTGATGAAGTTGTGTGTCACCAGGTCTCATACAGATTTATTTCCTTAGGCAATCCCGCTTCAAATGCTTGAAGATTGTTTTTCTTTTTTGTCTTCGTATGGAAATATTGGACCTTATATTATATCAATCATTGCTTCTAATAGGACCTTTGCTTGATCTCCAAGATCCATGGTATACTTTATGATAATATCGGCTATTATTGACGCAGTTCATATCTCATGAAAATGAGGATCTAGACAGATCTCAAGTATTGTAGCCCTTATTATTGCCCCGGACTAGGTGTCACCGGAATGTCCCTATTCTTTGAAAGCTGAAAACATTGCCGATGTCCATAGATTTGATGCCATGACAAGCTAGTCGGCCTAGCCATATTTTTAATGTAATGTTGTGCAGGTTATAACCAACCTTTTGTGCACCGTAACATAATCGAAACTAGAGTCGCGTGGGGAGTGTTTTCCATTTTAAGATCCTCGTGAAGAATTTATAGTGTGAATTGACCTGGTTTGGATTCTTTGTGGTGTCCATGTATAGGTGCTCAAATTAAGTTCATTATGTGTTTGTTTACGAGTCATAATCGTGTGAAAGAATGAGATTGAAAAATCATGCATGCGGGCATGGCAAATGCTATCTAGCCAACATTATAGTGGATCGGATGGTTTTTTCGGTGGCTTTGAATATAATCATGTAGAATACATGTTGCGAAGCTTGAAAGATGGAAATTTGTCTCATGAGAGGTTGATCGGACTTCTACATCATAATTGACTTCTTGCTAATTTTTTTTGTGTACACTTCGGTGGCTAACAATGTAAGAATAGAATAGAATAGTAAGGAAACATTCGGTTTCCCTTCCCGATGGCTCTACGGTTGAAGGGCAGCTTGTCAACCCAATTCTCTTGAGAACTTCTGCCAGATCGAGCTCCAAAGATGTCTCCACTTCAAACATTCCCACCAAAGTGGATGGATGAGTATCATCGGGTTAACAATTTCCCTCAATCTAGGCACCCACTCACGGAATATCAAGCTCAAGTGATTTTCAACGTCAAATTGATCTCTCATCCGGATCGAGTGCAACCAAAGTATTCTCATGTTACTCCACAACAAAGAAATCCAACATCCCCAAGCTTTGCGGCATGCACAACCACAACAGATGCAATATTCACAACATATGCAACATCCCCACCTATAACAAGTGCGGCAAGTACGGCTCCCTCAAGCAGTTGCAACCTCGAGCAACTCCTACTCACTTTCGGGATTGCGGGAGGCTCCGTAAGATATCTATTTTCTTCTTTTTTTGTCCCCTATGACTTCAAATGTAGTCGGGTTGAGAACACGTAGGCGGTGTACATTCCCGTGTTGTTAAAAAAAGTAGGTTAGCAAGTATTGTTGTGGAAAGAACTCCATTTAGGATGGCCATCTAACGTGGTACATTAATTGTGGAACATTGGAAGCTGCAAGGAGTACCTAAAAAAAGCATTATTTCTTTTAGCACTATTCTAGATGCATGAGCAAACATAGAATTCAAATATATGCAGGCTTAATTTATTAGGCCCACGTTGTTGCATTAAGGGTTAATGGCCATCCACAACGCCATTCATCTTTAATATCTTTAATGTACATCACGTTGGCAACAATTCATAACCATGTTATATGCTCAAACTTGCGAACACATATCCACTATCCACTCTTTGAACACATATCCACTCTTTCACATATCCACTCTTTGACAAACGTCTATAGAAACACGACATTTTCCACTTTATATGGAATCCCTGCTTTTTAAAACCCAATAACAATATGTTTCATGTCTTCCAATACTTTTTCATGCTCAACAAAAATGTATTTTTCTTCTTCCTTCAAGATCTACCCCCTTCCTTTCTACAAACTCAATAACAATGTGTTTTGCCATCTTTCTTCACAAATACTATCTTTTAGAATTCAACAAGAACGTGTATTCTTTTCTTCCTTCGATATGTGTGTGCTTCCCTCACCTACAAGAGAGCATGGTACCAAACTTACATGGTACCATGCTTAGGCCAAACTTACATGGTACCATGTCGTGAAAGTTGTGAATGTGTAGAAGGATGTTAAAAAATAGATATTTCTTATTCATGGCGGAAACTATTGCAATACAATCTCAACGAAAAGTAGATGTCTATGTCTTTTTTATTTTGGGTAAGATGAGTAGTGCAATCTACGTATATAATGATGTTGATGCTTCATAGTTCTGTGTTAGCAGTAAATATGCATAAACAACAAACTTAAGGAGCTCTTTGTATGATGTGCATTGTTAATTTGACATTAGAGTTGGCAATCCCCCCTTCCCTTTTTTCAATCTAAAGACAACAGTAAGACATTTCATTTCTTTTATTCGAGACAATCATATTCCTGTGCATAGCCAATATCTAGATTGGATAATAAACAAAAGATTCATCCTTGCTAACAAGACAAAGAAAGCCAACCGTGTTTTCTTCCTACATGATAATATTTGCTACAAGCCTATGGCATAGTTATTGTCTGTCCATTCCACACATGAATTCGAAATGGCTTCTTCTCCTGTTGTAAACTGTGCCCACGTTATTGCATTAAAGTGTTAATGCCCCAACAGCGCACTATCCATCCACAGCGCACATCACCTTGGCAGCAATTTACAACCATGATATATATTCTAACTTGCCAAGCACAGATGCACTCTTGGAAAAACATCTTCAAAAAGATGTCATTTTCTAATTTATATGGAATTGCTACAAAATCTTAGTTTCCGGGGTGACTTTAGTCACACATCAGATGCTACTTTCTAAAACCCGAATATATTTTATGTTTTCAACAAATGCTACTTTTCAATACTCAACAAAAATGTATTCTCCTTCTTCCTTCTTCAACATGTGCTTGCACATCTCATCTACCCCCCTTCCCTTCTACAAACTCAATAACACTGTGTTCTCCCATCTTTCTTCACAAATGCTACTTTTCAGAATTCAACAAGAACAGTGTACTCTTTTCTTCCTTCAACATGTGTGTGCTTCCCTCAGCTACCCCTCTATATTTGACCTATCACCACTCTAAGAGCGCAATAATCACCTCGGGCCTAAACCAATTTAACATCACGGTACCACTTTTTGCTTCAACTTTGCATCGCCCACCACCACCTTGAGGAAGATAAAAGGGTCTATGAATAATATGAGTACCATTTTTACACCCCTTTTGCCAAAAAAAAACAAGTTTTCCACACTCGATTTGAACTTTTGTGTGTGTTCTAATGAAGAGATGCTTTCCCAACTTCACATTCAGTAATTTGAAAGACGAAGCTCTAGAATAACAAGTTCTTCCAAAATAACATGGTACGCTTAAGCTGAACTTACATGGTACCATATTATAATTGTTGTGAATGTCTAGAAGGATGTTAACTCAGACAACAAATATCAAACAAAATTTTAGTTTGGCATTCTCGGTTCAAACTTTAAATTAGACTTTGAGGTAATTTATATAAGACATAATAACGAACAAGATCACACAATTCTAAATTTTATTGGCAACTTTTGTATGGGATGATATAACTACAGTTTAATTTAAATTTAGCTTGACTTTTTCATTAGTCTTTAATTTCGAAATTCCTTGCTAAGATCCTTATTGTAAATTCCTCAAACAAAAATTTTGACAAATGGCTAGCCGACTTTATACACTCCCTCGTAGTATAAATACTTGACCTATGTCACATCTTCTTATACAAAATATTTGGTCTGTTTGCTGCATCGAATTATGGCATTTTCACTCCAAACGTTATCAATGTTTGTTGCAGGTTTTATAAAGGCAAACTAAAAGAGGCATGAGCTCATGTGCACTGCAACATTTTATGACTGAATTATGTGAGGGTTTTTTTTTTAACTTGCATATGGATAAGACATTTCTTGAGCATGTCAATTACCACGTTATGAAGAGGTACCAGTCCAATATATTATTTTGCATTTGTCCTTTGAAGAATTGCTTCTACACTCCATGCTTTGAGCTACCTCAAAACATGTCTCATAAATGTTTAGGATATAATAATAATTAGTCCATGTTTGACTCATGCACATAGGTTGACATGTATTTGTGTTATGCTCTTTGTTGTAGCTCCAGCATAAATGAGAGAATGCATGTTGATCCCATATTTGCCAAGCCGGAGTTCAAGCGGGAAATGCTTGTTGCGAACATGGCATTCAGCTTTTCGCTCTAATAATTAATGTTTGATTTGACATTATGTAGAAAGAATTGACAGTATGTTGACACAGAGTTTGAGTAGGTCCTGACCACAAGCACAACTTTGACTTGGACTTTGACTTCAAGTTCTTAGTTGTAGCTTTCAATCGACTTTGCACAAGTTTGACTTTGACTTCCTGTGAAGCTACTAGTCGACCGTACACTCCCTCATAGTACAAATACTTGTATATATATATATATATATATATATATATATATATATATATATATATATATATATATATATATATATATATATATATATATATATATATATATATATATACTTATATATATATCTCTTATCTCTTATATATATACAATTATTTTATGGGTCCTATGGGGGGGTGAGTGTGGGTAGAGATTAATCCGATCCGTCTAATTTTTGAGGTGGCTTAAATGGCCCTTGGTTTGATGGGGGCATGCATGGGCCATGCATGGGGCATGCACCCCATCCATGGACCGTCGTCCGGACACGCGTGTGAAATCTTGGCCCTTGATTTTTAAAGGGAAGGTGCAAGGAAGGTGTCTTAAAAGGTGCTTTTGGTGCAATCAATCTTAACCGTTGGATCAAATGGGGGAGGAGAAATCCCAACCATTAACTTTTTATTAAAATTGCAATTTCTTTATTAAAAGAGGTGAGGTGGCACCCTTATTTAATAAAAAGGTAATGAGGTGGCACCAACATTAATGGGTGGACTTTCTAGGAAGTTTCTTTTATAATAAACTTCAAAGGCCGATAACTTGCGTGAGGGGTCGGATGAAGGTGGGGCCCACACTATTGGATTCCTCTCACGAGAACTTTCCAATGAGTGGTACTTTGGCATCGTTAAAGCCGCCTTGATTGGAGCTAATGTGATGAATACTAAGTTTCTTTTGGAAACTTAGAATTTCTACGAATCTATGGGAATTTAAGAGACTCTAGGGGAATCTCCATAGGATTTTGGAGAATTTAAATGAACCTCAAGAGAATCTTTGGGAATCTATGATGGGAGAATCTACATAGAAACATGGGGAATCTAGATGATTTTTGAGATGATCTTTAGGAGGCTAGGGGAACCCCAACAAAATTAGGGAATTTATGGGAATCTCAAGGAAATCATAGAGAATCTAGTAGAATCGAAGTGCATCTTCATAAAATCTTTGAGAACTGCGTGTAAATCTGTAGAATCTAATGGAATCTACATAGAATCTAAGGGAATCTACGTAGAATCTAAGAAAATTTAGGAGAATCCACATAGAATTTTGGAGACTCTAGAGGTTTCTTGTGATAAGTTCAAAAATTTAGAGGAATCTTTATAGAATCTTAAGAATTTAGGGGAAGCTTTGTGGAATCTTAGGGAATCTTTCATTATTAAGTGTGTTTAGTAGGGGAATCTTGATAGAATCTAAGGGAATCCAACATAATCTATATAGAATCTTGGAAAATTTGGGATAATCTTTGAGAATCTAGGAGAATCTTAAGAGAACCTTAAGTAATCTATGGGATTAAGAGTATTTAAGGGAATCTTCCTTAAATCTTTGAGAATCTAAGATACTTTTTCCTGAATCTTCAAGAATCTAAGCGAATCTTTATAGAATCTTCATTGAATGGCTCAGAATCTAGCAGAATCTAAGTGCATCTTCATAAAATCTTCGAGAATCTAGGGGAATCTTGATGGAATCTTCAAGAATCTAGGGGAATCTCTATAGAATCTACATAGAATTCTGGAAAATTTAGAGGATCCTTGTGATAACGTTTGAGATCTTGAGGAATCTTTGTAGAATCCTAAGAATCTAAGGGAATCTTTTACACTAAGTGTATTTTCTAGGGGAATCTTGATAGAGCCTAAAGGAATCTAAGAGAATCTATATAGAATCTTGAGAAATCTAGAGAAAATCTTTGAGAATCTAGGGGAATCTTAAGAGAATCTTAAGTTTGGACTCCTAATTTGTGTAATCCCTTATAGTACACTCATATATTGTATATATATATATATATATATATATATATATATATATATATATATATATATATATATATATATATATATATATATATATATATATATATATATATAGGGATATTTTAGTTCATCTCTCTTTGTTGTTTGTAGATAAGTCTTTCATAATGGGAAACTTTCCTCAAGGGGTGCTAATAGTAATACAATGGTCCAAAGGGGTGTTTAGCCCCGGTTTATTTATCCTATCCGATACAATAAATTCTCATTCCTTTTAATTTATTCTTAATTGGAATGCTCAAGATGCTGTTTAAGGCTTAATGACCTTATCAATGTGTGGTTAATCCGTAACCCTAATACCCTTAACTAAAAACCGGGTTGTCTATCTACAAAGGTTTGTCGACTAGGGTGAATATCCCATGGATCCCTAATGTTTCAAATATTGGAGCCATTTATAATTGTTCTACATATGATTTATGGTGTACCTAACCTTTAGGATACAATAGTTAAGTTTGTTGGGGTTTGAACCTTGCTCCCTTTTTACATATATTCTTCGATAACTTAGCCAATGTGGGATTAGCCATGACTTTAAGGTCGGTTTTGCCCTTTATATTTTAAGAGCTATGAACACTTTGCTACATTGAGTTGTAAGGCGATATTTAGCTATGCCGATACTATATGGAGTGCTTGGCTCCCCCTTGGCACCCATTAACTAGTTGTAGTGTGTTCAACTTTGGAGGTATTTATGTTTGTTTTTGATCATGAATATTGGTATAGGGTCTTCTATTTCATTAAGGTAAGATTTTACAAGGCATAATTTAACATGGGTATAATGCAAGTAAATAAATATAATACCCGCACTTACGAAATCCTCGACCTAATATTGGATAACCCTAAAATCATATACTCCGCTTTGTTGCCGCATCGCTCCCCGAAAAGGAAGCAATGGATTCCTAACAAGAACGGGCCGATTTGACCCACGGCCTAAGCCAATGCCGATTCATCATTGTGGTACTCTCGGTAAATGTAAATTGCATCCATTGATTTAGAACGCAGTGTTTATTTGCTCTAAACATACGATTAATTAGATGCTAAGCCCATTACATGGCGCTATAAATTAGTAGGATGCCACGTATAGGAAATGCTGAAATGACCAAGTCCGTCGCCGAGGGCGTTTAAACAAGGGGTTGAATTGCACACAAGCTGATTGAATTCTTAAGGAGGCACGGGGTGGAGCATGATAGTTCGCAGCCCACTAAAGCACAGCTAGAGGAGCTATGCAGATTGAATTGCTTGGATCCAAACAAAGCCAGGAATGACTTGGGTATTAAGAAATTTCTCTCAGGAGGCCTGAATCAGTGTGGAAATACTAGTAATACTGCTGGGATCTCCATCAGCAACGTGGAAATTGTGGAAGACACTGAATCTGATAATGACTTTGAGGAGGATGTGCAGCCCAATCAGGTTTCCTTAGATCTAATTTCTCTTGAGCTATCCATCTTCAAGAGTGCATACCATTAATCTCTGGGCTAGAGAATAGTTTTGGCTTTCATCTTTTTTCTAATAACTACTATTATTGAATGGTGTCATTTGCCTAGGGTAATAGCTGCCTAGATTAGTTATTGTTATGTGTCTAAATTAATTGCTGTTTTCTGACTAAATTAACTACTGATTTCTGGCTAAATTATTTGGTTCTTACTAGTGCAATGGCTATGTATCCTTAAATTGATGATGTTTCTTGTCAAATAAGTGGGTAAAGGGCTGAAAATGCCAAGAGAATTCTTAGCTTACCTGCTAGTCTACTCACTTTTTACCCTTCTTTAGGCTAACTAGTGTTTGTTGGACTGCAGGTAACCGAATTCTCTTCTCCTGCACTACTTCATTCGCATGGGTGTTTGAAGATTGCTGCATTTAAACTATTGTTTTGTTATGTATTGTTTGTTTATGAAGGTAAGCAAATTCTCTTTATGTGTTCTACTCTTCTGATCTGATTAGTCTGGATAATTTCGGTTCACTTTGAATATTTGTGATGTGTGGCTGGATACATAATACAGATTGACTTTACTTCAGTAAGATCATCTCTAAACATTGAATATATATGGTTTTTTCATTTATGGTCTCTTCCTTAGCTGGTAATTTTTGCTTATTGCTATTTTTTACTTGGATATAGGTTTAATTGAGCTTTATCTCCTTCATTGCTATTTTTCTAGATTCTTGGATCTATATTTTTCTTGATTCTTGGTTTTATGATTTTTTGAGGTTCTCAGTATGCTTTATCCCCTCAATTTACTTCAGGTTTTTTACTGGTTTTTTTACTGGGTAGTTTAAGTTCTTATTCTGTTCATTTAAAGTGTATTTCTGGTTTGATATTACCTTCTTGAATAGTGATCTTTTGGAATAGCTATTTGTTGTCCTTTCTTTTTACAGTACCTTTTAGTAAGGATTTAACTCAGGTTTTGCCTGGTTGAGATTTATCCCTTGGATTTCTTTCAAGCCTTTATGTTTGTTAAAGTTTTCTTTTAATACTGTCTTAGGATCTTGTTATTTTATTGGTCTCCAAGGCTCCCTTCTTTAAGGTCTGATAAGTCCAACAATTCTAGTTAGTTAGTTAGTTTTGTTTGGATGACTTGGCAAATCATAAGGTTTTGTCCAGTCCAGTCTATATATTCCCCCACTTCAGATTACTGGTTTTACCGGTTTGGGCCTTGGAGACCTACTTCTTACTTCTTTTTTCTTATGCTCAATTCTGCTACTTTAAATTCCATTTATTATATTTTGCTCTACTAATTTGGTTTTGATTTTTAGGAAGCAAACTCTACTCTGATTCTCAAGATCCCTGAACACAATCAACAAGCAAATAATCAGAATGGGTTAGATGGCAGACCTGGATGGGCATATGGCCTCGAGAAGATGGGTTATGTTGCAGCTGGAATCATGGCTCCAAATAAAGCTGTGCAGGCAATCATGGCATGCATTAAAACGCAGGAGATTCACAATCTTCTAATTTGCAAGGAAAGCACACTCAATGATGGAGAAGTATCACTTGTACTGTTTCTTGGCTTCAACAATATGTTGAAACTTGTCTCCAGTTTTAAAGATGCTGATTATGGTCATTGCCATGAGTTGGTGTTGAATGCTTATAGAGAATTGCCTCTGGCACACATGGCTGCAGATAAAAAGGATGTACTGGATATTTTAGCTTTCATCAAGGGGCTTACTTGTCTGGAAAAACAGAATTCACTCAGGCTTTCTTACATACCCAATACTCAATCTACAGTCTCGGAAAATGCCACTCAGAATGTGGAAGTTTCATTAGATAACTGCTTGTTTGATATTTCTAAGGCAGATGTGTTTAAACAGCCAGTTTCTGAAGCCCCTAATGCTGATTCTACTACTGACAGTGCTGACGACTTGGTGGTACAAGAATTGGAAAAGTACAGTCTCAAAGAGCTTAATCTTTTTAATTGTGGGAGCTTCCCCATTATGTCATCCAGAAATATAGAAATCCATGGTGAGCAATTTCAGCAAGCATTGTGGACCAAGAATAACTGGGGTTATTGCACCCATCAGCAAGGATGCATGGATGAAACTAGCACCTGTTATGCATCCGGGTTGAAAAGGCAGAGAAGGATGCGTTTGCTTTTAACAAGCATATCAAAAAGATTTACAAGACATTACCCTTTGACATGAAATTCTTGAAAAGAAAATGTCAGATTGGCACTGCACTGTACATTGGCCAGAAAGGCCACATGGCGAATACAAATGAACAGAGAATTGATTTTTATCTCAAGCTTAATTTGGAGGACGCATCGCCTTTCCTCAAATGTAACCGTGATTCCATCCTACCGAGGATAAATGTGTGACAACATCATTTGGTTTGACCACGCTGTGTGGTATATGTTGAATAATTTAGAAGTGGTATGGCCGTAATGTACTATCCAAATGGGGTTTGCTCATCTCTCAAGATGGCTGGCCTCAACCAATTAAGGGAGTGGTTTTGTCCTATATTGGATACTTAGCTATCAGGGAAATGATGTTTACAATGACACACAAACTGGCTGAAAATGTGAATACCAATTTCAAGGAATTATATGGCAACTCCAAAGCGGTGGACATCATAGAGAAAACTATCAAAGCCAGGAAGTTTCTTATGGATCATCTACATGAAAAACAATGGCTTTGGATATACAAAAATTTCAAAAAGAAGACTAGTACAGCAAAATGCATGTTAGTGGCATCCTAAGGCCACCAAAACTCAAGAATGTTTCAAGCAAGGATGCCGGTTCTAAAAAATAATGGTATGATCTTCTAAGCATCCGCATACCTTTGGTATGTTTCTACTTAACTCTGCTTCTAGTATTACTTCAGGTTCTGATATATCGGCTTATATGTACATTTTTCTGGTGCTGGAGTGCTGAGATATGTGCATGCATTGCATAAAAATTTATTCTATCTGGCCACAGTGCCAAAAATATTTTTGAATATATCTAGGATGGTTTATACCTCCCACGCTTATCGCAATTTCATTCTATGTCATGTTGTCAGATGCATTAAAAGAAGGATTTTAACATCAAATATTGAAGGACGGTAAAGCTAATAACAATTAAGGAAAAGATACAAAGAAAATATGTGCATTTCAATTATTTCTCAAAGGTGGTTGACAAGATCCACTTCGCTGGTGCTTTCAAAACCTGCTTTTGGTCGATATTTTAATGAAGTTGGTTATGATATGTGGAAAGTACCCTCTTTGGTCGAGATATGATAATAATCTTAAAGACTTATTCTATAAGCCTAAGAGTACATTTTCCGACACTATGCAGGTGCAATGCCCATGTTCTATTCCAAGACTCAAAAAGTTTCTTGACCCAAGCACTGGGCACATAAGAACCACTGACCTGAACATTATTCATAATAAAGGCCTAAGAAATTGGTTTGCACAAGGATTAAACTTCATACCCCGATAGACCCTTTACTCGAAAGGTTTAAGCTTGAAATGGAAAAGACAATCCAGCCAGCTTTTGAAGTACATGAGTTTTCTCTTGTCAGATTTGACATGTTGATATGATCGAGAGGTGTAAAGCTGAATTAAGAAAGGAAACGAAATGGCTTGCTAAATATTTCATTGAGGAAAATAAAGCATCAAAGAAGGGGTTCATTTGGGAAGATGAAGCTGTCATTAAGAACAAGAAAATGGCTGATTAATAATTTGTATATAGCAGTGTATAGATAAGGCTGCAAAACAACCCCTCGCTTTTATTTGTCCACTACATATTAGAAATGAGGCTACAAAGAGACTATGCAAGAGTGATTTTGCTTTGTTCGATTGATCAAATCACACTTGTTGAACAGATTCAAAAGGAGGTTGTTGAGCTAATTGGACAAGGGCATACACCTTACACCGAGCTACCCTACTTACTGGGCATATTCAAGGCACACAAGATGGAATACAGGTGGATTACAAATGCGCACGACACTATTTTCTCAACTATTGCTTCTATTATTACTGCTGGTTTAAATCTTATTCTTGAAGTATGGCCTTTAATCTGCCATGACAAGTGCAAGGCAGCTAATCTTTTCACTAAGGATAAAATCAGAGCAGCCTGGATTGTTAATTCGATCTATGACGTGACTTGTAATCTACCAGCCAAAATTGATAATCTCTTCGTGGCAGATATTACAAAATGCTACGAAAATATTCCCCTGGAAGGTACTGATGGTATTGTGGCAGTCATGGAAATGATTTTTAACAGGGTATGGAAGTTCAAAAAGGGAATACATTGTGGTTATGAGATGTGGTATTATTTACATAACAATGGTAAGGCTACAATGGAATGGAAGACCAAGAAACCTGATGGGGATCATTGGATGAAGATGGACAGGACTCTATTTGGCAAAGTAAATGGTTGGCTGCTCAATAATTGCTTTTTACTCATGTATAATGGAATTTGGAAGCAGGTGAAAGGGATTCCGATGGGATTCTCCTCTAGTCCAGGATGGTGCAATCTCTATTTAGCCCATTTCGAACTCAATTTTATTTGCAAACTGATTGAGATGGGGAAATTGAAGGAGGCTGCTGCATTTAATAATTCATATAGATATATGGATGATTTCTTGAGCATTAACAATCCATGTGTTAGGAGGTTTCTTGGCTTAGCCGGGAATGAGGGGTTATATTTGTATAATCTAAAACACCTCTCCATCAAGGAAGAAACTAGATACTGCAGCAGGCTTCCAGAAACCAGCAAGAGGGCAGATTTTTTGAATATGAGTATTGACATAGTTGCACATAAATATGGTACTTATAACACATACAGGTACGATAAGAGAAATAGTCTACCATTTTCAGTGACCAAATTCTCTAGCGCCAGCAGTTGTCGACCATATATTATGGCCTGCAATGTTATTATTTCTCAGGTACAACCATACCTTTATGTGCACAGTAATCCTTTGTGGGCTGCTCAAGATATTTATGAACTTATGAGAATATTCATCAACAAAGGCTTCCAAGAGAACGATGTTTGGCATAAGATCTTGAAAGTGATACATGAAGAGGAATTTCCGGGCCTCAGATACGATATAAATATCTTCATCTCCCAGCTTCTCAAATACAGGTATTTTTTCATTTAATATTTTTATCTTATCTAGAATTATTTCAATGCAGTTGGCAGGGGGGGTCCCTATGACATAGGGACCCTCCCGTCCTTATGTCTTTAGTTGGACCTTTCTCTGCCTTCCGGTAGGAGGGAGGCATATATATATATATTGGGATATTTTAGTTCATCTCTCTTTGTTGTTTGTAGATAAGTCTTTCATAATGGGAAACTTTCCTCAAGGGGTGCTAATAGTAATACAATGGTCCAGCCATAGGGTGTTTAGCCCCTGGTTTATTTATCCTATCTGATACAATAAATTCTCATTCCTTTTAATTTATTCTTAATTGGAATGCTCAGTATGCTGTTTAAGGCTTAATGACCTTATCAATGTGTGGTTAATCCAGAACCCTAATACCCTTAACTAAAACTGGGTTGTCTATCTACAGTGTTTGTCAGACTAGGGTGAATATCCCATGGATCCCGAATGTTTCAGCTATTGGAGCCATTTATAATTGCTCGGTCATGATTTATGGTGTACCTAACCTTTAGGATACAATAGTTAAGTTTGTTGGGGTCAGTAACCTTGCTCCCTTTTTACATATTACTGGATAACTTAGCCAATGTGGGATTAGCCATGACTTTTAAGGCTGGTTTTGCCCTTTATATTTCAGTAGCTATGAACACTGCTACATTGAGTTGTAGGCGCATATTTAGCTATGCTGATACTATATGGAGTGCTTGGCTCCCCCTTGGCACCCATTAACTAGTTGTAGTGTGTTCAACTTTGGAGGTATTTATGTTTGTTTTTGATCATGAATATTGGTATAGGGTCTTCTATTTCGCATTAAGGTAAGATTTTACAAGGCATAATTTAACATGGGTATAATGCAAGTAAATAAATATAATACGGCACTTACGAAATCCTCGACCTAATATTGGATAACCCTAAAATCATATACTCCGCTTGTTGCCGATTTGCGACGCCCCCGAGGCGGACGGATTCCTAACAAGAATCGGGGCGGATTTGACCCACGGCCTAAAGCCATGTTAGATTCATCATTGTGGTACTCTCGTGCAATGTAAATTACTGATTGATTTAGAACGCAGTGTTATTTGCTCTAAAACATACGATTAATTAGATGCTAAGCCCATTACATGGCGCTATAAATTAGTAGGATGCCACGAAGTAGGAATGCGAAATGACCAAGTCCGTCACCTCGAGGGCGCTTTGCAACAAGGGGCTGACCAGACACAAGCTGATTGAATTCTTAAGGAGGCACGGGGTGGAGCATGATAGTTCGCAGCCCACTAAAGCACAGCTAGAGGAGCTATGCAGATTGAATGGCTTGGATCCAAACAAAGCCGAATGACTTGGGTATTAAGAAATTTCTCTCGGAGGCCCGAATCGGGTGGAAATACTAGTAATAATCTTTGGGATCTCCATCGCAGAACGTGGAAATTGTGGAAGACACTGAATCGATAATGACTTTGAGGAGGATGTGCAGCCCAATCAGGTTTCCTTAGATCTAATTTCTCTTGAGCTATCCATCTTCAAGAGTGCATACCATTAATCTCTGGGCTAGAGAATAGTTTTGGCTTTCATCTTTTTTCTAATAACTACTATTATTGAATGGTGTCATTTGCCTAGGGTAATAGCTGCCTAGATTAGTTATTGTTATGTGTCTAAATTAATTGCTCAAGCTTTTTGACTAAATTAACTAATCGATTTCCGCTAAATTATTTGGTTCTTACTAGTGCAATGGCTATGTATCCTTAAATTGATGATGTTTCTTGTCAAATAAGTGGGTAAAGGGCTGAAAATGCCAAGAGAATTCTTAGCTTACCTGCTAGTCTACTCACTTTTTACCCTTCTTTAGGCTAACTAGTGTTTGTTGGACTGCAGGTAACCGAATTCTCTTCTCCTGCACTACTTCATTCGCATGGGTGTTTGAAGATTGCTGCATTTAAACTATTGTTTTGTTATGTATTGTTTGTTTATGAAGGTAAGCAAATTCTCTTTATGTGTTCTACTCTTCTGATCTGATTAGTCTGGATAATTTCGGTTCACTTTGAATATTTGTGATGTGTGGCTGGATACATAATACAGATTGACTTTACTTCAGTAAGATCATCTCTAAACATTGAATATATATGGTTTTTTCATTTATGGTCTCTTCCTTAGCTGGTAATTTTTGCTTATTGCTATTTTTTACTTGGATATAGGTTTAATTGAGCTTTATCTCCTTCATTGCTATTTTTCTAGATTCTTGGATCTATATTTTTCTTGATTCTTGGTTTTATGATTTTTTGAGGTTCTCAGTATGCTTTATCCCCTCAATTTACTTCAGGTTTTTTACTGGTTTTTTTACTTGGTAGTTTAAGTTCTTATTCTGTTCATTTAAAGTGTATTTCTGGTTTGATATTACCTTCTTGAATAGTGATCTTTTGGAATAGCTATTTGTTGTCCTTTCTTTTACAAAGACCTTTTAGTAAGGATTTAACTCAGGTTTTGCCTGGTTGAGATTTATCCCTTGGATTTCTTTCAAGCCTTTATGTTTGTTAAAGTTTTCTTTTAATACTGTCTTAGGATCTTGTTATTTTATTGGTCTCCAAGGCTCCCTTCTTTAAGGTCTGATAAGTCCAACAATTCTAGTTAGTTAGTTAGTTTTGTTTGGATGACTTGGCAAATCATAAGGTTTTGTCCAGTCCAGTCTATATATATATATATATATATATATATATATATATATATATATATATATATATATATATATATATATATATATATATATATATATATATATATATATATATATATATATATATATATATATATATATATATATATATATATATATATATATATATATATATATATATATACTGATATATATATATATACAACAAGGCTACACCTACAATTGATGTTCGTCAAAGAGCCATGGAGACCCATTTGTCCCATAACCCCACAACAAAACAATGACATGACAATATCAAAACTCATGGGATTCATGAACTATGATTACAAAACTATTGACCACCTGTCATTGCAAATTCAAGAGCAGGTAAATATGCCAAGAACCTCAAAACAAAGAGAAGTTGATTACCTTGGAGAAAAAAAAAAACATGAAAGATTGCACAAGGCTTTGCAAACCCTAGGTATTTTTTGACGCTAGAGAAAAAATAAGCCTCTCATGTGAAAAGGACTATGCAGTTACAAAAGAAAGTAAGCATGTGCCTTGCATGGTGTTAGTAAAAGAGGAGCTCAACATGCATGCATTATCTCTGCACCATTTTAGTAATTCTATCCTAAAACCTTATAGATCAGATGCATTCCCATTAGACATGTCCTTGAGTATCTTTTAAACCATATGTTGTAAACAAATCCTCATCTACCATCTCTAACTGCATATCTTCAGCATTTGAGAGTAGAGCTCTTTGACCATAATCAATAACTCCATATCTTCAGCATTGTGAGAGTAGAGCTCTTTGACCATAATCAATAACTTCATGGATTCTAAATCTGATTGCTTTTGCATTACTGACAATTGTTTCCAGAAAGTTTTGGAATGCTCACAAAACCACTCCTGCAGGTCATCTTGTTTTCTTCTAAGGTATCTTCTTTCCTTTCCCCTTATGAGATCCATGTACCATTTTGGCTTACATAAGCAGTCAATAGGTGATTTTCCCCTTATGAGATCCATGTACCATTTCGGCTTACATAAGCAGTCAATAGGTGATTTTGCTCTTGCTACACAGCATCCCATATCCCACCATCCATTTCTACCCAGTCTTCTCTATTTTATGCACCAGAGACATCCATAGTTGCTGCTTATGACAATGCCAAAAACTGAGTTGTGTCTTTTTCAACATCTGTTGTCCAAGTAACACCAGTTACTAGTTCTTCAAGATGTCTAAGATGTTTTCTTTTTCGATACTCCAGTTTTAATATTGGTGTAAATCTTGCTTGGTATCTCTTGGTAGAAACATGACCTAATAATTCAAAGCATAATGGCGCATAGTTTGATTCTGCAACTTATCTACCACACGAAAATTTTGTACTGAGTTCTGGTTGTTTGATAGCAGGAAATCAATTGTGCTTCATCCCAAATGGCGGCAACATGTGTTTTTACACGAGTCTGGAAAATTGGCAATACCATTCAATAATTTAAGATTGTATATTGTTCCTAACTCCAGGAATAGATCTCCCATATTGTTACTTATGCTATCTGTTGAGTGCCTTTAAAAGGATAGATCTTCTTTCTCAATCAAACTAATATCACTTAAGGATTTACATGAGGTTGTTTGCAAGGTCGGTTCTTGCATTGAAGTCACCAACCAGGAGAACCTCTCCCAATTCACGATTTTGAAGCATGTCAAACAGGTTTGATCTGCCCACTTCTAAGTGATTAAAATTAATACGGTGGGTTAGACCATGGTCCTATGCCATAGTATAAGAGGATTACAAAAAAAAGGTGAAAATGTCTTCCTTAAGCACATACAGGTATTAGGAGTGTTGGTTAGAGGACTCCTCAAAAAGGTTTTTTCCTTCTTTTGTGGCGGTTCGAGTCTTTGTATCGACGAGATTGACATCCATTCCCTAAATCATAGGGTATCATTATAAATACAACACAACCAATCATTTCTAACTATATTTGTGTTGGTCGTGCCCCTGCCATACTGGAGCCGTAGGGTGGGTGAATCTGACGGCCGCATGGGGTGTTGGGTGCATGTTCAATGGAGCAAAATAGCACAAGGCGATATATGTACTCTGGCAAAAATGTTTTATGCAATCCATAGATGCTGATTCTGTTCATGCTTTAAATATATGAGGACATTATGTGCAATATCGGATCTGGCATATGCAGCAACACCACCCACACTAGATCCTCTCGTTCCAAGCAATCCTTACAATAGGGAAATTGAAATGCTCCTAGCGCATTTGATACTTGAAATCAAATAGAGAGTAATAATAGAAACTTAAATAATAAATAACTTCTTTTTAATATGAGAACTTCTGCTCTTAATCACTTGAAATCCAAGTTTTCAACTAATCATCTTCTATCCCTCGACACACCGCTATTACTCCACGCTTTCCGTTGCGCAAACCTCACTTAGTTACTAACTCTATCCGTAAGGAGAAAGAATAGAAATATGGGGTTAGTCCTAGATTGAGTGGGTAAACCATTACCTTAACCTGAGGCGAATCGTCAGAGAATAGGCACACGAGTGTTAGTCATGCAAAGAACATCTTCTTATAACTTATTGTGATTCAAGGATGATCACGCCCTCATCCAGGTTCACACGTATATCATTCCGGATACGACCATACGTCCATATACCAGTCACCTGGTATGCACGTTGCTCTACCGCCTAGCTCTTCGACAACGACAAAGGGGTGGGTTCTTTCATACAGATTCATTCTTTAATGTTTTATTATATTTGCAAACACAATCACAAAGAATCAATAACGAAATAAAACATGCAAGCTTTTAATAAACTACTAAACAAAAGAAAAAATAACTCCAAACCAAACAGGAACTCCAAAGATCCGGCTCTGGCTACCCACCAAAGGATCTTCCACGTGCAGTCTTATTTGATCCGTTCCCACCTTTTTTGCGATATCTCCTTAACCGTAAGGAATTAAAAGAGTTGCCAATCCAATTCTGAAACTAGACTCCGACAACTTTTCAGAATGCTTAAGATTGCTCCATTCTGATGATCGCTCGCCGAGTTATGACATTTCAAAATTTGTCCCTTTTAATACTATCTACCTCTAAAATTAGAATAATATCCTCTCCATTCCAACTATAGGAAATATCTTCCCATTCTTACAAATTCTTATCTAGTTTATCTCCTCTAATCATAGCTCTGCTATTCTAGTTCAGATATTCCCTCTATTTTTCTTAAATATCTATCGTACTTTGATATAGATACCATATTCAATTTGTTTCCCAACCATTGCAATTCTTTTAAATATTCCTGACCTAAGGTTAAGAATAAAAATCATTTACTTACCCCTCAATCCCCTAGGTGTGTTATAAAAATCTTGCAAATCTGGAAGGGATCGTGATTGGTATTCCTAGGTCTCAAATATTAATAAGAAGTCCACATCCTGCCATGTCTTTACTCGTGCCTCCATTTTCTCTTGTGGTAATCCACGGACATTATTCCATGCAAGTGCCTTCAAGGTCCGGAATTATTCTCTTCTCCATTTAATGCTGATTGCCTTCCCTGTACTGTTCACAAATGCTACTATCCCGTTTGCCCTTGCTTCCTTTACTCTATTCCCGCCTCCTAACCTCCCATTGTGTAGGGTTTAGACCTTGGTCTGGCCACGTTATGTGACCTTTTATGTACTGCAATATGGTAAAACACATTTTTTGGCTTTTTCTGTCCTGAACTTTACCAAAATTGACCTCTTGGGACCGTTACCTATTTGCCTATAATTACAAATTGGGGATCATGCAAATGCATGGTGTCCTTGAAGAATTGCTCAAAACATTTCTGAGATATCCTCACCTTCATCCTCCTCTGTGCCTAAAATTTTTAGATTACAAGCCCTAGCCTCTTGCTCAAAATTTTCAGAGGATATCCTATCTTGATGCAACATCATCAGCTCCTGCCTCCTAGGAGACGTATATGGACTTGGGCTTGGAATAAACTACTTCATCCTAAGGAGGTTGTACTATGGTGGCAGATTCTCCATAGATGCCCTCGCGTCAATGTGCTTGTCCATATATTTGATCTTCGAGTGTCAGCATTCTGCCCACTGTGCAAGCAAAGTGACGAGACTATTCAGCATTGTTTCTTTTTGTGTGACCACCTCCAGCCAGTTTGGTCTTGGCTGCTTTCTCTTTTTCATATGACATTGACAAGTCAGCAAGTGCTCTTGGCTATTTATTTGGATACTTGAAATACGCTGAGAAGTCAAGCCTTTCACTTGGCGTCAGGATGGTTATTGTGGTCTATCTGGAAGTGCAAAAGATTGTGCGTTTTTAAGGGCTTGGATACTCCTCCTGCTATTGTCCTCTAGGACACTCAAGATAGAATTGCTAAGGCCTACCATTGCTCTTCGCTTGCTCCTGCCAAGAGTCAGTTGATTTTTGACTTATTTGACTGTGTTGTCTTATGCATAAGCTAATGGTCCTACTCAATGGATCATGATTGTTCTCTGAGATTTTAATCCCGTCTGTGCAGTTTTATCTGTCTTTTGACTTGGACTTTCAATATAGTTTGACGTCCTTCAAAGAAAAAAAAATCTGCTCCTTGGTTGTTTCAGCCACTAGGTCGGCCAACTTAGTCTGCAATTTCTTGATGGTGTCCTCCAATTTGGAGTTTTGCTCTGGAGCAAGTTTCGGCAGCATGGCTTTAAGCACAAGATTCTGGGCGACCTCTGGACCTTCTAGAGATTGGCTTCAAACAAATTTTACCAGGTGTTAATCTGAGAAAAAAATGGCTTCAAACAAATTCAGCGCAAACAATAATCTAGTATATATGAGTGATAGATAAAATGTTGATCACAAGTTCCACTTGCTTTGTTTCCAATTTAATGTGAAAATAGTTGTATGTCTTCTTTGTAAGCACAAATTGCCTTCAAAATTCTGTACCGAGTTAGCATACTTGTACTTGGATGTTTCATGACATAAAAGAAGGGTAGGAATCAATCAAGGTTAATATTCATGATGAGATCAACTCTAGCTTTCCATAAAATAAAAAGAACTTACAAATCCATGATTGGCTGTATTTTGTTTAGTAAAATACAAAAAGCAAGGAAATCAAAGATGTTTCAGGATCAAAAGATACGGTAAACTTCTAAATAACGTGGAAAAAGCAAGCAAAAAAGATTTTCTTTAACTAGCTCTCCAAGATGTTCATTGAATTTTCCTTCCATGTTACTAGCTTGCAATTGCAAACAACTAAGAAGCCTATATATAGGGAGTATTAAAAGAAAGCATAAAGCTTGAAGGAGAAAAATACTAAAACCAAAAATATTGTGAGCCCCACCCACTAACATGTCAATGTCAATGCTTCAATCTCAAGAATAAACAAGAACAGAAGAACTTACGGAGGAAATAGTATGTGGGCTTTGTATTGATTATCAAGAACAGTTACAAAAGGTAAAGAGATTCGACTCTCTATGACATATAAGCATCCAGGTAAGCTGGTATGCTGATTCAGATATATTCTAATATCTGATACTTCCTCATGAAGATATCAGCTAGCATATCTTCGTTTGTGCAAGATTTTAGTTCAAGCATAATCTGTTCTCTAATGAAGTAATATCGGGCATCGATGTGTCGGGTTCTTGCATGAAACTTTGGAGAATAAGCTAATGCAACCCCGGGGGTTTCACCCTCTATAAAGGGGATACGCCACGTGCGTTAATGGGGTCAGCAAAAAACCCTCCATATACGCCTTGTCCAACCTTCTAAACACCCCTTCCATATACATACTACACTGGATTCCCCCCCAGAAAACCCCTTAGCCAAGCCCCTATCCGTATGTATACATACGGTTTAAGGTAAAAAAAAAACCCACCCCATTCACTCACATATTATATATGCCTTAAACTATGTGACATCCCCAGGAATGCAACATCACTTCTGTTTATACAAAATATAATGGTAGATGCCATTTGCTCTTGCATCAGTCCTCTCAATAACTGTCTCAACCACATAGCTTCTTAGGCTGCCAAACTTGCTGCTATGTATTCGGCTTCCGTGCTTGACAAAGGTGCGTATGGAGGACATTCTAAGCACAGGTAAGAAAGTTTCTGTAAGTGCCAGCCACTTGAGAAAAGCCACATGCTACAAAGCTGGCTTTGAATCGCTGAAACTGACCTGCTGGATTTTGCTTGAGTTTAAACAACCAATTTTGTACTAACCAACTGACGCCCTGCTGGAAGCAAGACAAGCTCCCAAGTCTGATTTTTGACAACAGATGCATACTCATCATCCATTGCCTGCTGCCACTGCTGCGTAAATGGACCAGCAAGTGCTTCATTCACTACTCACACGGCCAGATCTACTTGCGCTACGATTAGGCTTGACTCTTCCATCTGGATTGATCACAATGTTTCGGAACGGGCGTGTGACATTGGCATAGGTACTAGGATGTTGCAGCACTGGGGAAACATCTTCAATATCACCAACATGAGCTTGAGGTGCTTCTGGCACATGGGAGGATGAAACGTGTAATAATGGGGCTGCTATGGGTGGGGTGGATTGTCCAAAATCAGCGGGTATATCTTGCAAATTCTCGGGTGTACTCGCTGAAGAGGTAAGAATTGAGGAAGACGAGCTAGAAGGATCCACGACATACCACTCATCCAACATATCCAACTCAATGAAGTGTCGACCCATCATGGCGAATGCGGCTCCCCCATAAAACATACTCTCATGGAATATGACATCCCTGCTGATGATCAAAGTGTTGCTTTCAAGAGAAATAATCTGTATGCCTTGGACTCAAGTGAATAACCTACATGAACATACCTCACACTCTTCATGTCCAGTTTTTTTATCTTAGCATCTGGCACTTGAGCATAGGCAATACAACCAATCGTAAAATAAATGGTGTTTTCCTTCGTTTCAATGAATAGAAGGAAAACAAAGTTCTAGAACTACGGAGTTAGTTAGCAATTTAGTTATTTTTGTCTTTTTTCTTCCCACTCCCTATTTAGGTCTTTCTCGTCCTTTTCTTCCCCATCAACTTTCGTGCATCTTCCGTTCTCTTCCTTGTGTTGGACGGTTCTCTTTTGTTACTTTAGTGTGGGCGGACTTTAGTCCGACGATTCTAATGTTCCTAGTTTGTGCCTTGACAGTAGCCCACCAAGTCTGTCTTCGTGGCTGGTTTGCCATCCATCAAAGTGTTTTCCCTTTTTTTTGCTTTCCATACAACAATCTCTTCCCTACCAGAGCCTCTTCTGTTGCTTCTACTGCATGCTATGGCTCCAAAATCTAGTGCTAAGCTTAGAAGGAAGCAGGCCGATCCTGAGCAAGTTCTAGCATGGCTGAAAGCCATGGAAAGTAGGTTTGAGGCCAAGTTTCATGATCTTATTGGCTCTAAGGATGATATTATTGTGGCATTAGAATCCAAGATTTCTTCTTTGCAAGAAGAGATTGAATGGAGGAGCAGAAAAGTAGGAGCTCCTGTCTTGAAGTTTCATGAGAACATCAAAGAGTTTGATTTCTTGAATCAATTAGAGGATTCGTTTGTAGATTTGGCTCATCATTTGCGATTGTACAAGTCTCTGAACGCAGTAGCAGAAGCCATCATTGATAAAGGTAAGTCTCTACTTTCTAACAGACATAATTTAATTTGCATCAGAGATAGGGAAGATCCAAGAGTTGCAGAGTTCTATGAAATGGGGGATTTAGCCTTTTTTCATGTGAAAAACGGCATTGAAATGAGGATTTTACCCTTCTGATGGTCTTGGCTTTTATTCTGCTATGTTTCATCTGTGATAAGTATGTTTAGAAGGTAGAGGATGCTTTGACCATGTTTAAAGACTTTTGTTTATTTAATATATTTTTGGGTTAATAAGGTTGTCTTCTGTTCGAAGGAAGCAGAGGCTTCAAAATAAGCATACAGGAATGTTTTGTTTTTTTTTGGATTTTCTCAATATAACCTTTTCTGTTGGCTTGTGTTCCAACTGTCTACTTAGCTGTATAAACTGCTTACCTGTGTTAATCCTTACCAGTGGCAAATACTTGTCTGCGGCTACCTCGACTGCAAGAAGAGGCCAGTTGATTTCAAGACCTGTGTTTTCGTGGTTTAATTTTCAAAATTGAACCCGCTTTTCCTGTATGTTTATTGTGATCTCTGGCATCTTAACTGAAGCCCTGAACTGATCTGAAGCCCAGGTCGAAATAGAATGCCGAACTGAAGCCAAGATTGGAGCTGTCTGAAGCCATAATAGTATTGCAGAGGGCCGAACTGTAGTCAAATCATAGCGTGGTTCTTTTCGATCTAAAACACGAATATGTGCTAGGTAACTGCCATCATAGCACATAGCCAAATTTTTTTAACTATTTCTGTTTCGAATAGACCTAACCTAGCTTTTTCCGTTTTCATAATTTGCCCTTATCTTTTCGTTTTTTAGGCCCAAGATAAAATTTCAAGCCTTCTAGAGCATATTGGTGTATCAACCTAGGGTAGTGTTTCTCCCATAATTTTAATTATCATGATGAGTTCATTTTTCCAGTAGGTTATTATAGCTAGTTGCGACATTTATTTGATTAGATTAATGTTAACCGGACAAGGCCATTATAGTTTTGAGTGGTTGGTATATTGCTATTGATACGAGGCTATTGGCTTAAATGCACTATATAAGGTTCCTAACATCCAGATAATAAAGTTAATAAGCAAAATGGTTGCTCCTATCTTGACCTTAATACTTCACCCATAGTCCCTCCCCTTATGTATCAAGACATCTTCGTATTTTCCTTGTACTGTTTACTTTGCCTTCGGATTTAAGTTTGGAAGTGACCCTAAGATAGACCTTCTTTCAATGATCAACTTATAATTTTTCTTTCTTTTGTCTTTCTTAACTAATTTACTTTGCTTCTCTCTCTACCTCTTTTTCAGCATTCTTGTCTATGTCTATACGAAGTAGTTCTAGAAATGGTATTTTCCTTCGTTTCACCAAATAGAAGGAAAACAAAGTTCTAGAACTATGCAGTGAGTTAGAATTTTAGTTATTTTTGTCTTTTTCCTTCCCACTCCCTATTTAGTTCTTTCTCGTCCCTTTCTTCCCCATCAGCTTTCATGCATCTTCCTTTCTCTTCCCGATGTTGGACCCCACTCCCCCGCCCCTTTCTTTCCATTTATGAACTTTATTTGTGTAACCAACATTTTGTCAGAGGTCTTGTGCCTGGTGGAGGCTTTCATACCTGGTTGAGGCCCTCGTGCTTGGTTGAAAGACTTTGTGTCTGGTTGGGGCCCTCGTGCCTGGATGAGCCCTAGTGGCTTTTGGTTCATTTTTTTATGTGTGTAGGTGAGTAGTAGTGAGCGTATTTTTGGCATTTTGGACAAAGATATTGGACTCTAGGCACAAAATGAAGATCGATATATACAAATATGAGTTCATATGTGCATGTTCTTTGCTATAATCTATTTTCACCGAACAAAGCTGGTCAACATGAGGGTATAGATTCTGTTTTTATGATAGCATATGTTAGTGATCCCATTATTGTCAGGGTTTTTCCTCGAAGACTCGAAAGGGCGAGGTTTTTTAATCCCGGCCATAATGCTTTCACTAACTTTCTTTCAAGTGTACAAGTTTTGGTTATAAGCCGACAAGCATTCATTAGCATTCTTGTCTATGTCTATACGTAGTAGTTCTAGAAATGACCAATGGACCGGTCCAAGCTTGATATGGTATAAATCCTTTCAATGCAGATGTGGGCAATCTTTTCCTTAAATAGGCTACTATCATGATGACCTCACCCCAAAATTTGTTTGGTGATCCTGCATGGTTTAGCATGGTTCTAGCTCATTCTAAAAGAGTGTGGTTCATCCTTTCAGCTGTTCCATTCTGTTGGGACATATAAGGGACTGTCAACTGATGATGACTGCCCATATCCTTGCTATATTTCTCAAACTCCCTGGACACATATTTTCCTCCATTGTCATTACATAACATTCTAATCCGCTGGCCCGTTTGATTTTCTATCTGAATATGAAACTCTTGGAATCCCTTTAGTACTTCTGATTTCCTGGCCAAGAGTCTAATAGTTACAAATCATGAAAAATCATCAATGAAGGTCAGCATGTATAGGATTTGCATGGGCCCGCATACATCATTTATGGATTAATTCCAGCACATTCTCTGCTCGAGTGCTCTCTCCTACTGGAAAAGGGTGCTTTTTCTACTTCCCCATTACACAAGCTTCACAAAATGCCAGATCAGTAACATTGAGCTCAGGGAAATCAACCACCATGTGTTATTGTGCTAAGGTTTTTAGGTCTTGTGCATGCGGGTGGCCAAAACGCCCATGCCATAATTTCAGCTTGGAATCATCTGTTTTTGTGATTAAGGCTTTTGAATGGCTCTCTAATTTGCACATCAAGTTTATAAAGCCCATCTATGGGGTGCCCATAGCCACTATCTTGCCCATTTCATCATGAATATAACAGTCTGAATTGGTAGACAAGAGTAGCATTCCCACATCTGCAACCTTGCCTACTGATAATAGTGTATGTGTCAACCCAGGGACATAATGGACAATATATATTTCCCGTACATTTTCTCCCAATTATACCATTATTGTCCCTTTCCCCTCAATTTTATGGGCTGAATTATCACTGACATACACTTGGGTTTCTAGAGATGGCTCAAGTTTGGCAAATACATCATGCAAAGAATCAAACCATATTGTTTTATCCGAATTCAAATTTGATGATGTACTAATCATAAAGAGCCATGCACCATTGTTCTATGGTCTGGGACCGCCATTTTGAAACCTTGGAGATCCCCGAAAGTTGCTTGAAGCTCACACTCTACACTTTTTTGCATGATTCCCCGGTTTTCCACAATCATGGAATAATTTAAGGGCTAAACTTAGCTATTTAGCGATTTTTTAACACAGTTTCAAAAAAAATTGGCTAAGGTAAATGGAAAAAATTGGGAAAAAAAATAATAATTTTAACTTAACTTTTTTCGGGACTGCGCCAACCCTGGAGCTATTTAGCCAAACCATAGAAACTTTTAGAATAAATTTCAGGCTAGTTTAGCTAACATCACTATAGTTTATAAGAAATATATGATTAGTACTTTAGTTTCTAGCATTATGAATTAATTTGGGTCCTAGACTTTGCTACTTAGCATTATTTTATAATGTTTTCACAAAGAAAATGACTAAATGTGACGTCCCCTACTTCCTCTACGGTGCACACACCGTATCAGAAGGCGGAGCATTCCCCCTGTCAGCTAAACTGGCAGGGGCCATCCACCTGACACCACTCCCAGTGGAATGAGCCAGCAAGGGAAGAGTGGATGTGTCATTCACCCGTCTCCCTTCGGGTCGACCTATCTGCGGAAGCATGAATAAAGATGAGCACATAATACAATATAACAATACAATCACCTCGAAGGGTGAACACATCATAGCATCATCAATACAACAATATCAACATGAACAATAACAGCAAAGGGAAATCCTACCCAGGGATCAGACTCAAGGGGGGTATGACTGACGGCTTGGGCCTCCAGAAGTCATTGCAGACAGAATTCATGGCAAATGGATTTGGCTGGCATAAGAACATGGCTTAGGGTAGTCCACTCCATCCGCCCCTCCCGTGCACACTTTGCAGAGTAGGTTGAAAAGTATTGGGACCTGACCGTAGCCTGCCGGGTGAATAGCCAGAGGGGCTACTACTACTGGGTTGCATCTCCCTAGCCCCGATGAGGCAGGAGGAGAGTCACCTCCCCTCCAGAGGCATTCATGCCCTTCACAGGCAGCTAGAGGGCCACTGCCCATATTCGACTTGAACTCAATGGAAGGTGACGCATCACCCCACGAGTGTCGAGCTCATGCCTTGCCCACACTTAGTGACAAGCCATTAAGCCTAGCCCGCATAGACCCCCGGTAGGCTTTACACACCAGAGGGGTCACTCCGTGATGGGACAAGTTCCTCCTTGTCAACCGGTCTAGCCCCGCCACCCACAACCCGGCGGGCTCCTGTGCACGGGCCGCATGTAATTGGGAACTAGTAGGCTATCTAGGATCATCTGCTACACAGGCTTTAGGCCTCTACCCCCCCTTCCCAATACATGGAGGTCACAAAATGAAATACCAACATCATCACAGAACTGAAGTGAAGAATAACATCTAATCTATCTATCTAACATTCAAAGTTAGGTTCCTTTGTTAGAGCTTATGATCTGGGGATCTGTAAGGCCTCTAAGGCTGAACTAACATGCTAAACCAGCTTATTGCCTAGCCAAAAGGTGGCTTTGCACAACAGAATGACTAGATACCTGGTCCTTGACCTGCTCTAGATCCTCGGAATGCATCCATGCCTCTGATCCTGCTGAAGGCTGCTGCTACTCGATGATCTGTTGTGCAAAGACGGCTTTTCAGAGCCGAGCAATGCGGATTGGGGTTTTGACTTGGCCGAAATGGCTCAAGAGAACCCTGAATTTGAGAGAGGAAAGGAGCTCTAGGAAAAACCCTAAAATGCAAAGAGAAGAAAGGTTTAGGGTTTAAGGGGAAAGCCCTTTTATAGAAACCCTTAGGGTTAGGTTAGACATTGGCCAAATGGGATTTAGCCATTTGGCAATGGGGTCCATGGGGTTTATAATTGTGTATGTTTATTTAACATGCACAACATTCAATGTTGCCCCCTAGGTGCAACCCTTGCCCCCTAGGTGCAACCCTATACGTCTCCAAGTACATGTCATTGATGACATGTACGTGTGACGTAGTAGTATAATATACGTATTCGGGTCGTATATTATGCTGGAACGTCACATTCTCCCCACCTTGACTTGATGCTGTCCTCAGCATCACGTGTCTCCCCACCTTGGAAACCTGCATATCCTGCAATCACATCCAATATATATATATATATATAATTTTACAATATAATTACCTCAAGGTAACATTTTAATTTATCATAACACATCCTTGTTTAATATCATACTTGTTTAATATCATACTATGGTAAGGGAGTCTTTCACCCTCTTACTTTATCATCTATTATTCACAAAATTTTATAGCTTACACCATTATTATTATTAACATAGTTCCAAAATTTCCTACTTAAGGTTCCACATCGTTTCCTTACAACACATCGTGACAAAATTATGTGTTGCAAGTCTTCGCAGTGTGACCTTCCTCCCGTAGACTCTCCTATTAGACTCTCCTATTGGCCTGCAGGTCCAACACTACGCTAGCATACCTTTAATTATTATAGATGTTGGTTGTTAGGGAACCACCCATTAATTACACTACATGAATGCAAGGCATATCTCCCGGCATAGGAAGATTATGTTTCTTCCATCGTGGCCGTGGAGACAGCGCCGTATCATGCCTAGGATGCCAACTCATGCCTACACCTTTAGTTGCCTTTAGCGTGGAGGATAGTGTCCTTCCCGTATTTGGGCGTGAAGGATAGGGTCCTCCCCGTAGTAGGCATTGACCAAACGTGCTTTCCTATCAATGCATGCCTGAATGATCTCTTATCTCTCAAGGTCGTCTACTTCCGTGGGACGGAAGTAGACTTTTTAATCTACCTTCCACTCCCTATCGGGTCAGTGTCGACTACTTCGGTGACGAGCCGACCCTTGCATTGCTCCATGAATTGTGGGTACTGCTTCTCAAGATCTATTTGTAGTGCCCACGTAGCGTCTTCCACTGGTAAGTGTCCCTTTCACTAGGTATTGGAGAATTGCGATCTTCTTGTCTTCTTATAGGATCTGACAAGAAGAACCCCTGGAACAATCTCAAGGTGATCGTCCATCATTTCCAGTAACTTTTGTGTCTTTAATAATTCCTCTGGATTAGGACTGTGTTTCTTTAGGGGACTTACTTGGAAAACACTATGGATCTTCAAGTGTGCTGGCAGGTCCAACTTATAGGATTGGTTACCTACTCTTTTAGTTACCCTGAATGGTCCAGCGCACCTTGGAGCAAGCTTCTTGCAATTGTCCCCTAATCGCCGATGCTGTAATCGCCGATGCAGAGCTTCAGCCTAATCGCCGATGCAGAGCTTCAGCCTAATCGCCGATGCAGAGCTTGAGCCTAACCGCCGATGCAGAGCTTCAGCTATGCAATTATCGATGCAGAGCTTGTCGCTATGCTCTTCTGCCGGCCTCTTGCTGCTAGAGGATATCTTCGTACTTCCTCCACCAACTGTTGCATGTCGGCTAGCATCCGTTAACGTCTTAAATAAACATTACAGTCTTGGACCCCTGCATGATCCTGCTGGACTTCCCTTAATGCATGCAATTATATTAAAAACCTTACGGTAATATTTTTATATTAACATTATAGTAGTATTGGATATATTGCTTCCAATAGTATTATATTTAACTAACTACTATATGATAACTTTACGACCTTTAAGATATGTCATCATACAATTATCGAGGCAATACTTATTTTGAAAAGTATTTTAATTATTTATCATATGGCTAGGGTTTATACCATCGGATCCAAGTGTTGAGCGTGTGACTCTCGCTCGCTACTTGGTTGGTGATGTATCAACCTTACATGTATATACTTTATATTTGCTATACTTATGGAAAGATAGACAAATTTCTATTATATTTGTACTTAAATGCCTTTGGAAGGAATTACATCCTTGCGAAGGTTTAACTAATATTTTATGTAATTATCATCTTACTTTGTCTCGATACTAAGATATCTACACGAGACAAAACTATCTATGCAGTTATTATGAACATATCATTTATCAACAAGACATTAAAGCTTATGCTACATGCCATCATAGAGTACTATCAATGCCCTGCATAATAGTATACTTAGATTATATAATTTATGTAGTTATACGGGGTTCACAACCCTGAATAATTTAATTAAGAGCTAGGCTACTAGCTCATTCTTAGGTGTGAATGCTTTTCCCATCATGCATTCTATCTATTATGCATTCTATCTATTCTATTCTATTCTTAGTTGTCGCACCCGCTAAGGCTAGAATACATCTCCCCATTGAGCTGGTGACGACTAATTTGGAGACGACTTGGCTGTTGCATTGCTTCCATTGATTCGCTCCCCCGCTTTGGTGCAGTTGGCTACCGCGTCAATCTTGCATGCTGAAGGACACATAGACATTAAGCATCTATCCATCTTATGCTCTATGTGCTTTGGCTATTATGATTCAACCCCTAAGATATAGGTTGGTTCGGTCCTAAGATTGAGCCCCCATTCTCTTCATAAGATAAGATAAGATAAGAGAATGGTCCTACACCTGAATGTGTCCTATCCCCTTAATTGATGTTGTCATAACATCTTAGCTATTATATTTATCTTAAGAGGTTATATGCTTCTTATCTAACACATTAATTTACTAGCCTTAGCTAACATATTTAATCATCTATGATGGATGCAGCCATCATGTTTAACATATCTATTCCTAAGCGATGAGTTATTGAATTATTTAGAACAATTTTAAATTGCAAGGTTTTATCATCATGACAGTTCCTTTTGCCTCAAAAGACTATGTGATTAATGCACTTCTTATTTTTAGATATACCTTTCATGTATTATTTAATTTTATATTCTAAATATCCCCCTTTTTTAGTTATTTACTCTCTTGGAATATTCCTATCAATTGAATTGATGTCATCATAACAAGCTGGCCGGACTTGTTAGATTACTTCTTTTCAATCGATTGGATTACTCCTTGGAGGTACTAGCTTTATACATGGTCAACAATTATCCTAGTAATGATTCCTTCTTAGCGAGGTGATCAATCTCACCAAGTGGTTTCAATATGTTGGATGTCTGTTAACAATCATGCATAATTTTAGTTACTCCTATGCATTTCCTTCCCAATCGTTGACGCTTAGCTCAACTTGGGGCAATCCCTTCATGAGAAAATCTAGAAATGCCTTCCACTCCCATTATGGATGTCATCATCCATAAGCCTATCATACTCGACTATATGATCGTAGCTCCTCAATCTTGCTCGCGTCTCATCCACACGTTGCAGCAAGGTAACGTTCTTTCGAGTTGCTTGTGACTCTGAGCTCCTCCTCGATGTAGAGGTCAACTTTCTTCATTGCTGGTGGTTTTGATGGCGTAATTGACCACTTGAAATCTTCTATGTTACTTCCCAAAAGCCTGAAGGTGGTTTCGTTGAGAACATCTTGGCGGCTAAAGGATGCCTCTAGATCCGATATTGTTGTGCCAACTCCATCCTTCGAGTCCCGTAGCATGTTGACAGACAAGTGTTGAGGATGTTGCTCGCTTCACGCCTTCCAATTGTCCGGCATCTCTTTTCTTTGATCTGTTATACTGAGAGAGAGAGAGAGAGAGAGAGAGAGAGAATAACAAAGGGAAATACGCATGCAAGTCATATAGCTTACACTATTATGATTACAAATACTATTAAAGCTATTAGGCTCCCTTGGTGTCTCCCCTCGAGGTGCACACGTACTCCATGGCATTGTTGTCAATGTTCCTCCTAGTGCGCTGGTGTTGAAGATCTATATCCACCTATTTGTATGTCAGCTCATGCTCGATTGGTAAACTCTTTGATATGTTTGAGCTCTCCAATGTCTGTCGGCTGGAGCACAACTTGCTTCTGCTTCACGTGCTAACTAAGGATGTGACGGTCGTTGATGCTTCGGCGTTCTGGTCTGCTTCTTAATCTTGTTCTTGGGCAGTAATTGCTTCCCCTTCACAATGTCTGAAGATCTTTGGAGGTGCCTCTTGAAGTTGTGCGCAATTCCTTTGGCTAGACTTGTAAGGAGTTGTTCTCTTCATCAGTTGCCTTTCGGATCGTCGATCCTTGGGTTTGCGAAGTTGCATGCGAGTTGTCGTAGCTTGGTGAGGTTTCTAGCTGATTCTTCGATTCTTTGGCTCTATTCTCCATCGAGCTTCTCATCTTACCTGTTTGACCTCCTCGATTTGATGGCTTAGATGTTATCACGTTCTACGGTGCTATGCTGCCTTCTAGTCTTGTGGTACCTTCTAGTTGCACTTGATCACGCTCCACAGTTTTGAACCTCATGTTGCATCTAAGGAGCTTGTGGAAGTACTAGCATTCCTTCATCTTCTGGTTTATGGCCATTGTCCCTCAATACATGTGCATCATCCTGGCGAGTAAAGCCTCATGACTCTTCTCCGTGATTGGTTTGCTGTCGGGGATGATGTACTCTTATATCTGCGTAGCTTGACCATTGAGTTGAAGTGCTTTCTGCCCTAGACCTGCTCTTGTCCTTGAATAGCTCGGCTATTGTCTTGAACTCTCTTTTTGCCGAAGGTGCTTTGGTTGCTGTCCTTGTTGTTAAGGTGTCGAATGCTTCTATCTTGGGCGTTGAGGTCTCTCGTGTCGGAGATAAGTTGGGCTTCTTCCCTTCTAATTGTTGTTAGGAGTACTTGACAAAGCCATCACCTAGTTGTTGAATGAACATAGTCATAACCCGTCGTTGTGAAGCCTTTCTTAAGTGTATCTCCATCTGGTACGCATGTTACAAACATCACCATACAAGGCATAATTATGGTCGTCAAGAGGTTGCCTTCTTAGTTGACTCGTTGATGTCGAGTTGTCCCAAGGAATTCCTCGACGTCTGTCGACTTGAGGTCGTGGCCGCACTTTTTGAAGATGTCTCGACGTTCCTCCTTCTGTTGTTGAGGACACTCATGTCATTTGTGTTGGTGCTGCCACAATTGGTAGCGTTGCATCCCGAAGATGTCGTCGTGCAAGCCTAGATGTTGCAGCGTTAAGGATCTTGACATGACTGGCGTTATGTCTCATCTTGACATTGTGCTGGACAAGCGATCTTCTACTTGAGGGTGCTTCTCAAAGTGTCTGGAGTCGAAGCTTGGTTTGGGCTCTGGTCGCCTCTCTCTAATTGCTCTTCCATTCGAACACTTGCTCTTGGCTATACCTGTGGTTCTTTGCTTCATCCTTTGGCAGTCGAAGTGATGCAGTTTCTTGACATATATATACTTATATTTGGATTTTAATTCATCCACTTTTCTAATTTATAGAAGAGGATATGCTTAAATGTTTATACTCCTTTAGGATTTTCCTTCCTCCAATCACGTTTGATTCTTCGGTTTTGCTGCATCTTCCTCGTTCTGCTTGACTCCGGGGTTCCTTAAGGTGTTGCGACTGTAGTTGACCTTCGTGTGTGATCTGAGGTCGTTATCCCAAGTCTCGGAGAACGTTGCTCGATGTGAACCCTTGAGTTGAATCCTTAATGTGTTTACCTGTCATGTGGAGCGTCGTGACTGCTCAGCGTCCCTACATGCAGTGTGTCATTTGAAGATGTGTAGTGCCGTTGATCGCTTGAGTATGATCACCTGGATGTTGCAGTTGGGCATTGTTGCATGTCTTCGAAGCTTCGTTGTGAGATGCCTCCCCTATGCATGGAATTGTTGTAGTCTCCAATACACATGCCATCGCTCCTTTGAGTTGCCTTTTGAGTGGTCCGTGGTTGTTGGCTAGGTCGGCTCCTCCGTCCTTTGCCGTGCTCTGCCTCCCCCGCCTCCTCTCTGGTTCTGATTGCAGCCCTATGTCTTCCGGGGTATTCGTCCACCGGTACTGCTATCATCTCCCTGTAGTCGCCGAACATGGACTTAGGAGATGTTACGTTGATACTGCCTCTATCCTGTTCGACTGGTGCTGCTACCGAGGTGCTGGGTAGGAGCGCACTCGTTGTTTTCCCTCTGATTCCCATCCGCTCATGGATCGCTATGAACTCCTCCTCTGTGGGTAACTCCTGTTGTGCCATCATCTGCCTAATGCCAGTGTAGGCTTCTATGTCCGTCGATGTCTGGCCAGTGTACGTTCGGGCCTCCCTTATGCTGATGTGAAAGTCATGTGTCTCCCGGTCGATGAAGTCATCAAGCTCCGGTTGTTGATGTGAGAGATGTAGTAGCTCGTCTATCCTGTAGCCCTTGTTCCTGCACTCTGGGAGGTTCTTAATGTCGCGAAGGCTTAGGTATGCTTCTCCTTGGATGATTATCGGGATCAGTCTTGTGATGCCTAGCCCAAGTGGTGGAGTTGTCCTTGTGGTTCTCAGCCCCTCTTCAAAACTTTGAAGTTCCTGCTCCGCTTGCTGCCTTTCTTGTGCCGGGTCGACGTCATTGATGTCCTCCCTGTCCGACCCACGTCCTTCATCTTCCTCCTACTCTTCCCTCTCGTACTCTAGAAGCATCGGCTCTTCGTCACCTGCTGCCATGGCTAGGGGTTGGACAGATGGTTCCCCTATTTGGGTCTGGGCTCTATGGGATTGGAAGGTTGCTACAGCTGCGGTGTATGAGGAGTATCTCCTCCTATTTACAGCTACATGCATATAATTGGGTAAGCGGATGGCCTTGTTTTCTAGGTACTTATCTATGTTGGGTATGTCTTGCAGTGCTATCTTGAGGGCCATGCTTGGTGCAAAATATCCTATGAAAGGTGGGAGCTCTACTAGAGAAGGTCCTATCTTGGCATGGAATTCAGCCATGATGTCCTGGTAACAGGGAGTGGCATTGATGGTTGCATCCACATCGATCTCCTTCCGAAAAATAGCGAAGACCGAGTTGATGTCAGCCTCGGCCACATGAGGAGTGGCGCCATGATGCTAGAGCTAGAGCTAGAGCTAGATGTTGCCATGATGCTAGAGCTGCTGGGGACATCAAACAAATGGGGAAGCGCCTTAGGGAGCTGGAAAATCGGTTTGGAGTGAGGAGCAAATGAGTAGGGTGCAAATGAGGGTCATGGTCTACTTATAGGCAAAAACTCTAATTTTGGGAAATTTTAGGGTTTGGGAAAAGCTATGATTCTAAGGTATTGCTATGCAGAAGACAGGTTAATCATGCTAAGGAGTACATCCTAAGGGTCCTATTGCAACAAATTCCATCTAATTTGGTGAAAGTTAGGCCAAGTTAGGACGATTCAAGTGTGACCACTCACACAGTGCGCGGGGAGCACTTTGGAGCATGGTCTAAAGTGGTCCGGGCGCACTCTGTGAGGGGTGGGACCTTGTTTGGGTCAAAGATGATGCCAAACATGCAAACTAAGGATAGAATCCTGCATATCTCGTCGAGATAGATGGAATTGTGTCCTTACTTTCTTCATTTGGACAAGTTTTGGCCTAGATCAGTGCTCGGCCACTAACACAGTGCGCGGGGAGCATTTGGAGCATGGTCTAAAGTGGTCTGGGCACATTCTGTGAGGGGTGGGGCCAAAACACTGAGTTTTGCTCCAATTTTGTTGATTCCAAAAGCCGAACTTAGTAATACACCCTAATTAAGCATGATTTACACATTAATTTAACAAAACCATAAATTTGTATTTACAAAAATTATTTACAATAGACTAACAATCTTCTTATCTGCTGAGAGCTCGTGGATGTTGCAACCGAGTGCTTGATAGTCGAAAAGGTTCTTCATGCAGATGATTAATGTATGTCTTCCATTCGATGAAGATTGTTGATAGGCCGGTTGTGCCCTGTACTACTCGCTTCGTTGGTAGAGGTGTTTGTCCTAGTGCTTCCTCTCTTGGGTCTGCCTTTTTACTCTCCTCCCTTCTATTGTCAGTATGTCGCTTGGGTCTTCAATGTCTTCAAAAAGTCATGCCTTTTGCTCTTCTGTGGCTCTAGCCTTGTACCCTAAAAGCTATTGCTTCTATTTCTAAACAAACCTTAGTTTGGAAGACAGAGTTTAGGGTTTGAGCAATTTTGGTCATTTTGAGGTGGATTATAATATTTTTAGCCTAATTGAGGTCATAAATGGATTCTAGACTCTTTAACGGTCCCAACACAACAAATTTCTGGCGATTTGGAGCTGTATAGCTCAAGTTATTAGGGTTCAAAGTTTTGACCCCTCACACAGTGCGCGGGGAACTTTGGAGCATGGTCTAAAGTGGTCTGGGCGCACTCTGTGAGGGGTCATCTCTTTTTGGGCAATTTAGGTTGGGTTTTTGCTAAAACTTATTACTAACTTAACATTAACCTATCTACTCCACTAGAAATTGGAAAAAACAAAATTCCAATTTTCGAGGTTCCTGCTTGGGTGGCTATTTCCCAAGACTTGAGTCTACTGTTAGTTCTATGGGAAAAATGGTCAGTGCTCGATCTTGGTCTACTAAGATCATGCTCTGATACCACTGTGACGTCCCCTACTTCCTCTATGGTGCACACACCGTATCAGAAGGCGGAGCATTCCCCCTGTCAGCCAAACTGACAGGGGCCATCCACCTGACACCACTCCCAGTGGAATGAGCCAGCAAGGGAAGAGTGGATGTGTCATTCACTCGTCTCCCTTCGGGTCGACCTATCTGCGGAAGCGTGAATAAACATGAGCACATAATACAATATAACAATACAATCACCTCGAAGGGCGAACACATCATAGCATCATCAATACAACAATATCAACATGAACAATAACAGCAAAGGGAAATCCTACCCAGGGCTCAGACTCAAGGGGGGTATGACTGACGGCTTGGGCCTCCAGAAGTCATTGCAGACAGAATTCATGGCAAATGGATTTGGCTGGCATAAGAACATGGCTTAGGGTAGTCCACTAAGAACATGGCTTAGGGTAGTCCACTCCATCCGTGAGTAGGTTGAAAAGTATTGGGACCTGATCGTAGCCTGCCGGCTGAATAGCCAGAGGGGCTACTACTACTGGGTTGCATCTCCCCAGCCCCGATGAGGTAAGAGGAGAGTCACCTCCCCTCCAGAGGCATTCATGCCCTTCACAGGCGGCTAGAGGGCCACTGCCCGTATTCGACTTGAACTCAATGGAAGGTGACGCATCACCCCACGAGTGTCGAGCTCATGCCTTGCCCACACTCAGTGACAAGCCATTAAGCCTAGCCCGCATAGATCCCCGGTAGGCTTTACACACCAGAGGGGTCACTCCGTGATGGGACAAGTTCCTCCTTGTCAACCGGTCTAGCCCCCCCACCCACAACCCGGCGGGCTCCTGTGCACGGGCCGCATGTAATTGGGAACTAGTAGGCTATCTAGGATCATCTGCTACACAAGCTTTAGGCCTCTACCCCCCTTCCCAATACATGGAGGTCACAGAATGAAATACCAACATCATCACAGAATTGAAATGAAGAATAACATCTAATCTATCTATCTAACATCCAGAGTTAGGTTCCTTTGTTAGAGCTTATGATCTTGGGATCTGTAAGGCCTCTAAGGCTGAACTAACATGCTAAACCAGCTTATTGCCTAGCCAAAAGGCGGCTTTGCACAACAGAATGACTAGATACCTGGTCCTTGCCCTGCTCCAGATCCTCGGAATGCATCCATGCCTCTGATCCTGCTGAAGACTGCTGCTACTCGATGATCTGTTGTGCAAAGACGGCTTTTCAGAGCCGAGCAATGCGGATTGGGGTTTTGACTTGGCCGAAATGGCTCAAGAGAACCCTGAATTTGAGAGAGGAAAGGAGCTCTAGGAAAAACCCTAAAATGCAAAGAGAAGAAAGGTTTAGGGTTTAAGGGGAAAGCCCTTTTATAGAAACCCTTAGGGTTAGGTTAGACATTGGCCAAATGGGATTTAGCCATTTGGCAATGGGGTCCATGGGGTTTATAATTGTGTATGTTTATTTAACATGCACAACATTCAATGTTGCCCCCTAGGTGCAACCCTATACGTCTCCAAGTACATGTCATTGATGACATGTACGTGTGACGTGGTAGTATAATATACGTATTCGGGTCGTATATTATGCTGGAACGTCACACTAAAATAAGTGGAAACAATTGAAAAAAATATAGTGATTTTGCTTAATACTTTCTGTTGGCCACACCATAGAAATTTTTGGGATGATGTTTGAGTTAGTTTAACTAAACGCTAGAAAGTATGGGAGGAAAAATGTGTAGTGGGATTAATATCGAGCAAGTTTAGCAAGTCATTCTGGCTAATAAGAAATATGCGATTAGTAATTTATTCCTTGTCCACAATTATAGTCCTTTCTTTGCGGGTCTAGAAGTATTCCCATATCTCCTTGGAGGACCTGCACTCTAGTCTCTTCTTTGAAATGAAGGATTTGATCCAAATCTTCTACCAGACCATTTCTTCTTGTCTTGCACGATAAATGCTGAGTTCTTCGCACTACCATCTCCTTTCAACTTTCTTTCTTCTTCTAAAAGTGCTGGCACCGAACTATCCATTGACTGACTAGGCATGATTGTTAAGGTAGTGATTGCAGTTTTATAATTTGGTGCTAGACCTTTCAAGAATACTGCCATCTAATCCTCTGAGGAGACTACTGCATTCACCCTGGCTAACTGCACTACAGGACTGCAAATCATGCTCAAGAGTTCTGCTATCGATTCTCCAGAATTCATCTTCAAGCCAAATAATTGCTACTTTACTGAGAGTTCACATGATCTCCCTGGCCTCCGAATGCATTTACAAGAGTATCCCAATTTTCTTTTGTCGTTTTGCTCAGATCAACCAGGTGGACATACTCCTCACCGAGGGCAAGACCAATGCTGGTCACTGCCTTTCTATCCCTCTGAGTCCACTCTGCTAATTTCTGTGCATCTGTTGGCTTTGCTTCTGTGCCATCTACCATTGGCCAGGTTGCTTCTCTCATAAGTATCAATTGCAGTTTCAAAGCCCATATATGATAATTACCCCCTGGAAATTTCTCAAGAAACTTCTCAAACATTCTTTCCATGCCTTGATTTTGGGTTGTCATTTTACTATTTGTGGCAAATTCTTTTATCTGCCCAACCAATTCCTTGTGACAAATCTCCTCTCTGCCAAATTGATTTCCAATTATAAATATTTTTTCTTATGGCAAATTCTACTCTCTACCACAAACCGCCATCTGTGGCAAATCGATGGATGTATGTCAAATCTCCTATCTGCCAAAGGATACGTGTCGAAAAATGCTGCCTTTTTGTGTAGTCTGTTTATTTGGATACTTTTCAGAATGCTTGAATTCTTTATTTAGGTTTGACAAGATTTTATGACGAAACCTAATTTGAGATCTTTTAGAATCGTGAGGAAGGGGATATTTTTGGATTGTGGGCTAATGAAAAGGGACTATGGAATGGAGACCTCTAAAGGATGTGTTTGTGCGAATGCTTTGGATAAGACGGCTATAGAGACAAATGTAGAAACGGACTTCAAATAGATATTTGGCTTATGGAATCGTGAAAGGATTTCAGGCTTGTGGGGACAAATCACAGCAGAAGGTAAGGTTATCGGTTCTAGCCGAGGCTGATAACCAAAAATGCGTGATCGAGGTTGTACGGTCCGAGGCCAGATATTTGCACGTAAGGCCGAGGCCCCCTATCTGGCCGAGGATGTACAACCGAGGCCATACATTTTTTGTTATTAGTCGAGGCAAAGACCGATAACCACCTTATCGGGCTGATAACTAATTATCTCCTAGTACTGATAACTAAGTATCACTCCTAGGAGTGATAACTTAATTTTCGGACTCTCCCTTTACACTAGAGAGTCCGTAAGGATAGAGATGGATTTGTGCAGCGGAAGGAAGGGTTTTCTGATCTGAAATATTTGTGGCAGCGGGAGATGGATTCTGGATATTTTCTGTGGCTATCTTGCGCTGAATCAATCTGTCGTTCAGCCTCCTCACAGCAAGCTTTGTTCTGATCTTTTCTCTCCAAACATTCTTCTTAGTTTTCTTGTTGCCCATCGCTCCTGGGCTCTGATACCATCTCAAGAATAAACAAGAACATAAGAACTTACGGAGGAAATAATATGTGGGCTTTGTATTGATTATCAAGAACAGTTACAAAAGGTATTTATGCATCCAAGAGATGCGACTCTCTATGATATATAAGCATCCAGGTAAGCTGGTATGCTGACTCAGATATATTCTAATATCTAACATTCAACTCTCAAAACTTACATCGAACTTCATTTTGTACCATCCCTGGAAGTTACAAGCCACCTGAAGACAAACCCTCCTTGTTCTTTGAGATACAATGGAGGAAACTATACAAAATAAAAAATAAAAAATAAAATGGCGCAATAAGAATGGGATTATAAGATTAACTCTTGAGATAAAATAGAAAGAAGGGTCCCTTCAAATATTCCAATTACTTTATTGATAAATTGCACAAAATGGTGCAAAAAAATTAATTGTTTTGCAAAATGATATATGAGTATTATCTACAATTCTATGTTTTCCGAATAAGCTGCTATCAAGACTGATAAAGAGAGCAAGCCATAGGCGCAAATCCAAGCCTTCCATTCTCGGAATCATAAAGAATGTGAATGTTTTGCTGCTGGTAGTTGCCAATGATAGACAAGCTCAAAGAGGAAGCCCCAAGAATTGCAAGACATTGCACAGGTTCATCTGGATAAGGCTGGATAAAATAGTTGTTCTTGGGAAGTCTCAAAACTGCAGAATTCTCAAACTGGATCATCAGCTCTGGAAACTCTGGATCCTGATGGCCAGACACATTATAACACAACTCCAATATCTCAACTGAAGGAGCCCTAGGATAGTCAATTCTGGCTTCAAATGCAGCCTTGATCTTGTCATAAGCAGCCTGAGCAAGGTAAGTAAGCGTGGTACCACTATCAATAATGGTGCCTCCATGGCCTTCCTCGTCAATCTCAAAAACCTTTTCTAGAATTGGAAGTACTTCCCCTCCAACACTAACAGTTTTAATCTTCAAATAGTAGAATGTATCCATAGCTTTTGGATGTTGTACAAAAGGTGTATATTGAACGTCTGCATGAGAAGAGACTGCTCCATCATCTCCAAATATAAGAGTGCTACTTACACTCATGTTATTGTTGCGATCAACAAGACAATACGAGAATTTTTTCTTGTAAATTGATCCAAGCTGAGAAGGAAAAGATAATGCACCTCGACCAAGTCCGAGAAGCCCTCCAGCTCCATGAAACAATCCTATGTTAGAATGGCCACATCCAAACATGACATTCTCAATTGCCTGTTTGCTCTGCATATTAAGTGTCACAGTTTCTTTGGCAAATTCTCCAGTGGTGTTAGACTGATCTCCATACCAATAGTAATAGTTACAAGTTTTAGGGTTCTGAGACTGACAGGTAGAATTAGGGCCAGAATAAACAAGTCCACATTCGGGATCAGCACATGATATTGTTTTGTAAGAAGAAGATGCACCTGGATCAAAAACTGGTCCTTCTTGAGTATAGCAATTTTCACAAGGGCTGCACTGAAGCCAAGTCAGATCACTTCCTGTATCAATGATCATAGAAAAATGCCTAGGAGGTGTTCCCATATAAACATCAATGAAATACTCCCCAGAACCAAGACTGGCTCCAGATTCAACTGTGCTCTGGATTAGAGTTAAGCTTCCATCAGAGCTTCCATTCATAGATATTGGCTCATATAAAAGAGGATCAGCTTCAAGTTTGCTAGATAATTTCTCCCTCTTGTTGCTTATTTTCCTATGTATCCCACGAAGTCTTCTTTCATCTCGTCTAAGAGCTTCAAACAGAAAATTACTTGGTGTTGCAGATGTTTTGACATGATGAGGTAACTTAGTATCCCTGTGTCTTAAGCTGAATATCATGGTTTCTGACTCTTGGGATGTCTGATCTGATTTTTTAGACTTATCTCCTACTTGACAGCTCTGGGAGAAAACCCCTTCTTTTGTAGGGGCTTCACAAGATACAAGGGCATCAGAATATGTAGCCATCTCAATACCGCTATCATTTAGGCGAGTGGAAGACGAAAACTCGAAACCAAAGCTTCTTCCCGAAACCAATATAAATAACAGTGTGATCGTTACCAGTCTCAACGACAAAGCATCGCTTGAGGGCCTCATTTTGTCCAAAATAAAATGAATGCAGAAAATAAGAATTACCAGAAACGTTCTGCTACGAATTTATTGCAATGAGCTCCTTCAACTGATTTATATAAGCTCGTCCAAAGAAGAAACAAGTATCCCCAAACTATAAAATTGCAGGACTTGACTGGTGAACCTTCAGATTTACGTGGAAAAGGAGCAAATTTGACAAATCGAATGGCAAAACGGGAGGGTCTAGAGATAGAAACAGCGATATGAGGGATTGGGTCAAGTTCTGGCGAGGAAATAGATGGGGGAAATGCAAGAGCGAGGAAGAGAGAAAGCGTGGAAAGGAGTAGATAACGCCCTGGGCCGAGGGTGTTACTGAAAAAAAAATTTGGCCATTTTGATGGCCCGAAAATTTTTTTTGAAGTAACACCCGAGGGCCAGGGCGTTATCGCCCTTAACACACTGCCCCGAGAGTTTTGGGCCATCCGATCATTATCAAAATCGATCTGGATCCGTTCATTTCATAACATCCTAGGGTGTTATGGAGTAGCAGTGTGTTATAGCTCCAGTAACACACTGATCAAGATTGATCTGAACCGTTGGATCACTATAAACTTGAGGGGCAGTGTGTTAAGGTGGGCGATTACTGTTGCAAAGAAGAAGATGAAAAATAGTCGCCGGAGTGGATCCGCCATGATCGAGTCTTATGGCCGGATACAGGGCCCAACCCAAACGGAAGCTTAACCGAAACACACAAAAAAGCCGACTGATCCCTTTGACTGATGCATACACGTCTTTCCCATTATTCATCTTTGACCAGTTCCATAATGCCACGTAGCCCTGATTCTCTTTGTCCCCTAAAAATACCTCCTGTTTGTCATTTTTATTTTACTTACGTAGTTGTGCAAAATGCCGAAGTGAAATAACAACTGTTTCTGGACGTAAAATAACAACTGTAGTAACAACTGTAAAGTAGCGTAAAGAAAGCAAAAGCTAGCCTATTGGTGTCATCATAAAACATATCAATGCAAAACGTATGATGTTATAAAGTTGTGAAATAGTCACGGCACTAACCAGGCTAGTGTTGGCCAAGAAAAGTTTTTTTTTCAACTTTTCCGTAAGGTCCTAAATTGGGCGTTTCTATGTGCTTTTCTATATTTGGCTCGAGAACGACGGTCGCTCTCTAGCTGGAGAGTTCAGGCCACAAATCCAGCCTTTATGGACAGGATTTGGCAAGCAGAGCTTCTGATACGGTGTAGATAACGCCCTGGCCCGAGGGTGTTACTCAAAAAAAAAATTCGGGCCATCAAAATGGCTCGGGTGTGCATGTATCGCCCTTAACACACTGTAGAAAGCTATGAAAATTGATCTGGAATGCAGTTGCAGTACTGCTTGCACAAAGTTTTTTTTTTAAGACATCCAGCTAATCTAACTTCTTTACATGGCTTGTATATAGAGGTTATTTGTGAAGCTTGTTTGTGAGGCCAATTTTTGAATCGTGACTCATAAAAATCAGGCACAATATGATAATAACCCATTCAATTGTTTTAGGGATATATAGTCTATGGTTCCAGGAATTGTTATTTTTACATCCATACCAAATCCCCCTGGAACCCCTGTTATTGTGCTACATATTGGTATTTTGGCCACCAGTCTGATGTGCTCTTCATTTTATCATCAGGGTTTGGCTGGGAGGATGTTTTATCAAAGATCAATGGCAATGAAGGATGCTCCAGATTTATCCCTAACCCCTCTCTAACGTTGTTTTTGTACTGAAGCAGATGAGCATTTAGAGCTTCTTGTAAGTGGTCGTTTATGGTTTTTTTGCCATCATTCTCAAGCTCTGGTAATATATTTCTCCTTGTTCATATGATTATCTAATTCAAATATATTGGAGCCCAATGTACCTAAAATATGCATTTTGGATCTTTTTCTTCATATGCACCCGCTTCAAATTCTGCCATCTCTAAATCTGTTAAAAATGATGTTAATTAGAGACTCACAACATGGTTCTTTTTCTATGTCAATATCTCGGTTGGAGGAACCACACTAGACATATCTGATGGTTAGACAAATAAGAGAAACATAGGTGATAACATCTAATAGAATTGAATGTCTATTGCTCGATGCATGGTCTGTTAGCTTTTCAGAATTAGAGGTTGTCTGAAGAATAGAATAGAATAGAAACATTAATACTCCATTTTAAAATCATCTTAAGCTTTGTAGGTATCAGATTATAAATTACAAGGGGGTATCAAAAAGTATCAAAAAATGTTTATTGCTCTGCCTTACCTTGGTTTCATGGAAAAGGCTTGCAAAGCGAAATCTAAAGCTGACGAGCATAAGCTAATATGCTTGGATATTTTTCATATGATATAATACCTGTGGCATCTCAGCACATTGATGATGGCAAAGAATAAGAATGTCCATTACCTTGCTGATTAATGCAAGGAAGGGTTCATCAAGATCATTCATCTACATTTGGAGCTATGCATTGCATGTTTACCTTTCATTTGATTTCTTGCTAGCATGGGCAATTGGAAGCATTGCAGTTAGAGTTAATGATAAAGCGTTCCTTCAAATCTTGGTTAACATGTTGCCTGTCATAACTTCCAGATACTTGATGGACATAATGGTACTGCTGCAACTTACAAAGAAAAACCTACTGGATAATGTGTTGTGTCCTACTTGGAGTAAGTAGGAATGAATGTGAGGTACCTCTATCTAGGGCTATGGTTGCTAGGTTTGTTAGGAAATGTAGAGAATTTCAAATACATGGTAAGGCAATCCTTGCTTTTTATTAGCTTCTCTCCCTAATCTTTCAAAAGCCCACCTTGTCATGGGGCTTATGGTGTTGCCAACATCATATGCCCAAATGGCAATACCATTAACATGTTCTGTGAGTTTTATTTTATGTTTTGCTACTAATTGATTGTTGCTATCAACATTTCAAGGTAGTCTATCGAATTTTTTAATTCTGGTAGTTACATATTTTTTTGCGACCTACCCCATACCATAATTTTGTGTTGTGTTGCAAAGTCAGCTGTTACCATCTTGTTTCAAGCAGGAGTGCCTTTGTGGCAAATTCAGGCCATCGCATGTATGAAAGGCTCCTTCTCCTTTTAGTAAAAGCATCTTAATGTTGCTATGGAATTCAAATATGCCTTCCTATGTATTTTTTTTCCCATGTCATTGCCCAAATAATTTTGAAGCCTTGGTGATTGCCAACATTTCCCTTATTTACTAGCTCATTTTCCTTATTTACTGGCGTATACGACACCATTCATTTACAGCTGGCTTTATAGGTTCTTCTTGAACATGACTTTACACATTTATTCTATCTGCCTGAACAGTGCGTCCACAATCATTCATTTTAAATTTGTAAGCCTACAGAGCCACAAGGTTTTCGATAGGTTTAGAATAGAATAGAATAGCATCTCTCCATTGCAGAGGGGGCAATTTTGAATTGTGTAGTATATAGAAGTATGTTCTTCTGCTGGCATGTTCTTGCACAATTACAGACACTGCTGGGAACACCATGGCTCCAAATGAAGCATCTCTTTTTGTTGGTTTGTATACTTTCTTGCTTCTTACAGGGATTGCATCGACATATGTTTGGAAGCAAAATTATGGATATTATTAGAAATATGGATATTATTAGATTGTCGTGATCATGAGAAGCTATGAGATTCAAAAGACTGAATAGTTGAGCCATGAGGCAGGACATAACCCTACTCAATGGTAATGCATTTTTGCAAAATGCAATTTATAGTTCGATGGAAATATTTGGTCAGATCTGTAGAAACATGTTATTTTCTTGGAATAGTATGCCATCTAAGAAATCACATGGCCAAGTTATGGAAGAGGCATAAGATGTTAGAAAAGATGTTAAGGCAGTAAAAGTAAAAATATAGCCAGATTACAGATTAACTTCCGTACTTGAATTGTTGAAGAAAAATGGAATCATAACATAGCTACACTACATAATAACTTGTGTACATGAATTGTTCAGAAAATTGGAATCACAACATTTATAGTGCTTGCTATAAATTCTTATTAGATATATATTGATACCATTTCTTCACAATCCTGTACATATGGACATGTAGGGCTGGATAGTAATGCTTTTTGCTCTAACCATTTTAAAATATCATTAGGACATTACTATTGACATCTGATTTTTCTTTCCCTGTCTGTTATTTGTAGGTTAAGATAGAAGTGAGTAGTTGGCCTTGCATTGTTTTAAGATTGTACCAGTTGTTACGTGGTTCTATATGTTTGATAAACGTGTTGTCAACGTTGTCTAAACTAATATTCCATACAAAACAGATACATTCCTTGCTATTGCATGGTTTTGATTTGATAGTGGTGCATTGCGTCCAAGACGTGAGGTAACTATCATAGAACGAATTGTAGTTTAGGCACTAATGGCAATTTTTTTTTAATGCAAAACATATTTAGATCCAATTTATAAGGGTTTATATGTTGGATCTTAGTGAATGATAACTAAATTATTGCAACATATTTTCAGTTCTTGTTTTGAGGATTCTAAGCAGATCGACAGTCAGAATGAGGTGGTGTTTCATTTCATGATTGACATGACAAATGCATCTTAGTTATGCATGGTATGGTTGCAGAAAATGACATTTTTAATGTGTACACAATGTAAGACATAGTTATATTCCTATTCTTCCAATCTAGATGCTCCAAAACTCAGCTTCAAAGACATGCAATTATAATAAGTAAAACTTAATCAAGCTTTCATACAATATTCTACCATATCCCATAGCACATACAATAGAAAACCATAGCTACAACAAGCTCAAATCAACTCCTAGTAAGCCCATGTAATACCGGTTCCTCCTACGAAGGGGAAGATTTTTTAAATGTAAAAATAACATTGTAAATTTTGAACTCAAAACAATACAATTTTTTACTATCACAGTCCTATCATGCCATTGCTTCAATAGCAATAGACTTAGCTCCGTTTAGACAAAAGCACAAAATTACTACAATGTAAAAATAACATAATACGAAAATTACACTGACAACAACTATAGTCTAACAACACCAAGCCTAAATACCTAACAAGTCTTACCAAGCTAAAGCCTTCTGGTGTGCTGGGCCAAAGCATGGAGCAAGGGGGCATTTTTGCGCCAGCCAAGCACCCCCTAAGCACCTAATTCTGAAAACTTTGCTTATTTTTATCTGTTTTTCTATAACTCCGATGAAGCTGAAATTTTGTATTCCTAGGCGTAATATGAATGCGTTTGAGGGAAAAATGTCAAAAAAATAAAATAAAAATATTTTTCAAAACTACAAAGAAAATAGCTCCAGAAAGCACCCACTAAGCACCATGTGTCGCTGACACAAGAAGTGTCCCCCACCTCCATGCTTTGACCCTGCTTCTTGCTAGTTTTTTTTTTACGTTATCCTATAGCTTATCGCTAAGGCTAAGAAAGCTTTTTCTTTTCTTTTCTTTTCTTAAGTTATATGAGAATAAAGGTCATGGAAGCCAGATTAAACAGTCTTCTTCAAACATAAGTGGGTCCAGTTGGGTTGAGCTCTGATTATGATGTTAGTTCAGCGCTCATCTCCTTTTTGTCTCATCTCATCGTTAGAGGGTATGGCACGAGCACTGTAAGGGATGGTTTACGAGGTGGTCTATGGATTACCAACAGATGGTGGCACTGGCAGATTCTGATGCGCAGAATGGGCAATTGGATGCGGGCTATGCTGCCACCCTGTGGGATGCCTCTACTCTTGCAAAGCCCAAGACAGAGCACTATCACTTCCAGTTAATCCCTACCTTGAGAGCACGGACCCCATCGGTGCCAAAGCACACATCTCGGTGAAGAAACGGAGAGCTATTGCTGCCATAAGGACGGGTTCCCATTACCTCTCGAATTGAAACAGTCATTTGGGGGTGAATGGCAGGCACGGGATCCCCAGGGAGGAGAGGATATGTCAGTGTTGTGAGGTGCACGTGATCGGGGGAAAAACCTTAGTAGCAATAAGGATGTTGACATACCCCGCGCTTATATACATAATCACAAGTACAATCGAGGTTAATGCCGGACGGGGGCATAACCGAACCGCGTATCCATTACCTCCTGAGGTAACGATCCCAACAAGCCTACAGAGGTCGTTGGCTCGTTAGCTCATGCAAGGCCCGATGGGGCACAACTAACCGAGCATACCGAGCCCGGATATGCTCGTCGCCGGACAGGCCCGGAGGCGGACTTTCATCCTCAATGGCGCTCGCTGACAAGATCGCCGGACTCTCCCCTCACGCTGCTCCCGAATCCATCTCCCTATCTCAATGCGGAGGTGGTGTGCACTGTCGAATGGAAGCAATCACCCCAGCGGCTTTTCATGGGTAGATGGGTGCGGAGGTAGTGGTGTGGGGCCCCTCGTGAGCATGGGATTAACCTCGGCGTCGATAATTTGCCACCTTGACATGTGACAGGCCTCTGATCCCAAAGCTTGGCCATGAAGCAAGCATCCAAATCTTTGCTTCAAGGCGGTAGCGTTCCTTCGGTGTATGCGGTCCACATCTGTGTGCCTGCACATTCCATAGCGAGAACCACCGGGCTTGCTTGTCTTTCCAAAGCTTTGAGTTTGAGTGCGGGCCCATCGCCACTGCCAAAGCAAGGTTGGGCAGCCGGGCTTCATCCATAGCCACCACCTTCCGGAAGTAAATAATGTGACGTTCAGTAGCCCCTCAGATGGAAGGAAGCCCGCTCCTGGAGCAAGATCTGATATGGGACCGTGGATTTCACTCTAAGGTGCGTCTGGGCCAAGAAGGCCTTCATTACTGCTCTAGATGGCTCCAAGTGGTGAGGGATATCACCGGCCCCCCACACTTCTGCCCCCAGAGGAGGACGGGTTCAACCAAGGCCACGAACAAGTGTGCTGGTGACCCCATGCATCTGGCTACGCCTTGTATTTGTTGTTTTGCATTGCATCTGGGGCTTTCTAGCCCGCAGTGACCCAGTAACGATGGATGCATCCCGGTGTGTGGTAGTAGAAAACTCAATGCCCAAATACTTATAAGATCGAGCCACCTCCACTACCCCGCCTCGGTAAGTGAATGAGGGAAGGCGTGGTGCCGGATGATGGGACCAAAAGAAGCACCCTTTGTCTTGGCCAAGTTAACTCTCATGTCGGTGGAATTGGGAAAGTGTCCAAAGCATCCGGTGGCGTTGCATGTCCTCCGGGGTATATGCGGCAGTCAACATCATCAAAGATATATGAGTTTGCGGATTATGTGGTGCATCAACCGAGTGCCTCAGGTGCTCGGCTAGCCATTCTTCTAGCTGGTTAATGTACAAGCCGAAGAGGCTGCCTGGGGATAGAGGGCAGCCCCGGCGCACCCCAATGCTACTAACAACGGCTCCCCGATAGTGTGAGACGGCCGGAGCAAGCCTCGATAGTCAGTATATAGCATTCGCAAGTCGGCCGGGGTCCCTAGTCGTCTCAATCGTCCACAACTTATCCCCGAGGCACCGTGGTCAAAAGCCTTTTGCGAAATCCACAAAGCAACAAGCATTACCGATTCTCAAGGCCGATTCCGGCTATCCTCTATGAGTGTTCGCAGAGTGAAGATATGATCAATAGTAGAATGCCTGGGCGGAAGCCTGCCTAGCGTGAGAGCTCCGCACTCTCCATCCTCCGCCTAAAGTGTCAATCGGGCTCCAAGAATCCCTAAAGCAACTTGGCAAGGACAAACCCGACCATAATGGTACGATAGTTGGTCGGGTGGGGGTCCCTCGCTTTGTATATGGGCACAACTCTACCGGTAGTCCAAAGGCGGGGAAGCCTTCTTGCAATGCTCGCTGAAGAGTGTTGTGAGAACCGGCACCATTGGGGCCCGCCCACTTGAGAAGCTCTCACCGCATACCATCCAAATCAACTGCCTTCCCGCTAGCGGGCTGCCAGGTGCCCATTATGACATCCCCTTCAAGAATGACCCGCTGCTAGGCTGCCTCATGCAGGCAGGTACTGAGGGCCCTTCCCATTGGGTCATCACAAACCGCCGCAAGTATCTCACCCATTGTTCCTGGTAATATTTCCGTGGGTGTCATGCAGGCTTACTCAAGACCTTTCTCCGGAAGGCCCTAGGGTGGCGGTCTAGAAGACCAAACATCAGGCCGAGTGCTCAAGGTACCGCTTTCTTGGTCTTGAGGGAAGGAGCCGGTATTGACGGATGGCCTCATGGGGCGAATGGTGGGGTCCAAAGACTTGGCGGAGCCATCGTTTCAGCCCCCGACATTCGGCCATCGAACTAGTGATTGTGGGGGAAGGTGGTTGCAGCCCCCGTGGATCGCCGAGCGGCCTCTCCCAAAGCATCCGGCCCCTACCCTCGGAAGGAGCCGGTTCAACTGGGCCGCCTCGGCTGTTGAAGTGTGGGGAGTTGCAGCACTCCGGCAGCTCATGCTCAAGCATCCTCGCATAGACCGCCGCATGATGATCATAGTCCGGACGCAAATCGCAGGTACATGCGGTCTTTGGGGCAATGGGTGCTCGGTTGGCCCGCCATTCTATCTCGCAAGAATAGGGGGCTGATGGTCGGTCTACTTCCTCGTCCGACCATCCGGTCTCCGAACCAAGCGAAAGTGATCAAGTGTAGGCATTGCTCGGTCCGCTAGCACGTAATCCACCACACCGGGTGCCGCCCGGTTCTCCCCGTCTACAAGTGAAGCGGCTGGAGGACCACCACCCGACCATTGCAAATGACCGGGTCAAAGATATCGCCCGACAAGAACAAAGCCGGCCATACAGTGTCACTGGTCATCATCCGACGCCTTTGGCCAAACCATCTCTGCGGGGTCCATTTGCAACACATCCTCGACTAGAGATGCGAATTTTGGGATCTGCTTCCGCCTTACGCTACAAGCATTGAAATCTCCAAGCAACATGACCTTGCCCAATTGTTCATCTTGTTGTATGTCATCATATAGATCGACATAGGGCTCTGCCTGTCCACATCAAGTGCGTGTGGTAAAGTTGCTCTCGGCGATGGGGGAAGTAGCAAGCCGCCACAAAGAGAGGGGGTGCCATCGCCGCTTTTCGTGCGCACTCGTATCTATTGTGCCCGGCGCCTTTTTACTGTGGGGAGACCGATTGGGCCAAAGGCGTATGGTAGTAACACGCAATTCCTCTCCCGTGTCCTCGTTTCCGGTGCACTCATTGAAGATGGAGTAGCGCCGTATCCTGGCAAATCGGTAGCTGTGACCAAAAGATGTTCCCATGTTTCCATGAGGAAGATAAGGTCCATGTCCATGGCGTGAATTGAGATGTCCCCATACGCCATGGAAAGTCACGGCAATTCCGGGATACCACGCCGGTGGCACGATCCCTATTTAGTGGCATGCATCGCCGCCGAGGTCCGGTGGTAGTGGTGGTCCTGTGGGGAGCGGAAGATGTGGATGCTCAGGCGGGCTCCCCCTCGAGAGGGGACTCGAGGGGCTGGAGTGCCTCCATCCCCGGCTGGCTGCCCATTCCCTGCATCCTTCCCACTGCAGCCCCCGCCGCCTCTCCATAAACCCAAGTGCGCCCTGACTTTGGCCAGCTCACGCCTTCGAAGCTCTTGGTCAGGCCGGGTCAAGTCCTTGCCAACGCATGCAGCCGCCCCTTCAACTTCCGCCCTCGATGCAGGATGGCCACCCGCCTCGCACGCCTCAACCGTGGAAGATGACCACCCGGGCGACAAAGAAGCGCCAATTCCATGACTACCGCTTTCCAATGGTCACAAAATGGGAACATCATCCGGGTCCAAGATTCGTGGTCTCGAGTCTGGAAGTGAGATGTTCTCCTCGACTCCTCCGCCGCCTCGCGACTACCACATTATCGCGCTTCCCGCCTGGCTCTCGAGTTCGGCGGGGCCGCACTGTGTGCTGGTTGAGGTGGGTGAGGCATAGGTCGCGGGCGGGCCGGGGTGGTGGCGTAACCGGCGCGGATCTGATGTGTCCAAATGTGTTCCAGCTGACGCCCCGTAGGTTGGTGGGTTCGCTGGGTTGGTGTGTTCTTTGTTTGGGTTTTACGTTCTCAAGATGCGAGCTCAGCTCTTGCGGGATGTTGTCATGTCTTGCCATCTCCGTGCAATGGCGGAGTTGCTCATGTGCCTCGATGGAGGCCCTTGCCTTGCTTTGGGCAACGGCACAAAGCTCCTCGTAGCTCCGATCTCGCTAAATCCTTACTCCGGCGCCAGCGCACGGCTAGCTTCCAAAGCGGCCGGAATCCTTGTTCTCCGCGATGGCGGCCTCCCAACCTCGACAGGAGGGCGGCCTGTGGCTCCCTCGTGCCGTGGCCTTAGCCTCCTCAACCTGGGTCTGATCCGGCGAGGGTTCTGGTGTCTCATGCTCTACCGGTTCCTCCTGCGTCCCAGGCTTCCATAGCTGCCAACACACGTCTACACCCCCTCATATCCGGGTAAGCTCCTGGCATTGCTTTGTCCTCACAAATTGTAGCAAGTGGATGCTATCATCTCACGTTTGTGCAGCGATCCTCCAATTCTGTAATTACCGCTTTTTTTTTTAAGAAAAGAATCACCGGATGCCTAGATAAGAAAGCTGATTGGTGCAGGCTAATATTTTTTTTGGAGAAAACCTTTGATTCTATTGGCTATGATTTTTGCACAGAGCTTATAAGTTGTGTTGGTCAATGATATAGGCCTCCAGCCACTAAAAGTCTCGGAATTGTCAATTTTAGGAATAAGAGAGATAAATCCAGAGGACAAGGCATGGTGCAAATGGTTGGAGAACCAAAAGCCATTAATCATATGAACCAAATCATGCTTAATAAGATCCCAAAATTTAATGTAAAATTCTGGGGAAAGACCATCAGGGCCTGGACTCTTTCCTTTAGCCAGGCTATTTAGAATTTGCTTGATCTCCTCTTCAGAAGGCAATCTTAAGATCTGATCACATAAAGGGTCAATAATATTATTAGGAAGAGAGTTTAAACTATCCAGGAAACCCTTTGCCTCAGCATTATCCCAATTGACATTTTGCTGATTAGAGAATATAGAGGAATACTTTGAGAATAGATAATCAGTGATGCCATTTGGATCATTGAGAATTATGCCATTATCATCTTGAATGCAAGAGAGTTGTTTTTTTAAGCAGTTCTATTCTTGGCAATTCTAAAAAAGAATTTAGAATTGCAATTATCCATGTAATTATGGAATTTAATTTTGCTTTTTATGGCAGCCCCTTTAACTTCATATTCCTCAATATTCTTAATGTCATGCTCCAGATCATCTTCAATTAGATGCAAAGTAGAATTTAAAGGGTCAGTCTGCAATTTAGATCTGACTTCCTTCATGGCTATCAAAAGCTTGTTTTTTTGATCATGCAGAGTTTTGGACCATCTTTTGATCCATGATTTAGCTGCCTTTATATTAGAATAAAAGGCTTTCATAGAAAGATTATCATGAACTCTCGGAAGGTTGCTATAAAACACACTAAATCCAGCATAGAACTTTTCATTACTCAAAATGGAACAGTTTAGCTTAAAAGGAATATTACCTTGTCTCTTGATGCCCAGAGAATGTTTGGTCTGAACGAACTGAGGTGCTTTCATCATTGGAGACAACACAATTGTCCCAAAAGGGCAGCTTAGAATTTTTAACATAAAATCTGTCGAAGGCACAATAAACTCTGGAGTGGCCATCTTGCTTATTTGACCAAGTATATTTGGCAGTAGAGAGGGGATATAGCTGAATAAGTGAGAGTCCAACAGAGATTCCCAATTTTCCCTCTCTTTGATAGTCATACTGAAATTATTGCTAGATTTAAAATCAACACAAGGGGTGTTATTGAAGTCACCAGCAAGGATCCAAGTAACAAAATTGTGATTTTGAAGCCAGGTATTAATTTAAGGCCAAATTAACTCTCTATCTCTCGAGTTAGTTGGGGCATAGATGTTCACAACTCAAAAGAAGGAATTTGAGTAATTGAAAATCACTGCCTGCCATCTTTTACAGGGACTGTTATAAAGAGTAGAATGATTAAGATTTCTCCAAATTATACAAAGTCCCCCTGAAGTATTTGTAGCCTCAATCCAAATAGAAGACTGACCTGGACCAATCCAGTCAGCCAGGTTTGAGCATTCAAAATTGGGAATTCTCAGCTCTTGCAGCAGAATAATATCTGCCTTGTATTCTCTAATCTGTGAGATAGCCCTCCTTCTCTTTAGGGGACCTTTGATCCCTCTTAAATTCCAAGATAGAATCTTCATTGGAAGAAATCAAGATAGGATGAGGAAAAGCAGATCAGGATTTAAAATTCTCTTTGGCCTTATTCCTGGTATTACTGGCAGGGGTACCTAGATTATTAAGAATTCTATTAGAATGCTTAATCTTAGCTTTATTTTTAGTCTTCCCCTTTTTGGATTTAGGATTGGCAGATAAGGCACAGGATGAGGGTAATAATAAAAAGGAGTCATCTTCCCAGGAACCATTATTGACAATATTTAAAGTATTATTATTAACCTCATTTTCTTTATCAGAATTATCAATATAAAAAATAACCTGGTTTGGTAGATGAGAGCAGCTCCAAAATTTAGACCCACAACAAGGACTTGGATTTGAGCTTGTATCACCATTAACAGCAGTGGATAAAATTAAACTATTATCAATAGGGTTGAGAACTTGCCTGGAAAATGCCACATCCTCGTTTGTACTCACTGCAGCTAACTTCTGAGCTTTAAAAATAATTTTCCCATCTTGAAGCTTGTTCCCATTGTTTTCCAGCCTTATACTCATCTCGATTCTATCTTCCAAATTCTCAGATCTAATGAACTGTATTTCCTTACCAGTATTTCCAATGTCATGAGTTAAGTTGTCACTGCCATCTGTACCAGACTGATGATCTAAATTTCTGTTAAGAAAACCTTGGCCATCAACTTCCACATGCAACTCTGCAAGCTATTGAGCTATTTGGCTGGAGATAGAACCAGTGAAGCAAGGATTTTCAGGTTGTGCAAGATTGGCAGAGTGAACTTGAGTATCAGATAGGTCTATCAGAGGCTGAAGAGGGGAAGGATTATGAGTCAAAGAATGGGTGGAGATAGGCAAGGTGGAGTCCATAATTTCAACTGAGGTTAGAGTCTCAATACTGTCTGCAGCTGAGTCATTATTTAGATGAGATAGGATTCCAAAGCTATTTGAACATTGAATTTTGCTTTGAGATTCTGCTTTTTCAGAATTATCAATATCCGAAATTTTGCTTTCTATAATTAATGGCTCTTCTTTATCCCTTGAAATCCGTGGTTTGCAACAAAGAGTTGAGTGGCAAGTTTCTTTGGGATTATCATGAATTTTAATCCCTATATACCTCTCTACTGCTACGTTTTTGGAGTCCAGCATAATATCCTTCAGAGTTTGATGCAAATCAAAGTGTTGATTCTGGATTGAATGCTGGATTGGAGCTTTTCCCTTGAGAATTGATTTATTTTGTCCACTATTGGCCACTTCTGATTTTTGAGTTGATATGCCAGTAGCCAAATCTTTGCTGTTGTCAGTATTGAAGAAAACACCCTTATTTAGGACTTTAATTGTTGAGGGTGCAAGCTTGAAAGATGTAAATTTCTTGTGCATAAAACTGGTAACCTTGTTTTCTTCTTCCAATAGTTGCTTCTGCTTTAATTCTCCTTTTTTGAGAATTCTTTTTTTGCTACCATTGATCTTTGTATATGGTATCCATTCTTGGAGATTATAATTGTTGTAGTTAACCTTCTTAACTTGATCTTGCTGACTTTGATTTATCACTTCTCGAGAATTAGGCAGATTTCTCTGAGCATCTATATTCTGCCTTTGCTTTGAAGAATAACCAAAGTTATTGATATTTTTTGATTCTCCATGTAATTCTTCTTGAACCTGATTTTCTAAACCTTTGAATTCCTTGAAACTGCAAGATGAGTGAAAAAAGTGCCTGATTTTGCAATTCTGGCAGAAATTTGGTAATCCTACCCATCTTAAATTAAGAGCCATAGGTTTGCCAAAGAAATCAATCAGGCTGGTTTAGTAATGTCAAGTTGGATAAAGCATTTTGGAGGCTTATATGGAGAAAAATTAGAGGAAATGTAGGATCCAAAGGTATTAAAAATTTTGGAGAAACAATCTTCATTCCAATAGATAGGGGATAAATCATTTATGCTGACAGATGCAATAAAGAATTTTCCAAAGTCACTGATAGGCAGAGAGGGACTCCACTTAATAAAAGAAATTTGAAATGTGTTGAAGGTCGAGTGCCCCAATTATGGAGTGTGAGATATGGACCCTAAGTTCTGTTCCAATTGCTACTAGAAATTGATGAGCCATTAGATCAGGAGGAAGATTAGGTAACGAGAATCAGCAAGGCATCTTTAATGCACGAACCATATCTGGTGTAAAGCCAGGAGAATAATGCTGGTACATTATATATTCCCCACCAAGTGGATCAATCCCTCTTGATACCAAAGAGTCCACTGCATCACTACTTTCAAACATAATAAGAACAAAGTTTTTTTCCAGCAACTTGATGGACTGAAAAGATAAGATAACCAAACACGGAACCAAGAAAAATCTAAATAGCCACCAGTAAAATACCCAAGAACTGCACAGGAAGATAAGTTCTCAGCACACTTAATATGAGCTTGATGGTCCATCTCAACTACAGGAATACCAGACGCTTGAACCACACTCCGACAGTCAGACTGGTAAAATATACCATCTGGAGGCAATTCTTGTTGAAGTTGAGTCTGTCGGGCTTTCAAGGTGTCCAAGATTGCCGACAACTCCTCCTTACTCCCTTCAGACAATACCTGTAAAGCAGCTGCTACCCTTGCCTTTCTAGATTCATTAGATATATCCTTACAAAACCAATCACTAAATCTTTGATATGAAACTTTTGCAAACGAATAAGATGACTTCCAAGCACTATCATTTGCCCGAGGCTGAGGAACTACATTAAGACTGGAATCTATACCTGTTTGATGCAATTCCCATTAACTTCTGCTCCCTTATTCGCAGCGCCTTGCAAAGGAGGAAAATCTCTTTCTTCAAGCAGCACTGGAGAAGCCACCACCGAAGGCAAAGAGCTTTAAACTGAATGATTTACCTCTTTTTGCGCAGCAACTGGGGGATCACGTACCACCAAACTGGTGGTAGGCTCACGCCGTTTTGCCGCCGCCTTGGATGCCGGAGCAATATCTGTCTTCCCCATCCCTACTATACCTGGCCGGAATCAAATAGACCCAAATCTGGCCCCTAACCTGATAGCAAACCCTAACAAAATTGATATTGATGGAGATCTCTCGAGACAAGCTTTCCAACGAACTAAAGATCATAAAAAACAGAGTCCAGATGCTCAAGTTACAAGGAAAACTGCCGGCAGCCCTAAGCGCCATCGTCACGAGCGACCATCCTCATCCCTCCTTGGATGAGGAAGGATGCCTACTTGAGAGTATCTCAGTTGACATCGAGCTTAGACACTGGCAACTTTGCGGAGATGCCATCTGAGACATTGCAAATTCGTCAGGACAAGCTGCTTATTTGTGATGCTTATGCAGATATTTCTAGAAAGAGAGGCAGGTCAAAAAAAGATGGTGCTCAAAAAATTATGGAGCAGCATGAGAAAAGAGAGAAAAAGAAGCAGAGGCAGAGGAAAATAAAGAATTGTCTTGTGTTAAACAATCAAAACACTCATGCACGTCATTTCGTGCTTTATCATGGCAGGCAGCAGAGGAGCAGGGGGCTATGCTATACGCTTATAAGAATACTCTCCACAGGGCGTTTCATCTTTTCAGGATGGAGGTGAGTCAGACGTGAGGACAGCTTGCCTTGGAGCTTGCTTGGGATTTCTATACATACAATCTATTGCATTTGAATTATGAGTAGGGGTTCTAAATGTGCAATTGGTGGGCACATTTTCTTCTATGTTGCTTCGTAGTTAAGAAACTATGTGAAAGAGGTTACGTCTGTTGGCTTATAGCTTGCTTTGGTTTTCTGTACATTGTACATACTGTCTATGGAATAGGAATTATGACGAGATGTTCTCAATGTGCAACTGGTGGGCACATTTTTGTTCTATGATGGTCCATAGATTATAACAAACTATATTCTTTGTTGACAACTTGCATGTGTACAAACAACGAAACATTGCTTCTAGTTTATATTAATCAATGACACGCGTATAGCTCATAATTCGTAAGCAGATTCAATGGGTTGTTGTGTGGCCCACGTTTTTTTGAAATTTTTTTAAAGAATCCACTAGTAAACGTGTGCCCGGCGTTGCCGGGCTAATGTCTTGGCATGTGTTGTTACTCATCCTATAACGTCCATATGTGCAACTTGGACAATAGCGCGTGTTGATATTGGCAAGAATGGACATTATTTGCTTTGTAATTATTTTTGTTATTGAAATTGTCTAATGACAGTAGAGAAAACAATGCTTTATAAGGAATGTAGGGGCAGTGGAATCTACCTCTAAAGACAAAAATGACACACGTATAGCTCATAATTCGTAAGCAGATTCAATGGGTTGTTGTGTGGCCCACGTTTTTTTGAATTTTTTTTTAAGAATCCATTAGAGTTCGAGACCTATTAAAGTTCATAAACCCATTCACTTAATGGTTTAGAACGGCGGCCTTTCTTGCCTAAGTTAAGGTTGCATTACCTGCATGGATGAATAGAAAGGGGAAATGTCTGGGAATGTCATGTTTGTTCAAGTGCTTATCTGGGATCAACATGGGGATTAGTCTTGCCCAAGTGCAGGGATCGCCTTGGCGGATCAGAGGAGAACATTCTCAAGGGGGATAAGTGGAATCTCGAGAAGGGAAGGACCAACACACTTTTTAGAAGTTGATCAACTTTGAAAAGGAAGATTTGATGGTTTTCTTCCAGGTTAATGGCGATCGAGGACGATCGATCGTAAGAAGGGAAGGATTGTTGTGGGACAAGCAGGGGAAGTGGGCCACAGTGAAAGTGCCATAGCAAAGCTATATGAAATATTATTCCCTCAATGTTGCCTAATAATATAATAAAGATGGCAATGGATGATATTAAGGGATAATTCTTCCAAAAGCCTATTGTTATTAGAAAGAGCAATGTCTATTTTGGGAAGGACCTTTGCCTTTTAAAGCGCTAGCTACTATAGAAAGAAGGCCAACTTTAAAATGTCATAACTCGGTGGCCACAGATTGGAATAGAGCAATCCTTACCATTTTGGAAAGCTCTCGGAGTCTAGTTTTAGAACTGGGGAGCACTTGTAACTCCTTATGTTTGCGAGATATTGAAGAAAAGATGGATCATGTCCAGTGTATTACTTCCTCTGATCGGAAACTGCGGTATGGCAGTGGTGATCAGGAGCCAGTTAAGCCAGTGTTTGAAGCTTTGCTAGCATAGCCTTTTGAAAGTGGATCCCTTTGAATGGTTAAGTGACGTGCCATAACAATTGCTTGTATATGATCCATAAAGGTTGCCAAATTATGTTTGTACTATGATTTTGCCAATGGTTAGGCGGAAAAGGGGGGATGGGTTTTATTTTTGTTTAATAGAAGCCATGGTTTTAGAATAGAGTACATCGCCATGTGTTGTTGAGCATGGAGGCCAGACCAGTGGTGCTCCTTCTTTGTTGGAAGGAAGCCTGGGCATGTCCAGCAGCCAGATCCTATCAGGTGGCTCGGAATTGCAGGGGCGAAGGTGAGGGAGCAAAGAAAGTAGAAGAACTGAGTCGGGGTTTCCGGAAGAACAGATGGCCTTGGGATTTTCGTTGCTTGCAGCTATGCTCTAGGTTTTTTGCTGTTGCAGAGGAAAATTTCAGCCGCCTTTGATCTTTAGTTCTGAAATCATGAAGTCTGGTTGCGGGTGTTTGTTTTCTGAAGGATTTTCCTGGAGAGGTTCCGGAGAGGTGCAGAGGTGAACGGGCGCTACTTATTGCAACAATTTTCCCTTCATGGCCCTGTATTTTCCCTTCATGGCCCTGTATATTTGTGGACCCTAGATCTGGCATATTTGTAGGAATATACTGAAATCCAATGAACTTAAAAAACAATAAGGAGTAAACAATAAGGAATGAGTAATCCAAGTGATCTATTGTATGTCAAGTTCAAGTATACAAAGAGTCTCAACCGTATCAATATTTTTACGCTCTGGTTTTTAAAAAAATGGTGGAAAACATCATAGTCGTTTGAAAACCAGGTGGCTCTCTTCGATCTTAGTTATGGTACTGAAAGAAATGAGCGCTTGACAGAGACAGGAAAGATAGGATTGTTTTGCAAAAAATCGATTTTTCCAGCTGCTAGCATGGCCAATTCTCCCACCGTTTCCCTATGCGGTTTCTTCTTCTTATCCAATTCGCGCACCGCTTCCCTCTGCCAGATCGATTCTTATGGAGTGAATTTCGTTGCTTTGGTTTGAGAAGCAGTTATAAGAAGCTTTGGCTTGGGGCGGTTTGGTTTTGCTGCCGTTCCATAGCAGGCTGCTGCAGGATGCCCCAGCCGGTTCAAAGCGCCCACCCTAGTCTCAAGCAGAGTTAAAAAACCCATGAGAATTAAGAACTCAAAATCAAGGCATCATTGCAATGGTCTACCACAAAAAAAGAGAGAGAGAGAGAAAAAAAAATAAAATACTGAAAAGGAAAACAAAAGAAGAAAGTTTGAAGCAAGCGCACAATCTACTCTGGCTGCCTCTCCCACATGTTCTCCAACAAGCTTCCAAAAAAAAAATGCTTATCCTCGGATTTGACCTACGAATCCTGTAATCTGGCACTAATGTAGAACAAAAGATTGAAAAATAATTCAAACCTCCAGACACTTTAAACGTTGTTTAAAATTACTAGATTGCAACTTTGGTTGAAAGATGGCTTGCCTAAGAAAATGGTTGAAGCAGACAAGGAGCAGCCATAAACTAACGAAGAGGGAATGGAAAGAAAGCCCTCTTCTTCCAATATTTGCTCCTGCACACAAAGGAACGCAAGCGAGAATTTCAACCAAATCGCATATAGCTTTTGATTAATAAAGTTTATTCCCTTCCTACTTCATGATATTTCTTCTAAAATCTTCCTTAGGAATTCTTTGAAGGTGTACGTTGTACACATGACTTTAAGAATGTGTCTTCTAAAATAATAATTACCTGGCCAGGATCAAGCAACTGCAACTGCAAGAAAAAAGCAAGAAAAACGTTTATGTGCCTCGTTCGGAAAGTTTGTGAGACTAGGATTTGCTTGGCCCATTGCAGTCCTCATCTAATTTGCAACAAGTAATAGTGGTATTATGTGCTAGTGATGATGAACTTGCTGGATTTAGTATTATATCAGTACTAAATTCAGCTTTACATGTAGATCAGCTTTTTATTCTAGGATCAGTACTGAATGTTTTTATCAAAATGCAGCTCATATTGAATAATTCACATGTATGTCAGATAGGACAGATTACGCAGCAAAGGAAAGATTACAACAAGATTCCTTTCTGCACACTCAAGTTCTAGTTTTCTGTATAGGTAATGTCTGTCAACCTTCAACTCTCTGGTTTGGAAGCACAAGGAATGACCACTAACTTAATTATGAAATATGAACCTTCCACACAGATTGTTTGCGGATAATCTCAAAGCATATCTGGTTTCCCAATCCCAAGCCATAGCGCTCTCGGAAAGCAGGCCAACCACTCCCAATGCTGTATTGAGTTGTGCGTCTTACCTTGGTTCTGTGGCCATCAGGGCCAATCAATGTAAACTTGCTTCCTACTCCAGGCATATAATGTACATACTTGGAAGGAATGTGCTGCCATGCAAACAGGTTTGCAACTTGTTACTTACTTATCAATTAAAAAAAAGGCAACTCATGAACAGCAAATCTTCTAGTTATCAATCAGAAAAAGTTCATGAACAGCAAGCACCACTTCCTACATATTTAAAGACTTAAATCTATAGAATCATACAGGAAACAACCTAGGGAAAAACAACTTATACTTACACAAAGTCCTCCATTAGCTCGTGACCAGATGATTGGAATAGAGAAGCTGGGGTTCCTCCTGAACTGCAGCTGCATATCAAGGCTCTCTTGTTCTTCATATTTCACATGCGTATGCTTTTTATCCAGATCTTTGTGAGCCTGTCTTTTTGCATGCTTTTCTTCATGTCTGCAATCCAGTCTCTGCAGATGAAGTTTCTCTTGTTCTTCATAGTTCATATGATCACGCTTTAAATCCATTCCCAAATCTTCATGCTTTGCCTGAAGTATCCATCTTTTTGCATGCTTTTCTTCGTGTCTCCAATCATTTTCTCCCCTAAAGCTTTCGCCCTTGGATGCTTCTTCAACAGCATTTCTGCCAAGTTTCTCTTCCTTTGGACGACTTTTGACATACATCTCTGTATCAGCAACCTGGCTACAGATTTGAACCGACATAATCCGTTGTTGGTTTAATTCGCACCTCAAAATGTCGCCAGTTACAATCCTATTGTGGGCACGAAACTGAACCCATCCTGCCCCTAAATAAGTTCTATTTCCCAACCTAACCAACTCAACCGGAATCGCATGCCCTCTTGGCCCTCTTAGAATCAGCGGTCCATTTGGTATCACATTTCTAAAGTTAAGCTTCTGCAAATCAAAAATCAAAAACCAAAGCCAGAAACTGATTAGAGCAGAGGCCTTAAAATAGCAAAGAAAGCAAGAAGATGAACACAAATCCCGACCACAAATGGACGTTCCTTCACGTAGATGTAGAAAAATGACACGGTTCCGGCAGCAGACATAAGTGTCCGACGCAGAAGCACCGGATCAGAACTATGCTTCAGAAATATGAAGAAGGGTCTTCTGCTGCTTTAAACAACGCTCTGCAGCTCCGACAATCAAGAACACTTTCGCTGCTCCGGCAATAAAACGATCAAAACAATTTTCTGCTGCAGGCGGGAGGCTGGGAGGATCGGACGATTCGCAGCAGCGCCACATCTATTCTCCAATCGGAGCCATCCAAATAAAACTGATTTTTTAAGCCCGTGGCGTGAACTGTACTATTAGCAATTATTAATTGTTAAAAGCATGCAAATAAATCATGTAAATAAATCAACGCAGATAGGGGCAAGCCCTCGTCCATATGGGGTTTATGGCATATTCTTGATATATGTCAGTATATGCCCGAAATATGCCCTCCAAACCTGCTATAGGGTGTAAACTGGCGGTGGCCGCTGTTCCTGGGCAGCCACTTTGGAAACTGGCTAACCGGTTTTTCCTTGCTATTTCTTCTGGAACTCCAGTGATGGCAATAGATTTAGCATCAAAATATTAGCACGGGCAAAATACATAAAGCTTCTTACCATCCGGCCGGTTTTACTACAGATTTTTTAAATGCAGTTTTCGTAGATTCGATGGATCTGGAATCGAAACAGAGGAGGTCGGATTTCAATTGCTCTGATCCCTCCCCTGTTTTATATGCATGTGCACCAAGCTATGTAACTCCAGCGATGGCAATAGATCTAGCATCAAAACGATTAGCACGGGCAAAATGCATAAAGCTTCTTACCATCCGGCCAGTTTTACTCCTGATTTTGTAAATGTAGTTTTCGTAGATTCGATGGATCTGGCCATTTATTGGCCAACTCTTTATTTCTTTTATCTAACTCGCTATGCATCGTTGCAATTGTGCAAACTAGGTGTGCCCACAGATATGCCAAGCTGATATTACAGGAGTGTCAATTTCTTCGTGGTACTTCTCAGTGTAAGTTTTTCATATAGCCCATGTTGCGTAACTTTTTCATTAAGCAATGCATAAGCTTTTACATAGATCCAAGTGATGCTTTTGTTTAGATCTCCTATGTCTGCTTCAGAGCTATTTAGATATCCGTATGCTGGGTCTGTAGAAGCCCAGACTTTCAAAGGCAGCTATGAGATTGCTTTTACAGGTCAAAGCACATCCCTTTTTCAAGGACTTAAATGGGACATTCTGGCAAGGCGAAAGGTGGGGATCGCTGGGCATCTTATGTTTTGGCACAAAATATAAGTAGATTCTAAAGTATAACTAATCTTTTTGAGGCAGCATTCATTCTAGTCCAGAGGGCATTGACGGCACAAGTTATTTCACCTCATGGCATCCATGGGAGTCTCCAGATGGTCATGTTTATGCAGAACATGAATTTGCAGACTATAGGGACTATGCAAACAGTAGTGGCAGAAGCAGTAGCTCTTTTGAGTAGATTGGATGAGGCAGTAAGTTTAACTAGTATATTTTCCTTTTGAATTTAAGGTGAGGCCTTGTGAACATGGAAGTTTTTTGCAGGTAGACGAATGCAGAGATCTCGCGGAGTTTGAAAGCCTACCATCTGTCAAATATTCCTTCAGTTATGTTTCTTTCAAGTTAATATTATCACTTGAAATAAACGGGTGCCATCAAGTTGTTGATTTATTCTACATGTGCGCAGAATTTATCTCAATTGGCATCAATAAATTATGATCTGTTGGCAAAGGATACTTTCGAAGGGAGTCAATAGTCAACGCATGCGGAAGAGCAATTAAATTTTGGCAGGTGTATGTACAATATGTAATTCTAATGGGTCCGTCTTCCATCAGCAATAAGTCTTCATAGTTTTGAAGCTTCTTGAAGCTTGATGTTATCAGTGTGCGTGTATGTGGCCGAAACACCAGTTTGTTGTGGCATCTTGGCTGTTGCTGGTCATGCTATAGGGATTATATCAGAAGCATGGGATGATGGTTCAGTATATTGGATTTGAATGAATATTTACCAGCACCTTCTAATGTCGACTCTGCCATTGCTGGCCCTTGTAAATATAATTTTTATGGTCGTCACTGACAGATACTTTGGGTGTACCTGGCATGCTGATATGTCTCAACTAAAAAAGGTTTTGCGCATTCATGAATGCTATAATTGATGGGTATGCACAACAAGGGGATGGTCTTGAAGCAACCAAACTCTTCAAACAAATGGTGAATTAAGCCACATTCAATGGTGTTCTTTGTGATTAACATTTCTGGTAGGGCTGGTCTTATAGATGTTGCAGAGGACCTTCTGCACACATTTCCATTGTTAAAACTAAGGCATGGATGTCATTGCTTAGTGAATGTCGAATCTATAGCATTATCAAACAAGCAGAGAATGTTGTTTCCCATCTTTGGAACTTGGATCAAGCAGGAGCTGCAGCATTTGTGACTTTGGCAAATATCTATGCTATGAATGGAAAGGAATAATGCATTTATTTGAACAAGGCTTCCCATGGGCTCATGTAATAGCAAGTTCTCCCCTTGATAGAGATTTTTAAACTATTCTTTATGTAATAGGGAATCTAGACGACTGATTAACGTGACCTAAATGTAGGCCTATATTTTACATCAAAGCTGCCTATATTTTACATCAAAACTGCCTATATTTTAATCAAAGCTTGATAACGAAGGGCATGAACTTTTTCATTCCGGGGGCTATGTCTTCATAATGAGAATAGCTTATATAGAGCTCTGTGCATGCTTATTACAGTTCCATGATCATGTTACAATTTCTGGGGCTTTGCGGCATGCTTAATGTTGCCAAACATGCAATGGAAAAGATTTTATTCGGCAGATACTTCACATCGGAACTCCACAATATTTGAGCTCATGACTTTTTTACCAACACTTAGCATAGAAGTCATTCTTTGTGACATAAAAGCCTCGCATTTTATCGAACAGTTTAAGACCTTCAACCTAGTATTCGAGGGGCTAGTTCTTTTCAATGCAATGATAGAAGAGTATGGTATTATACCAACAGGAGATCACTATATGTGCATTGTAGACCTTCACAAAAGCTCAATGGGCTCAGCCTAAATAGTATAAAATTAATAGTACTTCCTCTCTCATTCTGCGAAAAAAGATATTTGCAATGGTATTCTTCTCCATATCTACGTGTATATGTTCCTCCTTCAAATTTGCAAGCATCATGTATTTAGAGCATAAACACATCTACCACACCAACTGCTCATCCTCAAGTGTACCCTTATCTTTTTCTTTGCCTCTGATTGTCACCACTCCTTCATGTCCCCATAGCATTTCACATACTAGTCTACAAAGCATTAGCAAGCATAGAAAACTCCTGCGCCAACAAAATGGTGAACAAGAATAACAAGCAAGGTTATCTTCTCCAAATGATTGCATTTGAACGTAGAACCAGTTTTTGGCACTGCATGAGCGTGTTTATGTTGTTTCAGTTCTGTTTTGTGTAGTATGTATTTGTTGAGTATTCATTTTAACGAATTGGAGTTAATATATTTCATGGGCTGGTGAAGGCATACAATACATGTTGCTCCTGTTGTGCTTTATCTCTAGGATATCATGCTCAATTCAAACTATTGGGAAGCTTTTTCAAAGCTCATATGCGTTTTGTAAGTTCCAAGTTCAAACATCCTTGGACCATCGCACAACCATTACCTTTCAATATTACAAAAAGTTTATTCACCATCAAGAAGTTGGCTATGGCAAAGGACATTGTAAAATGTTGGACATTGACAGCTTCCTTAGATTAGATATTATATTATACAATATGGGCATCTTGCTGATAGTACTTAGGTTAGCTCTGAACTACCACACGAGAGTATTGCTAAAGAAAGCTTTAGCCTGCATATATTCAAAATATGTAGATAAGCTTTAGTTTTTAAATTGGTTTTGATCTTTGTGTGACATTATTCAAAAAATGTTAGAATTTGATATTAGTTCATCAACTATTGCCAAGCTACTGAAGGATTTGCACAAGTCTAAAAAGCATGAAATTTGGAGAGCCCTACATTTTCAGAGAAAGGCCTTTTTAATATTGTTCTTCTTCTTGATGTTTTGAATCAAGGGCGAAGAGCATTCAGGACTTCAAATTGTGGTTGTGCACCTCTTGACAATCACTCAGAAAGAAGAACTTTGAACTGTAATACTTCTACCACGTCCTTTGTCATATATGCATACTTTGGTAAATAGTTTATTAATCCATTTTGCATTAAAGTGCCATGCTAGCCTTGAAGGCGTTTCCATATGAATTTTGCAATTTGAAGACAACATGAACTATTATTTTAGTGAAGGAAATGTTGAAGACTTACCTACATAAACCCATTGTAGACAAACGTTTGTATGTGAAAATGACATGTAAATTTCAATTTACTTATGATGCAAAAAAGTATTATTCTTTGACACAAGACTCCTGCCACATTCCAACTTGGTAATATATTTTGCATCATGCTCTTACTCGAGAGAAAATGCCATTTACAATTCAAGTCTTCTAGCCAAATTTTATAGTCGCAAAAGCAATCACTATCGTAATTTTGATTTCACAAGCATTCATACAATTTCAAATCTCTGCATTTTGTATTTTCTTTTTGGGTTGCCCCTAGAGAGGCAATCCCTTGCTTATGTCAATTTTTGGCATATTCTTGGAATATTTGGCATATTCTTGAAATATGCTCATATATGCCTAGAATATGCCAAAAACTGCTCCAAACTCGATATAGGATGTAAACTATTGGTCGCCCCTGTTGATGGGAGTGATGCACTTCATAGCTCTTCTGTTCCTCTTCTTCCGCCCTTGCCAGAAGCTCTTCCGGCATACTCCCCAGGGAATGCACTTATACAAATGGGGGTATGCCGTGTCTATGCAAAGGGTGACCAAAAACACCCATGTATATGATTTTTTGAAAGGCAGATCCAACCCCTTCCATACAAAGTTTGCCCCACGTAGTGGCAAAAAGCCCCCTAATTCCACGCATACGTGTGGAAATGGGTCGAAAAAACCCCCTACGAGCCACTCAGGCATGTTTGGCAGCCACAGTGAATTCCCTAAGCATAATCCCCTCCTCCTCCCGGCGAGGCTTTGAGTCCCTACGGCTAGGGCTAGGGCTAGGGCTATGGCTATGGATGCCCCCTAATAATACCCACAACCCATCTCTTTTCTTCCACATAACACCTTCCCTTTCTATTTCTATCCCCTGATCCAGTGAAAAAAAGAAGTGGACTCTGACATTAGGTCCCCAGTCTCGGATTTGGACCTTGATTCGTCCATTTGCTTTGGATTTTCTGCTTTGGATTTTTTCGTTGTTCCCATCCCTCTTGATGATTGCAGGTTTTGGCTATGGAACAAGGCAAGCCTAGCCGTGTATCTAAGATTAGAAGCTTTGGCATATGTTTTGGATCCCATGAGTATTTTTTATTTCTTAAACATTCCTCTTACTTAACCCGTCTCGTCGACGTAATAGGAAGAATTTATTTGTACTAGATGATAATTATCCCTTGCATAAGGATGCAATGTATCGCATTTTGTATTGGAAGTTTTGATTATTTGTTATGTTAACAATTGCAGAGGGCTTGCATTTAGTGCTTTTCATGTGTGTCTCACAATTTTGCTTGTGCACCTTGTGCCGGCTTTGTTTGATAAATTTACGAAAGATAACCCAACATATGCTAATAATAACCAATCAAATAGCCATTAGGGTTGTCATTGTGAGGTAAAATTCAAGAATGTGAGGTGAAATGCAAGAATGTCGCGTAAAAACTAATAACAAAACCGCCTAAATTTGTCTTATCATAGTGCAACACTTTGTTCATTGTGCCTGCTCTATATCTCAAGTATCCGTAAATTATTTATTGTACAATGTCATTTATATAAATTGGTTTGACGTATTATTTTTTTCTCCCTCGTTTCTATAAATTGGCCTGCATAGCTTCGTAAACAAAACTCCTGGCCTAAGAAAACGACACCTTGTATTCGCATAAAAAGGAGCCGACATGAAACGACGAAACAGAAACCATGAAAACACAATTTTGCGCCATTGGAGGCCAACCCCTCGTGCGCAGCACCTTGTTAGGTAGTAACTTGGAGTAGGTTTAGTGAAATTGGCTCTACACACAACAGAAACCCCGTGGCATATAGATACTAGTGTAACTGCTACATTACTTGACCAACCATACTTAAAACAAGTCTCATCGTTTACATCCGTCTTCATGAAGGTGTCTTTATATGCAGTTGCTCTAGCATGTGTAAGCCTGACCAATTCCTTCTTTTTCTTATGTGTAATTTTCAAGAGCAATTTGCAGTGGGTGTCATCTTCTTCCTCACAAGCAAGTACGATTCCTTATTTGGTCATTATGTCCCCTTCTTTCTTCCTAGAGAAGACTGCCAAGTCTAGCTTTCCATTTGTCTTCGCAAGATCAATATATCACTCAACATCCTCATCCATTTCTTCTTCAAGACACAGAGGGTCAGTGTTGTAATGACAATAGGTCCTTCATCATCTATGGTAACCTCATCTGGATTGTCTACCCTTGACCTTTTACCAGGATTAGATCTGGAGTTAGAAGCGCCTATCTTCTTCCTCTTTACCACTACAAAACAAACAGGAATACAACTTAGAATAGTCGTTCAAATATGAGTTCGCGCTTGACATGATTAAACCTTAAACTAGTTGAATTCACATTTGGCGTGTATCCATCTCCTTTAATACAAACTTTAATACATGACTTCATATACCATGCGAGAATTTGTTTCTTCTCATACCTATAAACACGCTAAGCATGAAGCCATTTCATTTTGAAGACTATATCTAACTACAATTTCACTACAAACACCCGGAGTTCATGCAAGACATATACCCATCCACAATAGAAAACCTACTAAAATTAGATTCTAAAAGCAATACTCAGGAAATTAATTTATACTAGAAACGTATGCCCGACGATGCCGGGCATTAGTCCTAGACATGCAGGAATGGTAGACATACGGGATTTTATAGGTTAGATAAAGAGTTATAAATGATGTGCATAGATGTAATAGGGTACCAAGTGTGAAGGGTTTAAGGTTTAAGGATGTTGGGCATGAGTTGTGATTGGACAATGGGTGTAGTCCTCCTATCACATAATCAACTCTTTTAATTTGGGATTTTCCGATTTGGTAGAAAACTTTTTTGGTATTTTTTGTTGTGTGATATCGATATGATTTGGGGTTTTTTCGGCGGCTAAAAATAATTCCGGCTTACAAAAATTTGGGGTAACATTTTGTAGACATCGAAAATGGGCTGGGATTTGACCGAATTAGGCATATTTGCTGGTGGCGCCCTGCATGCTGGCCGGATTAGTTAGGATGGCCATACGGAGTGTTAAATGTATAAAAATTAGAGATCAATTTGCTGGTGGCGCCCTGCATGCTGGCCGGATTAGTTAGGATGGCCACAAGGAGTGTGTTAAATGGATAAAAATTAGAGATCAAGGCATACGGTGAACAAGGATATCGATTCAGATTGCATTTTCTGTGATTTGAGAGCAAAGGTGTGTCACTCTTCCCTAATCAAGAACAATTTTATTTCTGCATCTTTATTTTTGTATCTTTTAATCAGGCATGGAAGATACAAATCGATCAAGTTTACGCGATGAACTAGAAGTCGGCTTTGAAAGGAGGCCCCTCGGCAACAAATTTGTGAGATATGCCTAGCACGAAAGCTTATCTATTTCGATTTAAAAATATGCTCTGCACTTAAATTCTTCTGCCATTCTAAATCGGTTGTCTTCTCTGAAAATGTTGTTGTTTTTCCTTCAACAATTGTGAAATCCATTGCCTTCCTGGGTTTCTTGGATGTCTAGAAATGTTCTTTTAAACCAAACCAAGAAAAATTCATCGCCTTCCTATCTGGGTAGCATTGCTCGGATGCCTAGAAATGTTTGGAACCAAACCTGAGAGGGACACATGTATGCTCTATATTGTTATTCTACAAGCGCATATATTTGATGCTAGATATTTATGCTTTGCATTCAAATATTCCAGATGCAGAGTGATGATGATTTTGTAATCATCCATGGTTTATTTGCATGCTAGGTATTCTCCCATCTACTACAGGCTTACTCAAAATATATTAATATGTGTCATATTTTATTGGTCATGCATAGTGCTTAAAGGGTCAACTTTTTGATCCTAACTTCATATGTAACTTCTGCAGGCCTAAATCTTTGGACTGATATAGCTTGCAAAAAGATTCTTAATGCATTTATGTGTTGTCTATCTTGCAAGGATGGATGTGTTCTAGCAGGCTTGATTAAAATTATGGTTTCTTCTGTACGCATGCTCTTTGAGATATACTATGATTTGGTGTAGGTTTAGGATCTAATCTCTGTCAGTATCCTTTTTCAAGAAGGATATGTTGTTGAATGGGTGTGCATTATATTTGATTGCAAGAGCTTGAAGAAGCTGACAATGGATCAGATGGAAAGATTGATTTTTATTCACTAGGAGTAAAGGAGATATTCTTTATTGATTTGTCAAAGGCTAATTTTAGTTTAATTGATCCAATGTGTTGCATGTCCCTTTCAGCTGGTGCAAGCTTAAAGCTTACTATCTCATTTGACTGGCAAGATCCGTTTATCTAATCGCGATGTACACTTTTTCTTTGTTTTCTGGCTTTAGGATGAGGGATTTTGACAACAATAAGGAAGACCAGTACTTCATTTATTCTGGATTGTACACATATTTTGGCAACTTGCACAAGGGAATGGTTCAGATAAGTTTATAGGATTTGAAAACTATGATTGTTATTGTTGTACAGAGGTTCTTAAGACATTGTACATGTATTTGATTCATTCCTTTTATTGCTATCATAGGCTCTATGTCTGTTGTCCACATGTCTAATATTATATGACATCCACTTTATGCTAAAATATTATGCGTTCATTCTTCCAAGAAAGGGCTCTTAATGTACATTTCCTTTTTATGCTTTTAATCTCGAAGTTTTGTTTTAGATTCTAAACTTAACTACACCTTTGAAAATTTTGTTGCATAAAAAACGGAGCTTGGGGTGCCTCAACTCAATTTAGTAATTTTTCTATCTGGTGTTGTTGAAGAGACCCATATTGAGTAGACCTATGTTGAACATGCCCATGTTGTTTAAAGACTAGATGGCGAGATATTGCTATGTTCTGGTACAGGCCCATGTGTTGATTGTGTTGCTTGCTTATGATCACTTGCCTTGGTGCAAGAATTAGGTCCAATCATTTGGTTTGAAATGCTGGTTGTTAGATCCAACTGCAAATTTGACAAGGCATAATCTTTTCAATTGTTCAAGAATTGCACGGAGCTGCAAACCATCAATGTTTTGGAGGTATATTTCATTCCGAACAGGTGATTCAAGAATTTGCTATACATGTTTTGACATCCTAGAGTCCTCTATGATTTGAGAATAATCATCTCTATCTCTATATCTTTGTATATCTTCAATAGATAGTTGTTATTGATTTGTTTCAATGACTATCTTGCTTTTGCTTAGTGTTATCCTCTATGTTGGTGCTCTACAGGAACCATCAAGCTACAAACATCACTTGAAGGTTATGTAGATAGTTGTTATTGATTTGTTTCAATGACTATCTTGCTTTTGCTTAGTGTTATCCTCTATGTTGGTGCTCTACAGGAACCATCAAGCTACAAACATCACTTGAAGGTTATGGCTTATGAATTTAATGATTAACATGCGTGGCAAGTGCAAAGTTATTGGCAAGTATTTTATGATTTGGAAGTTTTAGATGTAGAACACTATATACCCGTCTACCCTTTTGTTACAATCTATCTCATATCATTGATGGAGGGGATAAAGATAATAGTAGACGAGATCTGTATATATTTTCTGTTTTAATTTTGCATAGGATAAAGGAGTTAATGCGAAGAATAAAGGTGAGAGACTCTGCAGTATCTCTACTAAGTTAAACCCTTTGGGGATGATTGAGATTATGCATATGGAAAAATTGTGATATGATCATGATATCCTGTTAGTGAGGAAAAACAAGAAGCAAGAGGTGCAAATGATCATCCTCAACTGAAACTCTGCATGTGGAAAAATTGTGATGTGATCATGAGATCATCCTCAACTGAAACTCTGCATGTGGAAAAATTGTGATGTGATCATGATATCCTGTTAGTGAGGAAAAACAAGAAGCAAGAGGTGCAAATGATCATCCTCAACTGAAACTCTGCATGTGGAAAAATTGTGATGTGATCATGATATATGCTGATGTGTTGAAAGAAATATAGTTATTGCTCTTGCATGTGTTGAAAGAAATATAGTTATTGCTCTTGCAGGAGATACACGCATACCCATAAAGTAGTAACTATGCATTGAACAATATTGGTGACATTCCTTACAAAACATCTGAAAATCCTGGAAGCATTTGAAAATATTTCAAGTATTCTGCATTCAAGACAATCGGTCCAGTGAGATAAACACTTTTTCATCTTGCCCGATGTTTTTTTCAGTATCACCATGCTATACAAAATATCTGATGCTGGGTAGGAGAATTACCTTAGAAATTATACAACATTCATTCGATTTTAGAGAATACATTGATATTGTCTAGATATGATGTATTTGTATTGGCTGCATGGTTCATGTAATGAATGTATTTGGGAGGTCTCAGAGACGCTAAAAATGTTCCAACAATATGTAATATGAAATCCCTTACTACGAAGTGTCACTGCTGATCTAGGTTGCATTTATCTCAGGCAATTATACAACTCAGACTGTATTTATTTTGTGAATTGATCAGGAGCGAAAGCAGAGCCATCTTCAATTGTCTATAAAGGCTGATCTATTATCGCATTCTTACAAAATAAACTAATATCAGCTGCTCCTTTCTCCATGTAATAGTATGTCAGGAAACATTGGAAATATTTTTAGTTCTGTAGAAGCGGCTTAGCTGATGCTACATTGTTGTCATGAAAAATGGATAGGGAACTGATTTTAGCAATCCAACCACTAATCACATTATAAGCTTTCTGATTAATTCTGTAATCCATTGTCCTCTACTTTCACACTAAAAGGATAATGCATCAAATACCAAGAGCAATCTATATTGAGAGCTTGATCATTAATGTAAAAAGGAAGTGCAAATATGTATAGTAACTAATACACTCACCATTGACATTTCCAACTCACAATAAAAGGAACATCGTTCTTTATAGTCAAGGCTTCAATCAAGGGATGGAGTTAGCAAATCAACAATGGCCCTCACATCCATGCTCACATTCACACCTTCCTTCCTCTTTACTATCATGTTAAATACAAAAATTGCCACACGCTTTATTCTAGCTAACAATCAAACAACCATCCTTTCAAATTTGTAGTAAAGCCCGGCAACGCCGGGCATCATAACTAGTAGAATATAAGAGTGCTCCTCTTCTACTTTAATTTTTTGCCTGCCTAAACAACACATGCGTCTGTTTTGATTTCATATAATTCATGCTTGCAAAATTATCTAAGAAAAAAAAACTTAATCTCTAGAAAACCTTAATCCTAAATCTATGGTGACATATCCCTTGAATTCACAATACAATAACTCCTTGAATCTTAAACCATAAACTCAATATCCCCTATACCCTATTAACCCATAGACTATAAGCTTATACCCTAAACGTGTGATTTATCTATTGTGCTTGACATGCATACATATGCTTATTTGATAAATTCTTATTAGAGAAGTTATGGAATCCCTGTAACATTTTTAATAGATAAATTTAAACATTTTTGAAACAAACCCAATTTTACGCCATGCTTTGATGGTAATGCAAAATCCAGCATTGGCTTTTGTTAATATTCTCTAAGGTTTGAAAGCCATATTATCTACACATATATAATTGATTTACCGAAGATTCGATTCCTTTATGCTTCAATATTTTAGCGACACCTGTGCTTCCTTTTCCTGGGTACAGGTTTAGGATAGAATTTTTCGGCAAAGTTTTTGCAAAGATTGGGCAAGACTCGGGTTCTCTCTGTTTGGGATTGGGGAGAAATCCCCTCCGTCTGATCTCGCTGAGGCTCTGCTTTCTCCAGTTTGCTCTGCCCCATCCCGGCGAGCTCTGCTCTTGCACACCGCCGCCATAACCCAGGTAACAAAAATTTGTGGGTTCTTATGCCGCGTCTCGGTGGCCATGGCGTGATTCTGGATTCCATAAAACGAGCTCACATATTTCTTCAGCGAAGAAAATCCGAACAATTGCTCTGTTATGTAAAGCCCAGATCCCCGTTTCTGGTTGCCCAATACATATTCTGTTTTAGGTTTTCAATCCATAGCCGGATTTAAGGTGAAGGATCGATTTTCATTGTTGGGTGCTCTAATCCGGCACTGATTTGAAAGAATGGAGCAGTTCTGTTCATAAAATTTTTTATATAGATGTATAGGTCTGATCTGAGGATGAGAAGAGGAGGTTAACCCTCCCCTCAAGCAGATTATGGGAAATAACCCTCGAGGCCGGCAGGCCGAGAGGGTTTGTTTCCTATAATCTGCGAGAGGGGAGGATTGACCTCCCTTAACCACAGGCCCGAGCAGGTTGAAGCCCATGCCTGTACCTTTGCTGCAAATTTGGATCTCTAAATTTTACAGTAGTTTGAATAGGCTTTACATGCAGCTATTCTGCTCCCATGGCAAAATACATGGCAAATCGACTTCCATGACTTCTCCTTCTCTCTAGCATTTGAGCTCTGCTATTCCATCTACTACTTAACAGTGCTAGAAGCATCTGCAGCAGTCTTTAGCATCTAAGAACATCTTCAGCATCTGCAGCAGTCACAAATCCATCTCTGAGAAAAGAAAGAAGTCTTGAAGCATCTTTGCAGATCTATCTCTGCAGGTCCCAAACATCTTTGCAGGTCCGAAACAATCTTTGCATCAATCGCTAAAACATCTCTAAGATCCAAAATAGGGGTCTGCGGCTGTCGGTGAAACAGGAGCCTGCGTTAAAACAGAGGCGACGAGATGAACAGAGTGGAATATTCGGGGAGATTATCAGCGATTCTGGCATATTCCACTTATTATCACAGTAATCACTAGGATATTTGCTGAAAACAGAATATTCGGGAAGTTCTGTATTATAAACATCCTCTGATCTGACGGTGGGCAGTGGCTGGATCAGATAACCTGCAAGGGCCAGTGGTTAATAAGCCTTATATATACCATGTTGAGAAGGAAGGTAAACGGTAAATATAGGAGCTGCATTTTGATGCAAAGGATGCGGCCATAACTTTTGTAAAGCGGGGCTCTGTTTATTCTGTGTTTAGCATTGGGATGGTGCGCTTTTGATCTGTCTGTGCTTAAAAAATTTTTGATTGTTCTGTTGGAATTTGCATATCCAGACAGAGGGCTCTCGGATTCAAGCCTTCCGAGTTGACCCTCTTAAAAAATTTGCTCCGGCCGATGTAGATCCATGCTCACATGCCTCCGCATTTTCTTTTTCTGTCTCGGATTTTTCAATAGGTTGAGCTTGCCGGAATGCATTCCATAACCCAAGTAACAAAAATTTGTGGGTTCTTATGCTGCGTCTCTGTGGCCATGGCGTGATTCTGGAGCAGCAAATGCACCTCCGGGTGTAATTTATCATTATTCATTCTGAGGATTTGCGAGAATAAAAAATTGAATAGAAAGATTGAATATATTGTCTATAGCCAGCTCTGTGGCCTCTATCACTGTATACACACAGTGAGGCTATCATGTGAAGCATTAGTTGACTTCTAGTCTGCTCTTGGTCTAGACAAGACGCTTTCTTCTACGAATGAAAGAAGACGACTTCGTTGAGAGACTTAAGGTATGCATGTGAAAATGTGAAAATGACAATGATTTATTGTTTGCTATAGTTCCATAAGATGAGCATGTCCAAATATGATGGGAAACAAAACCTTTGTGTATGACGATCAGGCTGGTGCGGTAGGGTACAACGACATGGCCAAATGGCATGACCATGGAAACAGCCAATCTTTCAGTAATTGGATTAATTATATATTACACTCTTGCATGGTCACAGAATCTTGCCTTCATGTGTTCTGTTTATATGGCTACGTCGCCCATTGTCAATAGGATGTCCTCTATATGAACTAGTCAGCAATACTGGCATATAGGTATGTGCTGGAAAGCAGCAAAGAAATGTAGTTGCTGCCTTTAGTGGTGCTATGTTTCCTTCTGGAATAAAGGAACTGGTTTATACTTTGTGCTGAAGAGACAGTGGTGCGTGCAACATTCCAAAAGCTCCTTCAATTCTTTTCCTACAAAATGACACATCTCAGCCTTTGAAGGTTCTCGATGTTTACCAATGACTTGCAGGTGTAAACTGGTCTCCATTTCTTAAAGTCCTCTCGTGGCACAGTCATCTGCATTTTGCAGCGGCTGAATTTGGAGAGAACTCAACCAATCGATCTGTTTTCAGATCATTTTCTATATTTCTGAAATGCATATGAAACAACTCCATCTCGATGCCTTTGTTTTATATAATAGTCTTGATACTGGCACTTGAACATAACCTCAAATTTTTGATACAAAACTTGAAATACAGATTTTGTAAGTCCATGAACTGGAGAAAGAAGTTTATTGTTGCCATGTTTAGTTGATTTGATTTCATAGTGCATGCTCCAGAGGTAGTGTTTCTGATGCAATGGACCTACTTATAGAAAGTGCTGTTTATGACCTTTGACCATAGTGCAGCAGGAATTTATTAACTACTTCACAGACTAGGCTTCCCTTTTGCTTGAGCCCCAATGTGGACTGGATTTCTAGACTAAAAATCTATTTGCCACTGACACTAGGCACAATCCATGCAACTGTAATTTTGCGACACTGAGTGCAGGAAATAAATGGACCAAATGAGACTCACTCATGCATGCTGTAACTCCAGATTGTATGGCTCTGCGCGAGAGAGTAATTTATTTGATGTGACCATGCAACCTTCTTATAGTTCAAACTTTTATATTAAGTCCAATCTCTATTCTGTAGATGGCTGGAGATGTAATCTTTCAATTTACATTTAGGATGAAGGCATAAAGCATGGACTCCGTTTCATTTGATTCATCAGTGTACTTTTTGAGATCGATCACAATTGTGCAATTGGTGGCCAGGTCTGACGCCTGAAAGTAGTGTGGAACATGCCCATAAGATAGTCTAATTTCTTAGGTGTGAGAAATTACATGGCATTAATCTCTCACAATCTGTCGGATTCCACATGCACATAAACTTGACAGTCTAATTTCTTAAATATGGGAAATTACATGGCATTAATCTCTCACAATCTCTCGGATTGATGATGAATATAGAAACTTAAAAAAAAAAAAAACTAAAACTAATAGTAGGGCAGGGGCAAAGGGTTGGGTGAAGAGTGAAAGAAAAAAATTACATTTTATATGGCTGTAAATTTAGAACTAAGATAGATAGATAGATAGATAGATAGATAGATAGATAGATAGATAGATATATAGATAGTAGTTTTTAACGTCACACCACTAGGCAGCATCCAACTGGACATGTGACCACACACCACACTACATTGCTTGGTTGGGCCCTGCCCCCAACCACCTTACATTGCGTCTGTTGGGATTTGACCCCCAACAGCTACATTGCTCGGTTGGGCCCTGCCCCCAACCACCTTACATTGCGTCTGTTGGGATTTGACCCCCAACAGTACCAAGTGTGATTCTGGGTGGTCTCGAACTCCAGACCACATTGCTAAGGAATTAGTGTGTTACCACTAGAACAAACGCCCAGAATTGCCGTTGTTGCAAAGCATTGGTTGACATGGCAGAATTAAGCCACACAACGCACTCAACATGAAAAATGCTTGGAGTAGACTTCCCTGTATACTTGACAATATTTGGTTAATTGCAACCAGAACAAGTGGATGAAACTATTTGAACTATGTGTAATATGGCAATAAAGAACAACATGACAAAATCAGAAGCATTCACATGCCAAGCTCTTCAATAATAATAGGAAGTATCTATGTCGACACCTAAGAAAATATGCTAAAAGCAAAGATACGCAATCTGCATGTCCATCGAGATAAAAAATATAAAACTATCAATACAAACCAGTGGCACTCATCTACTTTAGGAGCATGAGAACTCGAGAGAACAACGTGGTGTTAAATCCTGTATGTTCAATTATTTCAAGATTGCATTTTGCTTTGCGCACTTTGAATTGTCACAATCCATTACTAGACAAGGTCTGAAACTTATGTTAAATCTAACCTCACAGGGTTGGAACAAGAAAAATGTTCACGGCGGCGGCGGCGGCCGCGATAAATTTCTTGTAAGAACATAATGCTAAACTAAAAATCCATGTGCTATGCACCACAAATTGGAAGTGAGTATAAAAATGTATGGTGAGACTGGTTGGGGCAAGATGGCTTTAGGGCTAGTTGTGATTTATATTTTTAATTTAAATAAAATAAACAAATGTCAATTACAATGGAAATGAGCATGTACCTTATGTTGTGCAATTAAACAAAGGAACTTGAGTATGTGAAAATAAAATTAGCACTATTGCATTGTTTTATAGTGTGATGCTATTTGTAATTCTTCATGGTTAACTTCCTTCAAGTCAGCATGCATGTCTGCTTTAAATGGTCTATAAAATATAGAATAACAAATAATGAAAAAATAGCAAGGGTCACACCAACTACCGCACCAAGTGTTCAAGAATTGTAATTTCTGCAAGGGAGATGCGAGATGCACATTGTGGAGATGGACAAATCACATTTGCATGAAAATTTTGAATATTAACCTCTAAAATACGGTTCAAAATATTCTTGAAAGTATTGCAATAATGACGCATATTCAGTTTTTTTAAAAGCACATTCGCCAAGTTCTTTCATTGATTACATTTATCCCCCCTAAATAGCCATGGAGATTATGACCAAATCTGATGAACTAAAACGTACAGAATTATTGGGCAACCTTAATAGGCAGCATATTTTCTAAAGTATTGGGAAGCTTGCTGGGAAAGAAACTCAGTTTATGGGTTGATGAGAATGAGAAAAGGGCTATATGCCAAGCATGTTTTAGAAAACATCGCTGCACTCTTGACTCTGCACTTAGTTTGCGAGTATTAATTGAAAATGCTAAAAGCACTAGGCAAGCTCTGTATCCAGCCTTCATTGACTTCACAAAGACCTTCGACACAATATTTCGAAAATATTTAAAAACTAGAAGGGAACATATTGAAGTACAAATGGAAATCAAAGGGGCCATATCTACTTAGAGGTAAGAACAAAGTTGTCTCTAGGATTTAACAAGGGGATCAGAAGCACAATAGGTATACGGCAAGGGTGCCCGTTGTCCCCAATCTTGTTTGGCTTATATATGGATGAGCTCAAAGAATGGTTGAGAACAAAAGGTTTATTAGGCTCCAGGGTTGAGTAATTTTCTTGTTCAACTTCTTCTTTATGGTGATGATGTAGTTTTGGTAGCAGATAAAAGGTTTACAATATCATATCTTGATAATTTGGTCACTTTCTGTGATGCAAGACACATGAAGGTTAATTTAACAAAATCGAAAGTAGTGATTGTAAAAAATGGTAATTGTCCTACATTGCAATATAAAAGTCATGTTCTAGAATTAATGGACAACTATTAATTGGGGTTGGAATTTTCCACAAGATATAGCTGGAAAGATTGTGTCAAGAAATGGATTAAAGGAGGCAAGGCAGCTTTATATGGTATGTTATCCAGATATCACAAGGCCTCTCTTACAAATTGGAGTTTCAAGAAAATCATGTCCAGGACACTAGTACAGACTGTGGTCCTTTATAAATCACCCATTTGGGGGCCTGTGAACGTAGCAATGGTCTCAAGTGGAGTTGGTGCTGAAAATCTTTTTTCATGAGGAATTGAAAATTAAATCACAAATTCCATATGCAATATTGTGAGCTGAAGCTGACATGCTCCCTCTTGAGGTCGAGGCTTTGTACTAGACTTTAAATTTTGTTGCCAGGATCCATAAACAGCCAGATAAACATTTGCCTAAGATGGCTTTATCCCAATCAACGACCTCAGGATGGTATCATGACGTGTATATGCGGGCAGAAAAATGGGAGATATCCTTGCACTAGCTACCAGGCACTGTCTTGGTGCAGAAAAAGGTGCATGCATGGTTACATACATTTTAGAAGTAAATCCTTTATTGGTGTACTCTGAGCAAAACTACCTGAATGCTCTAATCCCCAGACTTCTGAAGCAGTGCATATCAAGATATAGAAATAGTTCTTACAGATTGTATATGGAAATAGGAAAACGACCGAAAACTCCAAAAGAAGAAAGATTTTGCAAAGTATGCAAGTTGAAGATGGTTGAGGACGAAACACGTGTTTGTGCGCTATCTAGCATATGAAGAGATTCAAGATAAATTCTGTTTAAAAGCTAATAATTTTTTTATATCTTTGTTAAGCAAAGATCCAATAGTACTTGGTCTCTTTTTCAAAGCTATAGAAGCACACCGCTCTCTAGTATTGAAAACTGTAAAAAGCAACATATGCTTGTTCGCTCCATGACCTTTCAAGATCCCAAGTGGGCATGATCTTAATTCATATTCATATTTATAGTACCAGCAATATATATAACTATATATGACGTTAACTATTACAGAGCAGAGTGCGCCTATATGTATGTTTTCATGGTACAATTTTGTAAATTTTTTAGTGCAGTAGGCCTAGGTCCATGTAGATTTGCAAAATGGACATGATAGTTTTTTTAGCCATTTGATGGCTTTTCTATGGATGAAGATATGACATGTCACCTTGCGAAAGAAATCTGTTGTCCATGAACGGAACGATATAGAGGTAAGCTTTTAGCAATTCTAAAACCAGTGGTAAATTTTCATTTATTCCATCATTTACATAATCTAAAGACCAAAACTACTTGCACTTGAGCTACATGAGAATGGAAGATCTCTAATGGGACTGTAGACAAAGTCGCTTTTGTATATTTCCATTGCTAACAAAAGATATCTCTCCCTGAGTAAATATTATGCCATTTGTGCACTCAAAACCGATGAAGATTAGATTTGCTATTGTCTGTCAGATTGCCTCTCTACTTGAATAAAAAGATATACCTGCTACCAGAAATAAAAACATAGCTAATCAGTCCTTGTAAAGCAGGACATTTAACTTGGTTTAGAAATAAAAACTTAGCTAATCAGTCGTTGTAAAGCAGGACATTTAACTTGGTTTATTATAGGTTCTAAGTCTTATGTTTCGTGCATAGGCACATTAACTATTTTATCGTTAGTCATATTCGGTTGGCAATAGGCATGTTAACTATCTTATTGTCTATTATATTCAGTTGGCAAAAAAGAGTATGCATGTCATATTCAATTGACAATAAGCACGTTAACTATTTTATTGTCTGTCATATTCAGTTGGCAAAAAGAGTATGCATACGCATCTAATATGTAGCATAATAACAGGGGGTTTCCTTTTTATTTTTGTACGCTTTTCACTAAGGTTTTGCTATGATTTTGTGGTGTATTTCAATTGATGTACTAATGCGTACATCTAGAGTGCGCATACGCTTTCATTATTTTTTATGGCACTTAGACAATGGTTTATCCCCTTCAAAAATAAAAAATTTCTAACATGGCATGCAAGGCTCGAGAGCTTTTACTTTAGGGTTCTCCTAAAATGATTAGGGTAAATCGTGCCCTCCCAAATCGTCTGGCGTTCTTAGATGCGCTTTGCGGGCAATTTAAGCAATGGCGTAACCATGGAGGGATTGGATGGCGGCGATTTTTCCCGGCCGCTTCTGTGGCAATTTCGCAATGGCGAACCATGGAGGGATTGGGCGTGGCGATTTTCCATGGTTGTAGTAATGCTCTTATGCAAAGGGCTCAAGCTTCCAATTGGCGGTGTAAGAAGGTACATGGTTTCTTCTGAGCAATCATTCATCCTCCAAGAATGGCCTATCTTTTAAAACGTAATGTAACACACTGCAAATCATGCATTGGATCTGATTGGATCTGCTGTAGACGCTGTAGGCCTCTGTTGTTTTACCCTCTTCACATTATTCATACCTTCCTAAATATACAGCAATGGTTGAAGCATGTTTTCTACAGATTCTCTTAACTCTTTCACGATGGATGTTGTCAAAGAATACGAGAGTCGAGGTTGCTTTTGGCCATTTTTCCAATAATTGATTTAGGGATAATGGAAGCAAGGCTCTATGAGCTGAATAATCAATACTTTTGTGAAATCAAGAAAGCTCTCCAAGCGCTTGCTTGCCTCTCCGATTACTGCATAAACTGCCTCTTCCCAAGGATAATGTATTCTCAAATAAGCATTAAGACCTTTGGCAAGCACCTTTAGAAGCGTTTCTTCCTGTACAAGAACAAAATCTTCAACGTTCTGCAATTGATTGGTCTGCACAATGTCTTCTTGCTTAAAAGCTGATCTAAATCATTTTTTTAGCTCGGTTCCACCACTTAGACCGAGAACTCAACACAAAGGTTTCAAAAATCTCCCTCCGACAATCCATGCAAATCAATACAACAGACCACTCCATTACAAAGACTAGATCGAGGTAATTCATCCTTAGGATACTTGTTGTCTTGACACGCACCTCGGATAATAGCATGTGGAAGTGTTGTCTTCAAGTTCATGGCGGCAAAAAGAGCGAGCAGTTGTGTCCTCTTTCTTTGGATTGCTTTCCATGAGCACATAGAGTTAGCTTAAAATGTTTTCATGATCATGAATGTGATTAGGAGGTCCTTGAAGAGGACGCTTATAAATTTATGTAGCCAAGAAGGCGTGGAATCCATGGCCTAGATATCATGCTAAACACTTACATAATTTGTTGTAGGTCGAATGAAGTTGCTTGTGAGTCTTCTTCAAGGTACACGGTGCATAGATAGAACATCTTGGTTGACCAGCCGAGAAATTCATAGATCCTTGAAGAAGAGAAGCTTCTTATGCAAAGACAGGAGAGGATGAAGAGGCGATGGAAGAAGTTTGGAAGAAGTTTGGCAGAGCTTCATCGCTGAAGCGATGCATATTGTGCAACTCCCCGCGACTTTTGTAATGATTTTCATCAAAGACCATACTAATCCGGTTGGCCATGCTTAACAAAGAAAAACATTGCATGCACATGTGAAAGCACCTTGTAAGGTCCACGTAACCTATTATATTAACTATGTTCTCTACTTTTTTTCATAAATTAAGATTGTATATTTGATTCGGAGATTTGAATAGTTTTCCATAAACAAGGTGCCCAATTGTAGATAATCTTTGCTACACATATTGCTACATGTCTGTTATATTCTCACGTCTGTTTTTTTTTATGGCCCGAAGGGCCAAAAATTTTTTTTAGTATAATAACCAACACATAACTACCATTGACATTAATAAATATAACCATTGGAACCAACACATTTAAATTAAAATCCCCCTTAAACCCCCTTTGGTTTGGGTGCATATTCACACGGGGGGTGACGTAGGGCAGCGAGAGCCCTCATAATTGTATTTTTGCACGCATCTGAAATCAACACCATATAGTATTCCGGTTGAAATCTTATAGTATTTTGCGAATCTTGTTATACAGTATAGCAAATCTTGTACTTGCATACCCCACAAATGAGGAACTTTACGTACGGTGTAGATTAAGGAATATGGGGCGAATATGCCAATCCGACAGCTCTCGATGCCCGGAGTCACCCCCCGTGTGAATATGCACCCAAACCAAAGGGGGTTTAAGGGGGATTTTAATTTAAATGTGTTGGTTCCAATGGTTATATTTATTAATGTCAATGGTAGTTATGTGTTGGTTATGTGTTGGTTATGTGTTGAAATGATCCAAAAAATGGACTTGGGATGGACGCATACCTTTCAAATGCATAGAAGCAGAAGACATTGACTCCAGATGTTGTCAAAAGAGATATATTACTTAAATCCTCATATTACTACTGAAGGCATTGCTCTCAATGGTGTAAAGACATATATTTCTTAAACCCTCATATTACTATGTCCTACAATGATCATCAGAATTAACCCTACACTTTAATTAAGAGGCGTATAACTCTGCACCAACTGCTGATCATTTTGTATGATATACCTCTTTAGATACTTAGGATATACCTCTTTCGATACTTAGGACGTTTATAAGAGGCAGGGCCAAGTTAGCCAAAGCATGAAGTTTAATATCTTCTTGTGTTCTAATATCCAATTAGAAGATTGCATGAAGAAGAGAACTATGCACATCATCTAATCCTATAGGTTTGGAACTTAAATTTGACTTTTATTTTTCTTTGTACTAATTCTTGACTTTATCCTCGTTCTATATTGTAGCAGAACTGGAAACATGCAAATGGATGATTTCCTTGTCTTCGTGAATGTTATGCAGAAGCACTTTCAGAATGATTGCAATATGATTTTTGGTCATCTATAACAAGGTTGGGGATTCTAATATTTTATCTGGGTTTGCATGGGGCAGGGCCCAACCGAGCAATGTAGTGTGGTGTGTGGTCACATGTCCAGTTGGATGCTACCTAGTGGCGTGACGTTAAAACTACTATCTATCTATCTATCTTTAAAATGCTAACATGAAATACCTTATGTATCTTAAGGCAGTTGGGCAAATCCAATCAATAAGATTGGTTTCTTATCCTCTTGGTGATCCCAAAGGCACCATCCACCCGGCAGCAAGTTTCTTATGCACCTACTGATTCTTAGTTTGGCTTGCTTTACTTTAATTTTTAGCCAAACATTATTTTATACTTGAAATTCTCTTGCCGATTTATGCTTATCAGCAAGACTCTTTTATCGGCTCCTAGCTACTAAGAGATAGCCTCTAACTTCTTCCACTAACTCTTGCATATTTGTGCAAAGTTTCTGAGAGACTTTTACTTTTGATACAAGGTTGTGCCAAGTGTTTGGTGTGAGGCATTGATAGTATAATTTATGATAAATGGGGACATCCTGGATGACTCTTGCTTGGTACTATTGTATGCAAACTCCACTAGAGGAATACAATCGCTTCATCTAGATTGCTTATTTGAGACGTAATTTTGTAACATGTCTTCCAAAATCCTATTGATGTGTTCGATCTGCCCATCTGCCTGAGGATGATAGAATGTGCTCATCCAAAGCTTGGTCTCTATGGTACTAAAGAAATACTTTCAGAAAGCGCTGATAAACTTGGGGTTAGGCATACCATGTAGCCTAAAGATTTCTTTTATAAACAACAGGGCAATATCTAAGGCCTTATCTGTTGTTCTACATGGCATAAAATGTGCCATCTTGGATAGCGTATCCACTACGACCATTAAGACATCATGGCCTCTAGGTGTTCTTGGAAGTCCCCTTATGAAGTGCATGATGAGGAACTTCCACTTAGCGTCGAGGACTTTCAGAGGCTCTAACAGACCTGGGATTTGAAGTTGTTCTACCTTCGTCTACTAGTATAAGAACACTGTTGATTGTAAAATATAGTTGGCGATGTCCTTCTTCATGTGGAGCCAAAAATAATTCCTTTTTTATTTTGAAGTAAGTTTTTATAAAACCCATGTGGCCGGCTATTGAGCTATTATACGTATCATGGAGGATTAATTTCCTTATTCTAGATACTTTTGACACGCAAAGCTTATCATTAAAATATAAGAGTTTTGCCTTTCTTTTTATACTTCTTATAAGTTTTCCTTTTCTTTATCAGAAAAGACTAGTCCATGCATCTTTAAATTCTTTATTTATGGTTAATGCTTCTCCAATCTTCTTCCTGAACTCGCTAGACAAGGTTGAGAACGCATTTACAAAGCAACTTTGATTACAAAAGGTTGTCGAGATAGTGCGTTGGCAACGACATTTAGCTTGTTTGGCTTGCATTTTATCTCGAAATCATATTCCACAAGAAAGTCCATCCAATGCTCGGGCCTTGGTCGAGCCGGTCCTTTTGTATGGGGCAGAAGTGTGGGGTCCAGTGAAATCCCTCAACACCTGGAATGACCTCGAGCAGGTGCAGAAAGCCTTCTTGGCACGAGCCCTTGGGGTAAAGTCCATAGTTCCATACCATATCCTACTCCAGGAGACAGGTTTTCTACCCCTTCAACGGTCTGCATTGGAACGCCATATCATTTACTTCCAGAAGGTGGTCGTTATGGGTGATACACGTTTGCCCAACCTTGCTTTGGCCATGGCGATGGGTCCCCAACGGAAAGCTCTTTGGAAGGACAAGTAAGCTTCCGGTGGTTCTCCGCACTGGGTATGCAGCAAATAGATACGTACATGTAAGGACAAAGAAAGATCACAAGGCCCTTAAGCTGTACCTAGATGCTACTTTCCTTCGCCAAGCTCGGGATCTGATGCTCGGCGCGTATTCTGCTGGCACACTATCAGCAGCAAGTCAATCCTAGGCTCACGAGAGGCCCACACGTGCATTTGTTGTACACCGCGTTGCCCATGAAGAAGCGACTTATAGCTTCCATTCTTGCGGGTGCACATCGCCTCCGATTGAGACGGGGCGTTGGGCTCCGGGGGAAGCGAGAGCAAAGGCTTTTGCCGGTGTTGCCACCAGAGCCATTGAGGATGAATGTCATACCCTCCCGATCTGCCCGGCGCTTGCCCATATCCCCCAGGCGGTATGTTCGGTTACTAGTGCCTGGCCAACCGTTGCATGAGTTATTGAATACGGCATCAGTGGGTTTGTTGGGGTCATACCTCCAGGAGGTTATGGATGCACGGACTCAGTTGTGTCATCCGGGACGGTATTGAACTGTCCTATACAATTGTACAGCGTGCCAGCATACTTATTACTACTAAGGTTTTTCCCTCGAAAACCCTTCGGGCGGGGGTTTTTTAATCCTGTTAGTAATACGCTTGCTGCTCTCTTTTTGTTTGGGTACCATAGGTCAATCGGTCTCCGTGGACGCTAAAAAAACCTATTCTATTCTATTCTATTCTATTCTATTCTATTCTTTACCTCAAGTCAAGGAGTCATTGCACGAAGATGTACTGGAGGCTTTGCACACCTTAGTGGGATTCCGCCAAAGTTGGTATTCGATCTGAAAAGATAATTGGTATTCGATCTGAAAAGATAATTTGCTTTGGATGCCAAGAGCAGAAGTGGATTTTTATTACCAAGTGTCAACTGGTTATACGTGTGAAATACCATATATAAGGGGACTCGTGATATTATTCTTTTTGTTCTTGATAGCAGAGGCACTAATGGTGACGAATGATCACAGGAAGAGTACAACACCTTCTACAATACATGCAATGGTGCTCCAACTAAGATGCATTATACTATTGTTACCATTTTCTCTTCTAACATGTCCCACTTATATGCTCTATCTACTGCAAGGGACACTGAGTGTGTTAAAGTAATACACCAAGCAGCGATGATAGAAACATGGGAAGATCATTGTTTGGTGTTAAAGTAATACACCAAGCAGTGATGATAGAAAACAATGAGCTCAGAATAGAAAATAAGATCTCACATATGCTAGTGCTTATGATAGCCATGTTGGAAGCCAAGGAGTATGAAAGGCTTAAGGGGAAATCAGATGGCAAGAAAATTGCATGGCAATGCTCTCAGCTATGAACCCTTGATGAGAAATGTATTTTATATTGAGCAAAAAGAAGAAGATACGGGAAAGGGGTTGTTGTTGGATTTAAATTTAGAGGAAGAAGATGAAGAGAAAGAAGAAGAGACTCGGTCCTTGGAGCTCACATCAAGTATGAGCTCCTGACAAAGGGAGGATGAACAAAAATCTCTATGTTCCTTTTAAGTTATCTTGTTGAAGCATTTTGTCTTTTAGGATTCACTTTTTGGGAGCTTCATGTCGGAGGGTACATTGCCGAGAAGCTTTGAAGCTAGGCAGAAAATGCCAAAGCTTTGTTTACGAAGATCAAGCCAAGGAATCTAAGGTTGTGGTACCTCCAGACCTGACTAAACCTAGAGAGGCTATGGGAAAAGATTTTGTCGACATCAAAAAGGGTTTTGACGTGGAACAAACTATGGAGGAGACTATAATCGTACCTATATTTCCACAACCGCACATCAGAGGAGAATGTACAATATAGACACTCAAGATGATGAGGAAAAGGATGAAAATGAGGAATCAAAATTTGGCAGCTCTAGCCAGGTTAGCATAAAGAGTACTGAAGTAAAGACCATAGTTCAAACTGTACAGAAACTAAGTGATGTGGTTATAAGCAATCAACAAACACAAAAACCATGGAGGAAGAGGAAACGAAAGGATTAGTGACTTCTCGCTTAATGTCAAGTTTGATTTATGCTTCTCATTCCATACTTGTACATGAAATCGCGACAGGTGCAATTTAGTTATAATGCATATTTCGCTTGACCAAATCATGTTAGGTGCGATTTGAAGTTTTAATATTCCTTTTTTTAAGAGACCACGTTGTTGTTTTTTTATTGTTCATATAAATCACGCTAGACGTGATTTCGATATTTTGTTTCTCTACTATCTGCTTTATAGAAATAATTCAGTCTCCTCTAAATATGAAGGAGGTCCTCTGCAAAACATTGCCAAAAGCAAATTTTGATACATCGTGGTAGGAGCAAAAACCACTTGAAACATGTACAAAATGTTGTTTTTCGGCATCCTTGTCTTAAAGAGATGTTGGACCAAACCTTCGTTTTCTTTCATTATGCTATTTAGACATCTATGGAATATAGAATAGAATAGAATAGGTTTTTAGCGTCCACGGAGACCAACTGGCCTATGGGACCCAAACAAAAAGAGAGCAGCAAGCGTATTACTGACAGGATTAAAAAACCCCCGCCCCGAAGGGTTTTCGAGGGAAAAACCTTAGCAGTAATAAGCATGCTGGCAGACTGTACAATTGCATAGGACAGTTCAAGACCGTCCCGTAGGACACAAACGAGTCCGTGCATCCATAACCTCCTGGAGGTATGACCCCAACAAACCCAGAAATAAAAACATAGCTAATCAGTCCTTGTAAAGCAGGACATTTAACTTGGTTTAGAAATAAAAACTTAGCTAATCAGTCGTTGTAAAGCAGGACATTTAACTTGGTTTATTATAGGTTCTAAGTCTTATGTTTCGTGCATAGGCACATTAACTATTTTATCGTTAGTCATATTCGGTTGGCAATAGGCATGTTAACTATCTTATTGTCTATTATATTCAGTTGGCAAAAAAGAGTATGCATGTCATATTCAATTGACAATAAGCACGTTAACTATTTTATTGTCTGTCATATTCAGTTGGCAAAAAGAGTATGCATACGCATCTAATATGTAGCATAATAACAGGGGGTTTCCTTTTTATTTTTGTACGCTTTTCACTAAGGTTTTGCTATGATTTTGTGGTGTATTTCAATTGATGTACTAATGCGTACATCTAGAGTGCGCATACGCTTTCATTATTTTTTATGGCACTTAGACAATGGTTTATCCCCTTCAAAAATAAAAAATTTCTAACATGGCATGCAAGGCTCGAGAGCTTTTACTTTAGGGTTCTCCTAAAATGATTAGGGTAAATCGTGCCCTCCCAAATCGCCGCTCTTCGCCCCGCTCTGTGGGCAATTTCGCAATGGCGTAACCATGGAGGGATTGGATGGCGATTTTTTTTTCCCGGCCGCCTCGGGCAATTTCAAAATGGCGAAACCATGGAGGGATTGGGCGGCTGGTGGCGATTTTCCATGGTTGTAGTAATGCTCTTATGCAAAGTGGCACGAAGCTTCCAATTCGGGCCAAGGTAAGAAGGTACATGGTTTCTTCCTCAGAGCAATCATTCATCCTCCAAGAATGGCCTATCTTTTAAAAAACGTGAGTAAAGACTTCGCAGCCATGCATTGATCCGATTGATCTGCTGTAGACGCTTGAGGCCTCTCGTTGTTTTACCCTCTTCACATTATTCATACCTTCCTAAATATACAAGAATGGTTGAAGCATGTTTTCTGCATTCTCTTAACTCTTTCAATGATGGATGTTGTCAAAGAAATACAGAGTTCGAGGTTATGCTTTTGGCCATTTTTCCAATAATTGATTTAGGGATAATGGAAGCAAGGCTCTATGAGTCAATAATCTGAATACTTTGTGAAATCAAAGAAAGCTCTCCAACCGCTTGCTTGCCTCTCCAAAGTACGCGATAAACCGCCTCTTCCCAAGGATAATGTATTCTCAAATAAGCATTAAGACCTTTGGCAAGCACCTTTAGAAGCGCTTTCTTCCGTACAAGAACAAAATCTTCAACGCTCGCAGAATTGATTGGTCTCAAGACAATGTCTTCTTGCTTAAGCTGATCTAAATCATTTTTAGCCTTGGTTCCACCACTTAGACCGAACTCAACACAAAGGTTTCAAAATCCCTCCCACAATCCATGCAAATCAATACAACAGCCACTCCATTACAAAGACTAGATTTAGGTAATTCATCCTTAGGATACTTGTTGTCTTGACACGCACTCTGATAATAGCATGTGGAAGTGTTGTCTTCTGTTCATGGCAGCAGCAAGAGCAGCTTGTGTCCTCTTGCCGGATTGCTTTCCATGAGCACATAGAGTTAGCTTAAAATGTTTTCATGATCATGAAACAGATTAGGAGGTCCTTGAAGAGGACGCTTATAAATTTATGTAGCCAAGAAGGCAGGAATCCATGGCCTAGATATCATGCTAAACACTTACATAATTTGTTGTAGGCCCAGAATGAAGTTGCCGAAGTCTTCTTCAAGGTACACGGTGCATAGATAGAACATCTTGGTTGACCAACAGAGAAATTCATAGATCCTTGAAGAAGAGAAGCTTCTTATGCAAGAAGGAGAGGATGAAGAGGCGATGGAAGAAGTTTGAAGAAGTTTGGCAGAGTCGCCACTCGTTGAAGCTTATGCATATTGTGCAACTCCCCGCCAAATTTTTGTAATGATTTTCATCAAAGACCATACTAATCCGGTTGGCCATGCTTAACAAAGAAAACATTGCATGCACATGTGAAAGCACCTTGTAAGGTCACGAAACCTATTATATTAACTATGTTCTCTACTTTTTTTCATAAATTAAGATTGTATATTTGATTCGGAGATTTGAATAGTTTTCCATAAACAAGGTGCCCAATTGTAGATAATCTTTTGCTACACATATTGCTACATGTCCATTATATTCTCACGTCAAAACCTTTTTTTTTTTTTATGGCCCAAGGGCCAAAAATTTTTTAGTATAATAACCAACACGCCCCAACTCATTATTGATATTAATAAATATATCTCCATTGAACCACACACATTTAAAAAAACTTAAACCCCTTTGGTTTGGGTGCATATTCACACCCGGGGGACGAGGGCGTGCGAGAGCCCCTCATAATTGTATTTTGCACGCATTTAAATCAACACCATATAGTATTCCTGTTGAAATCTTATAGTATTTTAAGTAATCTTGTTATACAAAGATAGCAAATCTTGTACTTGCATACCCCACAAATGAGGAACTTTTACGACGTTGTAGATTAAGGAATATGGGGCTTAATATGCCAATCCGACAGTCTCCTCGATGTTCGTGAGTCACCCCCGTGGTGAATATGCACCCAAACCAAAGGGGTTTAAGGGGGATTTAATTTAAATGTGTTGGTTCCAATGGTTATATTTATTAATGTCAATGGTAGTTATGTGTTGGTTATGTGTTGGTTATGTGTTGAAATGATCCAAAAAATGGACTTGGGATGGACGCATACCTTTCAAATGCATAGAAGCAGAAGACATTGACTCCAGATGTTGTCAAAAGAGATATATTACTTAAATCCTCATATTACTACTGAAGGCATTGCTCTCAATGGTGTAAAGACATATATTTCTTAAACCCTCATATTACTATGTCCTACAATGATCATCAGAATTAACCCTACACTTTAATTAAGAGGCGTATAACTCTGCACCAACTGCTGATCATTTTGTATGATATACCTCTTTAGATACTTAGGATATACCTCTTTCGATACTTAGGACGTTTATAAGAGGCAGGGCCAAGTTAGCCAAAGCATGAAGTTTAATATCTTCTTGTGTTCTAATATCCAATTAGAAGATTGCATGAAGAAGAGAACTATGCACATCATCTAATCCTATAGGTTTGGAACTTAAATTTGACTTTTATTTTTCTTTGTACTAATTCTTGACTTTATCCTCGTTCTATATTGTAGCAGAACTGGAAACATGCAAATGGATGATTTCCTTGTCTTCGTGAATGTTATGCAGAAGCACTTTCAGAATGATTGCAATATGATTTTTGGTCATCTATAACAAGGTTGGGGATTCTAATATTTTATCTGGGTTTGCATGGGGCAGGGCCCAACCGAGCAATGTAGTGTGGTGTGTGGTCACATGTCCAGTTGGATGCTACCTAGTGGCGTGACGTTAAAACTACTATCTATCTATCTATCTTTAAAATGCTAACATGAAATACCTTATGTATCTTAAGGCGCTTTGGGCAAATCCAATCAATAAGATTGGTTTCTTATCCTCTTGGTGATCCCAAAGGCACCATCCACCCGGCAGCAAGTTTCTTATGCACCTACTGATTCTTAGTTTGGCTTGCTTTACTTTAATTTTTAGCCAAACATTATTTTATACTTGAAATTCTCTTGCCGATTTATGCTTATCAGCAAGACTCTTTTATCGGCTCCTAGCTACTAAGAGATAGCCTCTAACTTCTTCCACTAACTCTTGCATATTTGTGCAAAGTTTCTGAGAGACTTTTACTTTTGATACAAGGTTGTGCCAAGTGTTTGGTGTGAGGCATTGATAGTATAATTTATGATAAATGGGGACATCCTGGATGACTCTTGCTTGGTACTATTGTATGCAAACTCCACTAGAGGAATACAATCGCTTCATCTAGATTGCTTATTTGAGACGTAATTTTGTAACATGTCTTCCAAAATCCTATTGATGTGTTCGATCTGCCCATCTGCCTGAGGATGATAGAATGTGCTCATCCAAAGCTTGGTCTCTATGGTACTAAAGAAATACTTTCAAAAGTTACCGATAAACTTGGGGTTAGGCATACCATGTAGCCTAAAGATTTCTTTTATAAACAACGAGCAATATCTAAGGCCTTATCCGTTGTTCTACATGGCATAAAATGTGCCATCTTGGATAGCGTATCCACTACGACCATTAAGACATCATGGCCTCTAGGTGTTCTTGGAAGTCCCCTTATGAAGTGCATGATGAGGAACTTCCACTTAGCGTCGAGGACTTTCAGAGGCTCTAACAGACCTGGGATTTGAAGTTGTTCTACCTTCGTCTACTAGTATAAGAACACTGTTGATTGTAAAATATAGTTGGCGATGTCCTTCTTCATGTGGAGCCAAAAATAATTCCTTTTTTATTTTGAAGTAAGTTTTTATAAAACCCATGTGGCCGGCTATTGAGCTATTATAATGATCATGGAGGATTAATTTCCTTATTCTAGATACTTTTGACACGCAAAGCTTATCATTAAAATATAAGAGTTTTGCCTTTCTTTTTATACTTCTTATAAGTTTTCCTTTTCTTTATCAGAAAAGACTAGTCCATGCATCTTTAAATTCTTTATTTATGGTTAATGCTTCTCCAATCTTCTTCCCGAACTTCGCTAGACAAGGTTGAGAACGATTTACAAAGCAACTTTGATTACAAAAGGTTGTCGAGATAGTGCGTTGGCAAATTACATTTAGCTTGTTTGGCTTGCATTTTATCTCGAAATCATATTCCACAAGAAAGTCCATCCAATGCTCCTGGCCTTGGTCGAGCCGGGCCCTTTGTATGGGGCGTATGTGGGGTCCAAAGGAAATCCCTCAACACCGGAATGACCTCGGCAGTGTGCAGAAAGCCTTCTTGCACGAGCCCTGGGGGGTAAAGTCCATAGTTCCATACCATATCCTACTCCAGAGGCGGTTTTTTCTACCCTTCAATCCGCCTCGCATTGGAACGCCATATCATTTACTTCCGAAGGTGGTCGTGCATGGGTGATACACGTTTGCCCAACCTTGCTTTGGCCATGGCGATGGGTCCCCAACGGAAAGCTTCTTTGGAAGGACAAATGCTTCGCTGGTTCTCACGCGGGTCTGTACCGTGCAAATAGATAATGCACATGTAAGGACAAAGAAAGATCACAAAGGCCCTTTAAGTCGTACCTAGATGCTACTTTCCTTCGCCAAGCTCGGGATCTGGTCTTTCCCGACGCGATTCTTGTTGGCACACTATCGCCAGCAAGTCAATCCTAGGCTCACGAGAGGCCCACACCAAGACTTGTACGCACCCGTTGCCCATGAAGAAGCCTTGGACTTATAGCTTCCATTCGCGACGGTGCACATCGCCTCCAGCATTGAGACAGGGCGTTGGGCCTGGAAGCATGAGCAAAGGCTTTGCGCTGTTGCCACCCGTAGCCATTGAGGATGAATGTCATACCCTCCAGATTCGCCCAAATGCTTGCCCATATCCGAGGCGGTATGTTACACTAGTGCCCGCCAACCGTTGCATGAGTTATTGAATACGGCATCGGTGGGTTTGTTGGGGTCATACCTCCGAGAGGTTATGGATGCACCGACTTCGCTTGTGTCATCCGGACGGTATTGAACTGTCTATACAATTGTACAGTCAATGCCAAAGATACTTATTACTACTAAGGTTTTTCCTCGAAAACCCTTTCTAGCGGGGTTTTTAACTCGCCGGTAATACGCTTGTCGCTTCTTTTTGTTTGGGTACCATAGGTCAATGGGTTCCGTGGACGCTAAAAAACCTATTCTATTCTATTCTATTCTATTCTATTCTATTCTTTACCTCAAGTCAAGGAGTCATTGCCTAAGATGTACCGAGGCTTTGCACACCTTAGTGGGATTCCGCCAAAGTTGGTATTCGATCCGAAAAAGATAATTGGTATTCGATCCGAAAAGATAATTTGCTTTGGATGCCAAGAGCGTATGGATTTTTATTACCAAGTGTCAACCGGGTTATAATGCGGAAAATACCATATATAAGGGACCTTGATATTATTCTTTTGTTCTTGATAAAGAGGCACTAATGGTGACGAATGATCACGGGGAAGAGTACAACACCTTCTACAATACATGCAATGGTGCTCCAACTAAGATGCATTATACTATTGTTACCATTTTCTCTTCTAACATGTCCCACTTATATGCTCTATCTACTGCAAGGGACACTGAGTGTGTTAAAGTAATACACCAAGGCGATGATAGAAACATGGGAAGATCATTGTTTGGTGTTAAAAGTAATACACCAAGCAAGTTGATGATAGAAAACAATGAGCTCGAATAGAAAATAAGATCTCACATATGCTAGTGCTTATGATAGCCATGTTGGAAGCCAAGGAGTATGAAAGGCTTAAGGGGAAATCAGATGGCAAGAAAATTGCATGGCAATGCTCTCAGCTATGAACCCTTGATGAGAAATGTATTTTATATTGAGCAAAAAGAAGAAGATACTACTGAAAAGGGGTTGTTGTTGGATTTAAATTTAGAGGAAGAAGATGAAGAGAAAGAAGAAGAGATTCGGTCCTTGAGCTCACATCAAGTATGAGCTCCTCGACAAAGGGAGGATGAACAAAAATCTCTATGTTCCTTTTAAGTTATCTTGTTGAAGCATTTTGTCTTTTAGGATTCACTTTTGGGAGCTTCATGCCTGAGGGTACATTGCCGAGAAGCTTTGAAGCTAGGCGAAAATGCCAAAGCTTTGTTTACGAAGATCAAGCCAAGGAATCTAAGGTTGTGGTACCTCCGCACTGACTAAACCTAGAGAGGCTATGGGAAAAGATTTTGTCGACATCAAAAGGGTTTTGACGTGGAACAAACTATGGAGGAGACTATAATCGCACCTATATTTCCACAACCGCACATCGAGGAGGAGAATGTACAATATAGACACTCAAGATGATGAGGAAAAGGATGAAAATGAGGAATCAAAATTTGGCAGCTCTCTAGCCAGTTAGCATAAAGAGTAATCAAGTAAAGACCATAGTTCAAACCGCATTTAAACTAAGTGATGTGGTTATAAGCAATCAACAAACACAAAACCATGGAGGAAGAGGAAACGAAAGGGATTAGTGACTTCTCGCTTAATGTCAAGTTTGATTTATGCTTCTCATTCCATACTTGTACATGAAATCGCGAAAGTGCAATTTAGTTATAATGCATATTTCGCTTGACCAAATCATGTTAGGTGCGATTTGAAGTTTTAATATTCCTTTTTTAAGAGACCACGTTGTTGTTTTTTTTTATTGTTCATATAAATCACGCTAGACGGATTTCGATATTTTGTTTCTCTACTATCTTTTATAGAAATAATTCGCCTCTCCTCTAAATATGAAGGAGGTCCTCTCAGAAAACATTGCCAAAAGCAAATTTTGATACATCGTGGTAGGAGCAAAACCACTTGAAACATGTACAAAATGTTGTTTTTCGCATCCTTGTCTTAAAGAGATGTTGGACCAAACCTTTTTTTCTTTCATTATGCTATTTAGACATCTATGGAATATAGAATAGAATAGAATAGGTTTTAGCGTCCACCTGAGACCAACCGCCTATGGGACCCAAACAAAAAGAGCGACAAAGTTTATTACCGACGATTATTAAAACCCCGCCGGAAGGGTTTTCGAGGGAAAACCTTAGCGAATAAGCATGCCGGTGATCAGACAATTGCATAGGACAGCTTCAAGACCGGCCCCGTAGGACACAAACGAGTCCGCATCCATAACCTCCCGGAGGTATGACCCCAACAAACCCACCGACGCCGAAGTCAATAACCGATGCAATGGCCGGCCGCACTAGTAGTCGAACATACCTCTCTGGATATGGGCAAATGCCGCATTCGAGGTATGACATTCATCCTCAATCGCGCCGGGTGGGCAACACCGCAAAGCCTTTGCTCGTGCTTCCGACGAGCCCAACTGCTTCAATGCGAGGCGATGTGCACCGCGGCTTGAATGGAGGCAATAAGTCTGCTTGCGCTTCATGGGCAAACCGGTGTACAAGTGATCGGTGTGGGCCTCTTGTGAGCCTAGGATTGACTTGTTTGGCGATAGTGTGCCCGGCTTAACGTCGCGTCGAGCCTGCGCATCCCGTGAGCTTGCGAAAGGAAAGTAGCATCAGTGCAGTTTAAGTGCCTCCATGATCTTTCTTTGTCGACACGGGCCGATTCGCTTTTTACTCGCGACGCATCGCCCGGCATAGGAGAACCACCGAGCTTGCTTTCTTTCGAGGATTTCAGCGTTGAGGGACCCATCGGCAGGCCAGCAAGATGGGGTGCGTGTATCGACCATAGCGACCACCTTTTGAAGTAAACGATATGGCGTTCCAATGCGGCCCTCCGCTGAAGGGGTAGAAAGCCCTCTCGAGTAGGATCCGTACGGATCCTGTGGACTTCACCCCTGTGGCCCGTGCCAAGAAGGCCTTCTGCACCTGCTCGAGGTCATTCCAGGTGTTGAGGGATCATGTGTGACGTGCACCATTGTTATCCTCGCGTGTGTGACGTGCACCATGAATACTTGAAGCGATTGAGCATATGATAGTCCAATTTTGAGATTGAAGCAAGCAGCAAAAGTAGGCTAGTCTTCCTTATTCAGCCCTCCTGCTGATGTGGCATAGCATCCTACCGTTGAATGCTTGATTGGAGGGCTAGATTTAATGCCACGTCACAAGGGGGGCTGAATAAGGAAGGTGTCCCGCAAAAGTAACCATCTCTGGGAAAGAACCGAACAAAAGCTCTATAGTTGGCAGCTAGAATCCGTAAAATTGTTTAAGAAATTGGGCATGGAAACTAGAGTTTAAGAGGGTTAAAGCAGACAATAATCTGATATCTTCCTCGTATGGTTAGTTTTGATCTCTTTTTTTCTTGAACTGTGCATGGCTCTTCTTTGAACTGCATGGCTCTAATGATCAGTCATTCATGAAGAATGCATATTAATTCACATGATCCGCTATGCAGAGGCGCAAATGCCCATCACTTTACAAGTGTATCACCACATATCACCGCAAGAACATAGCCCATCTTTAAAGTGGTGGACCCAATTGCTCTCTCGAAGAATGATTTCTCGTCTCTCAAACTTAGATATTGCCTTAGTGGCATCATGACAATCATTGCACATTCTCAAGTTTTTAGTCAGACGCAGCGTTTGTCCTTGAGGTGTGTGGAGGAGCCCAAAGGCTATGGCCATCTTTTCTGCATGCCCACATAATGAATCTTCCTTCTCTTCATTGGAAATTGGCCTCAAGACAAGATCTAAGTTTGGTACTGCAATTCTCCTTCTTTCTTCATCCGCGATAACAAAGATGCAAGCACTTCTGAAATTTCTAGACTTTGGACATCACCCACAACAAACTCGCACCTTATTATTGACTTCTATCAAGGCACTTGCTCGCTTCTTCTTTACTCCTGCACGCTTCTTAATTCCTTTTACCTTATTTGCATCATCCCACCTGCCAGAACCTGCATAAATGTTTTCCATAAGTGCATATGGATGGGCACTTGTTGGAGTAAGTTGGACTAGCTGCTGAAAGCACCTATGTCCTACTTCTACTTCCCCAAATATTCTGCAGGCACTTAGCAATGCCGTCCATGACTCCTTATGCAGCGATCCTGGTGCATTTTTCATCAGATTCTCTGCATCATACAGGTATCCTGCCCGAGCTAGAAGATCAACCATGCATGTATAGTGATCTACTGTTGGTGAAATACCATGTTCACTCATAAGATTAAAAAGCTCCTGACCCAGCAATACAAGGCTTGTACGGCTACATGCTGTTAAAAGACATGTAAACGTGATACCATCTGGCCTCACTCCTGCCTCTTGCATTTCCTCAAAACATTTCACAGCCATGACACCTTTTTGGTTTATACCATACCCCAGTATCAAAGCATTCCATGACACAACAGTGTGGACAGGCAGCATGTCGAACACTTTCCGTGCCTCTTCAAGAGAGCCACACTTGGTATAAATGTCAATTAAAGTTGTGCCAATCAAAAGATCCTCTTGAAATCCTATCTCTACAATCTTTCTATGCATTTGCCTGCTCTTTTCTATAGCTCCAATGTTACCACAAGCTTTCAGACAAGATACAAGTGTGATAGCATCAGGAGTCATGCCTTCCAGTTGCATATGCTGGAAACATGCTAGTGCTTCATGCGCAAACCCTCCCTCAGCATATCCTGCAGCTAGTGCAGTCCAAGAAATGACATTTTGAACTGGCAACTTGTCAAAGACATCCTCTGCCTCTGCAAGGGAGCCACACTTAGCATACATGTCAACCAAAGCACTACCAACAAAGAGGTCTCTGACAAGTTCCTTCTGTAAGACCTCAACGTGTATTTCACGGCCCTTACTTAAGGCTCCCATTTCACTACAAACTTTCAAGATGCTTAAAAACGTGATAGCATCTGGATATATGTCTGAAAGTTGCATCTCCTCATAGCACTTTATGGCTTCTTTGCCAAGTCCATTTTCTGCATATCCAGAAATTAATGCATTCCATAAGATAACATCTCGAAGTTGGCAGCTTGTCAAAGACCTCCCTTGCCTCTGCAAGAAAACCACATTTGGCATACATGTCTACCAAAGTACTTGCAATATATATGTTGTTCCCAAATCCCCTCATTACATAATCTTCATGTGTGTTTCACGCCCTTTGTCTATATCTCGTGGTGCCGCTACAAGCTCTCAAAGCAAGAACAAACGTGACTTCATCTTCATAGATGCTTTTTCTCATCTGTTCAAGACACTTTAATGCTTCTTGACAAAGTCCGTAGTCAATATATCCTGCAATCAATGCATTCCATGCTATTTCATCTTGAATTGGAAGTTCATTAAACACTTCTACTGCCTCTGCAAGGGAGCCACATTTGATGTACATATCAACCATACTGCTGCCAATGAAAAGATCTCTTCCAAACCCTTGTTCTATAATCTGTGCATGTATTTCCCTCCCCTTGTTCATTGCACCAATGGTTGCACAAGCTTTCACAATGTAAAGAAATGTGATGGCGTTTGGGGAATTGTTATCCAGTTGCATTTCATCATAACAGTTCAAAACCTCCTCGGTAAGCCCACTATCCGCATATCCAGCCATCAACGCATTCCAGGAGAAAGCGTCCTTAACTGACAACTCATCAAAGGTTTTGCGTGCCTCCACAAGTGAACCACATTTAGCATACATCTCAACAAGGCTGTTACCAACATAAGAATCTCTCTCAAGGCCACTTTGTATAATCTGATAATGAATTTCTCGGCCCTTTTGCACATCTTGTAACTTGGAACAAGCTCTGAGTAGAGCCCCAAATGTAAATCCGCTAGGATTCACATTATCATCTTTCATGGACTGGAATAAGTTTAAGGCATATTGTGCGTAGCCACATTCAGTATATCCCAATATGAGAGACGTCCAGGAATGTTCACTTGGGCAGATAAGCCTGTCAAACGCCTGCTGAGCATGAGGTACACTTCCACATTCTACAAGCATTGGCACAATATAATTCTCAATAATCTTATGACCTTGTAATCCATTGCTGCAAATACGTGCCAGAGCATGTTTGGCATATGCCAACTGCTTCCTTTTTCTGCATTTCTGCAAATCGTATACGAGATTTTCAACCACATTTGGCCCACCATCCAAATTCAAAGACGTGATCACATCTTCTGCATGATGTGATTGATGAGAATCAACTTGCATGTTATAGTATAATCTCTCATCTTTCTTGTACCTGTTTAGGGCTCCTATCTTGTACCACAACAGAACATCATGGCTATCCTTGAAATCTGAAACTTTCTGGTTTGTCTGTTAAAGCCCACCATCAATAAAACCTGAAGAATATTTTCCAACATTGCATAGGGCATTTGGGCGCTTACTTGGTTAGCCCACGGCCGATGAGAAGGATTGTGCCATAATCGCTGCGTTTGGGGAGGGATGAACACAACAGAAGTTGAGGATGCAGAGAATGCTCTGTTGGAAATACACCGTATCTTGGGCATCTGACCTCGAAGCAGTAACGCCGAAATCATTCTTAGAAATTCCGGCATTCATCGTCCTAAACCATGAATGCAACCAAAACCTCCTATAATTCTTTGTTCTTGTTTTAAAGAAATATTCTTGAGCATATGCTTGTGTATTTTCTTTTGAGTTACTTAGGGTGCTTTCCCATGGGCAGAAAACCTCCAGGCTTCCTGAAGGTCAGGTTTGTTTGTCCGATGTTCCCATGAGCTGAAAACCGGAGTGGCTGAGGTTAAGAACCTCGTTTAGAAAATAATCGCGAGGAATACTTTTGGACCTGGGCCTGACCTCATCCAGGTCCGGCCGTCCATGGGAAAGCACCCTTAATGGTTTGGGAAATTCCGAGCCATCCGTACTCAGCAGGGTATGTGCAATAACCCAGGAGGCCAGCATGCCGAGCAGGTTATAATTGTGACGGGCCTGCCAAGGTGGCCTCTCCGAGGCAGCTTGGGATAGGGTCTGGTCACATGTAGCCCTTATAGGGATTCTTCCTTGTCAATCGTTCAAAACTGAAGGGTCACATGCAGCAGAATGATAGCAATGTAGCCCAGTTGATAGGGATTGTTTTTTCCGGCGCCTGCCCTCGGTTGAATGGATTCCATTCGATCTCAACACATGGCTTAGAGTTCTTCATCGACACCAGAAATTTTGAACTCCTCCTGCGAGAAAGAAGGCCCAAAGCTGTCGACGGCTTCATGTGACCCCTGCTCTATGTCAACAGGAAATGCTTCTGTTGACGGCTGCATGTGAACAGACCCTTGGTATTGCTAGTAACACACTAGGCTCATTACATTCTCCCCTTCAATTTTTTAACCCATGTCCTCATGGGCAAGCTCGGGAAATTGACAAAGATTCCACTTTGAATCCTCCCAGGTTGCATCTTCAATTGGACAACCAGACCATTGAATCGAAAATTCTATGAATTCCTTCTGGGAAGTTTATGCGTCTTCGTTTGCAAAATACACTCTGGATGAGGATACAAAAAATCATCTCTGCTTACCACGTCGTCGTCAGCAAGCATGTGCGACAGGTCAAAAATATACTTTCTCAAATTGCTCCCATGGAACACATTGTGCACCCTGACATACGGAGGTAACTCCTGCCTGAGCTACTTTCTCGATGCATTCCAATATCTTAAAAGGTCCCACATATCTCAGAGCCCACTTTCCCGCACTTTTAAATGCCAATGAGCTCTGCTTAGGATTAGTGCGTAAGAATAGATACTAGCCTTCTGCAAATTCCAAAGGTTTACGCCTTTTATTTGCATACTGTTGTTGCCTATTCTGAGCTATTGCAAGGTTCTGACGAAGTCTCCTTAGGTCGAACAATCAGAAATGACACATGAACTTCGGGTCTCGATCCAAAGTAACAGTAGGTGGCATACCATACAACCTAAAAATCTCTTTGACAAATAATTTAAAGATATCCATGGTCGTAGTTGTAGTCTTTGTCAGCATAAAATGCGCTTACTTGGTTAAGCAATTCACTACAATATAAATGGCATTATACCCGGCACATGGTAGATCCACAATAAAATCCATGCCAATACATTCCCACTTGGATGAAGGAACTTCTAATGGTTGCAATTTTTCTGGGGCTTTAGATCGTGAGGCTTTAACCTTCGGACATGCTAAACATTTCGCCATACACTCTTTAACCATTTTTTTCTACCCTGGCCAAATGAAATTCTGTCTAACCTTCCTTTGAGTCTTGTGTACTCCAAGATGTCTCTCTAATGGGCTATCATGTGCATCATATGAAAGTCCCATCTTCTACTCCAAATCATTAGGAACACACATCCTTCCTTTGTAATACAAGACTCCCTTGGATATAGAATATTGTGGAAACTCGGTAGAACCCCTTCTGATACTAGCAGTCACTGGTCTAAAATACGGGTCTCTTGTCACCTTATCCATGAGATGAGCATCACACTGACCCTAAAACATACTGATAGAGGTAAAAAATGACCTACGAGACAAGGCATATGTTATTATATTCTCTTTGCCAGGCTGACTCTATCTAAGAATCATATTCTTCCTTCAGTTGCATCTATCTGTGATGTCTATTATTCAAATGTGGCTATTTCACAAAGAATTTCAAGTTTTGATGGTCAGTCTTCAACGAGAAATGACAACTTAATAGGTAATATCCCCATACTCGCAAAGCATGAATGACCGCCAACATCTCTAAGGCGTGCACTCGATAATTTTGCTCCGCTGGTGACAATTTAGGAGATGTGTATGCACAGACTCTACCACGTTGCAATAAGACTCCACTAATTGCCTTTCTAGAGGCATTTGTGACTACTTGAATAGGATGATCCATATCAAATATCTTCAAAATAGGAGTTCGAATTATGCCTCCTTTAACTCCTGAAAACTTTATTGGCAACTACCAATCCATCAACGATGTAAGAGAAGTAGCAATCTTCGAATTTAGGGACAAATTTACGATAATAACCTGCAAGTCCCAGAAAAGGCTCTCATCTCGTTCGTAGTTTGTGGCATTCACATCAAACTTTTTAGGATCTAGCTCAACTCCATTCTCGGAAACCATGTCACCTAAATACACCAATTTACGTTGTGCAAAGGAACATTTGAACATTTTCCCATATAATTTCTCTTCCCTTGGTATACTAGTCTGTTTCACATGCTTTACATGTTCATGCAAGGTTCTAGAATAAATTAGAATGTCTTTAAAGAACACCAATATGAAATTATCCAGGAAGGGTCTAAAAACATCGTTCATCGCAGAAGTATTGGTTAAACCAAAGGCATTACAACAAACTTATAGTGACTATAACATGACGTACTGGGCCTTCTGAAGCCTTGATCCAACAATTCAGCCAATTGCTTTTTCAACTCTGTCATTTCTAAAGCATGAAACCTATAAGGTGATCTTGGCGTAGGCTTTGTTCTTGGAATGAGCTCGATCTCACGATCTACCAACCTATGGGGTGACAACTAAGTCAATTCCTCAAGAAATACATCTCGAAACTCATCCAAAACTTGTTGCACCTAAACCGCTTCCTCTTGTAATTCTGCTGAGCTTAGCAAGCTATCCCATAACACTGTACATCCCATTCTTGAGCAACCCTTTCTAAGTTGCTTCTTAAATCGCTTCCAAGTCAATGGAATTATAGTATAGGATAAAGATAGCCCTTCCAACACGTATTCACTTCCATTGGGACTAGAACAATTGACTAGCTATCTAGCACAGTTAATCCGAGTATCCCACTGACTCAACCATGACATTCCCACGACGGCATCGTACTTTCCAAAACTAATGACCTTAAAGTCAGCCTGGGACGTCAGGTTCTCCACCTTAAACTCAAGGCACTCGACCATAGCATACGATGGCTTGAGATTACCATCGACTAGTTCTACATATCTTGCAGGCCGATCAACCGCATGCAAGTTTAACTTAGCAACCACTTTTGGAGAAATGAAACTACGGGTACTGCCACAATCAATAAGAAAAAAATTTGAACATCCATAAATAATGCCTGGAATGCACATCACAGCAATTTGGCCATCTACATTACCCTACTCCACCACAGCGTACATATGCATGTTTTCTGTAGGTAGATCTCTGATCGTAATGGCCCGTGCCTCCCTTCTTTCCTGATTTCTTGCTGACCTGCTATCTTCCCTTCCATAACCTCTACCACAGCCCCCTCAGTCTTCACGCCATGGCTCACCTCTTCCTTGGCTGCATCTAGGTGCATTATTTTCAATTTGCGTCGGTCGCTGATTCTGCCTTCCCTCTCTTTGAGTTTAAGATCCTATAGAGGTAGATCCACCATATGTCTAGGTATTAGGATAATCTCGCGCCCAATGTCTAAGCTCACGACACCTAAGATAATGCCTCTCATTAAGGCACATATTCCTTTCCTCCATAACTATTCAAGAGGATCTAGTCTGCGCTCCTTGGCTATTACTAGCCTATACATCCATGGAGTGTGCAGCAGCACCACCTCTGTTGAATGTCTTCCTCTCCTCGAGAAATTCCTTATTTGCCATGAAGACTGGGCTTGTCTATTTTGCTGAGCATCCAACACTGCTTTTTTTTGCCAAATCCGCTTCTCGATGCTTGGCAATTCTTACAACCTTTTGAGGGTTTGTGTATGATACTCTAGACATTGTACTCTCTATGTCTACATGAAGTCCTTTCACAAATCTAGAGCATAACTTTACCTTGTTCATAGCAGGACAATGAGGATGCAACCTTCTAAAACTCTCATTGGATTTTGCTATTGTACCAGTCCGCATACAATCTAACTTAAGAACTCATTCATCTTTTCCACCTTATATCCTGGAGGTGACACGTCTCCCACCAAACTCTTGCAAATCCTCCTAGCATTCTCGAGCAAGGACACATCAGCGTCATCCCTTGTTGTGTTCTTGTGGTACCTTTTAATACCTTTTCTATGACTTTCTCCGCTCCACTCTTCTGCTGGGACACAATTTGCTGTAGAGCTTATTGAAGTGCTTGCAAGATACTAGTAACATCTTGAGATCCATCAGCTCCATCTCTTCCTGCACCACTATGCGTGGAGAAGAGAAAATAGTAGTTTTTTTCTGATTGCCTCTGTGCAATTCTGCATTGAACCATCTATCTATCTTGAACTTTATCCAGTATTTTTGTTCCAGGTGCCGGAAACTTTGGCTTTGGCATTATCATGCTCACATTATTTGGAGCTTTTTAACAGTTATGTTCGAGGCTCATACAAAGGTTTTGTAATGGTCAGACTTTCTTAAACTGCAGTTTGAGTTTAAATTTGTATTGGGTTGGTTATCTAGTTTCTTATCTGCTGCATATAAGGATCTCCCTTTTTCTGTTCTTTTGAGCATACGATTTCATGTTTATGCTTATTTGCCCGAACTTATGCTTATCTGAAACGACTGACCATTTCTTTGATGGTTAGTGCACCGTTTTGATGTTTGCACGGTTCCACTGCATCGCATGGACAACATCTATAATTTGAGGATGCATGCCTTGCTGCATCTTGGAGGATATGCTTGAAAGAGATGAATTATATCCTTATTTGCTCTTGGATTCTCATGTCTTCTACTTCGGTTTTTTTCAGGTTAGAACAAGTTTGGGCTCCATATATTCAAGGTAAAATCTATTTTGTCTGTATGTGCATAGTATGATTGCTCAATCTCTGCATTTCAATGTGGCGAAGAACTTTAACTAGGTAATACAAAAAAACTTCACCTCTCAAGTCCTATTATTACAGGAGCTCTTATTGGGATTGTTTCTCAGTAGCTGTGGTAGCAGATTGGCTAGGGACGAAGCCAGAATGGGCAGGTAAGTGGCCTTCAGCATGATCCAATCATTGTTGTAAAGTTTTGTTCTTGCATCACCATGTCTCTTATTTTCTTTTCTTTTTTAATTGAACAAGCTCAGCCTCCGTGTCTGCTTGCCATCCATACCATGATTGCTCAGACTCTGTATTTTTGCGTAGAGACATATACCATGATTCTTAGACTCTGCATTTTTATGTGTAGAAGAACTTTAACCAGTAAAAACAAAATAATCTCTAGAAAATCATGCATTACTTAAGCCCTAGCAGATCAATCGCTATATTCTTTTGCTATTAGTTGTGGCAGTAGCTTTTAATTTTTTTTTTTTTTTTTTTTGAAGGTAAGAGATGTTTTTTCCATTAATTAATTAAAGCCATACAAATGTTTGACTAATGGGAAAAAAATACTTCCACATTAATTACAGCCAAACTTAAATAAACTTTGAGCAAAATGAAAAGTATGTAGCTTCAAGTTTATAAGATAAGATAAGATAAGATGAATTTTTACGTCCACGGGAACCCAACGGGTTATGGGACGGCACATGCAAGGGCAACAACCCATCTAAAACCTGGGGACTAGGCCCCATCACCAAACACAATAACCAAATAACAAAAGGCTACCAAGAATAAGATAAGATAATCCCAATGCTAGTGGTAAATTTATGCTTCTAAAATTATCTAGCCTGCCCCTGTCTGCTAGCTTGGCACTGCGACTCCTGGTCCCCTTGGGATTGTGAAGATGTCTGTACGCCCACCTCAACATGTTCCCTTTCCAATGTCTGCACTTCCACTTCAACACAATGTTTCTTCTGTGGCTGTAATTCTGTATCTAGTGTCTGTACTGAGGCATCACTTGTGCCCACATACTGGGCTTTAGGGTCTGAAGGCAACTTCTGCAACAACTTTAAACAAACTGCTGCACACGGAGGGTTGCCCTACGGTGGCCCGCAAATGTGTTTTCATGTTTCTTGTTGTCGTTTCGTTTTCATGGTTTTTATTGGGTCATTTTATGTGTCGGGGCTTATTAATGCTTTGCCCGTGGGGTTTTGTTTTGTGTTGTTTTGTTTTGTTTATGAATTGTACATGGACCAAGAAGAGGCTTGCAAAGCTCAGTACCTAGACCAATTAGGATTGACGTGATTATGATCTTTGTCTAAAACCCACATAAACAAGGGTTTGCCCCCCTAGGGGCAACCCAAAAAGGTGTGTTCTTTTTTCTCCTTTTCTTTTTGTTATCTGCTTTCGGGACTTACATTCCATCAAGCATATTTTTGGATTCACGAACTGAAAAATTGCATTCGAAACTCCAGGGATGGCCATGGTGCAATCTCAGATTTACAACAAACCAATCATTGTTTTGACATCGGAATCAGGAAATGGTAATGGTGGCATGGCAAAGACCACTTCCAGATAAGAATTTAACTCAAAAATGTTAAGGGGCATGTGTTGTTAAGTTTAACTAATGAGCGCGAGATTAATTTGATGCTGGTAGTGTGCCGTCTTGACCTATTCCAGTCCAGGACACCCGCATCCCAAAGTTTTTTGAGGAAGCAAGCATCAAGACATTGCCTCAAGTGATGGTGATCTTTAGTTTGAACATGTTGCATCTATGCTCCCGCACATTCTATCAGGAGAACCACTGAGCTGGTTTTTCCTTCCAACAGCTTTAACGCATGACCTTAAAAAAAAAGGTAGCGACAGTCCATTCTTGTTGAATAGGCAAAGTTCCAAGCTTCATGAAGTATTTGATAGGCGTGTTTTTTTAGTTTCTTTAAGCGGGCATTGGTTCCAGGTATCTGCATGTGCGGCATGATGCTATCTAAGTCCAAAATTTGTGGTCTTCATGTGTAGGTTGCTTTGGTCTATATTTTCGTTGAATTCTCAAAGTTGATTTCTCTTTGTGATTTTCAAATAATAGAAGTACGCCTTATTGGACTCTTGTGTGTAAAGTGAGAGTCCAAGTAATTCTAGTTACAAGTATTGGGGCAGTATTAATAACTAGTTATCAGTGCTGGTGTCCCGTATAAGCCCGATATGATGTCCCATATAAGCCCGATAAGCGATATCAATCTATGCCTCGACTGAATAATAAAAAATGTGTGGCCTCGACTAGACCGATAAGCTTTCCTTGCCAGTCTAGTCTTTGTCGAAATATTCCACTTTTACGCGTAGATGCTTACAATTTCACTTCCCATCTTGTAGATATATCTTAGCTTTCAAGCCTTACCTAACTTGATTCACCTTTCATTGGTTCTATTTGATTTTGTTTGTGGCTTGACCTTCTTTACATGAAATTACCTAATGTTACGAGATTTCTTTTCATCAAGTTTGTTTTTCTTAGCCTACCGTCCAGCCACATTACATTGCTCAAGGGTGAAATCACACATCAATGCCAAGATGCTTAATTTGGGTTCTCGGGCAACGGATTTGAAGACCACATGAGTACTTGCACCTAGATGATTTAATATAGTTACAGACTGCATGAGAAGATAAATCATGAACTAAGGCCTTTCTCTGAAAAGGATTTACAGAGTATCACAATGGAAAAAAGTATGAGAGGCAGAATCATGCTTATCTTCGTATGATTGAAATACGTTGTTACTTTTTCATCTAAATTTATTAAAAGGAAGTCAGCAACCTAAACACCATGGATGCCTATTGAAACATAGCCTCTGAATAGCAGACATCAGGCTTTGAGATAATGCTTAGGTTTATTTTCTAACAATTGTAGCATATTGTCCAACAAGGAATTTAGACAGGCTTCTTTCAAGCCATTACACCATTGTTACTGCAAATCCCTTCTGATGTAACAGAGAACATGGCAGTGCGGTTTGGCAGTGATGATGATTTCGCCAGAAATGCATATCGTGTATTCTGTACCCAGTATAATATCAGGCGATTGGTACAAGCATGAGACCAGCTTTCACCTGAAATAACAGAAAAAGCTACATTAATATATCAATTCTACAACACCTCAGCAATCCAAAAACTGAAGTAAGGACTCAGAAACCTAGAGCTGGAACTAACTCGCCTCCCAATCTCTGTGTTACTTGATTTATCAGGACAACCTAGGAATGACAACAATGATGTCAGAAAAGCATGACAGACAACTTAAAATTCACAAGAAATTTGCACCATGACGGAATCATCACTGTTCCATAAGGTTTCAACCTGAAAATAAAATGTGGCTACAAATGACAAACAATAATGAACTGCATAGAGAAAGACTTCTATGCAAAGAGGGACATTCAGGGATCAGAAATTATTTCCTTAAGAACCATTCTGAATCCCTTAACTTGGAGGATGTCCAATTTTACTAAACAGCAAGTGGATACAAATGACAAACAAGAATGAACTGCATAAGGAATGACTTCTATGCAAAGAATCAAAAAACATTTTCTTAAGAACCATTCTGAATCCCTTAACTTGGAGGATGCCCAATTTCACTAAATAGCAAGTGGAACGATTAACCATCAAGAAAAACATTTCTTACTGCAAGGTCATGCTTCTCAGCAAGGCTCATCAACTTCTGTGCAAAGTTGTTTAGCAGGCGTGTCCGTAGAGCCATATCTCGAAAATCTTGACGAAAATGAAATGTTACGCTGTCGATAATTATAATCTTTACCTGCGATACAGAGCCACTACATGTATCTATATAGCTTAATGTATAAAATCTAGGGAAGCTTCATGCATGTTTACCAGGCTAGATGGACTGCTCCCATCAACCTTAAATACCCTCAAATTTGTATTGTTCAACTAGATTCGATTATAAAAATAGGTATCTTTACATACAAGTATCTTGAAGGATCACCTTTCTATGGTCATCCAGAAATCGCTGCATGGTGTTCACAGTAGCCAACTAGTCATGTACGCGAAAATAGAAAATGTTTGAAAGAAAAGTTTCAATCTCGAGTTTTGGCACGTCTTCTTGGTTTGCTCCCAATGTTTCCAAACGTGCAATACTTGCTTCTGCCATTTGTAAAACTCTTTCCAGCATGAAGCTTCCTTCAGTGTCTGTCCATGTAATCAGCGCTCATATTGAACTTAACAACAGATGCATGAAATGTCTAAAATTCAAGTACTAATATAAACTGCCTGACCACCAACTCCACCAATTGCTGATGGAATTTGAACATTTACTGCAAGCTGCATCCTGAAATTTCAAATATGAGAGCAGAGTTGATATAATAGTGACTCCAAAGATCATATAAGTAATGGTCAGAGAACTGCCCTAGTTGAGTCTTTCCAATACCTGGAACGCCGCCTGCATTGTAAGATAAACAGTTTAAAATCCTAAGCTTAAAGTAAAAAAGAAAGCAAACCATCACTAGAAAGCCTTACAAATTTCAGTAATTTCTCGAGATAGAACACCACCTCCAAGGATCTCATCTAGCTCCTTGCAAGACGTTGTTATTGTTTTCCTCTGTCTCTCATAGCATAAAAGGTCCCATGCAGTCTTTGTTGTTTCTAAAAGGCTACCTATGTGAGATAGTTCCTATCCATAAAAATAATTTGGCATGCAGTGGAAGACAATATAATGGTTTTCTCACATTCAATATGACCTGATAGAAATGAGTTGTTGGAGGGAATGAGCTTCAGAACACTAAGAGCTTGATCAGGCGAAATCTTAGCATCTATCTCAAAAGAAAATGAATAAAGATGGTCAGAATTGCCTTTCAAATGCATACGTGCCTTAAATGGGCTTTTCCTATCATTCTGTAATATGACAATACGACTGACAGATATATAATCTACCATATGACATGCTACATCGCACCGCTTGGCATGCTCTGGATTAAAGTACGTGGCAAGAAAAAAGTTACCAGGTAAAGCATTTGTAAGGAACTTGGTCCTAGGCATAAATCTTTGTTTTTACAATATTGTAAGCTATAATATAGCAGAAGACAATACCTCGAGCAAGATCAAGAGGGGTGAGTCCGTGACAATACCTCGAGCAAGATCAAGAGGGGTGAGTCCGTGCAGTGATGATATTGTTGTGAAGCCTGCAGTTTGAAGCTTAGATCGAAGAGTTCCGCCAGGCTGCCATTTCGGTTGGAGCATCCCGGATCCGTAACGTGGACCGAGTTTTACATCGAATAGTAGGTTTTGAGCAGTCATCAGCATATCCTAGATATATTCTAGCATATACCTAGGATATGCCATAAACCCACATAAACAAGGGTTTGCCCCCCTAGGAGCAACCCAAAAAGTGCAGCACACCGAAAATTCAATCTATGGTTGACCAAAAATACTGCTTTGCCCCCTGTGTGTAGTGCCAACCAGTGTAGTCCAAAAACCTGCATAAACATTATGTTCAACCAAATGCTAGAGCATAAAGTTAAACAAAAAGTAGATAAGATGTTGAGCATTAGCAGTTCAACAATGGTTTAGGATTTGAAGGCAAATGAAAGGAAGATAAGGTGGAGTTTGGGAAAGGTGACTAGGCAAGTGGTGACTCTTGGTGCATAATCTGATCGAAGATAGAATTGTATACCCAGTAGAAACCCTTGTCTGTGCCAAACTTATAACTGTTATACTCTGATCCATTCTCCATAATCAAATGATGGATGTCCTCCTTTCCCATCAAAAGTAGCAGGGTACCATAAAGGTCAGCCAGCATCTTGTGTGAGTAATACAATTCCCTGTACCTGCTGAGCTGCCTATCTGTCAAAGAGTAGTGATACATGAACAGAAAATTGAACAGGCAGTACATCTGTATGACCTCTCTACAGTAAATCTTGGCCCATGATCTTTCATTGCTGTTAAGCCTGACCTCATATAGTTTGATCTCATCCTCTGTTGCACTTGGCCCTGGAGGCTTTAAATCTGTGACCCCTGTGCTGTTGCTATACAAAGTAGGTTTATGGTAGCTGAGCATTGTGTCAAATTTGTTCCTGCCTTCCCCCTTGAAAAATTCCAGATACTCTATCAAAAATTTCAGAGAAAGGGGCATTAGAATTGATAACATGAAGATGTGAAACAAAAATACTGAAGCCACCAATGAATTTACCAATGTCATCCCAATTTCTGTCATAAGAGTCTGCAGATTTACTTTTGTGAGCAGTACCATAAGCTTCTAAATCTAACTGAAAATTCATCTTAATCCAAAATATGGAGAAATTTTTATGACCATGCACAATCCTATTTCTTGCTTTCCAAATGTTCCAGAGAGCAGTGAACATAATTGTGTTTTTGAAGGCATCATTATTTTGAATGCATTTGAGCAAATTACACTGATTATGCATACAGAAATATTGACCAAATTTGCTGTAAAACCAATTCCAAAAGTTAATCAGTTTAGGACACTGGAAGATATGCTGCATGGTTTCATCTTCAGAGCAGTTAGATTGACAAGCGGGCAGAATGATCGGATTTCTCTTAGACAATGAGATAAGAATTGGAAGGCTTTTTTGAGCAATCAATCAGACAAAATAATTTACCTTTGAAGGCAATAGGAATTCCAAATATTTTTGAACAAACTTAGACATTCATCCTCTGTCATGGACCACTTGATCCTTGCTTTGACAGGGCTGGTCTTGTGATTAAGACTGGCATAAAATTTACTAACTTTACATTTATTGATCCCATTAATTTTCCAAATGAGACCATTGCCACACTCAACCAGATTGGTGTTATTAGTAAGAATATTTTTGAAATAAAAGTAAATAGATTTATCACTGGAAGTGCCATGAATTAATCTGCTCAGGTTAGTCCAGGAAATTAAATGTCCATTCGAGTATAGATCTTTGACATGAGTGATGCTATGATGATGCCATTTCTTATAAATTTTGGGATGCCTTAAAGCCAGGATATTCCCATAGCTATCTTTGAAGCCTCTTGTGGCAGTAGCTTGGCTGTGGATGGAGCCAGAATGTGCAGGTGAATGGGGATGCCCATCACTTAGAGAAACCAGTTGCATATGATGTTTGTATAGACCCCTTTAGATTTGATTTTATATAGACAGAGTATGGTTGATTGCACATTTGTGTGAATTATTGCTATTGAAAGTCCATCACTATGCTTCTATCATCATTCTGGCCCAAATCAATTCTATAGAAGTGGTAAATCATCTAAGTTGCATTTCAAAAAATTAAAGTTGCGCCCTTGCATTTGCATTTGTTCTCGAGTAAAGCATTTTGTAGATTATTCTCGAGGTTTCATGTTAGCTATAGAAAGCCAAATACTTTTGATCATAGAAGGTACTGGGAAAAAAATATTTGGTAGCTGCTTCTTTCTGCAAGTGATTTTCTTTTAGCAAAGTGATGCCTATTTGGGCATGCATGAAGGTTGTAGAGGTATAAAAAGCAAACATCACGGAAGCTTATTATTCTTAGCCAGCTACAAATCCAAAGAAAGTAGAAAGTTGTCTAATGTAGGTTTTACATGGTGGAAATTTTGCAATAGAAAAATTAGATAGGAAAAGATGAGCACTTGGTCAAAGTTCTTTTACAGATTTGAGGTTAAAGTTTGCCTGCCCTTATGTATTTTTGGGCTCTTACATTCTGGGCATAGTATAGACGCTGGCAGTGATCTACATCCACGGTATGTTTTAATATTTGCCATTTTCCTACATTTAAGAGGGTTTAGTAAGAAACTTTGTATCTCGACCTTCCTTTGCTTTATGTACCGAGGTGCTTCAGCTAATGAATCCATTGTATACAGTGGGATCCTTGAGAATTTGTGCTTTCCTATAAGAGATGCTTTTTCCAAGATATGAGGAGCCTTGAAAAGCAACAGATCCTAGCCTTCAGGGGTTTCAAATAATGGAGCTTATGAACTTAAGTGTGTGAACTCAGAGCATGGCTTTTACAATAAGGACTGTGTGAATATTTAATGTAGTCTCATGCTGTTTTTTACAAACGGCATTTACGCATGACATGTGCAAATAGCTCGCATGCTATGGCATTTTAAAGAGAACTATAGGCATGAATATGTAGCACAATAACAAGGGGTTTCTTTTGTATTTTTATATTGTTTTTCCTATGGTTTTGCTATGATTTGGTGAATGTATCTGATGGAGTGTACTAATAAGTATTTCTAGAGTGCGCATACCTGCTGCATTGATTTTTTGCTCTTTTTTAATGGTTAGCACCCATGTATTTGTCTAGATGTACAAGAAAAATATATGTACAACCCTCCCTTTGCATGCAGGAGTCGAAAGGGCATATTTTAGGGTTCGAGGCAAGGCCGACCCCTACGTGGCTTTTACGGAAGAGGGCCCATGACAGGAAGAGCTGCAGAGTGGCAGGCCGGGCCTGCGTTGGTCTTGTCGGATGGAGGATGCGACATCATCGATTTTTATCATAGCTGCGAAGTCTCGATTTTAGTTGCAGTTTTTTTTCCTCATCAGGTTTCTTCTGCTCAAGGAGGTTCGAGTCTTCTTTTACTCTGGAATGGGCATAGCTAAAGGGGAGAAACCTGTCCAGATCCTCCAGGTACACCGTTTTTGAAGTCTTGGGCAGTTTCTAAATGGTAGAGCTTAAACATATAGCGATGGTTTCGAATTTGGTAAGAGGCTTTAAACCTAAACCTTGCTTCATTCTTTTGGTTTCCATGCCCAACATGAAGCCTACTTCTCTCTTTCGAGTTTTGGATTGGATCAATTCCGAACAGAACAGAGTGAAGCAGTTAATTTAACATGTCCAGTTTTATAGACCGTATCTCATCAGAAATAGCAGTTTGCAAAGAAGCATTAGTGGTCATTGTTTGGAGTTGTTGGGTCTGCAACGCTTGGAGAATCTATTGTTGCAGATGCATGGCCATCATCATTCCCTATCTGGAATTGTATAACCTCTTATCTCCTTGCTACAGCTCTTGCTTGAATTTGAGCATACAAATGGTTTAACAGGGTTTAGCACATGAGGAGATATGTTGAAGATGTGATAGCTATTTGCTATGTATGTGTGCATTGAATATATTCAATCCAAATCCAGGGACTCTAGCTGCTTCTTTCATAGTTCTTGAAGAAATAATGTATGGCGATCTAGCAAAGCAGGTCCAAAGTTGGATCATGGTATGTGTCCTTAGTTCTACCCTATTTTGCCACATGTTCAAATTATTTTATGACACTGACTGAAGTTTCAACATTAGCAAGGCACTTGGTGAATCAAGTCCACGACATCTCTATCTCATCTATGCACAAACCAAGGCGTATGTGAAGGAGTATTGGAAACAAAGTCAGGAAAGAGTTTGCACGTGTATTTGCTAAATATTAACTGTGCAGTGCTTCGTTCTAGAGCAGGAAAGGCCTTCAAAGTTTCTACAACACCAAATGCATGTTATTGAAGGCATAACAAGCTTGCTTATTCATGTGTAATTTAATAATCTACATTATTTGACACAGGCAGCGAAATCAATGCTTCCAATGGAACATGTCATTCTCTGGAATCTCATATGTTTTTCCTGCTAATAACAAACCTTGCTAATATTTATTGAATGAAAAACAACTATTGGTTCAACAACATATTCAAACAAATTTCATGCAATATGTGTTTATTTGCTAATTTAAGTTCGTGTTCTATTCGTTAGGGCCCGAAGGGCCCAAAATGTTTTTTCCAACAAATAACTACCATGAATATTAATTAACATAAACCATTACATTCAATGGTTTTAAATTTAAATCCCCCTAAAACCCCCTTTAGTTTGGGTGCATATTCACACGGGGGGTTAAGTAGGGCAGCGAGAGCTGTCGGATGGGCATATTTGCCCTTTATTCCTTGATCTGGACCGTACGCAGCGATCCTCGTTTGTGGGGTATGCATGTACAAGTTTTTGTATACTGTATATTAAAGTTTGTTAAATACTATAAGGTTTCAACGAATGTACTTAATGGTGTTAATGGTGTTTAGAATGTGAGAAACGGAACCTAAGGATGAGTTATACCCATAGCTTTAATGTAGGCAGTAGTAGATAGCAAGAGGATTGCAGTCTGAATTTCAAAAGAGTTAATTTATTGTAGTCGTCTTTGTTGCTAGCCATTCTATGTCTAACTTCTACAATGTTTCCTCCAAGCATCTCTCTTTCAAAGATTTGTTGGAGTTGCTGATCATCTTTCTATTTTGCAGGTCTATCTTTACAGTTTAGATTGACCATGAACATTTGCAGACTGCCCCGCTGCTTTGGAAGCAACATGTAAGGAAGTTTATTTTCTCCAAACATCTCTTTCAAAGATTTGTTGGTTCACTGACCATCTTTTTATCTTGCAGCTCTATCTTTACAATTTGAAAAGAACATCAAGGTCTGCAGAATGTCTCTGTGCTTTGGAGGCAACATGTAAGGAAGTTTATTTCTTTGAGTTTAAGATCAAACTATCTTTTCCCCAATTGCTTCTGCCACAGGAACTATAAATTATTTGCTTTACTCAAATTAGGCATGTTTGTGACCATATTAGGGGCACGTGAGGATAACTTACGCTGGATTCTGTTTGGGGTCTGGGTTGGGGGAACTCCTGCAAGACAGCCCTCTGTGAGGACCCGTGGATCTAACAGGAGAATCCGGGGACTATGTCACGCGGGATTTGCAAGAAAACAAAGGAAAGGGAAAAGAAAACAAAAGAACAATGAGACAACAATGATAAGCTTCCTTGATATCAATGATGATGATACATGAGCTCTCGCGAACCGAGAAAAACAAGTGAGACAAGACTCAAAACTCATCTAAAACTCATGTGCTAGCTCTACTCATATATATAGTACAATGGTCTTTGGCCCAATATAGACACTCGGATCGATTTCGTGCCGACTCTCGAAGGAGGCCCCGATTTGGTGCAGGAATGCCGGGCGTGTGCTCTTGAAAAGCCCGAATCACGCCGACGCCGACGTGGCGGGTGACGGGTCGCCACTTGTCCGGAAGGCCGCCTTTGTTGACACCAAGCGTGGTCTTAGTCTCGCGGGTCCGCTTTGGTCTTCTGTTGAGCCTTTGACGACCGACCCGCACTGACAGGGATCCTTGGACTTGACTTGGTCCGTCAGATGATGAATAGTCCCGCACTCAGAGGCACAGACTAACACTCCCCCACCAAACCACACACCACCAAGAAAAGGAGGAAGTGCTCCGAGGGCGGAAACCAGCCAGCCCCGAAAAGTGATCTTCACGAAGGACGGGCGCCATTATGGTTGAAGTGCGCCAGAGTGTTGAGCCCAAGGGCGTGATCCGCATCAATGAGGAAGTGAGAGCGCACTATGTCTTCCGTGGCAAAGATGTGCATCCGGCGGAAAAAACCGGCACTCCATGAGAAGGCAACCGAGACCGGCGGCACCGACGCCGCATTCGGGTTGCAAAAAGATAGGACGCCGCCGCATTTAAAGAGCTGACTGTGATGCATCCGGAGAGCAAAGACGTAAAACCAGCTTGACGGCAATCAAGGGTCCGTGAGGTGGCGTGCATTCTCGTAAGAAGGTATCAAAGCCATGAAGAGCATCGCCAGGGCGCTACAACCACGCCATTAGCTTATATAGATCCACCTCGCAGAGTGTCCAAGGTGGCATTATCCTCCCAACTGAAGGCTCGACAAATCGTGGATCCCACCGAGATCCGGGTGAGATCTCGAGGCGAGTCGACCTCCAAATGGGCATCCATGACCTTCGGCCCAAAAGGGAAGACGCCAACAGAGAGAGGAACCGTATGGAGGGACTCCTAAGGAAGCATATGGAGAGGGAAGCATGCCCGCAAAGGGTTGCGAGAGCCATGTCCCTAAATGCTCAACAAGATTCCGATCCGCAGCACGACACCAATGGTCCCATTCTCAAGTAGAGAGTAATTGATAGACGGGAGGATTGACCCAACCCGTGGGGATGGTCTTGCTTTCCGAAGGCCACGCAGCTTGATTGTAACCTCCTGCATCGGCATCGATATAAATTTGGGCTTACTCAAGATCGCCGATGCGCCAAATTTTGTTTACCTGCTCCAATGTTTCAGCCCGCCACAGAGGTAAGTGCCGAAAGCAAGTTCGTGCATGTACTCCCCGCTCAAGAGTCCGAGACCGAAAGCAGATCCTTGAAATATTGGTTGGTTGGTGATAACAACCAAGCAAATATTGGAGTTGCCACGAAAAACACAATGGGCCTCATCTCGGAATTTATCATGGAGATCCGCCAGATAGAAGTCATGAAAAACTTAAGCCATGGGCTGAACAACACGGAAAATGACCAAGTTGGGATCTTCAGAAGTGAGCTGATCAAAGACTAAGAGTGCACAAAATAAACCTTTATCTTCTACAGAAAGATCCGGCCAGATCCGAAGGAAATCCACACTTTTGAGTGGCTGTTGATGAACATTGCCATTGGCCGCGTACCACTTCAAAAGGAAAAGGTGTCGTCGGGCCACCACATAGTCAAGATAGCTGGAAGGAGTAGAGAAGTCCACCGGGATGTTGGTAGCAATGTCAATATATCCCTCCTGTTTGTGTTGGGCTTCTTCAGCAGATTGAACTGCTTGCTGGAGCTGATGTTCCAGGTCACGGATCCAGTTCTCCTTTTCTAAGAGAAGACGTGACTGATCGCGGACTCGTTTAATAGGAAGCGTGGCATGTGAAGAGGATTGCCCTGGAGTTTGGAGTCGAAGCGTGGCAATCTCAGCATCATCGATGACCTTCGCTTTCTCGAGCCTCGAAAGCTGATCCCGGATGGACGTTAGCTGATTGGTCGGGCCGTGGAAAGCTGAGCTTCAAGGGAGGTGAGTCTAGCATCACGCTCGGTAAGGTCATGAACTTGAGTGCGGTAATTATGAGAAAGCTCCGGAATACAAGGTGTCTAGCTTAGCAATGTCTTTCTCCTTGTCACCCAGAGGGTATCTTTTTGACTTGTTCTGCTCCAACAAGTCCCTGATTTGTGGTTTGAGCTGAGCCTTCTGATCTTCAAGTAGGCTTGTCTGATCCGAGCACTTTTGAGATCTACACGGCCCGTAATAGAGCCGTGTTCTTTTCTTGAAGTTGGGCCTCCAAAGTTTGAACTTGTCTTTGTGGCTGAAGGTCTCTTTGAACCGCGACGAAGCCTCCGTGGACGCTTTGAACACCATTCATGAGAGCCTCCTGTGATGCTTGTAACTGCATGGCAGCGGCTTGAGCATCCTGCTGGAATTGGTACAGGAGCTGTCGAGGATGTGGAGGTGCAGGGCCTTGTTGCTGCCATGTCTGAGATTGTTGAGAGGCATGACGGGAATTGGAAGGCGTGGCTTCAGTGGAGGAAGAGGATACAGTGACATGCGTGGTCTGGTGTTGAACATGACCAGGGGAAGTCTGGCGTGAAGGTACAGCTTGTTGATGTTGACGCTGGGAATGCAGAGACCGCTGAGTGGAGGTATGAGAAGTGGAAGGGCTCTCAAGAACAGGAAGATAATGACGGATGAGTGCCTGAAGATGGCCACCCACTGAGGCTTCATGTGCAGAGGAGGGGGTAGCCCGAATGAGGTCGACTTCATGAAGGAGGCGGTAGAATAATATCTGGGGCCAATCAATATGGAGATTGGAGCGGATGGCAGTGATGACCATATTATAGAATGGCTTATTGATATGGGTGTTCTTGATAGAATACCCAAGCAATTTGCGCCACAGAAACTTCACAAAAGTATCATGTGACTTGGCAATATTTGTGAGGCGATGCTGGTTGGCTTGATAAGCAGGAGCACCGAACTGAGTGACGTCCATGTCCTGTAAAGTAGCCCAAGATACAGAAGGTTTTTGCAAGGGAATACGGAATACCTCAGAAATCAAAGGTTGTGTGAGCAAAATGGTGGTGCCATCGACCACCGTAGCAAATCCTTCCGGGCTGTTGACGATGTGAGCGATAAACTGTTTCAATTGCTCCGGATTTGGGGCCGGGAGCTCCATGTGCGAGAATTCGTAAAGCTTATGGCGTTCCGCGACTTCCCGACTCGGACCAACAAGGGCCTCGCGAAAGGTGGGCGTCGAGAAAGACACAGACTCGAAAAGAGTCGCATCCCTTGGAGCAGAAGCTTGAAGTGTAGAAACTTTTGGTGCAGCCATGGCTTAAGAGCATCGAACGTAAGGAATTGTCCGAGAAGGCGAGAGCAGAGAACGTAAGACGAAAGGCGCAGATAGACGAAAAAAGGTTTTAGGGCGCCAAGTGTATGTGAAAGGGCATGATGAGGGCTTAACCTCGCGAACCGCTGATGATGCCGTGTGGCACGCATGGCAGGGCATTGAGAGGTAAAATTTTGGCTAAGTCCCCAATCTGGAAAGGGAGAAGCAATGAACGGTGGCGATGAGACGTAAGGGAATGATCTGATGTGACAGATGGCAAAAGGGCGCCTATTAATGTTCGACGGGCGTGAAAAGAAGGAACGACATTTAATGCTGACAACTCGAAGTGGGATATCATTAAAACGAAGGTGTCAGAAGGTACCATGGCTAGATATGCGGCGGGAGAAAAGATTCCCCATTTAGAAACAAATTTTGCATTTCAACCACGCTTATTAAATTTCGATTGGGCCACGCCGGCAGGGAGGTCCTCGGTTGGCTATATAAAGACTAACAGGAGCGAAACGGAGACATCCGATGGCGCCAGTATGTCCGGCTGCTAGATTGCACGACAAGTGCACTATGCCGTCTAACTGTTCGGAGTGGATGACTTGTAAAATAGACTGCCTGGACCTCTGGCGGTGCCACAATCGTGGCATTGCGATGGACGGGTGGTGTGCCGGGATGGTTGAGCATCCCGATCCCCTGACTAACGGGATGGAGGTGGTGATTCACCTGTGCTGGGATCCGGAGCGTAATTACTACCACATCTGCGTATCACCACCTCCGCCCAACCCTGAGAGGGTTTTCTCCTTAGGACTTAGTAGATAGGGCTCTCAGCCCGTTTTTGTAAATAGGGCTCTGCCCATAGCGGAAATAGATGGGCTCTGCCCACATTTTGTAAAAATTCCACCTATATAATATAAATATGCCGCCCGGTTAGTCACTATCCGCTTGTGTTCTTTGTCCGGAACAACATCCGCTGTATGATTGTCACTTTCTGTATGAAATGGTTTGAGGCTAAAAGCCATTAACTAGTGTAGGTAATGGAGTTCCATCTAATTCAGCCAGTTTGAAAACGCTGGGTTGCACCACTTGAACAATTTGATAAGGGCCAAGCCATCGAAACTTTAACTTGCCCGGAAAATTTTTGTAACGAGAATCATAAAGAAGAACCAAATCTCCTTCTTTGAATGTTTTTGTCTTAATACGTTTGTCATGTAAAGATTTTTGCAACTGTTGTCCATGAAGAACACGAATGTAAGCATCACGCCTAAGTTCATCCAACTGTTCCAATTGATAAACCCTTTCTTTGAGTGCAGCAGGCGGATTATGGGCTATAGCTAGTTGAAAACGGAGAGTTGGAAGAATATATTCAAAAGGCATGAGAGCTTCTTGACCATAAACCAATTTGAAAGGAGTGTGACCAGTAGCTATTTTGAAACAAGTATTGTAAGCCCAAAGAACAGTAGGAAGCTTGTTTTGCCAATCACGGTCGAAAGCGTCACAAATTTTCTTGAGAATTGTGACCAGAGTTTTGTTGGTGCTTTCAGCCAAACCATTCCCTTGAGGATAGTAAGGTGTGCTCTTGTGATGATGGATCAGTAGATAATCCGTCAGCTCCTTTATGGTATGATTGATAAAATGGACACCTCTATCACTGACCAGCTCCGTGGGGCAGCCAAAACGCGTGATGATTTGCTGATAGATGACCTTGGTTGTGCTTGCCGCAGTGTTGTCTGGAAGTGCGCAAGCTTCCGCCCATTTGGTAGCGTAGTCAGTGAGAACCAGAATGTAGCGGGCACGGGTGTGCCGCGCAGGAGGATCAATGGGTCCCACAAAATCCATCCCCATTTGCTTTGAAGGAAGTGGGCGTGGCGACCGGCGCCAATGGAAGAGCGTCATGGGCGTGGGCCTTCCCACACCCGACAAGCATCATAACGCGCGCTGCGTGGAGGCGTCTTTGAAGAGCGTGGGCCAAAAATAACCTGCAAGAAGGATTTTGCGTGCCGTGGTGTCACTATGAAAATGACCACCACCGAGCCCTTCATGGGCTTCTCGGACAATAGCTGGGACCTCATGAGGGAGAACACAGCGTCGAAGGACGGTATCCATGCCCCTTTTGTAAAGATGGCCTGCAACCATGGTGTAGTCACGGACCTCGCGGAGAAATTGGTGTCGACGGGATTGACGCTTTGGAGAGAGCGCGTGGCGCCCCTCGGTGGAAGAGCTCGCGTGAGGAGATATCACTGAAAGTTGTGGAACCAATGTGGCGTTGCCGTGACCTGAAAGAGTTGAGCGTCAGGAAAGGCATCTGAGACTCCCGTGGAGGGATCATCTGTGTGGATGCGGGAAAGATAATCCGGGACAACATGAGATTTGCCTGCCTTGTGAACAATTTCAAAAGGTGTGAATTCTTGCAGAAGGAGGACCCAACGAGCAATGCGGCCCGTGGGCGTGGATTTGTTGATCAAATAAAGGAGTGCTTGGTGGTCAACAAAGAATTTGATCTGACTGCCTAAAAGATAGTGACGGAAGCGTTGGACACTGAAAATTAAACCCAAGGCTTCACGCCGGTGGCAGTAGTTGCGCCAGCCAGATTGAGTTTTCTGGCGGCATATCGGGTTTGGTTTGTCGATTAGTCGATCATATTCTTGAGAAAGAACAGCTCCAATAGCGAACGCCGAGACATCTACATGGACATGAAAGGGCTTGTCCCATTGAGGAGGAACAAGCAAACCGGGGCCTGAGTAAGCAAAAGCTTCAACTGTTGGAAAGCAAAGATCCTTTGGGAATTCCAAGCCCAGGGATTCATCACCCGTGAGTTTATGAATGGGATCTGCAACGCCGCAAGTCCGTGAATGAAGGTGGAGTAATAATTTACCTTACCCAGAAAGAGCGCGTCTCCTTGATATTGGCTGGTGCTTGAGCCTTGAGCACACAACTAATTTTGGCGGATCCGGTGGTGATACACGCTTTGTCGACAACGGTCCTAACGTAACACACCGGCGATGCAAAAGGTGCATTTCTCGGGATTGAGACTAATGCCGAACTCATCACATTTAAAGACGAAGTTCCAATCTATCCAAATGGTCACCATGGAACTGAGGCGAGAAGTCATCTTGAAAAATTTGCAAGAAGGATTTTCCTTCATAAAATCATGAAAAACTGAGAGCATTATGCGTTGAAACGTTGATGGAGAGTTTGATAATCCAAAAGGAACCACCTTGTAGGCAAAAAGTGCCCCTACCGGGTGGTGAAAGTTGTCTTGAGTTGATCGATTCTTTGATTGAGATCTGATTGTAGCCGAGGAAAAACCATCCATGAAGGAGTACATCTCATGTCCAAATGACCTCTTCCGAACCTGGTCCGTGAAGGGAAGTGGAAAATGATCACGCTCGTGGCCTGATTTAGTTTCCGGTAGTCCACGCAACGCGGATCTTTCCATTGTGCTTCAGTGCAATGACAATGGGGCTCACCCATTCAGAATGTTTGACCTCGTAGATCAAACCTGCAGCAAGGAGTTTGTCAATTTCTGCCTTGACACGATCCGCTGTAATGGGGTTGAGGTTGGTAGATCGCTGTCGTTGCTACGGACGCGCGATCGGATTTTGGTAGGAATGGTGAGTTCCCCAAGGTTTTGTTGATCCCCGGTCTCTCGTAGCTCCGGAAAAAATGTGTTTGAACTTTTTGAAGAGACGGCCTTGTTACGATAGGGTGTCGGAAGATTGGCAGCAATGCGGACAGGCTGATTGTTGCCCACGTCCACAATCTCGACTTCCGAGTCCGAATATGTGGGATAACTTCCGTGTCTTGGACAATATGAGCAGGAGGTTGAAGCATGACAGGATGAGTGGCGCTCTGCGTGGTGAAAAAGAGAGGTTGCTGATTTTCATCCAGCAGAGGTTGCTTCATGACAGCGTGTACATCAACAGGGATCGAGGAAGTTCAACATCCAAAAGTGATCAACACGTTGGATGCGATGCAAGGAGCCGGTAGGGGGTCAAGCAAGGCCGCCACGGCTGGTCCTGATCAAGAGTCATCTCTCCCCAAGGATCAGCATATTCGGGGTAGGAGGACAGAGGCAAACTCGCAGGTGGAGCCTGAACTTGATAGATATTCTGGGCGTCCTCAGAATCGGTGTCGGAGAGAGAGGGTTCAAAGATTGTCGGCCGAAAATGATCTTACCCGTTTCCAAGTCCATAGTGGCATTGAGGTGACCATCCGTGATGATCCGTGGCCCAATAATGGATACTCTTGACTGGCGGAGAAAAGATCGCCAACCAACATTTCATAATCACCCGGGATCTTCTCCAAAATTCCAAACACCAAATTCTAAGGGGAATCGGAGATCACCAATGTTGATGTGAAGAAGAGGTGTGACGCCTTGAGGTCTCGTGATATGGCCATTAGCCAATTTGATGTCATATGGGGCACGATAGAGTTGTTTGATGCCCATTTGTTTGCGGAGTTTATCCGTGATGAGATTGGACAGCGGCTACCTCCATCAATTTGAACATGATTGACTTGTTGATTGCCCACCGTGGCATGGACCGTGGTGTGTAGAGGTAGCAACTTAGCCCCAACCAAAAACGGTCGGGAGTGGTAACCGGGTCCTTGAGAGCGGGACATAGTTTCAAAATTGTTGCCAAACTTAAGGGAATCTTGATTTTTGCCAGGCTCCTCTTGGAGTTCAGGTACATGAGAAAAAGGATCTGGCTGGATCCACGGGTCTTTGGAGTCGCGTGGTAATGAAGCGGCGACTTCTTTGAGTAGGCTCGACCTCGGCGGCAATATTCGGATATGTCGAGGCGTGGAGGTTGAGATGTGGAAGGTGCATCTTGTCTTTGCTGAGCTTTGGTGGTGGCATGAACATTAGCCAACGTGCGGCCTTCAGCAGCTTGCATGAGGTTCAGAATGCTTTGGCGTACTTTAGGCATGACATGAGGCATGAGTTTTTCCAAGTCAGGTGCAAAGTGAACCTTTTTGTCCTCTTCATGAGGGATTGTGTCAACTGCAAAGGCAGGTTGCGTGCCATTAGGAAGAATGGTTAAAAGGGGCGTGGCGCCACAGTGCAGCGTGAAACCAAACCAACCCAATTGGATGGCTGGACTGGAGGATTAAGAGCCTGAAAAATTTCTTCCTGTGCTTGTTGATCCAGCTGAGGTTGATTGGCAGGAGCTGGTTGATAGCGTGATTGCTGAGGCGCTTCGGTGGCTTCCGGGCGAACGGACGCTGGTCTTGTTTGCCATTGGCAATCCAAAGTTGGTAAGCCGTGGAGGCGGACCGAGGTGGTCCGATTGGTGCCGTGAAGCCGCACTTGAACTTGTGGAAGTTGAGGACATGCCGTGGTGGTATGACCCCATTCGTGACAGTGATAACACTGAGCTTTAGAAGGATCAAAAGGGGGGCGTGTGTTGGGTCCCCGTTGTTGCTCCTGTTGCTGATAGAGTTGATTGGGTTGAGCCTGCAGTGGTTGCGGCTGATATTGCGATGGTTGCTGAGGTGTTGTTTGCACTTGATAAACCAGCTTGTTGCGGAAAGGTGTAGGATGAGTGCGAGTGCACTCTTCCGTGGCATGATTGCACATGTTGCATCTTTTACAATGAGGTGGACCATTGGTGGAATTGCACTCATTTGCCAAGTGGCCTTGATGTTTGCAGATATGGCACCAGATCTGACTGCGCTGCGGATTGGCGTGTTGAGGTTGGACAACAGTCTGTGGAACCATGACTGGTGCTATGAAAGGGAGCTCCTGAAGAGCCACGCCACGGGAGGAAACATTGACAGAGTGATTGACAAGGTCGATAGCCTGCTCCAAAGTCTTCGGGCGTAGGTATTCAGTCATGAGTCAGATAGCTGGAGGAAGTCCTTGGAGAAACCAGACCAAGATCTGGCTCTGTGTCGGGTACTCTTTGAGTTTGCTGAGCAGGATATAAAGTCGATCTGCAAAATCCCTGGCGGACTCCGTGGGCTCTTGTTGAAGGTCATTGAGTTGCTTGAGATGAAGTTGATCATCATCCGTGGTTCCATAGTGAGAAAGAAAAGCAGTTTTCATTTCTGACCAATCTTGTTTCCAGTGGCTTTTGTTGGACATAAGCCATTGGTGAGGAGAGCCACGCAGTGTGGTGGAAAAGATATGGAATTTCAGTTGAGGTTGTGCATGACCATTGAGGACAGCCAGAGCCTCAAATTCTTCCATGTGGGCCTGAGCACTTTGGTCTAATGGTTTGCCTTTCGTGTTGCCAAAGGTTGGATAAGTCAGCTTAAGGGTCTGAAAGGTAGAGGTGAAAGTGCTTGGCTGGACAGGAACTGGATAGGGATTATATTGAGGTGGAGTTGGAGGTGGCATGGTGCCTGAAAGACCCTGATGAAGGGGTGACTGAGGGGGAGGTACTGGAGGTGCTTGATCATTGGGTTTGAGGTCGGTAAGGTTGTAAACAGGAAGAGCGGTGGAAAATGTAGGGAAGGGAAATTCCTGGAGAGGAGCAAAAGAGACATGTGGATATCCCTGTCCGCCCGGAGGAGATGATGGTTGTGAAGGCAGAGGCGATGGCCGAGGGAATGCCGGATGTAGGCATGTTCGGGGGTATGAAAGTAAGGTTGAGAAGGTTGAGCCTGATAGGGCTCCTGATAGTGATGAGGTGACTGAGGCTGTGAGCAATGTTTGCACGCTTGAGGCGGGGAACTGGGACGAGACATGACACGAGGGGTGGGTGGCGCCGACTGAGCCCTAGACCGAATGTGGCCTCCCTCAATGTCATAAGCAGATCCATACATGTCGCGAACAACTTCCCGCCGATGATGGCGCCCAAGCGAGACACCGTCACGGGAAAGAAGTTCTTCCGGGCGTGAAGTTTCGATCGCGCGCATGGCTGACGGAAAAAAGGAAAATCGAATCAGACCCGCAGCGGCCCGGCGGTGTTTGGGATCTAGGTTTCGGGGAACTCTGCAAGACACCCTCTGTGAGGACCCGTGGATCTAACAGAGAATCCGGGGGACTATGTCACGCGATTTGCAAGAAAACAAAGGAAAGGGAAAAGAAAACAAAAGAACAATGATACAACAATGATAAGCTTCCTTGATATCAATGATGATGATACATGAGCTCTCGCGAACCGAGAAAAACTGAAGTGAGACAAGACTCAAAACTCATCTAAAAACTCATGTGCTAGCTCTACTCATATATATAGTACAATGGCCTTTGGCCCAATATAGACACTCGATCGATTTCGTGCCGACTCTGGAAGGAGGCCCGATTCTGAGAATCTTTGGCGGTGCCTCTTGAAAAGCCTCGAATCACCGACGCCGTGGGCGGTGATGGGCCATCACTTGTCGGCCGAGCCTCCTTTGTTGACGCCAGCGTGGTCTTAGTCTGCGTGGTCTGCTTGGTCTTCTGCTGAGCCTTTGACGACTGACCCGCGCCTGATTGTGGATCCTTGGACTTGACTTGGTCCGTCGTATGCATGAATAGTCCTGTGCCTCCTGGTCCTGTACCAGGAGGCACAGGACTAACAGATTCTTTGGCCCTTCATATTAGGGAAAAGTGAGGATGACTTACACTAGATACTTTAGCCCTCCACAAGAAAAACATTCTCCTTTTTTCCCGAGGGATTCTTTCTTTTGGGTAGACTTTCATAACATATAGGGATATTCATCTTTGAGAAGTAGGTGGGCAGCTTTGTTAGAATGGTTTTGCAAGAATGTTTTGATTGCAGAGGACGCAAGTTGGATTAGGTATATTTATTAGTCCTTATAGAGCCGATTTGCACCACTATTTTTGACACATTTTTGTTTGTTTTAAGCAAGTAGATTTGGCCACTGCTTGAAGATGTACAAATTGATAGAGCCTCCAAAGATTGCACTCCAAATACCTTACTGGGTTCCATGATTAAGGCTGCTCGAAGATCTGATGATTGACATATGCTTTTATTTGGCTTCCTGGCCTCTGTCCCATGTTGCACTTTCAAGTCGGATTGCATAGCACAGTAGCATAACAACTCAAATGCAAATGTAGGTTTGCCATTATGGGATTGTCCTTGAATTTTAAGTCAATTGATGCATGTTGTTTGCCATATTCTGTTGCATTAAAGGTATGGGAAAGAAGCAATTCAATGTGGTAGAACATATGAAGCAGTGGAGGAATATGAACTGGAAAATAAATGCATTTGTTGGAGGCATACTCATTCACGGACTATTTTAGCTCAGACTAGATAAATAAATGATCTGCGCGTTTTCAGCATCCTATCCTTCACTCTCAAGGCTGCAGTTAATGATGTAAAATACAATGGTAGGAAAAAATAATGAGACAACAGATGCCATTTTTGTTTGTGCAGGATATCTAATTCATGAAGGAAGGTGGATCACCCTATTATGATGTGTGCTCTATAGTCCTCTGGTTTATTACAATGCGATGAATAAAAAATTGAAGCCATGTCAACTTTATGCGAATTTGGCTTTTTTTTGTAGATCCTATGTGTACTCTACCTTACTCTTCCTCAAGATTCTAATAAACCAGCTACAGTTGCCATAAATATGCTTGGGAAACATTTTGTAATGATGCAGGTCGTCAATCAGTCAATGACATATCTTCAAGTGAAGGAATAGTTGTCCTTCAAGTAGAAACTACTCTCTACTGCAAACTTAGTTGATAGTTGTCAGGTTTTTTTACTTCTGCTATGATATTTAACAATCCAAGCAAGAACAAAGTGAACACCTATCCGTAATATGAAATTTATGAATAATGGCTCTATTCAATAAAGTTATGCAAGCCCTTTGTGTATTAATTTCAATATAAGAATGGCTCTACTCAATAAAGTTATGCAAGTCCTTCATGTATCAATTTCAAGCATGGGGTGCCAAGTACAAGACCTAAGCAATCCAACTTGCAACAAAGGGAACATCTATGCATAGGATAAAGTTTATGTATAATGGCTTTTATTAAGTAGAGTTATTCAAATCATGTTTCATGTATTAATTTCGAGCTTAAGGTGCAAGTACAAGACCCAAGTTACCCTAAAGAACAGATTAATGGAGCACCATGATAATATTAAAGAATGAGAATGAGAATGAAATAGAAGTAGGGATTTGTCGTGACATTTGTAGTGCTTTTACAAACGCGTATAGGGTATAGCTTTTGTGAACTGGACGGACAACACAAGTATATCGCAAACATGCAAGCAAACATATAGCCAATGTGTAAATGAAACATGTGTAGGCACTGATCTTATCAGGATTGCTTGCTATTAGCTGTGAGGGATGAAGCCAAAACAGGCAGGTAAATGGCCTCCACACTGCATGATCTGATTATTGATTTTGCTTTTGGATTACCATGTCTCTCTTTTTGTTCTATTTATTTTAGCGAGCTCAACCTCCCTGCCTGTCTGCTTATGCATGCCATGCTTTGCCTATGTTGTGTGTAGAAGGACTTCAATCAATTAATACAAAAGAAGCTATAGCAGATTATGTTTCACTTATGCACCAGCAGAATTCTTTGTTAGCTCCCAGGTTTTAGGTTTTACTGATATTAATTTCTTCTGTTCTGTCCCAGGGTAACATGATAAGGGAGTGGGAAAATCAAACAATCAACCGTGCATGTCGGCCACCGAGATTGCAAAACCATTCTACAATCCACATTTGCTAAAGCCCGGAAATGCCGGGCACCATAACTAGTTAGATATGCTTATCGAATAAAATTGGGGTAAGAGATTTGTGACCTTAAATCATAAATGGTTGTAATGGTCGAATTTATGACGTATAGAATAGAATAGAATAGAATAGAATAGAATAGAATAGAATATACATTAACGTCCCTCAGGCCGTGAGGCTCCCGGACTTGTGTAGCATCTTGCGAGCTCCCAAAGGGGGTGCTGCCAACAAACAGACGCATAGGTTTATATAGCCATCTAGCGGGCTTCTCTTGTTCTTTTTAATACCCGTATCGTGCTTATAGTTGGCTTCTTGGCCATACACAATGCATTGTTATAAACAGTTTTGAACTGTACTCTGTGGGCCTCTCTGATTCGCCTCAACAATGCTTCTCAGATTATTAGCCCTTTCTCTTTGTGCACCCCCCGGTGTCTTATTATCATCTCTTTTATAGCTTTCGCTACATCTGTGAGTGTCTCTTCTTTGTCCATCAGAGCTGGGAGTGGGAGATCCCACCTGACCTTGTTAAATTTGGACCTTATGTCTGTGTAGACCGGGCAATCCTTGACCATATGTACTTCGTCTTCTATTTTTCCTAAATCACATAGTCGACATATTCGCTCTGCTCTATCTATTTTTCTCCATCTATCTTTCTCAATTCGGAGGTTGTGGCTCCCCATTCTGAACCTAGCCAGCGTTCCTCTGTTGCTCCTATTCAACATGTTACTTTTGTATGTAATATGTCCTATCTGTCCCCCTGGATTGAAGGTTCCCAATAGCCAGTCTGCTTTAGGCCCTGTGTGCTGTGCTAGCCAGCTCCTCATTGCCCTGCCTGTCCATTCTTCGTCCCATCCATCCGCTTGTATAATATGGTTTAGTTGCATCCCCATGCTTGCCGTCCACCTCGCCAGGTCGTTAAACCATCCCTTGCCTGTTACTATGTGTTGTTTTGCTGATTCATCTATTGCCAATGACGATAGTTTGTCCTCTTTCCCATAACTGTTGTCCTTTATTAGATACCTGATTGTTCTTTTCCATGCTCTCACCTCCATTGGCTTTTCCCCTGTTTCATATATAATTGTCGCTAATGATGTACCTGCCTTCACCTGGAATTCCTGTCCATGCCATTGCCTCAGTATTCCTTCCTGTTTTTTCCATTTCTTCTCTGATAGCCCTGGCCCCCATGTTTCACATCCGTATAGCTGTGTCGATGCTACTAATGTGCTAAATAGGTATGTTTTGATTTCCCAGTTGGTGATCCTGCTGCTGTTACAGTAATTCATCATGATGTAATAATTGCCTATCGCTGCCTGGAATCTGTTGTCTGCCCCTTTTGACCACTTCCCCCCACCATGCGTGTCATATCCCAAATACCTGTATCCTGTGGTTTCCTCTAGCTCTTGTCCCTTGTATTTAAAGGGTTTGTGTTTTGTCTTTGTACCGAAGGTCACTATTTTTGTTTTGTCCAGGTTGACTGTCAATCCTGTCTCCAAACAAAACTCTTCTAGTATCTCTAGCATTCTGTGCATTCCTTTGGCTTTGGTCGCCATCATACCTAAGTCATCCGCATATAGCATTATTGGAACTTTTGTTCTCCCTATCGTTGATGCTTCCCTGTCTCCCTCTCTTTCCTTGAAAAATTCATGTAGAGCATCTATGTATATCCCAAAAAGTGTGGGTGATAGTGGGCATATTTGTTTTTCTCCTGTGTCGCAATCTATTGCTTCCCCTTCCCCCTCTATTTTGGCATATACCTTTTGATATAGCCTTGCAATTGATCCTACTAACCCTTCTGGTGCTCTTAGTCCTATTAGTCTAAGTAGGAGTTTATCTCTGGGTACTGTGTCGAAGGCTTTTTTAAAGTCCACGAAGCAGCATATGATCTTCTTGTTACTCTCCTTTGCCTGTTCTATCATTATCCTTAGAGTCACCAGATGGTCTGTAGTCGAGTGCTCCAGTTGAAAACCAGCCTGGCCTTGTGCTCTGAGTTTCCCTGTTTCTGCCCAACTTTTCAGTTTCTGATCTAATGCTTTCCCGAACCATTTCGCGAATACTGAACTGACCATGATGGTCCTATAATTACTCGGTTCTTCTCTGTTTCCCCCTTTATGGAGCGGAATTACTTTATTAAACTGCCATCTTTCTAGTAGGCCTGAGTGTATTACCTCATTGAATATTTCTGTTATGATCCCTACTATCTGTGTTTCTACGCATTTCAACATCTCCGCTGTTAGCCCATATAAATCCGGTGCCTTGTTATTTGCCATCTTGTTTAGTGCCCATGTCACCTCTTCCTTGGAGAAGGAAGGTTTGTGTCTACCTTCTGGAGCCATGATTGGTGCAACCCCTGTTTTGTATAGACGTTCCAGGTATCTTGTCCAGTCTATTTCTATTTCCGTTTCTCCCCCCTCCTCTACTGCTGATGTGACGTTCCACGTATTTATACGGTCTACTACACGGGACACGTACAAATACAAGCACGTCACTCCCTAAAGGTACACTACCATGGGGGTATGGGAACTTAATTGCAACCTAGGGGGTTACCTTACAAAGGATTAAATTAGCTATGCTAATTTAACACATTAATAATAATAACCTATAACCTAGGAAATTAGGATAATTACCAATTAGGAAGGCGCCACCTGCCCCCAATCGACAGGCAAGATGGGGTTGCCAAGTTTGGATGCCAACTTGACCCCTATCCCCGGGATTGACTCCAAAAGATCGACCAAGGAAGGCCGGGAGCCGAGCCATCAACCACTGCAGAGAACCACCATACCGCCCCTGTGAAGCCACAAATTTGAATCTTCAACCGCCAAGAGATGGAGGCCCCCATGGGAATGAGTCCAGCCAAATCAGGTAGGTGGCTATGTGAATTCTAGTTAACACTTGGTTGTGTCCGTCTTTCTCTGTTCTCTTTGTAATTCGATCATAGAAACTAACCCTTGATTGTACAAACAAGTTCTCTTTATATTCAATTCGGTTCTTACTCAAAGGATGGATTGTTGGTTCTTTGTTTGATCCGACTCAAACGGGGGATTACGGGGTTAGAGGCCTCAACGTGTAAAGTAGTATGCTCCTAGATAGCGCCACTGTAAAGTCCCATTAGATGCGGCAGGCGCAAGAACCCACCGGGTCCTAGATGCTATGGTCCGGCTTAGCACCGCACAAGGAACACAAGCAGTGACATGAGGGGTGGGGTCTTGCATGAGCATACAAGGCTCCCGAGACTCCTACTGGGGCTAGGCCTAGGCGATAGCCGGGTCACGTGGGGCGGGTATGGGTCCGACACTCCACGGTGGGAAGGTGTGATCCGTATGGAGCACCTTGCACTTTGAGTAGATTTAGGGTGAGTAAGTCGGTGCGGATGCGGGTCGCTGATGCGGCACGTATTCTCTAGCTCACCCATGGAACCACCGTGATTCCGGAAGGGGACGCTTCCCCACCTGCCTCATCGGACCAGCGCCATGAACCCGGAGTAGGCTCAGAGGGTGATGCCCTGAGTTTGCGTCTCCGGAAGGCTATAGCAAAGCCATAGCATGAATTGACCCATCTGCAAAGTGTGCACAGGAGGGGCGGATGGAGTGGACAACCCTAGCCAATGTTCTATGCCAGCCAACGCCATGCCAAGACTCGGTCTGCTGATCTCTTGAGGCCCAGCCGTCAGTCGATCCCCACGGAAGTCTGAGCCGGGGTAGAACCTGGGGTTTGGGTGTTTTCTTAGGATTAGATGCATGATCTATGCCGTTGGTATTTTTGGATGGATCGCCACCCCCCATGGGTGGTTATTTATATATATTCATCTTTGTGTGTGCTAACCCTTGGATTCATGCTTCCGCGACGTAGGAGTCCCATTGAAGGCGTGGGCCGAATGACCCCTCCGTGTCCTTCTTCGGGCCACATTTCATAGATGGCCCGAAATAGACGGAGGGCCCTGCTCATGGTGAGATGGTCGCCATGGGAAGTCCCCGTGATGTATACGTCCCTGAGGGTCGTTATATGTTCGGGAGCGTCACAAAGTGGTATCGAGCCGTGATTTCGGTTGTTCGAAATCATAGCACCGCCAAACACTAACTCATATACGGTAGTTAGGAGGAGGCTAAGTCAATGTGTCGTTAGTTCTCTTTGTTGTTTGGTTTGGTGTTAGGTTAAGTTAAGAAATTGTAGCTTTGAAGTGGAGGGGCCAAGATTGGAGGCCTAGCAGGTGCCAGTGGGTAACTCAAATGACAAAGATGATGGCTCCATTGGATTGGGCGCACTCGAATTACCCTAGAACAGTCAACTCCAGGCGAAAAATAGTCAAGGGCAGGCCCAAAAACGAATTCGGGCGCCGCTTGCTTTTTGTCGCTTTGCAGTCAAGTTAGAAGCGCCCGAAATGCTGTCGGCGCCCGACCCGTCCGACTCGAGTCAACGCGGGGCCGCCAGGTCAACTCGGGCGCCGCTTGCATTTCAACGACACCGGTCGAGGCGTAAACCCGATAATGCCATCGGCTTCCGATCAGTATGTGGCGCGTATTTCCGCCGTATATTTTTTTTTTTAATAATAAAATTTTGAAGTTAATAAGGAAAAAATTTTGAAATCTTAAAAGTTAATTGGCCGTTAAGCAAACCATTTTCTGTCATTTGTTTTTGCTTCTTCGCCTCCAACCGCCTGAGCCGCCCTCCGCCATCGCCACCAGACCGGACCTTGAACCTCCGCCCTTGTGCCTTGTGCATCTCAGCGCCCCCTTTGCTATCCTCTTGTTGCACCCCTCACTATTCCCCTATGGCCATCACCAAGAGCGCTCCGGATCCAACCACCATGAGCATCGTGGAGATCTACGCCATGATTGCTAAGCACATGGCTACCGACCCACCCTCATCGACATCTTGTTGGATGAGCTGGCCAATAGGTTTGAGAACAACGATAGGATTCCATATCCTGTCTATCACTTCTCGAGCCATTCCTCATCCGGGCCGAACCTCGCCCGACTCCCATATACCCTTGTTGAGCAACGACATGGTGATGATGCTCATCAAATTTTATCCTCCCAACAGAAGGCCATACGGAGGAGGAAGATGTCGATCGGAGGCCCGGCCGGATTAGGGGTTTTGCCAGGGGAAGACGACCACTAAAATCGAGCGGTCCGACACAAAGAGTCTCTGGTAGGAGAGTACCGGGATTTCGAGACGGCTTTGCCGTCATCGATGGCGAGCCATTGAGGTTCCCCATACCAATGGCATGAGGGTTCCAACAGCTTTGTATGGGGAGAAATCCCCGACATCAGCATAGACTATCGACAACTATTCGATAGATATGGGTCTTCGCCACAAAGGTACCACGCAACTTAATCGGGCCAGTGCATGAGCCCAACTTTTGCTCGATCCAAGAAGACCTAAGGAGGGCTCGGAAGAGCGTGAGAAGTTGGAGCAAGAGGAGCCGGACCGACAAGATCGGCCAAGGACCAACAGGGAGGAGGTGCATCGTGGAGTGGCTCGAACCCAAAACCAACGATCCGACCGCTAAGCCCGGAGGAAGGGAGTTGCCCATAAGGCCGGGTAGTCAATACAAGGATAAGTTAAAGACCGGTCAGGCTTTTGGGAAGAAGACCAGTCCGGGAGGCAGCCAGAGAGTGGATAACTCCCTACGGGTCTTTCGGGCTAAGACGGTGCCAACATCGCTTCGGGCCTCGCCACAGCGAAGCCCCATCGTTCAGGACGGCGGCATTGCGGAGATCCGCAGAAATTTCGAAGTCCACGGACCTTCCGATCAGGAAGCCGCTTTTTCGGGTCGGGTGAATCGCCCAAACAATTTAAGACCGATCTCGCTTCCGCACCTTTTGTAATTTTGGCGCCCAAGAGGTCAGGCGAAGCCTACTTGGTAGCACTTTTTGGTGACGCCAACCTTTAAGCTATCCACGCAAAGAGGGTCACCATAATGCCTAAGGATTTGGCCCCTCACCCGTAGGGATACGGGGGGAGCAACCTTAGCCTACTTTAAGGGGATCCGCAATTGTACATATTTTTTGTGATAATTAACAAAGAAGCTTTCATTTTGAATTAAAAGTTTAATGTTTTTCCATGTTAAATTTAAAATAAAATGCCGACGTCAAATTTTATTAAGAGGGTTTAAAAGGGACTGTAGGGTTATTTTAAACGCTTCTTTTCCTCTCCCTCCCTTCTAGCGCCATACGCCGCCGCCGACCTTTGCTGCCTGGTACCTTGATGGAGAGAAATGGGATCCACAGGTTCCCTTCGACTGGCCGCAGCCTTTGCTATGCCAACGATAGACCTCCTTTTGCCAACATGCAAATGCATCCTGACTATGTCGGATTCCTTGATTTTTACATGGAGGAAATGCTTCCTCTGTATTCCTCTAGGGATCCTCCCCACTTGTACTTGGAGAGGGGAGATAGTTCTACGATGCTAGGGCGGGGACACACATGCCTATGACGTCTTGAAGGGGAAACTCCGATGGGGTAAACACCTACCGGTGGTCCAGCATCAGGGGCAGCAGTATCTGGAAGCTACTTTCGCTCTAGCCATCCTCATGGACCAATACGTTGAGGATGAAACCTTGCCGGCAGAGAAGGGCAAGCTGCCGTAATCCTCCGAGGAGGGGGGATGACGAGCATATAGGGATGGGCGACTTTTGCCCGCTGGAAAGAGCTAGCAGAGGAGCTACCACCGCCGTGACCAATCTATAGGCTTGTCGGGGTTAGACGGCCTTCCGCTTATTTATCACCGTGGGCAGGAATACCTTCTCTTGGATGATATTATCCGGACGTATCAATGAGTGGCGGATTTAGACGCAAGCGCCAAAGACCATGTACTTTATGAGCTTGCGGAGTATTGTATGGATGATTTCATCGACTTCACTTCTACCGAGCTTCCTCCGGAGGTGCACCAGCTGCTGCAGTTCCGTCAGGATACCCTAGAGCCAGCGGAGACTCTATTACGTCTTCGCGACTTTGTGATGCAGGAACCAGCTTCGCAACCTGCACCAGATGCCTTCACGGCTATGGGACCTCACGCCCCAAACATCAATATGGTTGAGGTTCCCCGACTTCGATGATGAGGGTGAAGATTTATATCATAACCTCAAGCATAAGAAGGAGGAGCAACAGGAGCTCAAGGAGGAAGAAGTCCCCATGGACTTGGATAAGGAAGTGGCCGATCTCGAAACTCCGCAAAGGGAAGGTGTTTGGGTAACCACCTCACCCGTTTCTTTTTTGTCGGCCTTCAAATACGGGCAGGTTTCTCTTCATAGCCCGGGACTTAGGGGAGAGGTGAAGCTTCATGGTGGGCCCTCCGTGCACTTTCTACACTCGCCCGCCACAAGAAGCTTCCCTATCGTGACGCTTACGTATGTACTGCATCTGGGGGATCTTGCCCTTACGGCCTTGGGCCAAGATATTGCGCCTTGGATGGGCATGAAGCTCCTCACGGCAGCCCCATTGGCCGTTGCCTACCCACCAGAGGTTGCATCTGTTGCGGCGGCCACAGTCGACCCTGGGGTAGCTCTGCTGCGACACCGACCGCCTCCCCCACCTCCTAGGGCTAAGGATAAAGAGGCAGGGCCTAATTCCTGAACTAAGAGTACTATATATATATACATGTATTTATGAGATTTTGGATTGGTAATTGTTTAAACCATATTGGACAATGTGTACCTTATCTACTTATTAAATACAAAGTTTTCTTGATGAGTATAACTAAATTGTTTTTTTTATGACATCCTCTTCCAAAGCATTAAACTTTAGGGTATAGTGGAATTACAAAATGTTCTCTATTCACTCCAACTATGTTGCAGAGGAAACCATTTGGGAGTATGAGGAAAGAATCACCGACATGGTTAGGAGAGACGATCCCGGCATGCATCAGGACTATGGCCGAGATATGGTGAATATCCGTAGTGGGAGGAAGGCTATGAAACCCCCCCACCGCCACCGCCACCAGGGGAACTCTATGACCCTGACAAAGGGCTAGAGATAGTTAACATCCTCAGGGATCGAGCTTTCGAGGATCTGAAGATGACCCTGTGTCGTACCTGGGACTATTGGAATATGACCAGGCACGAAGCCTTTGAGGATGCCAACGACCATCTTTGGCAACTCTTTTATGCGATGCGAAGGCTCTTTAACCTTCTGATTATCAGCCCAACATGGGAGTACCAAGCAATCATTGTCCAAGCCTGGGCACGCTATAAACTTGTCCGAGCTGTACGGGAGAGTACCCGCTACGCGATCCTGTACCCCTTCGCCAACCCCTAAGCTTGGTCTCTTCCGTTATGTTTTCGTTGTTGTGGTTACGCTGTGTGCCAGTAGAACTTTAAAAGTTCCCATTGTATCATACCTACTTTTGTCTCAATCCATGTATCAATCAACCCGTTGTTAGAATCAACTTGAATGAAATACAAATATTGTCTTCTGTTTGTATATACTTTTGTTCAATTAACTTAAAAAGGGATTGCACATTAATGTAAATCTGCTTATATATTCATGAATGACTCCTATAGACGGTGGTAAGTAACGCCGCTTGGCAAACACCCTCCAACGCCAAAAAGAGGCTCATCCCCCAACAGGAATTGATGTTAATGAAAAGGCAACTTTCGGCGAAAGTTCACGGGCTTATGTGTTGCATACCAATCCACCGCCACATACTCGAGGACGGACCGAATTACCTCCATGACCATTGAGTCCACCTGCACTGCAGACCATCTCCTCCCGAGCTAGCCCCTGCACTGCATTGCAGGAGGACTCATGCTAAGCGCCATCGGTTCCTCTAAGGATAGCGCCGCTTCCTCACATTCAACCACTTCGGTTCTTCGGGTTCCTCGTTATCGGACAAAGACCATTCAAGGCGTAAGGATAAGGAATACCAAAAAAGCGTTGATACTGACTATCACTAGTATATGGAAGAACCTAAGTTGGCGCAGTTTTGATGGGAAATCCAGAGGAGGCTTGAATGCGGAATCTTGGTTAGACGAAAATGAAGGAATTCGGAAGTCCTATGGAATGATCGGAGAAAGATACAGGAAGGTCGCCACTACTTAACCTTACCGAGCCGCCTCGTGTTTGGTGGAAGGGTTACCGCAGCTAAACACCGGATAGGAGCGGATGCAAGTTCGTGAAGTTTGCTAAGGCTTTTAAATCGCATTTACGGCCTCGTCGGCGCACAAATGCCAACAGATTCAGACCTTCTACGTTAGAACGAAGGGCATGTCCGCGCGCCTACACCGGCAATTCATGCGTTTGAGGTTGTATGTGCCAGAATGAATGAGAAAAAGAGCGGTTGAGGGCTACATTGAAGGGTTGGCCCCATCTATTAAACGAATGGTCAAGGCTATCGACCCAAAGTCGAAGAGCGAGGCGAAGCTAAGGCATTAAGCCTTGAGGAAGATACGCCAAGGAGCCGAGATCCGCGACTGCTCCTTACTTGCGCCACGGCCGCCCACACCTTACAAACCCCGCTTCGCAAGTCCGGGGCCCTCTCAAAGACAATTCCTATGGACGCCGAGAAGAAAGTTGCTTTTAGCACGCCCGGATAAGCGAACAATGCCGGTAAGGAAATTCGGGCCTCTTACAGCCCATTCCTAAAGAGGCCGGGAAGAACAGCTTCACGGATAAGGCATGCTACGTGCATGAGGCCCCGACACTTCATGCGAAGAATTGCCCGTCACGTCACGCCAGACGCCTCAACCGCCATGGCCGAATTGGATTGGGAAGATTTGGAGTCCAACCTTGCTGCGAAGACGAGGCTCCCCGAAAGTACATTCATGGTGCGCCTCATATTCTTGCCGCTATAGAAACAAAAGTAACGCCGAAAAGTCAGCCTTCATTATTTCTACAATAGGCCAAGTAGACAAGAAGCCCTTCATAATTTTGATGGACACGTAGTACACATAATTTTGCTTCTCCTAGAATGGCCTGTGCATCGCACTGAAACGTTGAAATCCCCACCTAAGCCAGATCACATTAGCTAGCGGTAAGATCGGACACACTCATGGTCACAGATTAACCTTAAAATGCACGCTTGCAGTGCACCGCTTGCCTTGGGTGCCGAAGCTAATGGACATTGGCAAATATGATCTTATTGTGGGAATGGAGTTTTTAGCGTCGCCAGGGCCCACATAGATCATGAAGTGGGAGGTCACCTTCAACGCCGCTAATGGAGCACGGTGTGGCGATAAAGGTGATTCATTACACTCAGCCATGCAAATAATGTCAATAAAAGCGACTAGGAAAAGCTATGCGCTAGGAATGAACTTCTTTGCCTCATTAAACTTGCTTCCATTGAGTCGGACTCCAAACAGCAGCAAGTAATCGACGCTTTTACCATCGGACATTGCTACCCTTCTTCGAGAATTTAGCGATCTTTTTCCGGATGAGATCCACAAGCTTCCTCCTTTTAGAGGGTGGAATGTGAGATAACTCTTGAACCGTGTACTAAGCCTACCAGCAAAGCCCCCGCATCAATGAGTCCTCCTGAGTTAAGCGAGCTTAAGAAACAGCTACAAGAGTTACCGAATGTGGGGTTTATTCGCCCAAGAGCCACCCTTTGGTGCTCCTATTCTTTTGTCAAGAAGAAAGATGGCTCCTTAAGGATGTGTATTGATTATAGGCAACTCAATAAGCATACCATCAAGAATCGCTATGCTTTGCCTAGGGCGATGATCTTATGGACCGCCACAAGGAGCAAAATATTTCTCAAAGATTGATTTGGCGCCCCGTACCATCGATAAGGATTAAGGAACAGGACATCCATAAGTCCGCTTTTCGTACCAGATATGGGCATTACGAATTCATCTGTCATGCCTTTTGATTGACCAACACCGCGTTTATTATGCGGTTGATGAATGACATCTTCCGCCAATACTTGGATGACTTTGTTGTCATTTTCTTTGATGACATTCTCATCTATAGTAAAACCTTGCAGCAACATGAACAACATCTTCGATTAGCTTTGCAAAAAGCTAAAGGCCATCACTCTTTGCCAAGTTCTCTAAATGCAAGTTCGCCACTCGAGGGTAGACTATTTGGGGCATATTATCTCAAAGAAGGAATTGCTACAGATCCAAATAAGATAGAAGCAAATAAAGGATTGGCCCATTCCAGCTAATGTTTCGTAGGTCCCGGAGTTTCTTGGGACTCGCAGGATATTATCGGAAATTTGTCAAGGATTTTGCAACAATTGCCGCACCTCTTACTAATCTCACAAGGCATGAGAAAGTAAAGGATTGGATGGAACATTGGAAAACAAAAGTCCAAGTCGGCTTTCAGAAACTCAAGGATGCTTTAACATCTGCACCAGTCCTTACCTTGCCTGATCCGGAAAAGGATAAATCGGTAGCCACCGATGCGAGTAAGATAGCTACCGGTGGTGTCTTAATGCAGGAGGGGAGAGTTGTTGCTTATGATTCAAAGAAGATGAACGATGCGGAGCAGCGATATCCTACCCATGATCAGGAATTGCTAGCAGTTGTACGTGCTCTCCGTATTTGGAGACACTACCTTCTTGGTAGAAGATTTAAACTGGATACGGATCATCGAGTCTCCGCTATCTATCCACCCACCAAATCTGAATCTCCGTCACAAAAAGATGGATGGAATTCCTCGAGGAATATGACTTGGATTGTATACAAGCCAGAAAGCACAATGTGGTTCTGGATGCTTTGTCACGCCATCCCTTCATAACCCGCACCCATTGTAATGCTATTTCCACACTCACCAAATGAAGTTTGGGAAGCAGATAGAGCAGACCTTGGCCACAGATCCCGAATTCTGTAATATTTGGGAAAGTTTGGGTAGGGAAGCCCGTACCGATAGAGAACGTGAGGCATTCCGTTCATATAAGAAGGAGGGCAATTTATTATATTACAAAGATAAGTTGTGTGTTCCAGCGACTTCAGGGGTGCGAAAGCTGATTCTCCATGACACACACAACAGCCCAATAGCAGGACATGCGGGTTTTATGAAAACTTACTTTAAGATCCGCTCCAGCTATTTTTGGCCTTCCATGAAGAAGGATATTGCTAGGTACATCAAACAGTGTCAGGTTTGTCAGCAAACCAAGGCGGAGCAATTAAGAGTTCCTGGGGAGTTGCAACCTTTGGATGTGCCCAACGCCAAGTGGGAAGTCATAACCATGGATTTCATTGTGGGGCTTCCACGTATTCTCGGGGTATGATGCCTTAATGGTCGTGGTCGACAAATTATCAAAGATGGCTCACTTCCTGCCATGTCGCACCACGGACACCGCCTTCGACACCGCCTTGCTCTTTGCAAAGGAAATTTTCAGGTTGCACGGGATGCCGAGAGTAATTGTATCGGATAGGGATCCTAAGTTTGTCAGTGCATTCTGGAAGGATTTCTTCGCCACCATCCAGACCAAGCTTGCCATGAGTACAGCCTACCATCCTCAGATAGATGGTCAAACAGAACGTGTCAATCGTATTATCGAAGACATGCTAAGAAGCTATGTATGGAGTAAACAGTCACAATGGGCGGATTATATTTACTTGGTAGAATTCGCCACATCGCGATTGCAAAGCGTGAGTCTTCTAGAATGTCTCCTTTCATGATAAATTATGGCTACCAATGTCTTACCCGCACACATGGCATAATCCTGTTTCTAAAGTGGAGGTCTCTCAACAACTCCTTTTTAGAAATGCGGGCCTTGGTGGAAGAAGTTCGATTACTTATTGGCCGCACGCAAGTCGTCGAAGAGTCTAGCGGATAAGCACCGAACCCCACCTAATCTTCCGTGTGGGTGAGTCGGTTTGGCTTAAGATCAAAGTAAAACAAGCCAAGCTTAAAATTGGTAATCAGAAGAAGTTGGCACCCGTGATGGGCTGGGCCGCTCATGATTACCAACGTGTGGGAGAACAGGCATATCGCTTGGACTTGCCACCCCGCTTTGAAGATCCACAAGGTCTTTCACGTGAGTCTTCCTCAAGCAACACACCCCCGATCCGAGGAGGTTTTGGATACCCCTACCCTCCTAGAAATGACCTCAAGAGCGGTGGAAATAGTGCCCCAAGCTCTTCTTGATCGAGCTTACAAAACGTAGACCCGTAAGGACTCAAATGTTGCAATACTTGGTCAAGTGGAAGCACTTACCGCTTGAAGATGCTACCCGGGTGATGAAGATAGACCTTGAGAAGCACTATCCGGACTTCATGCGGGAATCTCAAGGCACGCACCATCAACGATGCTATCAACCCCGCCCCCCTGGCGGTAAGCTTGAAGGCTTGATTGACCGAGAATCATGTTTTAGAGGGGTAGACGCATCCTATATGATAGTAATAACCGATGATGAGATCACCTTCGTGTTCTCTAGGACGTGGTGTATTGTTGATGTTGACATGACCGCGAATTGCTAGGAAGGCATCTAGTAAATAGACTCCGTTCATTCCGGCTATAATGAGGAACCCAACCATTCCTCATGCCACAATGAATTGCAAGCCGTACACATGATAGATTCCCTTCTAGATACTTTTTCTTTTATTTGCAGGGGGTGGTCCCTTCAACCACAACTTAATCATATTATTAACCTACGGATATATACTTCTGTGCAGGCCAATGAACAAGTCGTCACCTGCCTTGTATAGAGGATTGCTGATGACCCAACTTGTCCCGTATTGGTTTTGTCTACATGTATGAATTTTGTTGTCAGAATGTTTTAAATCGGACTCCGGTCCTAAACTCCTTTGATCATAAGTTTGTATCGAGCGTGCTTGTACTTTGATATTTTAACTTCAATGTATTACTATCCAAATTACTATAATCTCAACGTATTAATCTTATATTCTTAACTCCATTCTCTAATTCAGTGCTTTACGTATATGTATTCAATTAGCTAACCCTAATGCTGAGGACAGCATTATTTTTAAGGAGGGGAGAATGTGACGTTCCACGTATTTATACGGTCTACTACACGGGACACGTACAAATACAAGCACGTCACTCCCTAAAGGTACACTACCATGGGGGTATGGGAACTTAATTGCAACCTAGGGGGTTACCTTACAAAGGATTAAATTAGCTATGCTAATTTAACACATTAATAATAATAACCTATAACCTAGGAAATTAGGATAATTACCAATTAGGAAGGCCACCCGCCCCAATCGACAAGGCAGCATGGGGGTTGCCAAGTTTGGATGCCAACTTGACCCCTATCCCTGGGATTGACTCCAAAAGATCGACCAAGGAAGGCCAGGAGCTGAGCGCCATCAACCACCTGCAGAGAACCACGATACCGGGCCCCCCGTGGAAGCCACAAATTGAATCTTCAACCGCCGAGAGATGGAGGCCCCCATGGAATGAGTCCAGCCGCAATTCGGTAGGTGGCTATGTGAATTCTAGTTAACACTTGGTTGTGTCCGTCTTTCTCTGTTCTCTTTGTAATTCAATCATAGAAACTAACCCTTGATTGTACAAACAAGTTCTCTTTATATTCAATTCTGGTTCTTACTCTGAAAGGATGGATTGTTGGTTCTTTGTTTGATCCGACTCAAACGGGGGATTACGGGGGTTAGAGGCCTCAACCGTGTAAAGTAGTATGCTCCTAGATAGCCCTCTGAAAGTCCCATTAGATGCGGCAGGCGCAAGAACCCACCGGGTCCTAGATGCTATGGTCCGCTTAGCACCGCACAAGGAACACAGTGGTGACATGAGGGGTGGGGTCTTGCATGAGCATACAAGGCTCCTGAGACTCCTACAGTGGGCTAGGCCTGATAGCCGGTCACGTAGAGGGCCGGGTATGGGTCTGACACTCCCTGGGTGGGAAGGTGTGATCCGTATGGAGCACCTTGCACTTTGAGTAGATTTAGGGTGAGTAAGTCTGCACGGATGCGGGGGTCGCTGATGCGGCACGTATTCTCTAGCTCACCCATGGAACCACTGTGATTCTGGAAGGGGACGCTTCCCCGACCTGCCTCATCGGACCAGGCGTCATGAACCTGGAGTAGGCTCAGAGGGTGATGCCCTGAGTTTGCGTCTCCGGAAGGCTATAGCAAAGCCATAGCATGAATTGACCCATCTGCAAAGTGTGCACAGGAGGGGCGGATGGAGTGGACAACCCTAGCCAATGTTCTATGCCAGCCAACGCCATGCCAAGACTCCGGCCTGGCTGATCTCTTGAGGCCCAAATTGATCGATCCCCACGGAAGTCTGAGCCGGGGTAGAACCTGGGGTTTGGGTGTTTTCTTAGGATTAGATGCATGATCTATGCCGTTGGTATTTTGGATGGATACGCCACCCTTCGTGGTGGTTATTTATATATATTCATGCTGTGTGCTAACCCTTGGATTCATGCTTCCGCGACGTAGGAGTCCCATTGAAGGCGTGGGCCGAATGACCCCTCCGTGTCCTTCTTCGGGCCACATTTCATAGATGGCCCGAAATAGACGGAGGGCCCTGCTCATGGTGAGATGGTCGCCATGGGGAAGTCCCGCATGTATGTATACGTCCGAGGGTCGTATATGTTCCGGGAGCGTCACAGCTGATGTACCTGCTTTTGTTTTTGAGCCTTTTTTCATATTGTTCCAGAATTTCTTAGGCCGTTTTTTCAAGTCCTCGGCTAATCCCCATTGATGGTTTTTCAGGTCCTGAACTTTCTTCCTTTTCAGTATCTTCACATATTTGTTACGTTCCTCGTGCCATGCCTCAGTTCCTCTTGCCTGTTTGGCTTTCCTTCTCTGTTCCATGCATGCCTCGTCGAACCATACTGACCTTCGAAATGCTATATCCCTTCTTCCTCTTTCTTTTCTCCCGAATGTTGTTTTTGCTGCTACTTCCAAGCTGTCATTCATGTCGTTCCCTCTGTCCTTCAGTTCCTCTCCCCACTCTTTGTCTCTCATTTTCTTTTTTACCGTGTTTATGAATGCTCCCACTCTATTTTCTCTGAATTTGACTACCAGTTTGGTCTGTTTACCTCTTCTTTGCCTGTCTTCTGTTCTTCCACTTGTCGCCTTTATCTTGAGCGTGATGGGTCTGTGGCCCTCCCTTCCTCCTAATGGCCATTTTCCTAACTCCATCTTTCCAATTTCCCTTATTGCTTCCTCATTTGCTATCATATAGTCTACTATACTGCTCCCGTGAGCATCTGTACTTGTGAACTGGCCCGAGGCTTGCCACCTTCTTAGGCCATTGCATATAACCATATCTGTGGCTGTACATACCTCTATCAGGGTTTCTCCTCTCGCTGTCACCTCCATTTCGTCTACTGTGTTCCTTTGCCATTCTTCCCCCCTTCCGGTATGTGTCCACTGTCCATCCTCATTGTCTATCCCTGCTTTCTGTGCATGTTCCTGCCCCGTCCTTGCATTGATATCTCCTACTATGATCAACGGTCCCTTATCTTTGTGTTTCATGACGCTTTCCCCCATGCCTAGTAGTTCCAGTTTGTCACATTGAGGTGGGTAATACACTATTAGTAAATATAACTTTCTGTAGTCAAGCATTACAATATTTATAAGCATATGTCTTTTATTAATGTCGGTTTCTAGAATACATGCTTTTTTGACACTGCTATTCCTAATGTAGCAGGCTAGCCCTCCACTTCCTCTTCCTGCTTTGTAGTTCTTTTCCCTCCAACATGTGAATATCTAGCATAATAACAGGGGGTTTTTTTGAAAATTTTGTACACTTTTTCCAATGGTTTTACTATGATTTAGAGGTCGTATTGCGTGGAGTGTACTAATGCGTACATCTAGAGTGCGCACTAAATTTTCATCTTTTAATTCCACTTTCCTATGGTTTGACCTATGTTTCCATGACATCCTCTTCCATGCCATTCCAACGGTTAAGATCAACCCTCTTACTTTTAATCTAAGGGCTTGTAATTTTTTATTGTTATTTCTCCTCACATCTCAGAGATTACATGCACATGTCGAGCTGTTAATTTTAGGGTTTCTCTTATTTTTCTAAGTTCTTTGCCCTAGTTTTTGCTTTGGTGATTGTGGATGCAATCCGACCTCCTGTTTTTGTGCTTCTGGATTTTTATGAGATGGGCGCTTTTGGATTCCCATCACAGGTTTCTTTACCCATCTTTGGTACAACGGTAAAGTTAGAAGGCAGTGGCTAGGGCAAAAACGAGGCAGATCCAAGGGAAGACATTTCAATTCATCTGCTCTAGTTCTTTCGGCGGGTGCAGATGCTTCTTTTTCTCTTGTTGTTTTCCACTTCCCTGGTTAAGTCCTCTTTTATTGCCATTTCTGGTGCGACGTAGGTGGAAGCTCTGGTTTTTAACTCCATAATTGCCTTCGGCCATAACGGGATCCCTTTTTGTGATATTTTTGTTTCGGTCTTCTATATGCTGCGTTGATGGCCTGCGGAGCAGTTCAGTCTTAAGGGGAAGTCCACAAAAATCAAGTCTGAGTAGCGGTTCTTACCTCAGAGCCCGCTAGTTTTTTCCTTCTATTACAATCAGAGTAGACTCCGCAGAGTTTCCTTTGTGGTCGGCTGCATCAATTGATACGACAATTTAGCCCTCCGGGCGAGTTCTTCCTTGAGCTCGCATTTTGATTTGGGGCAAGGGGTTTCAAGCCGGAAGGGCAGCAGAGATAAAAGATCCATTAAAGTTAGAGCGCAGAGGGGCGGCACGTCTGTTTCAGATGATTATGCAGCTCTAGGTATGTCTCCGGCTGCATCTAGACGAGATATCAAAGCGACTACAAAGGCGATTGGCTCTCCAGGTACCAAACTTACTCTGTATTTCATATCCACGCTTAAATTTGTTGTGCCTCTGTTTCATATTTAAGTATTCGATCAAATTTCAAGTATATTATATCTGAAAATGCTCTGTTTTCAAATGTTTCTTCAGTATCATCCGTTTCTCATCCGTTTCTCAGCATCCCTTTTAGCTGCACAATGCAAAGAACATTAATCGGTCCATTCCAATCGCCATATGTTCTCGTGTCAATCTTCTATTTCAATTTCATTTGGACTTCCATCAACATCACAAACCTTGTTTTCGCGGCCCATCTACGTAAGCTGATTTTCAATGAGTCGCTTGCATTGATCTTTTATTTTCACCATGCATACGCTCTTCTTACCCAAGTTTCTTAGTATCCTTTTTAGTTTCTCAATCAATCTCGTGATGCAGGAAGCAAAAAAGAAAGCTGAGGAGGAAGAAAGTTTACAAGCTCCTTTAGAAATCCAATTCACCACAAGGTTGTAAAATAAGGAATACCTTTTGCTGGTTATATATCATATATATCATGTGCTTCAACTTTCTCATTTTTAAAATCTTGTGTGCTAGTTTTATAGTTGGGAGTTTTAAGATCTTATGTGTTAGTTGGGACCGGAAATCACGAGTATATAGAAGAGAGGAACTCCACATGAATCCTCTTCTTAAAAATAGAAATCTAGCCTAGCAATAATCGAAGTGGTGAGTTGTTGGTCCATGCAATCATCTTGGTATTTCGAACACAATAATAGCACTCCAAATTATGATGCTTATATGTGGCAAAATATGTGTATATTCGAGTTTTTATGTGCCGTAGGATATGGTCCAACCACTATCCTTTCCTTTTTTGATGCAATAGAAAACCTTAAAGAATGTGATTTAGCACACAATTTATGTTCTTATTATATGTCGATCTTTTTCTTTAAAGAATATGAAAAAATTTTCCACGGCCCCGAAGGGGCCAAAAAATTTTTTATAACACAAACCATTAACCTTCACACTGAAAATTAAATTCCCCCTGAAAACCCCCTTTTGTTTGGGTGCATATTCACACGGGGGGTGACGTAAGGCAGCGAGAGCCCCTAAATTTATGTTTTACATATACAAAATGAACACCATATAGTACATTACCTCAAATCTTATAGTATTTTGTAAATCTTCTTATACAGTATGGCAAATTTTGTACATGCATACCCCACAAACGAGGAACTTTATGTACGGTGTAGATCAAGGAATAAAGGATGCATATGATATCCTGGTCCCTTGCTGTGTGTAAGCGTTCTCCGTCGTCCCAAGGATATCCCGCGCGGTTCGACCCGGTCGCTTCTTCTTCCTTCCTTTCTCGCGCCCCCCACTGCCTCCACGGTGATCTGCTTCGTGTCCTTTCTTTACCTGTCTCCTCGTCCTTGCTCCCTATTCCCCCACTGTCTCCCTTGTCGGGGTTATGTTTTGGTCTAGGTCTCTTCCGACCTCTTTTCCGCTTCCCCACCCTAGCTGTGTCTGCGTTAGGATCTTGGGGGCTGTTTCCCGATCCATTGATCCAGATGGTACTCTTTCCCTTATCTGTATCTGCTGTCCCTGTCCCTTCGTTGCTTCCAATTCGAGATTCCCATCTTTCTTCAGATCATGTGGGTCCATCACATCTCCTTGCGTTGCCTGTTCCTGTGGTGTGTTCTCTCGTCCTCTTTTGAGGTAGAGTTTCCCATTTTTTACCCCTGCCTGTACTCCCGCCCGACTCAATTCTCTGACTTTTGCCAGTTCCCTGTGCAGCCCCTGTCTTTGCATGGCTGTTAGAGCCTCTTGTACTTTGAGACCGTTCCTGAGCTTGAACCCTGCGCGGATGATTCTTTCCTTGGCTGCCATGTCCCTCAGAGTCATATTTATGTGCCTCGCCCTTCCTCTCCATGCCCCCGCCCGTACTGCTTTCACTATCACATTCCTGTGCTCCTGGAAAACATTCTCCAGTATTTCTGCAGTGACACGAAACGTGTCCTCGTTAGGCCTTTCGGCTATCCCTATCAATCTTACGTCATGCTTTATCCTTTCCTGTTCCTTGAATTCCAGTATGTGAGGTTTTATCCTATCAAAACTCTGCCACGCATCTAAATCTATTTGTTTCTTTTCTAATGTCACCAACCTTTGTATGATTTCCGCTTTTTCTTTCTCCACCTCGTCCATCCTCTTCCGAATTTCTACCCCCGTCTCTTCCACCACCTGCACCCGGTCCTCCACTTTCCCTATCGTCTCTTTGTTTTGTTGCACCGCGTTCACCAGTGTATTGAGCGCTTCCATCCTCGGTACTCTGGTCTCCAGCCCTTACTTCCATCTGTGCCAGGAAGTCTTGCAGAATCTGTTGGAGTTCACGTGGCTTGCTCCCACCGCTCCTGCTTGGCTGGCCATTCCTCCCTCCCTTGCTATGGCTATACCGCTTCACCGAATCCCTTTCCCGCCGCTTGATCTCTTCTGTGTTTTCCTGTATCTTGCTTCTCTTCCGTGAGCTTGTTATATTATGTTCCCTCATTTATCCGTTCGGGCGTTTCCCCTCACCGCCTTTCAGGATTTGAATTTCAAATTTCAAAATTTCCCCCATCCAAGATATGATTAACGGCTGCTTGTGTCCGCCCATTTCTATCGGCGTCTGTTTTATTGGGACTCCGATTCGTATGTATTTCCATGATTTCCGTGATTTACATAGTTACATGTAATATCTTGTTTTGTTGCATCCTTTTAGTAGTGGGTTTGTGACTTTGGTGCACCAATCGGAGGATTAGATCCTCACTGTCTTGGTGTACGGTCGGGGAGTTGTCTCCCACTATCCCGTACTTGGCAACCTCCGTTTTTCCACTTTCATTTTATGGGGCCGGAGAAGTTGGTGTCTGTTGCTTAGTGGTAGGCACCAGCCGGTGGGCTATTTCCCACTCTGTCTTGGTGTATGGCGGAGACGTCCGTCTCTCTGTCCCATAGCTTTGCCTCCCCTATTTGCACCATCTACTCCTGTTTACTCCTGTTTCCCTTGATTCTTCGTCTCCTTTCGTCCATCCTTTGTGGTTGTTGTATCTGTGTTCATATATAGCATATATACATCTCTACTCTGTACTTTATGTTTATCATACCTTTCTCGTATCTTTTTTGTGTTCCGCTGTGATTGAAGTCCCGATTTTTTTTCTTTTTCTCTTTTTTTTTTTCCTTTTTATTTGTTAGCGTACGCATGCGTCCCCTTTCTATGCCTAACTTTTTCCTTAACTTACATATGTTCGACTCCCTACCTGTTTTTTACTTTCCCCTCTTTATATGTCCTATAATATATTATTTATTTATTTATTTATTTATTTATTTATTTACTATGCGTTAGCTTCTATTTGGTTCGCCACCCGTTGAAACCTTGTGCCATCCTTTATCCACCTTATATGTCTTTCGTTCATATTTCCTCTAATTTGTTATGAATCCCCCTTTATTTCATATAACTGTTTTTACTTTTGTTCGTATTATGTATATCCCCGTTTGCTCTCTATCCGGCTATATATCAGAATTGTTTCCATTCATATCCAAAATGCTTCCTTACAAAAATTTAACAAAATTTAGAGCAGGCTCAGTTCTGCTCTTATCCTATAATCTATTCGACTCGGTATTTCTCCCCTTCTTCTATATTTCCTTTTTCCCATACAGAATCCGCCATGTAACCTGTAGCTGTTCACACAGTACTACCGTTTTCCTTGATTTAAAACTAATCCTAAGACTAAGTGCGAACGGAGTTTAAACATAAAAAAAGCAGTTAGAAATTAGAAAACCAGCGGTTGGGACTGTAACCAAACGTTCCTGGTGCTGTACCCGTTGCATGTCCATTTTTGTATAGTACCGGTCAGTTCTTCTTCATTGTTGCCGATGTCTCCCCCATCTTCCTTTTTTCTACATTCCTGGCCATAAGAGCCCTGCAGAGATATTCTGTTGGATTTTTTTCAGCGCAATTGATGCATACCTTACCAAAATCCGTGACAATCAGGTCATGCTGATAACTGGTTGATTTCTGCATTTCCCCTTCCATCTGCAACCGGTTAAAGCATCGGAGAACCCTCATCCTATCAGCTTTCCTAGTTGCATCATCCTTGTCCGCCAGGACCCCCATAACTTCCAGCAATTTCAGGCTGTATCCCATATCCTTCATGGCTTGCATGTGATGCACCCGATCACAGAATAGGCAGTGTACCCGCCCACAGCTTATACACGACCCCAGCCCTTTTTCCAGACACGAGCAGTTATCCTCGCATATACACCATGGTCCGAGCTCCTCGAGCTCCAGATTCCATGGCACTGTAACGTTGCCGAGAGCTCCAGATCTTGGGCGCTTTTTTGGAGTGGCCCCATCCTGCTCCATAACCTTCTTGCCTTTGTCCATGCTATGCAGATGCTCGGCGCTAAACCCTTATCTATCTTCTAGATCTAAAAACTACCGGAATCCTCCAGGGGCTTCCGTCTCCATTCGGGGTCCCGAGCTTCTGTTGCTTTTCATAGTCGTATGTACAGGCCGGGTTTTTTTTTTTTTATTATAACTAATGGGGGAATGCATATACAATTTGAAAATATTAAAGAACATGGTGGTTATTTGGCCAAGACGTAATTTAATGCGTCCTATTATCTGATTTTCCAAACAGTGGTTTTATACTATTTGTACTATATGTATTTGAATAGTGGCTCTGTATGCATGAAACAGGGCTATATTTTTAGGGAAATGTCATCTATGGTCATAATTACTTCCTAAGAAAAGGGGAGATGATGTCATGCAGATTCTAATAAGGATATTAGATGGATGATATTGGATGGGTCACTAAGGCTCCCTAGTGAAGTTGGAATTATTGTTATATGCAGGCCTTAATATTGGTAAATGAATAATTGATAGAGGTTTATTTTTTGTGATGAAATGCTAAATAACTGAGTTTTTCTAGAAATTTTTCCAACATTTCAAGCCTAGGGTTTCGACCATGGCAACATGATCGGCAAAGGAAATACATGGCAGTATGCAAATACAAAAGTAGATAACGCCAGCGTGATCCGACACTTAGGTATATCTAAATCCGACATGCTGGAACTGCCGGTAGCAAGGGCGATGTGATACTATAAAAATAGCCCCAAATGTGGATATAGTGTTTTCGTTTTGCAGACACTGTGTCTATATGCTGAATTCTAGACTAGGATCTTCCGATAGCTTGAATGCAGTGGATAAAGGATTGAAAATTCAGTGCATAATGGTTTGCTAGCAATCGATCCAAACTCTGTTACTCATGGAGCTTTTCTAGTCGCTTGCCTGTGCTTGGTGATGGCTAGGGAACGAGAGAAATTGGATCTGATATGGCCACAAGGAAAAGAAGTAAAGAGGAAACGGGCAAATCTGCAAAGAGAACAAGAATCTTATTTCATGTAGTATCTACATCCTGCTCTGATGAATATGATAAATGCTTTTGTAGTCAAATTAGTGGAAACTATTGTGCAATCTGCAGATCAGGATAGCAATGGACAAGATCTGTGGAAGACCATGTGGATGAGGAAAAGAGGGCAAAATATGCTCCTTCAAGTTAAGAAATCATGATGTAGCTGCTCAAGACATGGGCAAACAAAATCGAGCCATTCAGGTTGGAATAATTTTTGCTTTATTTGAGTTTTATTTAGTCCTAATGGCACACTTTTTGAATGTTATGTGTGCATGCGCTTTTTAAATTCACACATGTGATAGATGCGGGGTTTTTTCAGATCTAAGTTTAGTCCACTCATGGTTTATAGACCTTAAAAGGATAGATATACTATATTGATGCATGTCCATGTATGAGAGTTGTTCTGGAGATTCTATTTGAGTATGCTGTAACAATGCAATTTAGTCAGCTTCAAAGACAAACGCTATGAAAGTCTAAACAGGTCTGCATTCTTTCTTGATGTTAGGAAGTAATTTGGAAGTAACCTGGGATGTCATGATATTTTCTGACTCTTTGGGTAATTTATCTTCTACAACAAATTTCTGTAGTGGCAGAGGCACATATAATATTCTGCATAAATGATCTAACAGAGACTAATGGCAAATGGGCTGGTTGCTTGTACTTAAAAGACTGTGCTTATTATAAAGTTACAGTTATTATAGGCTTCTAATTGCATGGCCATAGAATATTCCTTGGCTCTTAAATTGGCAGAGAAACGGGATAACAGCAGAGGCTGCTGATTATGCATTTGGAAAGCTAGGAATAATCATGCCAACTTAAATTGGTAACTATAGAGTGGTTATGCGCCTATTCGCTTCTTAGGTTATCCATTGCTAGACCTGTTCACAGTGGCAATTATAGCTTCTTATTGGCTTATAAGGTGATGCCATATTTTGGATTTCAGTGTTTGTCTGAGTTTTAGCTCTTAGCTTCTATTTACCGTATGTTTGGCAGAGGCACTAAATATATGTAAACTGGTCTAACATGTACTGTGCTTTTGCACTATCCCTTGGTGGATTTAGAACTGACATGAAGTTAAGAGGAGATTTATGTTAACAATAGAGTAGACTTGTGGACTTTATGGGATCGGCATGAAATTTCTCCATTGTGCTGTATATCTGACATCATGCTTAGCTAAAGAAGGTGTATTTGAGGTCTCTGCTGGGCCTGAGCAGTGTCAATAAATGATGATATGGTTAATAATTGAAGGTTAGCACCTAGATTTGGCTATGTCCACTTGGTGAGTGGTGTATTTGAGGTATCTGCTGGGTCTGAGCAGTGGCAATAAATGATGATATGGTTAAAAATTGAAGGTTAGCACGTAGATCTGGCCCTGTCCACTTGGTGAGAAGATTACAGTGAATATAATGGCCTCTATTAACATGCATGTGGAGAATTATGATGGCACTTAGATTAAGTATTTAGGGCATGAGCTTAGATATTCTTTGCGGGTATAATTTTCCTGTCTATTGTGTTTCTTTGTCTATTGTGTTTAGTTTAACATGCAAGAGGAAGGGCATGTTTATTATGCTTCTCTTAATGCAAGATGAAGGGCATGCAGGTTCTTTATTTAGGGCAGAGTTACCCATTGTGTTTATTTTAACTTGTGTTTATCTTAACTTGCAAGATGAAGTGCATGTCTATTATGTTTATCTTAATGCAAGATGAAGGGCATGCAGGTTTATTAGTTAGGGCTGAGTTACTTATACAGTCTTTGCTTGATAAATATGCATGTGCTTGTGTTAACATGCAAGGTGAAGGGCGATAAGCCCAAGGAATCCGTAGCTTACCTGTTAGTGACTTAGGCTCTTACCCTTCTAAGGCTAACTGTCCTCTGGTTTCACTGCAGGTAACATGATTTCTTGCTCCTATGTGTATTTTCCCATTCAAGTTGGAAAAGCTACAAGACAAGACGAGATGACATTGAAGATATATGTTTTTGACAAATCTGCTGAGCACTCTATGGTGTTGATTTGGAAGATAAAGAAACTTCTAAACTTTAATTTTTTTATCTGTTCTAGAGTCGATTCTTAACTTTCCTAAAGGTAAACATGATGTATTGACTGAATAAATTTAATTGAATTGACAAAAGGAGATTGTTTTTTGTTATAGAATATGGTAATTTCTTTTGCGATGATAAAAGTTAACCATTCTTAAGGCTTAAGTCAAATTTACACCTGTTTTGGCTTAAGGCTGCATATTGGCCCGAAGTGGTCTTTGCAAAAGTCCATGGAAGGTAAAAGTCTGTTGATCAGATTTTAAAAGGTTTTTTTTTTTTTTTTTTGTGTAATTCCCGCCATCTTCTCGGATACGCTGTATTCTTACGACCGGTCCCGTCTGCAGTGTCTAATTAATTTCGTAATTAAATGCTACCGGTATATTCTGCTTATATGTGGGTTATCATTTACTCCCACGTATTTTTGTACTATCTCCCCCTGCCTTTCCTTAATATCTGTCTTATCTCTCTTTATTTTTATTATATTTATTATTATTATTATTGTTATTTTCTTAGAGATAAGTTTATTCTGTACATCTGCCGTGAGATTTTAATGTCGTGTACGTGCCCTTCTCCTTTATGTTCCTGCCTCACTGTCCGATCACGTCATACTGCCATATATTAATCATTATTGATATTTCTAAATTTCTAGCCCATGTGCTGCGTTAGCTATTGACATGTATATTTGCCTTTTCTATTTTCATACGTGTCGTCCACAACATGCAGTGGTCCCCTTACACGCCCTTCTGTCTTACGTGCCTTCCTTCAATGCCACATATCTAATCTAGTCACACCGTTGTGAGTGGCCACGTAGTGCCAGCTGTGCTCCAATTGGTAGTCGTATACCACCCTATGTTTCTAGTCCTGCTTGGCGTACAGTATCTATTGTATTATACAGTTTTGGATTTTTGAATTTTTCAATTTTTCAAGACCGTTGGGTACCCGTTAGCGAATATGCTTCCGATTCTCGTCCTCCAACCTGCCCCCGACCCATAGCTCTGTTAGCTATGGTGTGCCGATTGGTGTCCATCCTTCTTCTGTTCTATTAGCCTCGTCCCCCATTGAGATTAACATCCTGATACTCTCGGTTTGTGTGGCCTTTGTGAATCCGGCAATATTTCTTTAACGTTTCTTAATAAAATAAAGTAACTATCTGAATTCCCAGTTACAATTTATAATTCCGGTATTCTAATTACACTGCCATTGATCAAAACACGAATCAGAGCACAAATCACAGATCACTGACCTATGCATCGCTCTCCCCTCCCCCACGATCGCCATCGCCATCGCCATCGCCATCGTCGGGAGTTTTCTTAACTTGAAAATAGACTCGATCCCTTTCAACCAAGCATCAGCATCCTCACCTGTGGTGTCTTTACCTGTGGTATATGAAGCCATTGGACGATAAGTCTGTAAGGAAAATGATGGCATTATTACTGACTCGACTTATTATTGAACCTATGCTAAATGTGATGAATTACATTGGTTATGGTATGTGTTGAGTTTGAAGTTGCTATTGGTGATTGTGATCATGGGTGATTTGGGTGATAACTCATATCGAGATGAATGATGAGACGATGACATTACGACGTAAGTGAAACTTGTGGAGGAGTATAAGCGAACTTTGCCAGAATAATAAGCAAAGTTGGGAGACAATCAAGTTTTGGAATTCTTTAATATTAATATTGCAACTGCTTTATTGATGAAAATATCTAAAGATTGATATACATAGTATTCTTGAATTCTTTATTACTGATTATAAAGATGTCAAGTCCTCTAAGTAAACTGAGGCCATTTCTAATGGAATTGATATGAAAATCTTTATTGGACAAGAAAATTTTAGCCTAAAGAGCTGGACTTGGAAATTTCTAGCCTAAAGGGCTGGACTTGAATATTTCTGATTGTGGATTCAACCAGGGTTGTAACCATGGACTTGGTTATGTTAATTTGCCATATAATTTCTTGATCGAGGACGATCAATCCCAGGAAGGGGAGGAATTGATATGGTGGTGCTCGGGGGAGTGGTTCGGAAAGCAAGAACAAGATAGTTACATGGGAAATGAATATAAGACTTGCACCATTGAGATACTTATGGAACCTTGAAAAAGGTTGAGATCCTATAATTGGCCCACTACCTTTACCTTTTTCCAAAAAGGCTCCTTAATCCCTATATAAGGGGAAGAGATGCGCTTATTGGACGCAGTTCCATCTTCATCCCCTGTCTGCTCCTTCAACTGCCTCTTGCCGCCTTCCATAAACTCCGTATCTGTTTCTTAGAGAGGATTCTCTAAGGGTTGATGATCCTAAACCCCTTCTTGCTTGACGTAAATTGCGCATGGACTATCTTGGAGACTCTTGCTTTTGTGAGCCCAGTTGGGTGGAGAGCTTTGGGCTAGAGGCCTGGTTTGGTTTTGAGAATCTTGAATGTTTTAGTGTTGGTTTATTATATGGTTGATCTTTTGATTACTGGCTAACGTTTGATTCGTAACAGCAGACGAGGTCTTATGATAAGTCCATCTTCGAATCTAGCATGCCACGAATCAACAAGTCATGTTATTGCTTTGCGGGTTATCTACTAACTAGTTGAGTTTCCTTTGTTTCATGCAGAGGTTTTTTATTCAAGATTTGGAATGCTTTGGATGGTGATGTTGGCGTAATTGAGTTGAAGGATGCTTTTCAGAAGTTCTTGATGTGCTCTAGGTCTGACAGCACTTTAAGAGATTATTAGCATGCTTGGTCCCTTTTCAGGAATTGGTGCAAAGCTAAGAGCCGTGATTTCCTCTCCACTAGTCCTTCCACGATTTGCCACTTTTTAACTATGCTTTTGACGTCCTTCCCGAATCCGTCAGCCCGTGTCAGCACCACCATTGCTTTTATTGCTTTCCATCATCTTCTTATTTTTCTCATATGGTTCGTAAACTCCTTGACAAGTTTGCATGCCTCTCAGATTCTCTTCCGGATGATATGAAATGCACATCTATTGTTCTCGCCTTTGTGGCTTTCCTATGCAGCAATGAATTTTTAGCCTTGATACCCATGCGAGCCTCTTTATTTGGTTCCTCTAAGACCAACCAAATGGGTTGAGAGCTTGAGTCACTATTCTCGCATTTCTGGTCCGTATTGCCTTATGGTTCTTTTGGAGAGATTGCTGCATTTGGTTGATTTTGTTCATGTGGATGGCCATGCTCGTGGCCACTTGATTGGAGAGATTTTCCGTAACACGTTGAGATGTTTCTTGAGGAGAAAACCCGTGTCTTAATACAACTTTGAGATTTTGCTTTAAGCATCGCCTTTCTGCCATTGGAAAGGATGCAAAGGCCTTTGGTACATATTCTGCGACTATTTTCAATATTCTAGACAGGATCTTCAAGCTCATGGACATTGGTGCTTTGATTCATCCAAGGATGTATATATTTTTCCCATCTCTTCAGCAACAACTATTGGTTTCTCATTCCTTGGGTTTTGATCCTTCTGATCCTAGCTCTGTGGAACTTTAATTGGCTTCCTGCTCCTGCTCCACTCTCCCATAGGTTCTTGTCGCCTCTGTCAGCATTGTATTCTGGTTTTGTATCTAGTGGATGCCCAGATGTGGCTTAGTTTGTCTCATCTTCTCTCGACCGTCAGAGAGTCCCTCACAGCATAGGGTGTGATGTGAATTTTATTTATGGCTGTATTCTCTAAGGTATATTAATAATAAGGAGATGATGTGGCATTGAGAGGACGTGGCAAAGAAAGAATTCCAAGTAGTTAGAATCAGAACAAAAGGGAGAGAGGATCGAAGAGGAAGGGCTGAAAATTTAGGTAACAATTTCAAAGAAGCGTGCACAGGTGAGATCTTAATCTTCTAAACGCTCTAAGCATTTAGTAAATGGAATGAAAGAACAAATTTCGTCATAGAACTAAGAGGAATATCAGTGGCAATCCTAGCTTTTCTCTAGGCAATTTATTCACTGCTGTTGATGCGTAAATGGATTCAAAATGGGATCGGCCAGGCAAATCCGAGCTGTTTTATTGCATGCAATCACTTGTTACATAAATATCCGAGTAGGAATGATCCGGCAGATCATACAGGGTAAGCAATCGATTGCTTTGACATCTCTTACAGGCATAAACAGAAGACAATCAGGAAGCAAAATACTGGTCGGATCTCTGCAATTTATGGGGATAATCCGGATTAGGTCTGAGACTTAGATAGTCCTTTAGATTTTTAGATTCCTACGCAATTCGACTGTAGGATAAATTTCCTTAGAGCCCAGACCATGTTTAATCATACGCAGATCCAAATCGATTCCTGTATGGCAGTCCGGCTGAACTGCTGCTTGGTTACAGTTTTAGGGTAAGTGAAATCGTCAACCCATTATCAGCCTTGTTATATTTTTATTTTTAATCATAAGGTTCTTAGCTAATTAAAATGGAGTTAAACCTTGACAACTTTCCCATAAGTTATTTATTAGCCGTAAAACAGTAATTCTAAAGTGTAGTGAGCCTGAGCCACTAAGCCGTCGTCAAGCCGTAACAAGATTCTTTATGACCCACCAATCGGGTGATGCCACATCAGTTCCGTAAGAAGTTTACATATCCAGTTTTTAATACTTTGCCCTGAATATTCTTTTAACATGCAAGCTGGGTTTCATGGATACAAGGCAACTCTGTTGTCTAGCAGTTGTTTCGGCATGTCATAAATATGGATACGCGTTCTAGTGATATCCTTAGTTATTGACAGCGTTTGTTTTAATAAGAATCTTACGACTGCATATTTTAAGATGTGGTTACATCTTGGATCTTTTCTATAGAAGAGCTTGCATCAGATCTTGTAATTAGATACATGTTAGTAATTAGTCATTCTTGAGTTAGAATATCCATAGGAAAAGAATATGGAAATCACTTATGTTGCTAGCCTGGATTGCACCTCGGTCTGCCCACAACTCTCCGGGGAGAATAAGCAGAAACCGAGGCCGCGAGTGTTAAGCACTCAGCACTAGCGAGTGGGCACTGATGAAGCTCGCTAGTGCGGACTGGACGCTGGTCACGTCGAGTTGCTTCTAGGTGAAGGTTTTTTTCCGAGCTAGAGGCCCGTAGCTTAGGGAGACCGCAACATATTACTTGGGACTAGGGGACGACGTGTAGGTTCTGCACCCGTGAGATCTTAGGCTTTGTGTGAAGTATTTCCGTAACAGCAAGTGTCGGGCGAAGGAAAGAAAGTAAAACAGGCTCTACCAAAGCCCGAAACAAGTGGGCTTTCCGTGGCCAATCATGAATTTCTGCGCGAAAACAATTGTTTTGCATTGCATAGAGTGCTCTCCATCCAGCAGCCACCCGCTTGGTAATACACTGTTCCCAAAGTGTGTTCTTACAGAATTCTACACCAAGATACTTGTAACTATCTACAACTTCAACTTCGCGGCTATCATAGTGCATAGGGGGAACATTGTGACGAGAAGATTGAACTACCAAAAGCTTGATCTTTTGGAGATTAACACGCAGACCTGTGTTCTCACAAAAACTGTGCAGATCATGTAAATGTTGCTGCATACTAGCAACGGTATGTGCCAGAAGTGAAACATCATCAGTATACATAAGTTGCCTAATGATATAGTGTGCCAAATGTGGACCTCCGCCGCCATGATTATCAAGCCATTCTTCCAATTGATCAATGTACAAGCCAAAGAGTGTAGGAGATAAAGGGCAACCCTGACGAACTCCAATATTGCTAGTGATTTGAGTACGATGCTGGAAATTTAGCAAAACCCTTTCATAGAGCCGATAAACCGCATTTTGAAGATCTTGTGGAACCCCGCTCGCAAGCCGCCAAAAGAAGCTCGCGGGTAATCAGTATCAAAAGCGTAAGTAAAATCCACAAAGCATATATAGAGGTCTTGTTTCAAACTTCGACTATGTTCAATAAGCATGCGCAATGTGAAAATATGGTCTATTGTAGAATGGCATGGACGAAAGCCTGCGCCTCCCTAAAGACGCATACCAAGATGTTCTCTCCCATGATGTCAATCGCTTCTCGAAGACCGGCTAAGAGCTTTGAAAATATGGAACTTACCATGATCATGCGATAATTAGAAGGGTCATGCTTTAAATTGGTACGACCTTCACCGACAAACCCAAGTTTACGGCAAGCCTTCTTGCAAAGCTTGATTTAAAAGAGTAGTGATGATTGGAAGCAATAGCGGACCCTCCCTCCCCTCCCCATTTAAGCAATTTCGCTTGCAAACCTTGAAGATCGTGAGACTTGCCATTAGATAGATGCCACAGTCCTTCTTTGACTTCCGCCTCGTGAATTGAAGAATATCACCTACCAAAGGAGGCACGTAATTAAGGACCCTGTGATCATCATATAAGTGGACCAATCGCCATCCCATTGCCGCATAGAAATATGTCCAAGGGTAGGAGGTGGTCGATATAATATTTTGCGCCGAAGGTCCGAGGCTCACGTAAATAATTCAAACATTTGCTTCGATGCTCAAAGAACAAAGTGTGCCTTCTTGCGTTTCAAAACGGACTTATAATTACAATGGCATTATGTCAAGGTGATCCGCTCAACTATCGCTCGCAATTGTTTTTAAGCCGCTTGCGCCTTCATCAAACCACGCATTTCTAGGAAAGGATTTCCTACCAAAGATGAGCAACACCGTCGCGTACCAAAGCAAGAGACAAAGGTAAGTAAGCAAAGCATCGACCAAATGCCGCATTACGCCTTTGAAGAGTTGGGTATCCAAAATACCGCAAGCGCAGGAGCTAATGTCCGTTCATATTCAAAAGATCTAGAATAAGTCAAGCGTTTCGAGGAGCGAGAGCCCGGATAGCAATGGGTTGAAGAGGTGGAAGCTGCCACTTTAATGACAAATAAAGTGGATAGTGATCAGATTTTATCTCCCCATCTCTATGCCTTGTGCCAATTCGAAAATCTGAAATGAGATCCAAGGTTTGCACTTGGGAAATGACATAATCAACAACACTAGTACCACCACCCTGCCTATCCTGTCTGCGTGTAATACCTTTAGAGTGTGGCCATTGATTAAAAAGTACCATCTCAAAGACTTCACACAACTGGATGAGCTCCCTTCCAAATGTTGAGACGGGTTTGTTAGCATCAGGCGATGAACGTGGAAAGACTGTATCATTAGCAGACATCCATAAAGGGTCACGAACATCCTCAAGTATGAGTTGAGCAGCTTGCATTTCAGCAGTGCGAGCATTGAAATCACGAAGAAGAATAACATGCCCCAACTGTTTGAATTGAGCAATGTCATCATAAAGATCACCATAGGAATCACTGCGAGCGACATCATATTCATCATAAAAAGGTGATGATGTAGGTGGGAAATAACAGGCAGCAACAAAAATGGTACTACTATTGTGGCAATGAAGTTTGATCCACATGTAGCGATTATATCTATCAGCTTTATGAAGCGTGATATATGGAGCAAGGGCATCCTTGAAATAGCAAGCAACTCCACCGCAACCTCGGCTGCCCATGACATTCATTAAATAATGAAAAGAATTGATAGCCTCAGAAAATGAGGTAGCCGTTTGGTTTGAATGCTCCCACGCTTCCATGAGCGTAAGGATATCCATATCTTTTGCAATGGGATTCAAGCCATCACCTTTACGCCGGGAAAACCTCGACAATTCGAAGACACCAACCAAAGGCACATTTCCTAGGAAGGCACATTTAAAGTATGAGCAAAGGCGAATCGAGGAGGTTGGAGCAATAGAGGCAAAGAATCGGCAATAGCAAAGAACATCGGCCAGCAAAGATCAAGGGTACCATTAGCAACATCATGAGAGGAATGGCCTTGAGCGTAAGAAGATGTGGTGGGTGCGTAAGATGGAACAACACGAGGCGATTTGCGGCGTTGGTATGTGCATGGGAAATGGGAGAATGGACTTTAACACCAGCAGTATGAGTGGCCTTAGCATGATGAAAGGCGCCAGCAAAGGTTGCATGTGATGGTGTAAAAATAATGAAGTTTTCCATGAATCGCTCAGCCTTACCACCATTCTTTTGAATGTCCCGGACCTTTGCAAATTCGGGGCCCGCTAACTGTTGGGACTTAGTAAGATCAAAATCCAGATAGAGAGATGTCCCTTTCAATTGCTTGGCCTCGCTTTGAGGATATCCATTTTAGTACTCAAATTTCGTGATCAGAATTTCACTATCTTGTGGTGGTGGGTCTGCAATGTTCCAACCCTATGTGCAGCAGTGACAACAACTGGTGTTGTGAAGTCCAATTTAGCTAACACCAAAGTTTGTACCTTCTGTTGCAAGTCCTCTGATGCTTCTTCTAGCAGGCCACGAATTACCAGATTACACTGACGGTTGTGCCTATCAATGTATTCTCTACGCCTCTGAGCAGATGTAGATGCAGGTGTAGATGCAAAACCTGTTACATGAGAGTTTTGAAATTGGGGGGAGGATGAACTAGGCATGGATCTCACATTATGATCATGATGCTTTGAAGAAGAAGTTGGAGGTGCCTTGGATGAGAAATATGAGAACGCTTTCAGAAATTTAAAAGAGAAGTTGATAAATGCTCCTGTTTTAAAAGTGGCAGATCCGAATAAGAAGTATCAGGTTATGAAAAATGCTAGTGGGGAGGGGACAGGAGCTGTGTTGATGCAAGATAAGCATGTGTGTGCATATATTTCTCATAAGCTGAACGATGCCGAACGAAATTATCCCACTCATGATCAGGAACTATTGGCAATTGTACATGCACTTAGAGCTTGTCTATTAGGGAATCATTTTGAGGTGCATACTGACCATGCTAGTCTTGCATACTTTATGAAGCAACCTAATTTGAATTTGAGACAGTGTAGGTGGATGGAATTTCTTTAAGAGTATGACTTCCAGATTAATTATAAAACGGGCAGTACAAATGTCATTGCAGACGCTTTGTCTAGACTTCCAGCTTGTTATGCAATAACGATGATTACAACAGATTGGTTGGATGAGGTGAAAAATACTATTGCTACAGACAATTATTTTGGACCGAAATTGAAGGAAGTACAAAAAGAAAATCTGGAGATAAAGGGTAATTATAGTTTTGAACAGGGAATATTGAGATACAAATCAAGAGTTTATATTCCTGCAATAGATCACCTTAAAAGGAAGATACTAAATGAATGTCATGATGCAGTAATATCAGGTCATCCAGGGTTCCATAAGACATATCACAAGGTAAAGAGAAGTTTCTTTTGGCCAGGATTAAAAGATTATGTCCATAAATATATCCAAAATTGTGTGATGTGTTCACGTATTAAGGCCGAACAGATTAGGGCACTTGGCCTTTTGCAGCTGTTACCTATTCCAGAAAGAAAATGGGAATCTATCAGCATGGATTTCATAGTAGGATTGCCAAGAACACAAACAGGAAAGGATGCTATTCTTGTGGTGATTGACAGGTTAACTAAACATGCTCACTTCTTTCCAGTTAGAAAAACAATAACAGCGAAGGAAACTGCTAATATCTTTATTCATGACATCTTTCGTTTACATGGCATTCCTACAAGTATTGTTTCAGATAGAGATCCAAGGTTTACTAGTAACTTTTGGACTTCGTTTTTCAAGGGAGTTGGAACTCAGTTGCAGATGAGCACAGCCTATCACCCAGAAACTGATGGGTAAACAGAAATAGTAAACAGTGTTGTTGAGGATATGTTGCGGATGTACTGTCAAGACAATCCAAAGAAATGGGAAGGATTGTTACCTTTAGCAGAGTTTGCTTACAATAATTCTAAACAGGAATCTATAGGAATGACACCTTTTGAAGCACTTTACGGACATGATTGTTATGCCCCAATAAATTGGTATGATCCCATGGTTAAATCTGAAATTTCTAGACAGATGTTGGAGGAATATGCAGATAAAGTGCAGCTTATAAGGAGCAGGCTAGCGGAAGCACAACATAGACAGAAGCAATTTGCGGATAAGCATAGAATACATAGAGAATTCAAGGTAGGAGACCTTGTATATCTCTGTGTCAAACCAAAGAAAAGTCAGCTCAGAATTGGGAAATGTAGCAAACTTGCTCCAAGATATGCTGGTCCTTTTAAAATCATTAAAAGGATGGGGAACCTAGCCTACCAATTAGAGCTGCCACCACATGTAAAGATTCATGATGTTTTTCACGTCAGTTTATTAAAACCCTCTTTACATGACGGAGATCAAGTGCTTCCGGATTTGCAATTAATCCATGAGAATAACACCTTTGAAGTAATGCCATCCCAAATATTGCAATATCGGGAACGAAAGCTGCGTAGTAGGATGATCAAAGAAATCCTTATACAATGGGCGGATTACCCTATAGAAGATGCAACATGGATGGAGTTAAACGAGGCCGAAGCAAAATATGCTAAAGATTTTCCGAACCTTTTTCAATCTATATCATGCCATGGAATAAGGTTGTCTAAAAGATGTATCAAACTTGTTAAGTATAAACAATACATGAAGTTGTGAAGGAGTATATTTTTAACAATGTGATGTGAATTTTATTCGATGAGGACGTCGAATCTTAAAGGGGATAAAAATGTGATGTGAATTTTATTTATGGTTGTATTCTCTAAGGTATATTAATAATAAGGAGATGATGTGGCATTGAGAGGACGTGGCAAAGAAAGAATTCCAAGTAGTTAGAATCAGAACGAAAGGGAGAGAGGATCGAAGAGGAAGGGCTGAAAATTTAGGTAACAATTTCAAAGAAGCGTGCACAGGTTAGATCTTAATCTTCTAAACGCTCTAATAAATGGAATGAAAGAACAAATTTCGTCATAGAACTAAGAGGAATATCAGTGGCAATCCCATCTTTTCTCTGGGCAATTTATTCACTGCTGTTGATGCGTAAATGGATTCAAAATGGGATCGGTCAGGCAAATCCGAGCTGTTTTGTTGCATGCAAATCACTTGTTACATAAATATCCGAGTAGGAATGATCCGGCAGATCATACAGGGTAAGCAATCGATTGCTTTGACATCTCTTACAGGCATAAACAGAAAACATTTGGGCCCGATTTATTCAAGTATCCATACAAATTGGAATCAGGAAGCAAAATACTGGTCGGATCTCTGCAATTTATGGGGATAATCCGGATTAGGTCTGAGACTTAGATAGTCCTCTAGGATTTTAGATTCCTATGCAATTCGACTGTAGGATAAATTTCCTTAGAGCCCAGACCATGTTTAATCATATACAGATCCAAATCCATTCATGTATGGCAGTCCGGCTGAACTGCTGCTTGGTTATAGTTTTAGGGTAAGTGAAATCGTCAACCCATTATCAGCCTTGTTATATTTTTATTTTTAATCATAAGGTTCTTAGCTAATTAAAATGGAGTTAAACCTTGACAACTTCCCCATAAATTATTTATTAGCCGTAAAACAGTAATTCTAAAGTGTAGTGAGCCTGAGCCACTTCCTTAAGCCGCCGTTAAGCCGTAACAAGATTCTTTATGATCCACCCAATCGGGTGATGCCACATCACTCCCGTAAGAAGTTTACATATCCATGTTTTAATACTTTGCCCTGAATATTCTTTTAACATGCAAGCTGGGTTTCATGGATACAAGGCAACTCTGTTGTCTAGCAGTTGTTTCGGCATGTCATAAATATGGATACGCGTTCTACTGATATCCTTAGTTATTGACAGCGTTTGGTTTAATAAGAATCTTACGATTGCATATTTTAAGATGTGGTTACATCTTGGACCTTTTCTATAGAAGAGCTTGCATCAGATCTTGTAATTAGATACATGTTAGTAATTAGTCATTCTTGAGTTAGAATATCCATAGGAAAAGATTATGGAAATCGCTCATGTTGCTAGCCTGGATTGCACCTCGGTCTGCCCACAACTCTCCGGGGAGAATAAGCAGAAACCGAGGCCACGAGTGTTAAGCACTCAGCACTAGCGAGTGGGCACTGACGAAGCTCGCTAGTGCGGACTCGATGCTGGTCATGTCGAGTTGCTTCTAGGTGAAGGTTTTTCCCCGAGCTAGAGACCCGGAGCTTAGGGAGACCGCAACATATTACTTGGGACTAGGGGACGACGTGTAGGTTCTGCACCCGTGAGATCTTAGGCTTTGTGTAAAGTATTTCTGTAACAGCAAGTGTCAGGCGAAGGACCGTCACACAGGGAATTTGAGCGCCCAGATAGGGAATTTGAACGCCTACTACAAGGTTTTTTCCTCCCACATGGGGGGTTTTTTCATCCCAGTGGTAGAGACACATTGTATAGGGCTTTTGTGGTTTTCTTTTGTGTTTGGATATTATCTGAGATATTGTATTGTGACCGTCTCATAGGCCAGTTGGCCTCCATGGACGTTAAAATATACTTCCTTCCTTCCTTCCTTATTTGGTTTTGACAATTGAATTTATCTTCGTATGATGATAAGAAGATAAATGTAATTGTCAAAAGCCAGTTTTACCTAGTTAGTTAGGCTTGCCTGGCAGGTAGTTTCTTGCTTTTATATCCCTCTAGGCTTTTCCTTTTTTCTTCAGCGTATATGCATCTCCATGCTCTTGCTTTGGTCTCCGACTCCCCCCACTCCCTACCCACCCACCCATCCGTAATGCTTAGTGCTGATTTGTTGGACTTCCTGAAAATCCTTAGATCTCCTTGTTCCATGCTACTTCCTTATTGATCTAACTATTTCACCTTCCCACGCTAACCGTTTGGCTATCCTTTTCTCATTTGACGCCTAGTGTGCGGGAAAAGCTCTCATGCCAGTGTACTTGGTTGTGACTTATGGCCCTCGTGCCAATTGTTATTATAAGATTGTAGACCGTTGGCCCTCGTGCCAGTGTTGGTAGGCCCTCGTGCCGGTCTTGGTAGGCCCGCATGCCTGTATTGGGAAACCCTCGTATCTTGTGATTTATGCTACATTTGCCATCTGTTTTGCTAGGTTGATTTATGTTGCAGAGCATCTTCTCAAACTCCACCAAGTTGACTTGGAGTATGTTTTGGGAATATCATCTATACAGAGGTGTGTTCCACTTTGATGGTTTAGAGTATGGTTTCAAAGGTTTCGACTTGACTATTTGTAGAGAAGAGCATGTATTTGCACGCTTCACCTTGATCAGATTTGCTCAGTTGTTGTTGTTTTTGTACAGTTTAAATCCCTATTGGTTAGTGTCACTATTATGGTCGGGATTTTCCTCCAAAACCCAAAAGGCCGAGGTCTTTTAATCCCAGCCATAATGGTTTCACTAATCATTAGCAAGCATTGTATAGCATGGTATTCTGGTTTTGTATCTAGTGCAGATGCCCAGATGTGGCAATTGTATTCTGGTTTGTATCTAGTGGAGATGCCCAGATGTGAATATTTGGAGCTCTTATTGCTTTCCTACGATTGGCCCCTTTATGTGGATTTTGGAAAATAAAAGTATGTCTAATCTAGTTTCTTATGCTAAGCATCAAAGCTCTAGTCCTAATATTGGCACTTTGATCTCTTCTGTCTGCCCTCTTAATTGTTTAAACTTGATATTGCGAAGGCACTGCGCTTGTGTATGTATGCTCAAATTTGGATACGAGCAGCAATTTGCAATTCACATCAAATGTCATAAGCTGTATGTCTCTGTTCAGGCTACTGTTCTATTGCAAGGTGAAACATTAAAGGTTTTCCACTTCGTCATCGTATGTGTTAGGAATGCCCTTTAGTACCACTCCTTTTCAAAATTGTTGCGGAGATGTTGTTGCAGTTATTTGCTATTGCAACAGCGGAGGGGCTCTTTCAGACTCTTGCTATGGAGGATGGTACACAAGAAGTTTGCAATCAATATACAGATGACATGTTCCTCGCTAATTCTGAGAATTTTGAAGTTGCAAAACTGCTCTTAGATACATTCTCACTAGCTTCCGGTGTGTTAGTGGGTTGGCAAAAGTGTACGGCCTTATGGATGCTGGACACTCCGATTTCAGTATGTGTTCATGATTATCCATGGAAGCTTCTTGCTCATGGACATGCCACCATTCTATTTGAAATTTTGGTTGACATTCATGTTAGTGCAGAAGCGGCATGGAAAGAAATTGTTAAGGGTTTTGAGAACACTTGTTTAGTGGTCAACTGCAAACTCATCTCTTGCTGGTCGTTTTACATTGACCAAATAAGTTCTTAGCAGTACTTATGTTTATATGATTTGTTGCTAGCCACATAGATCGAAATACAGGAGCTCATCGCATTAGTCTGAAATTTCATATGGACTGGCACTGAGGATAGTGTTGTAGTTAAGGTAACCTAGTCTAAATGCATCCTCCCTGGGTAGAGTAAGGTCCTCATCTCAAAGTTTATTTGGAGGCTCCTGAATGGCAAAGATGACTCTCCTGTCTACGTCTTCTCAAACAATCTCTTGGTCATTGTATTCCTCAAGGCAAGAAGGCACCCAAAGCAATTCTTTCTTGGACTCTTTTTTGACCCTCTTGAACCTTTTCCAAATGCTCTCCTTTTCTATAAGGATTATTGGCAGCATGTGATGCAGTCAAACATCTATTATGGCTGTGTCTGTCTATCCATATCTACTTGATATTCCGTGGTGGCAGGTGCCATTGTTGCCAAACCTCTCAGCACCTCCATTTGCTGCATCAGTTCATCCCCTTACATTCAGAAGATGGGTTCTAGCAAGTGTCGTCTCTATTAGAGCATAGTATGAAGGGGTTAAACCCCCTTTAGAGCCCATTACGGCAAATAAATGGGCGAGCCCATTTATTTTTGCCGTAATGGGCGAGAAAGGGGTTTGACCCCTTTAACCGGCAGGGTCCGAGACTGCTTTAGCAGCGACAAAGAAAATCTGCATCAGCTATCGCTGGATGCCTTTTCCAATGCTATACCAGAGCTCAGATTTGGGTGACGCGATTTAAGATTTAAGCAGCGATTTAAGCAGTGATTCAAGTAGCGATTTAAGATTTAAGCAACGATTTAAGCTCTGATTTAAGAAGCCTTCAAGATTGCAAGGCTAGAGCTCCAAGACCTCCAAGACGGCCGGCCAGAGCTCCAGAGCTCTGATTTAAGCAAAGCCTTCAAGACGGCCTGCCAGAGCTTTGTCTTCGCTGAGATATTTGAGAGTTGAGATGCTTCGTGGACGGTTTATCAAGATAAACTGGCAAGCAGATGGTTTATCAAGATAAACAGGCTGAATATGAGCTGTTACGGCTAATAACTAATTTCAATCTAACGGCTAAGATCTAAAGTAGTCGAGGAACTGCCGGTTAAGAAGGTGGTCGCCTCTTGTAATGGCCTGTGTTTCAAGCAAAATTCTTACTCTCACATTGAAATGCAAATGTAGGGAAGAAGGTAGCAAAGAACTTACATCTTATAATGGAAGTTGGTATTATGGAAAGGGTCGTGGGGTTGTCACGAGGATATTCATAAAGGCAAGTACTTGTCCGCTGTATATATCACCTCCTCCTAGCGTCGCAACCTCGCCCACTGCCAAATGGACGATAATTGCAAATTCCAGAACCAATGTGGGCTCGTATATGACACTTGCTTTGGAATAAGTTGCTCGATCCTAAAGTTTCTATACTTTGGCTCCCATCCAATCGGGTGGTGCCACCTCATCTAATATTAACCTTATTAATTCCATACCACGGAATTAATTCATATGTTTGGTCTTGCCCCATTTACTATATTCAATGTTTATAACATAAAGTAGAAATAATTCAAGCCAATGATAGCTTTATACTACTCTCATTTAGCTTGCCTTATAACACGAAGATATTATTATCGTCACTAAAGGAACACCTTATAAATTCTCATTTACTTTTTCTTATGTTCTTAGCTTGCTTACATCTTTGAATCTCTCTTTTTGGGTTGCCCCCAGGGCAAACCCTAGGTGGCCTTGTGCTGTTTTAGGAATATGCTCTGAATATACAAATCGTATGGCGTAGATGCATGTGTTGACATGAATAAGACCAGGATATTCCGAATAGAGGGTGACAGATAGTAGGGAAAAAAAAAAAAGATTCTGAAATGGGCGTTTTTTGCTAAATGGAGAGGAATCGAGCATCCTGAAAACTATGAGATTGCATGCAAGCAGCCGATCGCATGCATTCTAGCTATCGAAGTTGAAAGTAAGAAGAACTAGGTGTCCCGTTTCTTTGTTTTGAGGCATTTGTTGCCATTTACCTGCATCAGAACAAAGGTCGTTGTGTGAAATATGGAGAGCAGATGCACACCGATAAATGTGAGTGCAATAATTTTTTAAGAGGGCAACCTCTTATGCGACAACACGTTTTTATATTCTTAACTTAGTTATCATTGATAAGGAATTCTTTTTTTGCTTGTGTACTTTTCAAATTATCCTAGAGCTTTGCGTAGTTGTCTTCTTTATAGTAGATACTATTATGGTAAGAGAGATCATCATAGAATAATTTAAAAGTACACTTGAGCTCGCTATTCTCTTAGATGCTAACAACATAATCAAGAAACGCATAACTACAATTGTGAAAATACATCATATCTTCACAATAAGCGCTGCAATGAACGTTTCTCCAATGTATCTGAGTGTTATCATAATCTCTATCTGGAGTATAATAAAGCTCATTGCTCGAATTTCATGGCAGAATATAGATGCTGAGGCTGATGATGAAACTGATTCTGATGGCGCTATATCCGAACAACATTTGCAGGCCTTTTCTGTAGAAGCAATTGAAAGAGTTGAAGCTTTTTTGCCCCTTTATCGCTATCCACCTTATTCGTCACAATGCACCATTTGTTTGAATGAGTTTGAAGAAGGTGATCTAGTTCGTGAACTTCCTCATTGTACACACATTTTTCACCACAATTGTTTGCATAGTTGGCTTCAACTTGGACATACAAATTGTCCATTTTGTCGAATGTCTTTAGTGATAGGAAAGAAGGAGGAGGGAGATGACATTGGTATTTTTTCATTTTCAACCTTATCTACAATGTCCCCGTGAGGTCCTCTCTAAAAATACATAAGTATGTCCTTCGAGACATCTGATAAAATTGGAATAATACAGAGAAAGATTAACATGGCTCCTGTGCAAGGATGACATACATAAATCAAGAAATGGTCCAAATTTTTGTTTATCCAGAAAAAATAAAGAGTACATAAGGCTTGTGGTTCCATTTCGGTCAATTCAATTCAATAAATACTTTAGATTGAAATTGCAACTAGTAGGCCAATTTGTTCGACTCTAATAGTGGCAATGCTAAACGATTTATTCACAATGCAAGAAGGTACTATACACGAGTGGTATTCATCATAAATAGATAGATAACATTAAGAACATGGCATTTTTAACGGCCCATAGAATAGAATAGATTATTTACGTCCAAATGAAGAAGAGCATTCTAAACATCTAAAAGGTCTAGGAGATGCTCCACCACACCAACATTGCTCTATGGGTCCTGCCCCATTCACTTTTACATTACGTTATGTGGAAGGCTAACAAGGAGCCTATTCCTGGCCTGGCAGGGGAGCAGGCTACCTGCAGCAGCCGGAGAGCCGCCGTAGGCGCGACCGGGTCGCCGCAAGCCTCGCCTCCTCCCCAGCCGAATTGGCGACTTGTTCGCCTTCCACGGCGTCAAGCAAAGAACAGTGATGAAGATAGAGCTTGGAGATGTGCAGCCACGACCGGATCTAGCAGGTTGCCTCAAGAATGATGTAGCCATTTGCTATTCTTGAAAAGAATGGCAGCCACATGGCAGCTTTGGATTGGATCATAGCCAAGAATACACACCTACTTTGCTTGACGTAGTGGTAAAAAAATCTCTTATTCTTCTTGCCATGACTTTTTATTCCATGTATGGTGCATCTCAACTTACATTTTACATCTTAATATCTCATGTTGGCACCTTAATTAAGTTTCTCCCCGTGGGATAAAATCCTACTCAATTCTTTAGGGACAATAATGGCATCTTCATCAGCTTTACTTTAGATCATTTTCCTCACAATATCGACCTATTGTGCGATGTTAACAAGTCTAAGTTATTCGAATATTTCCAAGGATTGTTTGGATGATGAGATTTAGAAAGTTTTTATTAGTAGATGGAATGGTGGCCTCCACCTCATCCTCCTCCTCCTCCTCCATAGACGATGTTTCTTGACATTTATCTAGTGTTAGAAAAGACAAGCATAAAGGCACAATAGTAGAAGCTCAATAGCTTTAAAGATAGAAAGCCGGTGCATTTATTGGCTCCTGATTATGGGTTGGATTCCAATGGGGTATTAGACTTGTAGATTAGCTTCTATAAATACCAAAAATGGGGTATTCGACTTGTAGATTTGCATGTAAATTCTTTAAGTCAAATACGCTCAAAAAATATTGTGTGAGTCGAATACCCTCCAAAGTTTAAAAAATGTTAAGGGTGGGCTCAAACTCGCGCAAGGAAGTAAAAAACTGAATGAACTAACCATCTATGCCACGCATCATTACCGCATTGAAACTGATTCTCATATAATAATAAACTATAATAATTATGCACAGCGTATTCGGCTCGCCGTTTTTTGGAATCCAACCTCCTTTTGGGAGCCAATATTTCGCTCGATAGAAAGCGCAATCTTTGTCCGAACATTTATGAGCATTTATCCGAACATGTATAAAGTATACATAGCAATGGTAGTAAATGTTTTGATCTTTCATAAATGATAGGGAAATATAACTCCCACTGTTTAACCACAAGAGGAAAAAGGTGGTCATTTTAAAAAGAGACTTAGGCCTATGTCATTTTTGCCTGGGAACAAGGAACGTTCAAGATCACGCTGTGGGGCATCTTGGCCGCTAAAACGTCACGAAGGATTCTAAAATCTGAAGGGCTTTAAGCGGTGTAGTAGGGCTTCCTTGGGATCTCAGCATCGGACTTAGCTATGGCGAGAAATGCGGTGAGTTTTTTCTTCTTCCTTTTCTTCTTCTTAGAACTCCGAAACCTCGTTCAAATGTGTAGTCCATGCAGGAGACGCCCTCCGTGCAGCTAGTGGATGGACAAGGGAATTTCAACCAAGCCGAATTGGAATCCTTTGTGAGGACTGTGAAGCTTGCTGAATGTGGCCTTTCTTATGCCGTAGTTGCAATCATGGGTCCACAAAGCAGTGGTATGCTTGTTAAAGTATTAGAAGCTTGATTGATGAATGCTCTGTAAATGCAATGCCCTACCCAATTGCTGTCCAGATATGATGGGCATTATTTCAAAAGTACGATTTTAAATGATATCAAAATTAATTGGCCTTGCATACTTTGATCATGTCACTGAGCTCATCCGAAGCTCTTGACATTGCAAATTTTCAATATTGCATAAATGTAGCGGTTGAGTTGATGCTATAAAACTGCAAAAGTGCCCCATCTTTTTGATCATCAAGTGCTTAAGATTTCTTAACCTGTTTCGGAATTCTTGTTTTTATCTTGCAGGCAAGAGCACATTAATGAATCATCTTTTCCATACAAGTTTTAGGGAGATGGATGCTTACAGAGGAAGGTGTGGATGTTAACTATGAAGAATGGTGTATGGTTTTCCTTCTCTTATTTACATTCTCTTGGTGTAGGTTTCAAACAACACAAGGAATATGGCTTGCCAAAGCCGTGGGAATTGATCCTTGTACTCTTGTCATGGATTTGGAAGGTACAGATGGGAGAGAAAGAGGAGAGGTACATATTTTCATGAAGCTATGCTGTCTTAATCCTTCCGCTTAAATGATTTGGCATTAATTTTACCACTTTAACATGCTTGTAGGACGATACTGCTTTTGAGAGGCAAAGTTCACTTTTTGCATTGGCTGTCGCAGACATTGTCTTGATCAATATGTAAGCTTTAGGAGATAACCAAAAGTTTAAAACATTGAATGTGCCCAATCACATATATTGCGGTTTGAATTCTTATTTTAGAAAACCATATAAAGATTGTAATTGAACTGTTTGACACTTAAAGATGCATTGCAAACAAGAATTTTTTTTGAGAACTCGAAAACCTGCTCTACTGAATATGGAACGGACTATGGTTGCTATACATAAAACAGTCCTGCTGAGATGTTTGGTGATGCTCAGAGAAGGCCCCAGTGCAGGCCTCTCCAAAATTGGCTTTTTGCAGTCATAAATATATCCTTTTCTGATGCAACAATAGTCCATGCGTAGCCCATTACCATTTGCTTAGATCCAGCAAAAAACCACTGTTTTCATATGATTTGGAGTGTTAGAACTAGGTTGGCTGAAAATGGTAAAAGTAGTGGGAGGAATGTATTTTAAGAAAGTTAAGATAAGGGCAAAACCAAATTACGATTCGGGGACACAGTTGGCAAACGTGATGGTAATGCTTTTATTGATTACTGAAGAACTTTATTCCAGAGTAAAGGACCTGGTTTTGAGGAAAGGGGGCACCTTTGCTGATGCTGTCAGTTAATTCTTGCATTTCAAAAGCCCTGAATGTTCCACATATTAATCTGTTATAAGTTACAAGAGACATGAGAACAACCCCAATGTTCAGGTTATTTTTGCCTGCATGTTCAATAAAGTTAATGATTTTGTGTAAGCTTTTTATAACAACTCCTTGAATGGGCAGCTATTGGTTCTAGAATAAATATCGTTTTTCTTTGTTTAGGTGGTGCCATGATATTGGTCGTGAGCATGCTGCGAATAAGCCACTTTTAAAGACTGTATTTCAGGCAGGCATTCCTCATACCTTTATGTGCACTTTAAATAGTTTATCCTCTGGCTAAATAGCTAACTTCTTGCATTTAGGTTCGTTGACATACTTTTCCTCCGAATGAATTGTAGGTGATGATGAGGCTTTTTACACCAAGGAAAACGACACTTTTATTTGTCATACGTGACAAGACGAAGGTAGCTTCATGGTGTTATTTGGCTTCAAGTTCTTGGTCAATTTATCTTACATACCATAATTTTAGACACCCTTCGAAATTTTGGAGCCAATCCTTCGTGAGGACATTCAAAAGGTAATTGCTAGATAAATTGGAAATCAACTTTGTTCAAGCTGTACTGATGCTCTGGCAGATATGGGAAAGTGTAGCTAAGCCATCAAAATATACAGAAACTCCTCTTAGTGAGTTTTTTAATGTAAGCTCCCTTAGCTTTGTGCTCTATTTTAGGAAGTGGCCTTTTTTTATATCCTCAGGATTATACAGGTTCAAGTCACTGCCCTATCCAGCTTTGAGGAAAAGGAAGAGGAGTTTAAGGAACAGGTAAATTGCTATGATTACTGGTTTGTTCTCATCATATTCTGTTCTGTGTTCTTGAAATAGATCTTGTGTTATCAATCGTAGGTTTCACTCCTCAGGCAACAATTCTACAATTCAATAGCTCCTGGTGGGCTTGCGGGGGATCGAAGGACTGTTATTCCAGGATCAGGATTTCCTCTTAGTGCCCAGGAGATTTGGAAGGTTATAAAAGAAAACAAAGATCTTGATTTGCCAGCTCATAAGGTATTTTCTATGAAGTCAATACATTGCTTTTATCTGGTTAGCACAATGTATAAAGCATGTGACTTGGTTTCAGATTATGGTGGCCACTGTTCGTTGTGATGAGATAGCAAATGGAAAATTTAATGAGCTTATTTCAGATGAGGTATATCTTGAATTCAATATTAAACTTTTTTGCATCCACACTTTTTATGGCTAAAAACCAAAAAACGGAATAAAAAATATTTCTTCATACTAGGTTACATTAGTTAGCTTGATGTATTCTATGAGATGTAGAACTCTTTGTTATTGGCAATTTCCTCATGCACTAAGTAGTAGCCGGAAAATAATTTGTGAAACCCAAGTTAGCGGGCTTTTCTTTGCATAATTTGCTCTTTTTGCAAAGCAGGAGTGGCAGAATCTACTCGAGGGTACAAAGATAGCCCCTGTTGCTGGGTTTGGTAAGATGATGAATACACTTCTCGACAAATGTTTATCAGGGTAAGAATAAAATAAAAACAATTTACTGGTAGCATGCTTGAAAAGTGTGTATGTCTCTTTACAGGTATGATGCCGAGGCAGCATACTTTGAAAGCAGTGTGAGGGATGCTAAGCGGGCCTCCCTTTTAGGGCGTTGTTTGGAGGTCAGTATTATCTGGAAATAGCTAGCAATTAGGCTACATTAATGACATATAATCATGATTTTTGATGTTTTTTATCTTTTTACATAGGCTGCACAACCCATGTACCAAGCTGTGCTAGGCCATTATCGAGTGAAAGCATTTGAAAAGTTCAAGAGTGACCTGGCTAGAAGCGCTACGGAAAGATACAAAGGCTTTGCTGACACAGTCCGACATTGTACTGAAGAAAGTCTAAATGCGTTTGATGAAGGGTGCCATGGTATATGTTTGAATGCAAATTCAATTCTCCCTGTTCTGTATTTTGACCATGCTGCTTACTAAATAGATGCCCATATAAAATTGGCTCAATGGGACATCACAAAAATCAGGGAAAAGCTTTGCCGTGACATCGACGCACATACATCTGTAACCCGAGCTGAGAAGCTTTCTAAGATTACTTCTGGTTTTGAGGTAAAAGATAATTTGTTTTATGCTATGTTTGCGGGCATTAAAATACTCACATATTTGCACACCAGCACCACCTGGAGGAAACACTTACTGCCTCAGCTACTTCTTTGCTGGATTCTGCATCTTCAGAGACCTGGGATGCTATGACTAAACTGCTCTGTCATGAGGTTGAGGTTGCAGAGGCTAATTTTTTATCTGCAATCTCGGGATTTGAGCTGAAAGAGATGGAGCAAGATAAGATGGTTGCTCGATTAAGGGACTTTGGTAGGGAGATTGTGTTGAAAAAGGCTAGGGAAGAAGCAGGCCAAGTTCTGATCCGAATGAAAGATAGGTAAGTATTGAGATTCACTATAGGGTTCAATCTTTAAGCAAGTTTCTATGGACTGTGATGTATAAAGATTTAGTACTTTTGCAGGTTTAATACAGTATTTACACGTGATGCAGACTCAATGCCAAGAATTTGGTCTGCTGAGCATGATGTTAGAGAAATTACAAAAGATGCACGCATTGCGGTAAGTGTGCCTTTTTATTAAAAGTTGTCAGGTAATGTGTGTCAATTGTATGCTTAGTACAGGTTTTATGGTGTTGCAGTCGTTGAAATTGCTTGCGGTTCTGGCTGCAGTCCGGTTAGAAGATGGTAATTCAGTGGACATTGAGACTACACTGATGACATTGATTGGGGAGCCTTCAGAATTTCCTCAGGAGGCTTCAGTGAATACTACTGCTACTGATAATAGGTCCTTGTTGTCTTCTGCATCCAGTGCACTTGCTTCTAGCACTTGGGATGGGGTTTGGCATTCTTCCCAAGCTTTATTTTTTTTATTTTAGCTAACAAGCTGCCAGGCTAACATCTGTGGTAACTGTCACAGGTTCTGCCTGAATATACTCTTATTACTCCAATTGAATGTAGAAGTATATGGCGGCAATTCAAAGCAGAAACTGAGTACACAATCAGTCAAGCATTAGCAGCACAGGTGCCACCTGAATCTGCTATATTATATGCTTTGGATGAAGACTTTTGTAATGTTAACGTTTATTGTTTTACTTATGGGAATGATTAGGAGGCAAGTAAGCGAGGAGCTTCATGGCTGCCACCTCCATGGGCTATTGTAGCTATGATTTTCTTAGGATTCAATGAGTTCATGGCTGTAGTGAGGTAAACATGGCCACTCAGATGCAAATGAGTTCTTTATTCTTTATAGCGAGCTAATGCTAATGTGTTGTTTTGGGGGCAGGAATCCCATTTACCTGATAGTAGTGTTTGTTCTTTACTTGGTGGGGAAGGCTCTGTGGGTCCAATTGGATATAAGAAAGGAATTCGAACATGGAATGGTATGTATGTTATTTTCAGGCTCAGTTTTCTATTGGAATGTTAAGATATATTCACCTTGTAAATGGCTGTGCAGCTATCTGGGCTCATCTCTGTGTCAACAAAGTTGCTGCCTACGTTTATGAATATCATGAAAAGGCTTGTTGATGAGGGGCACCAGCATGGAAGAGAAGATGATGCTGTAAGAGGCCGGCCAATCCCATTACAAGATTTTTCCTCAGATTTATCAACTACAGATATGTCATTAAATGGACCGCAATCTGTTTCTCAAGGTGTAAGACAAAGACAAACAAACACAGCTTTCCAAACTTGAGTGCCCTTAGTTGTATTTCTCGATTTTACTGTGGGGACAATATGTACTGTGTTTGTCCCTTCCACATTGTATTATTATAGCTAGGAACGGATGCTATATATATGATAAAAAAAACACAGAAAATAATTGAACAATTTTTGCTGCAACGTTGGGAGGATATAAGTGGTAGTCTGGTCCCTTTTCTTGCTCTTGCGAGATGTGATGTTTTGGATTGCATTTAAACGTTTAATTGAAAGACACGTTAAGGAACTGGATAAACGTAGAGTAGAGGTAGTCATAGAATATTGAGATGAGATAATTTATAATAATAGTACTCAATCTCTTAATAACATTGCTGGAGTAGCTCAGTTGGTTAGAGCGTGTGGCTGTTAACCACAAGGTCGGAGGTTCAAGCCCTCCCTCTAGCGCATTTTATTTTCATAGTATCTATAAAATCACTTTTTTTTGTTGTAGCATAAGTGAAAAAATATTATTTACTTATCTATCCATCTTTAAAACCCTAGAATCTTAAAACCTCAAATGAATGATCAATTTTGAAATAAAAAATTGCTGTGAACATTGGTATTTGTAGCATATCCAGAGGACGCATAATCTTCTTTATTCCTACTTTATTAATCCACTACCACTTTCATACTGTACAAATATTCCGTGGCGCCCAAATAGGAAGAGGTGTGGAAATATCCATTAACTCAAAAAGAATAAGCGTAGCCTTCAACCTTTCTCAAATATTAAGAAAATTCATTTGGCAATTCTACGTTAAGATTTAATCATCTCTAACATATCATTCTACCAATAAAAGAAATTATTTTGAGAAATTATTGGCAAACATGCGTATTCTCCAAGGGGGCCCGTAGGAACACCTTTAAGTTGCCAACCTAAAACAATAGCCCAATCAATGTTCGAAGAGATACAAATCCTAGTTTCATATAATACATAATCGGTCATTCTGAATTCCCCCACCTATATCAACACATTCTAGGGTGCTCTACAATATTGCCCTTAAACAAGCACCTTCAAAGCAAATAGAGGAATAGAGCCAGCGTCATGGAAGATATCACTAATGGGGGAATCTGGCAAATAACAAACCAAGCAACATATATCAGGTCAAAATTTTCACTCGGTATATATCTTGATACATATCGCGCATATGGGTTCGACCCCTTGGGGTGTATTGGGTGCCAAATTCTTGTATATTTATATGTAGGATATAATAATTTTATCCTAGACTAGATCTGTGCATATTTCTAAGTACGGCAAAAATTTTGGATGCATGCAATTGTCGCAGAAGGCAGGGCCCGACCAAGAATAAATAAATGGATTTGCAACAGCGGCAAGCCGTGACATGATTCATTCAAAGATCGCCGATGCAAGCCGAAGATCTGCGCTGCCTCTGCTCTCCATTTCTTTGCAAATCCTCTCAAATTTATTTCTCCAAATGAATGGTGCCAAGGAATTGGTCCAGATCCAAAATGGATAGCCCCTAATTCGATGTTTCATGGCTCTGGATCACCATTGCAATCTCGCATTCATGTAATGGAAACGATCTTTGCAACTTCTTGTATGTTAGAAGGGTACATTTAGGGACTAAATGCTGGAGACGGAAGGCGAACCTGTGGGGTTTTTCCCTCACAGAGATAGTACTTATTGTTACAGGGAAAAACAGAGATATGCAGGACTGTGACAATTGACTAAATTTAGGGACTTTTGTTCTGAGATTAAAGGTGATATTAACATGAAGAACAAACTTTGTTATTGGCGTCGGACATCATAGACACCATAGCTACTTTACCTCGTTAATATGGTGGAACGCCGTATATCTCAAGCGAGATATGGTTAATGTGGCCATCTGTATCAGCCATGAAGAACAGCGCGGTTTGAAGCCCAAAAACCAACTGTTTTTGGCGTTTTTTGGCATTTTTTGGTCGATCCGGCTCCATTTTGCTTCAAATATCTTCCTCTCTTCACTGATCTAGCATAAAAGAGGTAGATGAAGCGATTGGCATAGTTTTTAGATCGAATCAAACTGCCCATAGAGCAGAAAGAACCAGTCGATTGAAATTTTTGCCCCCGCTGCGCAGTTTGAAGCCTGGTTTTTTGGCCACATTAACCACTTTTTTGGCCACATTAACCACCTGGCTGATATCAGATGGCCACATTAACCAGTGGTTAATGTGGCCTGGCCACATTAACCCAAAATTTTTTGGCCACATTAACCACATCTCGCTTGAGATATACGGAGCGTGGCATGTTAATGTGGATACCATAGCTACTTTACGGTAAGCACTTCGAATCTCAGATGACGAGCTCGCCTAGAATCCGCCATCGCCTCTATCCATCCTTGCAAGCGTTGCCTATCTGATAACCCTCTCCAAGGCTGCACGCAAATTTGTTCTCACTTCATCAATTTCCCGTCTATCAAAAAATGCCCATAGTAAATTGAAGCCAGCTAGAACATCGTAATAGTACAGAATGAGAGATTGAGAAAGGCATTCAATTTGAATGTTGTATTTGGCTCAACTCATATCAGAGATGGTACATTCAACAACTGCATCATTGTAGCTGGTGGTATTTCTCTGGATGTGTTTGAAATTGTGAAGAAAATTAGTGGAAGTTAGAACTTCTTTTGATGTTTGTTTTTCTCACTGTAAAACATTTTGAGGTGAATACAAAACTTTTTACTTGCATTCTGCAAGTTTTTACTGTTGATTTTAAATTTGTTTGTATTGATTCCGTATGCTTTACCTTTCATTTGGAGAATTTTACTCAACCTTAAAAAATTGTTACTACACTTTCTGATTAAAGGTTAAATACCAACAACTTTACAAGACTTTTCGAGTTTGAAAATATACCACGCGTCAGCACCATATTCAATATAGGAGTAGACGTGGCCTAGATGTACTTTACGTAGCTCAGAATGGGCAGAAAGGCAAGCTAAACACGTCCTTGGGTTAGGATCTAGTGCTAAATTTCGGCATTTTCTATATGCCTCAGTTTGCTTGAGAAAAGGCCAAAATTATGAATATTGGCATCGAAATTCAAGCTCATATTGTGGATAATCATCATCTTCTGAATCGAACCAAAAAATATATTAATGAAATATCAATATATTTTGTCTATTGGCCATTAGTGTAGATAAACTGGTATGTTCCTACAAGCACTTGCCATCTAATGCCACCAAACTAAATTATAACCTACATTCACTTTCATGCTTTACACTACATAATCACATAATAAAAAACACTTCTTTATATAAGCAATCACATAAACACACTTTCCACAAATAATATCTTTTACACGCATCAGCAATCACGTTTCCAATGCCACGCCCAAAGTGGCCATTCATAACTTATCTTCTCTAATGGCAAAATTAGACTAGGTATTTTCCTAGCTATGAACTAGAGAATGTGCAAACTCTTACAGACTCTATGAACTAGAGAATCTGCAAACTTTTACACAATCTAAGTCTGTTTAAGCTTATGGGATTATCAATCTTTTACATACCATGCTAAACAACTCCACAGATAGAGATGTCACTAAGTAAAGTGACCACACATATCCGACCCAAACCTCAAACACACTAGTGACATTCTTACACCATATTAACAATGCAATGGCCCAACATACTTGAGTTAAACTCCTAAGGGTGTACAAGGCGCTGGCCGCTAAATTCTTGTAGTATATAAGAATGTATTTCATTATCTCATGTTCAACTAACAGTAATAAATTTAAGCCCGCAACACTTACCTCATCAATGCACATATCTAGTGCGAAGGAAATTCAATGACCTATGATTCAAATAGGCAATGAAGGTCTCCATTACATCTAGTTGTATTGATGCTTAAAAAATCTAGTAAAGAAAATGAAAGATAATTCCCATTACATTGTTTTCAACCTTAGCTAAGTGTCATTACAGATAAGTAATTTCTTGTTCTTGCATGTGAACCAGCTAGTTTCCATCCTTTCTATGACCACAACTTGCCAACCCAATACATGCTTGACTCCAGAGTATTCTTGTTTGTCCATTTGTTGTCAAGCCAAAACCTGCTTGACTCCAGAGTATTTTGTTTCTGCACACATAAATTACAATGTGTTTTTGACTTGAAAACAAGCTTGTTTATTAGGCATAAATTATCAAAGCATCTGAGCATGGAATCATTCAAAACCCAGTCTTTTGCAGCTCGAAAAAGACATCCCTGGCCTTTCAGCCACACAGTAAATGGTTATCCAAGAAGGAGAAATGACTAGAAGATTGTCACAGCACGAAACTCTGACGTCTGTAACAGAGATTGCCAAAGATCCAATATACACTATATGCTATGTGTGCATTGGTTAAAAATACTCATGAACCAATATCTGACTGTCCAGCTTTTAGAGCAATGGACGTAAAGCTGGTCGAAGGATGGGAAAGCATTATCTGCAAGCGCCAGATTTAGAATCTCGCATGCATCAGAATCATGAACCTAAACCAACAATACATCCATACCCCATAATCCCTCATGAAACTGAATGTCTGGTATCGTTTGTTACAAATCAACTTGTGTACGTAAATGTCATCAGAAAAACATCCGAGTCTATACAAAAAAGAAACAAAACATCATTATCTCAACATGAGTGAAGGTAAGAAGAGGTGGTTTGCTATTTGATATGTTCTGGGTTATAACTTCCCAGAAATGATGGCACAAAAAGAAGATGAGCATTTTTTTATATGCTTGAGGCCCCGCTGCCGAAGGGGACATTATAATGAACCTATTGTATTCTTTGGCTAGGAAGACTAGGATCAGGATTCCTCAATCTTCTATCACGAGGCTCTTGGTGAATTGCAAGGTTGTCTGTTGTCATAGACCTTCCAAATGGCCAATATGGAGATAGTGCAACAACTTGACCTATAAATATAAGAGTAGGTGAAACTAGTTGCATCAATGATACTTCAGCGGCCAAATCTTCGAGTGGTGCAAAGACCTGCAAAAGAATGAGCTAATGATACACTGGACATAGTTGCCCACCAATTGCACTGGACCCAAATACTCACAGTGCGCTGTTGCGCTGTTGTTCCTCTTTCTATGGCAGCTGCTGGAGTCTCGGGGGGTAGACCGTTATCCATAAGTTTTGCTGCAAGCGCTGGAAGAGTAGCAAGCCCCATATAAACAACGAGTGTTGAGTCGGGATCAGCAGCATGTTCAGCCACATGCAAGGGATCCTTTCCCCCTTTCCTAGAATGTCCAGTAAGAAATCTAACACTGCATAGGCAAATAGAAACAGTTTTATGGCAGCATCTTGAAAAAGCTTGAAACTTATAAATCAAAAACAATACTTCTGAGCATTATTAATTTGAATAATATAAATTATGGTATACTGTTTCCTTCCTTCCACATCCTTCTTAAACCCTCCTACCCGGCAAGGAAATTACAACTAGAGTCCCTAATTAGTATTTTGGCCAGGTGTGAAACAGGTCTTTTTTATATGCTTAGTATTTCAAGGTACAAGCAACTAAGACATCACAACAGATTGAATCGGGTGAATAAGTGGTTTTCAAAACTTAGCCATTGTGATCCTAATTACTGTATAAGTTGAGGTTCCAGAGTCTTATCCATGCTGGACAATTGTCCATGTAACCTTCAATGCTTTGCCATGGTCAAATGTAATATGTTTCTTCAAATGTTCAGTATGGATGAAAATATTAATGTAAAGGATATAAGAAATAGTGTACGACTTGAAAATTAAAACTAGAAATTGATGCTCCAAGAGATCAGGTAAGTGCCATATGGTTCCCTACAGAGGGGGTGCAATGTTACCTGTTAGCGATGCCTCTATGCGTCAAAGGAATTCCCAATTCAGCAGCTATCCCAGAAGCTGCAGTTATACCTAAAATAGAATATAAATCAGCCAAACAACAATGAGACAGATAAGAAAATACAGCCATATCATATAATGGCTCCTGGCTTTCTTCCTATTGTATGCTGTGCAAGTTCAGTATTCGCATGGGAAAGTAAGCATGTGGGAAAGGCATGTCGGCCCTTATTGGAGAATATTTACTAATGAGATTGGCCATCCTAACACTGGTCAGAAGACGTGCAAAGAATAGCCCCAAATTCGGAAACTGCTGTTGGAATACTGCAGTCAATTCCACTTTATCCATGTTTTCAAGATACGGTAATGTCTTTAAAAATATCAACAAAAGATGCTGAAAAGATGGTATACCAGGAATAATAGTGACACGTATGCCCTGTTCCTGAAGAAAATCCATCTCTTCACCCCCACGTCCAAACACCTACAGCGACAAACAGATTTAGCATAAAGACACAAGTAAGAAGTAATTATTATATATTCTCAATAATGTAAGAAATGCAATATTCTCAGTTATAGCTTTTGACAATACGCAGAATGATCTGCAAGAGAAATGATTGAGAATAACATTATGCATGACCGGTGTCTTACTAATGGATCTCCGCCTTTCAGTCTCAGCACTGTCGCACCAACTTCTGCGAAACTCAGCAATAGCTCATGAATCTCGTCCTGCAAACATTTGAATAAGAAATTAAAGAAATAATAACTTGCAAGAGTAGAAACATGCGGAGGCAGTATTAAAACAAAGAATTCAGGTGCCAACGTTTCAACCAATTACTTGATCTGTATAATCTAAATTGACTGTTATACCTGTGTCCGACTGTGGTACCCTGAAGTCTTCCCAACATAGAGTAGTTTGGCCTCAGGATGGACCATTTCTAGGATATCCGTAGAAACAAGGCGGTCATACAATACTAGGTCTGCAGTCTGCATTAGTTTTACAGCCTTAAGGGTAAGTAGGTCGGGATCACCTGGCCCAGTTCCAATAAGATACACATTGCCTGGACCTTTCCTTGCAGATTTGCCCTCCTTTGCAAGCTGACCTTTCAATAATGCAAGCATTCCCTCTAATTCTGGTAGCCTAGCAGCTATGTCATTCTGCTCATAAGAATGTTTCTGAGATTCATTAAGCTCCTGTGTTCGACCTCCATTTTCAGCACACAAAGTATCCAAGATAGGAGGGCAAATTTCTTGTGCATTAATTCCTTGTCCTCTGCTAAGTTTAATTGAATCCTTTTCTGTAAATGGAGACTTTATAGGTTCTTCATCGACATAAGATGCATCAAATATTTTTCTGTATTTTCGGGCTCTAACTACATTGCTTTGCCGTATATAGACTCTTCCATGGGTCCTTGAACAAATGAAATCTAGTTCACCAGTGGGCTGACCTGAAAAGGATGCTGGAGCACAATGATGAAAGCAACGCAAATTCGAACTGGGCGAATCATCGACTTGCATTGACCCATGGCGTATTTTTTTTGCTGGCAAATGGGTCCATAAACTAGCTACTGCAGCCATTTCTCTTCTTCTCCTTTTAGGTTCCTTTCTAGTAGCTCAGCTATAAAACGGAACAAAAATATGGACCAAATCCAGCCTGAAACAAGGATTCTTCGAATGCGGGGGAGAATCGGATGATGATCAAGAACTTCAGGTAAATGAAGCAAACAAAGAAATGTATAAAATGCAGGGGTTGAACCAAGGGGCAGCAATATCGCTTGCACAGCAAAAGGGTCCATGGCTCTTCCACTGCTATTTGGGTCGAGTCGCCAAATCATAACAGTTTCTGCCCCTTCGTAGTGCCATGTGGGCTTAGGGTAACTACAGACCATTGGTTGCTTAAATGTTAAAAGTTTAAGATAATCGAGTTCACACTAGTCCAGTTAAGAAATTCTGTTAAAAGTCGGGGGTTAATGTTAAAATTTAGGTTAACCCCTATTCACATATGATTTTGTTACACTAAATTTTAACAGTTTGTTAAAACTTTTAACCATTCCAAAATTTAGCCCTACCGTCGGCGGAGGTCGCCAGCAACTCGGAAGTTGCCAACAGGTCGCAGGTCGCTAGCAGCAAGTTCGTCCATGGTCTCTGAGATTTTTCTTGCATTTTCTTTTGGCTCTTGCATTCCCTTTGTGCAAATGCTCATTCTGTTTTGTGTTTACAATTTCTTTTCCTCTGTGAATCTTTGGTTTTTGTATGCTCATTGCTTTTCTTCAGAGAATCTTTCTTGGATCAAAATTCTTCTTGCTTTGCTTCTCCCAGAGCATTTTTTTTTTTGTGGAACAAAAGTCTTCTAGAAAAAACCCAGCAAGCTTTGTGTCCATTTTGTGCAAAATCCTTTGGTTGTGCAAATTGGGATAAGAACATGCGGCTGCCCGAGATTCAGATTTTGCAATATTAGCAATCCCTTTAGCCACTTGGGCCAGAGCAAATTGGGATAAGAACATGCTGCTGCCCGAGTTGCAAAATCAGCAATCCTCTAGCCACTTGGACTAGAACATCTGGATGTCTTGATGTTGCCTATCACAAGCAGATCTCTTATTTCCCCTTCTTCCCTCAACATCGTTTGTAATTTGTCTGAAAGAACATTGACATAGTTAATAATGCAAATGCCTAGACCTCGCCAGATTCATTATTTCCTTAAAAAACGAGAGACCAAAAACGTCTCATATATACATGCATCCCTGTAAATCACTTTCACTGCTGAAGCCCCTTGCACTGTTGTGCAGGATCAACAGTCTTACCTTCAAAAATCTAGGAACATTGATAACCATTGTTATGCATGTACAAATATGAGATGCACTGTAGAGAGTAAATTATTAACACTACATAGAAGGGAAATGAGGTACTGCAGAGAGTGAATTATTAACACTACATAGAAGGGACAGAGGAGCCTACATAGAATTGATGTGGTATAAGGGTATAATTCTTGTCTTTATTCCTTCAGAAAATATGATGGAATGTCGTCGCATTGCAGGGCAGGGCATCCCCCTTTTTGGATTTTGCTCTTCATCTGTTACTGCTTTGCATGCAAGCAATATGATGGTGGAAATAAAGAGAATTGAAAAATAAAAACTTTAGCTTGTTTATCTTGGTAATTCTTCTAGTTTTCTTTGTCAATTCAGGATTGTTGACAGGGCAATCCCAAGATAAACTAATCTCAAGCATTTTAGTTTGTTTAGAAATGACTCCAGGTGCTTATGTTTCTGCCCAGTTTCTCTATGACGTGTTGAGTTTGATGTGCAGATATGAAAAGTTAGTAGATCTGAAAAATGCAGATCTGAAAAATGCAGTGTGATAAATTAGCAGATCTGAAAAATGAAGATATGATAAGATAGCAGATTTGAAAAATGCAGTATGATAAGCTAGCAATTTTGATAAGTTAGCAATGCACATGGTCATTATCTTCCAATATATATGATTAGTAGGAAAAAAAAAGGAAAATTTTTGGCCCAAAAAAATCCAACCAAAAATAAATATTTCAGGCGAGAAAAAATCCAAAAAAAAAAACATTTCTGAAAAAAGGGTTTCGGGAAGCCCTCGCCTGGATTGTTTGGGTGGCCTAATTGGACATGCAGAAGTTGTGCATGGCTGCGACTAGATTTGCGTCGAGGATTTGCATTCAAGCCTGGCTGGCTTCTCGTTTGAATCCTGAGAGGGCTTTCCTTTGGCAGAGTATTCTGGTTGCTTTAAGGTGAGATATGGTTGAAACCCGCGATGCATGCTAGGATTAGGTATTTTGTTTTGTATTTTGGTTTAGATTTCTGCATCGATAAATGGAGGCGGCAGAACCTCTTCGAGTTTTTCCTTTCACTACCAGCTTGAGTAACTAAATCTTTAACAATAGAAGCATTTTGAACTACAACATGTACAACATCTGAAGCATCAACACATTCAATCTTTGCATCACATTCAATCTTTGCATCTTCCAAACTCTCAACTATTCAAACCTTGAGCAAATCTGGATTCACAACATCTGATACAAAGAACATGATTAAAGAACTTGAAGAAAAAAAATCTTAAATAAACAAAAAATTGAACTTAAATTACTTGTTAAAGAGTCATTTGAAGGAGCTTGAAAACCTTGCACTTGAATAGAAGCAGAATTCTGAATTGCATCATATGCATTCAGTTCATCATTATAAACATCATTGAACATTCTACAAGACCCATCTGGATTAAACGGCTGCCCAATTATTGACATAGCAGCCTTAGATTTCAATTCCCTAGTCTTGTAATACCTTGCAAAAAAATAAGATAATATTAGAAACTAGATAATAACAAACTAACTAAAAAAGAAATTAAATAATATCTTACCTTTTATATGCTTCAGAAGTCCTTTGTCTAGTTACGGTCATCCCAACATCGATGGGCATATTAGCTCTTACTAATCTAGACACTACAGAAATCCTGCCTGATTTTCCAGAGAACTTACCCTTAACTCTAATAGTAGCAAGCATGTACTTCATCCAAAACCCTAACACCCTTGCAGAACACTCTATGCTTCTTATTGTACCATACCTGCATAAAGAAATAGATAGGAACATAAAATAAGAATACACATATCAAAAACTTACATGTTATTTCGAAGAATTGATACACTGCATAAAACAGAATCTTCAAGCTTCATCACTTGGTTCACAAGTTGGAAGATGCCTCACAAGAAACTTAATTGTGAGAACAACATCATCTTCAAAGCATTGGACAGGCAATTTGAATGCTTCTTTTTTTTTTTGAAGAATTGTGTCATCAATATATTAAAAGAATGGTAATGTTACAAAGCAAGTGAGGAGGAAGGAGAACTGCCCCAAAGAGACAGCGATACCTCGACACTCCACAACAAACTCACAGAAAAACTGCAACTCTACTGCTGTACAAATCGACCATCACCATCTACAACACCCAAGAAGTCCCGCCAAATGGCAAACTTCCGCTCTACTACTCCCCCGAACACCCCGAAAGCTTTGAAATAGCTTGTACCGAGTCGAGGAATCGAGAGGTCGCAGGCCGCTGAATCCCCCGAAGATCCACAACCCGCCGCCTCCAATCAGCCACACCAACCAAGCCACGCGACAAATGCAAGGTTTGCTTTGCCGCAAGAGCCGCCAAGCACCGTGATACACATGAAGTAGCAACCACCGGGCTAGTCAATCTCACCAAAAAGCAGCCCTAACCCAATCCCGTAGCCCGCAAGTGAGGGCATAAAACCGGATAATGCTCCACAGTCTCACGATGAAGGCCACAACAAGGGCGGAGGGCTCACACCCGCCTAAACCGACTCACAAGGGCATTCACCCCGATATGGGCGGTGCACCACCGCCACGTAGCACCTAACCTTCGGTGAAGGAAGTGAGCTCCATGTCCACGCCCAAACCGAAGCGCCATCGAGAACCCTAAGCCGCAGAGACCACTTGCCCGAAGGGGGGGTGTGTCATGAATAGCCGGCACCCGGTAAGAAGACCAGCAAGAAGACACAACATCCGGATGAACCTTCCAAACCTGCACCACCACATCATCCCCGGGGACTATAGGTATGTGTAGCGTAATACTCCCCCCACGTGTTCCCGTGATAGCCCTGGCCACGCCCCTCGGTGGCGAAAGCTCGAAGAACTCCCATGAAGCTAGCTGACCACCCCAATACCAATCCTCCAAGGTGAGCCTGCCGGCTAAGCCTCCAACGAAATTCAAGGTCCGAGAGCATGCATGGCGACCAAGGGCAAGGCGCGCGGGGGTAGAGGAACCCACAAGAAAGGAGAAAGAGTGGTGATAAACCGAGGCGTAACGCTACCCTAATGTACCGGGGAATATGATAGATCAAGCTCAATCCTATAAATATTTAGGACATGAAATTTTTACGGGACGAAACCCCGGACAAAGGGTGTTGATCTCGAATTGCGCGCTGACTTTAAAAGCGTTTTACGCCATGGCAAATATGTGCAGACATTCTCACATCACCTATTGGCCACTTGAGAAGAGACTTTTTGAGACTCTAGTCATGCCCGGTAATTTCAGATGCTAGTGAAATATGGGGACCATCACTTTCTCGTTCTAAATGGCGAGAAGTTGAAGCAATTCAAAAGACCTGGCTGCATATGGTTTTGAAAGTGAAAAGGGCGGTTCCATATGAACTGTTGTTATTTGAGTGTGGATCGTTTCCCTTGGAGATACACTCTATGAGCAACACGCTTAGATACCTTGATCAGAAACATCAAGCAAATGAGAACTCCTTGATTCGGCTTGCTCTTAAGGCAAATGAGAAACTCAAAACAGATGGGCAGAACTGCTGGTACAAAGATGTGCATGGATGGTTATCCCGATGGGGGCTTATGCTCCCTTTTACAGATAAATTTAAGGCTCATGCCTTTCTTGCATATTGTGAGGCATCTGATAAAAAGAAACTCCAATATAATATTAGATATTTTAATCCAGAGCGTAGTCATGCTATCCAGCCATATCTGTGTCTTCACGGCATGTTCCCAGGACAAATCAGGGCCATTGCTGCGCCTCCCGTGTGAGTTCTCCTTTGCCTAATGATTGAGAAGGGGAGATGGTTGAAAATTGAGGAGAGCCAGAGGATTTGTGCGTGCAAAGAGGATATAGAAACAGAGAAACATGCCATATACTTTTGTCATAGACATGACACCCTTTGCGCCAAATATTCCAGGATTGATTGGACTCTACCTATGCACGAGTCAAGTTTCGACACCTTCCCTCACTCCCTCACCTAGGGAATTTTCTTGAGAGCTTTTGAACAATGTTGGACTCTTGCTAGTGTTTTTATTATCTGCAGATAGAGTTTTGATCAGCTCTCTCTTACTCTACCTCATTGATTGTACTAGACATGTATCTTTCTTGTCCCATAGCCTTCGGGCTTCCGAGGACGTTAATATATTATTATTATTATTATTATTATTATTATTATTATTATTATTATAATCTAGCCGAAGAGCACACGCACATGATCCCAAGCCCGCAACACTCCTGTGAGAAAAGGGGATGCATGTGGGAAAGGCCGGAGACCATACAACAAAGCCTGGGGCAACTCCACATGCATAGATCAAGCTTCCCAAACGCCACACAATGGCGAAGAGATCAAGAACAAATAGCACAAGACCAGAGAAGATGCTCCATCCTCGAATGCTCCAAACAAACTTGGAGACCAACACCTTACTATGCGCGCCAAATCCGTGAATGGCCAAGCCCCCATCCTCCCCGGGCGAAGACACTTCCACCAAGCCACTTTAACAACAACCCCTTCATCATCCCCTCACCTCTACACAAAATTTGAACAATCTTATCCAAAGCCCAGATCTTACCCTCGTGAGCTAGCATCGCAGATGTCAGATACACATGAGTGCTACAGTACCGACTTGGCAATAGTGATCCTACCTACCATGGACAACTTGCTACCCTTCCACCAATTGAGGTGTTTCGCAACCCCCAAAAATCTCATCCCACACCCTCCCCATGGAAACATCCCTCCAAAGGGAATACCCAACAGCCTTAGTACACACATTACCCGGAAGCACCTTCCAAGGGAATAGAGCTAAACAAGGGGAGGCAGAGCCCACCGGGCCCATAATGCGAGCACTTACCCCAATTCAAGAATGCCCGAGGCCAAGGAGAAAGTATCCAACAAACCCTTCACATTCCATAAATTCCTCTCGCCACCAAGAAGAGGAAAGTGTCATCGGCAAACCGTTAATAATCTGGCCGGCTACCATCCCGCATCCGGCCCATCCACCACTCCTTCCTCCACTGCAGCCTAAAACAATCGAGAAAGGTGCCTCGGCCACAATCGTAAACAAAAACGGTGCCAAAGGGCACCCCCGACGCACCCTCCGCCTAAGGAGAAAAAGGCGGAGGGTTCACCCCGGCACACCACCAGAGTCTGTCTTGACCTATGCGACTTCATGATCGTTTCTATAAAGCGTGGACCACAGCCCAACGCTAACATCATGGCGCATAAGAACTCCCAACCGGACACTATCGTAAGCTTTGGCAAAGTCAAGCTTAAGATAGGCAATGCCTTTGACCTATTCTTACGCCCAATAAAGGCCCTCATAAGTCAGCGGCAACATTAGTTAAAATGTTCCTCCCCTGTGGACAAACCCGACCGCACCTTACTAATGGAAGAAGTCAACACCGGCTTCAACTTCTCTGCCAAGGCTTTTGCAATAATCTTATACACAGAGGACAACAAGGAGATAGGCCTCCAATCATTAATAGTAGAAGGCTGCTTAACTTTAGAATCAAGGAAATGCATGCGGTATTCAAGATTCTATCTATTTGAGAAGACCGCAAAGAACTCAAGATACACCTCGGTACACCGACTCATCAGCCCACTCCCAATAAGTCCGAAAGAACTCCACATGTGGATACCATCCAGCCCAGGACATTTATCCTTGGCCATGCACATACATGCCGCCGCTAAATCCTCTCTCGAGAGCTCGCCCAAGCTCTCCTCACGCCGGTGAGGCCGTAATAGATGGCTTAATGTTCAAAACAAGCTCCCCCGTGATCTCCCCCGCCAGGGAAGAGTGCCATTTGCTGAAAAATCCGAAAATGGGCATGCACATACCTCGCAAATCAGCGGGATCCTCCAAAGTCCAGCCATCGCAAAGCAAGGGACGCCATAGATGCATATCGCCACGCCTAGCCGCCTTCCGAAGAACACCGGACGAACTTGTGTCCCCCTCCTTCAACCGTAAGGGTCAGCTTCACACGCGTGCCTCCCAGACTTTAACCCGCTCCCAGCAACAATACGCCGCAACACCGTGATTCTCCCTAATGCCATCGGCAAGGTTTCGACCAATCCTCTCCAACTCCCCGATAGAGACCATGCAACTCCTCGCCGCCTCGGCGCACACGCCGCCTACCAAAGATCTTGGCAAAACGCTTTTACCCCCGCCAACGCAGTCACCATACTAGACATACCCTTCGAGATGAAAAGGTATCAAGCCACAACTCCCGGCACTGGGCCGAAAAGCCGCATCGCTTAGAAGCCGGTGTTCAAAAAGCCAACACCGCCCCAGAGGGCCGAGAGGTAATCGCACTCGACCGACAAAACCCGAGGGTAATGATCGTAAATAGAGGTAGACGTAATGTTACTCGGGCGAAAGAGGGCACACCATCCAAAGGCGCATGGGAAGCATAACACCTGGTCATGCCTAGCATACCCCTACCAAGACCAATCCGCCATTATTATAATAGGTGAAAGACAAGTCCCCTGTGGACCTCAACCAAGGCCAAATCCTACAACAAACGAGACCATCGGGTCCCTCTCAAACCCATGCACAACCGGGTTCCGTAACCGTGAGCGATCCTCTACTGCTTCTACCATATTGAAGTCCCCTAACAACAACTAAAGCTTAATTTGCAACCCATCAAGGGCCCGCAACTTATTCCCGAATCGTGGCCCATAAAGCACCCCACCGAGAAGGCTGATTAGGGCATAAACATTAACAATCCCCCACTCTTTGCCCTCCCTCCAACCACTTAATTATTGCCCACCCACCAAACCTATCTGCTGCAGTACGTGACCTCGCACATCCATCCTCCAAGCAATAAGAGTACCCCCACTAGTCCGCCTTTTAAGAAGAAGCAATAGAGGCAAACTGCACCAACCATATTCATGAGCCTAGGCATATCACTCCCTGTGACACTTATGCTCCTAATGCACACAATATCGTGGCCTTAACGGCCGGCAAGTACCAAAAAGAAACACGGGCCCTCTTACTACTAGAGGACCGCACCCCACACATTCCAACTAAGGATCGACCTATTCATCCCTGAGGAGAAGTGTCCAGCCCCACATGCCTACCCACCACCAGCCATCCGCCCACTCCCACGAGTCATCATCTAGAGCCGGCCAGGATTAATCATAGCAATGTGACCCACGTACCGCTCACGTGAAATTCCACTTCCAACACGTGTTGGAAGTCCCCCAGGCACCTCCATAGAGTCATGGCCACACTAGTCTCTACCTCCAACTGGGCTGCTCCAGCCACCTCATGCTCAAGACATACCGCTCTGGGACATCCCCACCAGGGATCACCAGCCCCTCCCACAGCCCCTGTCCTCGAGACCTAGCCACAACCAAATCATCCGGAGCCCTCCCCAGCCACCACGCCCCTAGCCCTCGCCATCAATGGGCCCAAAGAAGCCTGCCCCTCGCCTCGTCCCACACCACCTCTCCCAACCACACCACCTCGTCCAACTCCACTCCATCGCACCACGGAGTCCTCTGCATTGCCTCGAAACAGAGGGAATCCCGGCCCTCATAAGCACCGCCAACCCCCTACCACATCACAAGCATCGGCCCGAGGGATCATCAACATGGTCGGATGGTAGCACAATAGATGGAAACATCCGGCGATCTCGAGCCATTCAAAAGCTTCAATCGAAGAGAAAATGCCGGGGACCACTACGCGACCGGAAGAGAAGTGGGCACAGTGCAAAGCAAAGCGAGCAACACGGATCTTGGGGACACGCGCACAATAGAATGAGCCAAATATACACCCGGACCATTAGCCATAGAAACCAAGAAATCACAGCACCATCGGATCGAGGAAGACCACGAACTGAACCAACACGGATTTTAACCGCTGTCAAAGAACCGGTGGACATTGCCGGAGTATAATATCGACAATACATAAGATTCACCCAAAGTATCCACCCCCTCGACTAACCAATTGTCGCATCTAAGACTCACCAAACATGATTATGAAGAAATTATTTGGTAGGAATTTCGTAGAGACCGATACTGGCAAATCAATCCGCCTCGGATGTCCCAAGAAGCCAAGAGCTAAACCTCCTCGTGTTCAATATGTAACCCGTGAAGTAGCCCAATACCGCAAATGAAACTAGATTCTCAATGTTCTCAACATGTCCGGTATGATCAATATCTATCCATGGAGTCTGCGGAAGAGTCAGCTGCAGCAGGCTCAACAGAGTGATGATCCTCCACAAATTTCAGAGCCTCTTGAACACCCGGGCCCTACACCCCGAGCCTTGCGCTTGATCCATCTGAAAACCCCCGCCGAAAGTGATGCGAGCAACAGTGTCATTTCTCCACCGTGGCGGGCGATAGGGAGTTAGGGCTGCCGCATCCCCTCGAGAGGTATCCAGGGGGCACCCCAGAGGCATATCAGCTACATGCACCCTAGAAGAGGGCGATCACCAAAGAAGTGATCCCTTCCCAAGCACGGGAAGAGGGCATCACGCATCCGCCAAAGGGGCATGCTTGATGGAATCAAGACCGAGTCTCCAAAACACAATCACTTGGGGTCTCAATTATATTGAGAGGAAGAGCAATCCACATACCTCTCAACCGAAGGGGATTCCAAGAGCTCCCTCATCTCTGCCACTAATTGCATGCCACTTCCTACAGCCCGCGCCTCTTCATGCATGCCGAGACCCAGCCCTTCCCCTTTACGGAGGAGTCTTCCTCCTCGCCATCTCCCTTGGCTTTCAGCCCCAAGCCATGAGGCTCAATCGATCCCCATCAGCTGTTCCAGGAGCCATGACATCCGAACCAGTCCGAAATCAAATGCTTATGGCAACAACCGTGACGCTCCCGGAATATATACGACCCTCGGACGATACATACGGGACTTTCCCTCCCATGGCGATCATCTCACCATGAGCAGGCCCTCCGCCCCTTCGGCCATCGATGAAATGAGGCCCGAAGAAGGACACGAAGGGGTCATTCGGCCCACGCCTTCAATGGGACTCCTACGTCGCGGAAGCATGAATACAAGGGTTAGCACACAAAGACGAATATACATAATTAACCACCACGAAGGGTAAAGCATCCATCCAATATACCAACGGCATAGAATATGCATCTAATCCTAAGAAAACACCCAAACCCCGGGTTCTACCCCCGGCTCGGACTCAGGATCGACCGACGGCTAGGCCTCAAGAGATCAGCGGACGAAGATCTTGGCATGGCGTTGGGGGGCAATAGAACATCGGCTAGGGTTGTCCACTCCATCCGCCCCTCACATTGCACACTTTGCGGATGGGTCAATTCATGCTATGGCTTTGCTATAGCCTTCCTGAGACGCAGTTCGGAGGAATCACCCTTTGAGCCTACTCCGGGTTCATGGCGCTTTGGTCCGATGAGGCAGGTCGGGAAACGTCCCCTTCGAGAATCACGGTGGTTCCACAGGCGAGCTAGAGAATACGTGCGTCGCATCAGCGACCCCGTATCCGTGCCGGCTTACTGCCCTAAATCTACTCAAAGTGCAAGGTGCTCCATACGGATCACACCTTCCCACCCGGGAGTGTCGGACCCATACCCCGCCCTCTACGGCCGGCTATCGCCTAGCCCACCGCAGAGTCTCGGGAGCCATGTATGCTCATGCAAGACCCCACCCCTCATGTCACCACAGTGTTTCCTTGTCCGGTGCTAAGCCGCACCATAGCATCTAGGACCCGGTGGGTTCTTGTGCACGAGCCCCTAACTAATGGGACTTTCTGAGCTATCTAGGAGCATACTACGTACGGTTGGAGGCCTCTACCCCACCGTAATCCCCCGTTTGTGGTCGTCGATCAAACAAAGAACTAACAATCCATCCTTTGGAGTAAGAACCGTAATTGAATATAAAGAGAACTTGTTTGTACAATCAAGGATTAGTTTCTATGATTGAATTACAAAGAGAACAGAGGAGGAGGACGGACACAACCAAGTGTTAACTAGAATTCACATAGCCACCTACCAATTAATGGCTTGGACTCATTCCCATGGGGCCTCCATCTCCCTCGCGGTTGAAGATTCAGCCGTGGCTTCCACGGGGGGCGGCCCCGGTATGGCGGTTCTCTGCGCAGTGGTTGATGGCGCTCACTCCTGGCCTTCCTTGGTCGATCTTGAGAGTCAATCCCAGGATAGGGGTCAAGTTGGCATCAAACTTGGCAACCCCCATGCTGCCCAATCGATTGGGGCAGGTGGCGCCTTCCCAATTGGTAATTATCTCAATTTCCTAGGTTATAGGTTATTATTAATAATGTGTTGAATTAGTATAGCTAATTTAATCCTTTGTAAGGTAACCCCCTAGGTTGCAATTAAGTTCCCATACTTGTATTTGTGAGTGACGTGCTTGTATTTGTACGTGTCCCATATAGTAGACCGTATAAATACGTGGAACGTCACATTCTCCCCTCCTTAAAAATAATGCTGTCCTCAGCATTAGGGTTAGCTAATTGAATACATATACGTAAAGCACTGAAGTTAAGAATATAACATTAATACGTTAGGATTATAGTAATTTGGACAGTAATATATTGAAGTTAAAATATCAAAGTACAAGCACCAGGGTGCTCGATACAAACTTATGATTTAAGGAGTTTAGGACCGGAGTCCGATTTAAAACATTCTGAGAACAAAATTCATATATGTAGACAAAACCAATACGGGACAAGTTGGGTCATCAGCAACCCTCTATACAAGGCAGGTGACGACTTGTTCATTGGCCTGCACAGAACCATATACCCGTAGGTTAATAGTATGATTAAGTTGTGGTTGCAGGGACCACCCCCTAGAAATAAAAGGAAAAATATCTAGAAGGGAATCTATCATGTGTACGGTTTGCAATTCCTCTTATAGCCAAAACGAACGCAGTCTATTTACTAGATGCCTTCCTAGCAATTCGCGGTCATGTCAACATCAACAATACACTACGTCCTAGAGAACACGAAGGTGATCTCATCATCGGTTATTACTATCATATACGATGCGTCTACCCCTCTAAAACATGATTCTCGGTCAATCAAGCCTTCAAGCTTACCGCCGGGAGCGGGGTTGATAGCATCGTTGATGGTGCGGCCTTGAGATTCTCGCATGAAGTCCGGATAATGCTTCTCAAGGTCTATCTTCATCACCCAGGTAGCATCTTCAACTGGTAAGTGCTTCCACTTGACCAAGTATTGCAACATTTGAGTCCTTCTGGTCTGTTTGTAAGCTCGATCAAGAAGAGCTTCGGGCACTATTTCCAGGTGCTCTTCAGTCATTTCTAGGAGGGTAGGGGTATCCAAAACCTCCTCTGGATCAGGGGTGTGTTGCTTCAGAAGACTCACGTGAAAGACCTTGTGGATCTTCAAGCGGGGTGGCAAGTCCAAGCGATATGCTTGTTCTCCCACACGTTCAGTAATCCTGAATGGCCCAGCCCATCTGGGTGCCAGCTTCTTACAGTTACCAATTTTAAGCTTGGCTTGTTTTACTTTGATTTTAAGCCAAACCGATTCGCCCACCTGGAAGATTCGTGGGGTTCGGTGCTTATCCGCTAGACTCTTCTGACGACTACGTGCGGCCAATAAGTAACCCCGAACTTCCTCCACCAAGGCCTGCATTTCTAGAAGGAGTTGTTGAGAGACCTCCACTTTAGAAACAGGATTATGCCATGTGTCAGGTAAGACATTGATAGCCATAATTTATCATGAAAGGAGACATTCTAGAAGACTCCTGCTTTGTCTTTTGTGTAGGCAAATTCCACCAAGTAAATATAATCCGCCCATTGTATTTGTTTACTCCATACATAGCTTCTTAGCATATCTTCGATAATCACGATTGACACGTTACGCTTTGACCATCTCGCCTGCGAGGATGGTAGGCTGTACTCATGGCAAGCTTGGTCTGGATGGTGGCGAAGAAATCCTTCCAGAATGCACTGACAAACTTAGGATCCCTATCTGATACAATTACTCTCGGCATCCCGTGCAACCTGAAAATTTCCTTTGCAAAGAGCAAGGCGGTGTCGGCGGTGTCCGGTGGTGCGACATGGCGGAAATGAGCCATTTTTGATAATTTGTCGACCCGCGACCATTAATGCGTCATATCCACGGAAAGTGCGTGGAAGCCCTACAATGAAATCCATGGTTATGACTTCCCACTTTGCGTTGGGCACATCCAAAGGTTGCGATTACGCGGGGAATTCTTAATTGCTCGGCCTTGGTTTGTCGACAAACCCGACAATCGCTTGATGTACCTAGCAATATCCTTCTTCATCGAAGGCCAAAAATAGCTGGAGCGGATTTTAAAGTAAGTTTTCATAAAACCCGCATGTCACGCTATAGGGCTGTTGTGTGTGTCATGGAGAATCAACTTTTCGCACCCCGGAAGTCAGTTGGAACACACAACTTATCTTTGTAATATAATAAATTGCCCTCCTTCTTATATGAGCGGAATGCTTCACGTTCTCTATCGATCTGGGCTTCCTTACCCAAACTTTCCCAAATATTACAATTCGGGATCTGTGGCCAAAGGTCTGTTCTATCGCTTCCCAAACTCACCGTGAGTGTGGAAATGGCATTACAATGGTCTGCGGGTTATAAAGGGATGGCGTGACAAAGCATCCGCAACCACATTGTGCTTTCCTCGCTTGTATACAATCTCGAAGTCATATTCCTCGATAAATTCCATCCATCTTCGCTTGTGGAGATTTAGATTTGGTTTGGGTGGATAGATAGCGGAGACTCGATGATCCGTATCAACCAAATCTTCTACCAAGAAGGTAGTGTCTCCAAATCACGAGAGCACGCATAACCGCTAGCAACTCCCGATCATGGGTAGGATATCGCTTTCTGCATCGTTCATCTTCTTTGAATCGTAAGCAACAACTCTCCCCTCCTGCATCAAGACACCACCGTAGCTATCTTACTCGCATCGGTGGCTACCGATTTATCCTTTTCCGGATCGCAAGGTAAGGACCAGTGCGGATGTTAAAGCATCCTTGAGTTTCGAAAGCGACTTGGACTTTTGTTTTCCAATGTTCCATCCAATCCTTTACTTTCTCATGTCTTGTGAGATTAGTAAGAGGTGCGGCAATTGTTGCAAAATCCTTAACAAATTTCCGATAATATCCCGAGTCCCAAGAAACTCCGGACCTCTCAAACATTAGCTGGAATGGGCCAATCCTTTCTTGCTTCTATCTTAGGATCTGTAGCAATTCCTTCACTGAGATAATATGCCCCAAATAGTCTACCCTCGGAGTGGCGAACTTGCATTTAGAGAACTTGGCAAAGAGGCGATGGCGCCTTAGCTTTTGCAAAGCTAATCGAAGATGTTGTTCATGTTGCTTTGCAAAGGTTTTACTATAGATGAGAATGTCATCAAAGAAAATGACAACAAAGTCATCCAAGTATTGGCGGAAGATGTCATTCATCGGTAGCATAAACGCGTTAGGGCGTTGAATTGGTCACCAAAAAGGCATGACGAAGGAATTCATAATGCCCATATCGGGTGCCCGAAAGCGCACTTATGGATGTCCTCTTCCTTAATCCTTATCTGATGGTACCGGGCGCAAATCAATCTTTGAGAAATATTTTGCTCCCAGTAATCGGGGTCCATAAGATCGTCACCCTAGGCAAAGCATAGCGATTCTTGATGGTATGCTTATTGAGTTGCCTATAATCAATACACATCCTTAAGGAGCCATCTTTTTTCTTGACAAAAGAATAGGAGCGTAAATGGTGAAACACTAGGCCGAATAAACCCCAAATTCAAGAACTCTTGTAGGCTGTTTCTTAGTTTACACAACTCCCGGAGGACTCATTCGATGCGGGGCTTTCTTGGTAGGCTTAGTACCGGTTCAAGAGTTATCTCACATTCCACCCCTCTAAAAGGAGGAAGCTTGTGGATCTCATCTGGGAAAAGATCGCTAAATTCTCGAAGAAGGGGTAACAATGTCCGATGGTAAAGCGTCGATTACTTTTCTTTGTTTGGAGTCCGACTCAAGGGAAGCAAGTTTAATGAGGCAAAGAAGCTCATTCCTCGCATTATAGCTTTTCCTAGCTGCTTTATTGACATTGATTGCATAGCGGAGTGTAATGAATCACCTTTTATTGTCACCGCGTGCTCCATTAGCGGCGTTGAAGGTGACCTCCGTTTCTCACGATCTATGTGGGCCCCAGCGGGCACGCTAAAAACTCCATTCCCACAATAAGATCATATTTGCCAATGTCCATTAACTTTCGGCACCCAAGGCAACCGGTGCCCCCGGCAACCGTGATTTTAAGGTTAATACTGACCATGAGTGTGTCCGATCTTACCGCTAGCTAATGTGGTAGCTTAGGTCGGGATCTCAATGTTTCCAAAAGCATTACACAGGCCATTCTAGGAGAAGCAAAATTATCGTACTACCCGCGTGTCCATCAAAATTATGAAGGGCTTCTTGTCTACTTGGCCTATTGTAGAAATAACGAGAGGGCTGACTTTCAGCGTTACTGTTTCTATAGCGGCAAGAATATGAGGCGCACCATGAATGTACTTTCGGGAGCCTCGTCTTCAGCAGCAAGATTGGACTCGGATCTTCCCAATCGAGGTCGGCCATGGCGGTTAGGCGGATCTGCGTGGCGTCACGGACAATTCTGCATGAAGTGTCCAGGCCTCATCTGCCGGTAGCATGCCTTATCCGGGCGGGCTGTTCTCACGGCCTCTTTAGGAATGGACTGTAAGAGCCCCCGAATTTCCTTGCCAGCATTGTTCTGCTTATCTGGCGTGCTAAAAGCAACTTTCTTCTCCTGGCGTCCATAGGAATTGTGCTGAGAGGGCCCCGGACTTGGCGATCGGGGTTTGTAAGGTGTGGACGGCCGTGGCTGCGAGTAAGGAGCAGGTCGCGGATACTGGCTCCTTGGCGTATCTTCCTCAAGGCTTAATGCCTTAGCTTCCGCCTCTGCTACTGACTTTGGGTCGATAGCCTTGACCATTCGTTTAATAGATGGGGCCAACCCTTCAATGTAGCCCTCTACTGCTCTTTTCTCATTCATTCCTGGCACATACAACCTCAAACGCATGAATTCGTCAGTGTAGGCCTGCACGGACATGCCCTTCTGTTCCAACCTGTAGAAGGTCTGAATCTGTTGGCATTTGTGGGCGCGAGGCACGTAATGCGATTTAAAAGCCTTAGCAAACTTCCTGAACTTGCATCTGCTCCTATCCAGGTGTTTAGCTCTGGCGTAACCCTTCCACCAAATACGGGCAGCTCCGGTAAGGTTCGTGGTGGCGACCTTCCCTGTATCTTTCTCTGTCATTCCATAGGACTTTCCGAATTCCTTCATTTCGTCCAACCAAGATTCCGCATTCAAGCCTCCTCTGGATTTCCCATCAAACTGAGCCAACTTCCGGTTCTTCCATATACTAGTGATGGCTGTATCAACGGTTTTTCGGTATTCCTTATCCTTACGCCTTGAATGGTCACTGTCTGATAGCGAGGAACCCGAAGAACCCGAAGTGGTTGAATGTGAGGAAGCGGCGCTATCCTTAGAGGAACTTCGATGACGCTTAGCATGAGTCCTCCCCTGTACAGGTACAGGGCTAGCTCTGGGAGGAGAGGGCTGTTGTGCAGGTGGACTCAATGGTCGCGGAGGTAATTCCGGTCCGTCCTCCTGAGTATGTGGCAGTGGATTGGTATGCAACACATAAGCCTGTAACTCGCCGAGTTGCCTTTTCATTAACATCAATTCCTGTTCAGGGGTGAGCCTACTGGCGTTGGAGGGTGTTTGCCAAGCGGCGTTACGTACACCGTCTATAGGAGTCATTCATGAATATATAAGCAGATTTACATTAATGTGCAATCCCTTTTTAAGTTAATTGAACAAAAGTATATACAAATAGAAGACAATACTTGTATTTCATTCAAGTTGATTATAACAACGGGTTGATTGATACATGGATTGAGACAAAAGTAGGTATGATACAATGGGAACTTTTAAAGTTCTACTGGCACACAGCGTAACCACAGCAACGAAAACACAACGGAAGAGACCAAGCCTAGGGGTTGGCGAAGGGGTACAGGATCGCGTAGCGGGTACTCTCCCGTACAGCTCGGACGAGTTTATAGCGTGCCCAGGCTTGGACAATGACTGCTTGGTATTCCCATGTTGGGCTGATAATCAGAAGGTTAAAGAGCCTTCGCATCGCATAAAAGAGTTGCCAAAGATGGTCGTTGGCGTCCTCAAAGGCTTCGTGCCTTGTCATATTCCAATAGTCCCAGGTACGACACAGGGTCATCTTTAGATCCTCGAAAGCTCGATCTCTAAGGATGTTAACTATCTCCAGCCCTTTGTCAGGGTCATAGAGTTCCCCTGGTGGCGGTGGTTCAGTTTCATAGCCTTCCTCCCACTCTGGATATTCACCATATCTCTGGCCATAGTCCTGGTCTGGCGGCCCGGGATCGTCCCTCCTAACCATGTCGGTGATTCTTTCCTCATACTCCCAAATGGTTTCCTCTGCAACATAGTTGGAATGAATAGAGAACATTTTGTAATTCCACTGTACCCTAAACTTTAATGCTTTGGAAGAGGATGTCATAAAAAAAAACAATTTAGTTATACTCATCAAGAAAGCTTTGTATTTAATAAGTAGATAAGGTACACATTTTTCAATATGGTCTAAGCAATTGCCAATCCAAAATCTCATAACTACATGTGTATATATATATATAACAAAATTTATATAACACCCGTAGTTCAGGAACTAGGCCCTGCCTCTTTATCCTTAGCCCTAGGAGGTGGTGGAGGCGGTTCGGTGTCAGCCAGAGCTACCCCAGGGTCCACGGTGGCCGCCGCAACAGATGCAACCTCTGGTGGATAAGCAACGGCCAATGGGGCTGCCGTGAGGAGCTTCATGCCCATCCAAGGCGCAATATCCTGGCCCAAGGCCGTAAGGGCAAGATCCCGTCGTACGAGTACATACGTAAACGTACGATAGGGAAGCTTCTTGTGGCCCGCGAGTGTAGAAAGTGCACGGAGGGCCCACCATGAAGCTTCAGCCTCTGGCCCTAAGTCCCGGGCTATGAAGAGAACCTGGCCGTATTTGAAGGCCGACAAAAAGAAACGGGTGAGGTGGTTACCGAGCGCCTTCCCTTGCGGAGTCTCAGATGCGGCCACTTCCTTATCCAAGTCCATGGGGACTTCTTCCTCCTTGAGCTCCTGTTGCTCCTCCTTCTTATGCGCAGGGTTATGATATAAATCTTCACCCTCATCATCTGAGCCGGAGGGAACCTCAACCATATTGATGTTTGGGACGTGAGGTCCCATAGCCGTGAAGGCATCTGGTGCGGGGTTGGCGGCCGGTTCTGCATCACAAAGTCACGAAGGCGTAATAGAGTCTCCTACGGCTCTAGGGTCTCCCAGCCAGGCTACTACCGGGTGCACCTCCTCCCTGTTGGTCCCGCTGATCTTGTCGGTCCCGCTCCTCTTGCTCCAACTTCTCGCGCTCTTCCCGAGCTTTCCTTAGGTCTTCTTGGATTTGAGCAAAAAGTTGGGCTGCGGCACGGCGATTAAGTTCAGCGTGGTACCTTTGTGGCCGAAGACCCATATCTATCTGAATAGTTGTCAGATAGTCTATGCTGATGTCGGGGATTTCTCCCGGACAAAGCTGTTGGAACCCTCATGCCATTGGTATGGGGAACCTCAATGGTTTCTGCCATCGATGACGGCAAAGCCGCCTCTCAGAGGTACCGTACTCCCTACCCGCCGCGTGTCGACCGCCAATCTCCGGTGGTGTCGCCTTCCCCGCAAAACCCCTAATCCGGTCGGCCTCCGTCCTGACATCTTCCTCCTCCGTATGGCCTTCTTGTTCGGGAGGATAAAACTTGATGAGCATCATCACCATGTCAGGTTGCTCAACAAGGGTATAGGGGAGCTGGCGTAGGTTCAGCCGGATGAGGAATGGCTCGGAGAAGTGATAGACAGGATATGGAATCCTATCATTGTTCTCAAACCTATTGACCAGCTCATCCAACAAGATGTCGATGAGGTTGGGTCGTGAGCCATGTGCTTAGCAATCATGGCGTAGATCTCCACGATGCTCATGGTGGACGGGTCCGGAGCGCTCTTGGTAATAGCCATGGGGAATAGTGAGGCGCTGGCGGCGAAGAGGATGGCAGAGGGGGCGCTAGGAGGCACAAAGCACAAGGGCGCAGTATCAAGGTCCGGTCCGGTGGCGATGGCGGAGAGCGGCTCAGGCGGTTGGAGGCGCGGAAGCAAAAGCAAATGACAAAAAAAATGGTTTGCTAAACGGCCAATTAACTTTTAAAATTTCAAAAAAATTTCCTTATTAACTTTAAAAATTTTATTATTAAAAAATATCTGGCGGAAATCTGGCGCCACATACGGGGCGGCAGCCGATGGCATTATACGAAGTTTCGCCTCGACCGGTGTCGCCGAAATGCAAGCGGCGCTCGAAGTTGACTGGCGGGTCCAGCGTTGACTTCGCGTCCTCGACGGGTCGGTCGCCGGCAAAGATTTGGCGCTTCTAACTTGATCGCAGCGACAAAAAGCAAGCGGCGCCCGAATCCGTTTTGGGCCTGCCCTTGACTATTTTCCTTTGAGTTATTTGTTTTAGGGTAATTGAAAGTCGCCCAATCCAATGGAGCCATCATCTTTGTCATTTGAGTTACTCACTCGCACCTGTTAGGCCTCAATCTTGGCCCCTCCACTTTAAAGCTACAATTTCTTAACTTAACCTAACACCAAACCAAACAACAAAGAGAACTAACGACACATTGACGTAGCCTCCTCCTAACTACCGTACTCTGAGTTAGTGTTTGGCCGGTGCTATGATTTGAACAACCCAAATCACGGCTCTCGATACCATCGTGGCGGCTCCCGAATATATAACGACCCTGGACGATACATGCGGGACTTTCCCCTCCCATGGCGATCATCTCACCATGAGCGGGGCCCTCCGCCTGCGTTCGGGCCATCGATGAAATGAGGCCCTAAGAAGGACACGAAAGGGGTCATTCGCCCACGCCTTCAATGGGACTCCTACGTCGGCGGAAGCATGAATACAAGGGTTAGCACACAGCCGCGAATATACATAATTAACCACCACGAAGGGTGGCGATCCATCCAATATACCAACGGCATAGAATATGCATCTAATCCTAAGAAAACACCCAAACCCCGGTTCTACCCGGCTCGGGACTCCGGTGAGGATCGACCGACGGCTAGGCCTCAAGAGATCGGGCCCAAATCTTGGCATGGCGTTGGGCGGCAATAGAACATCGGCTAGGGTTGTCCACTCCATCCGCCCCTCACACACTTTTGCGGATGGGTCAATTCATGCTATGGCTTTGCTATAGCCTTCCTGAGACGCGGTTCGAGGAATCACCCTTTGAGCCTACTCCGTGTTCATGGCGCCGTCCGATGAGGCAGGCCTGGGAAACGCCCCTTCGAGAATCACAGTGGTTCCACCGAGGCGAAGCTAGAGAATACGCGTGCGCGATCCGGCGACCCCAGATCCGTGCATCTCGACTTACTCGCCCTAAATCTACTCAAAGTGCAAGGTGCTCCATACGGATCACACCTTCCCACCCGAGGAGTGTCCGGACCCATACCCGCCCTCACGTGGACCGGCTGTCGGGCCTAGCCCACCTGCAGAGTCTCAGGAGCCATGTATGCTCATGCAAGACCCCACCCCTCATGTCACCACTGTGTTCCTTGTCTGGTGCTAAGCCAGACCATAGCATCTAGGACCCGGTGGGTTCTTGTGCACAGGCCGCAACTAATGGGACTTTACAGGGCGCTATCTAGGAGCATACTACTGTACACGGTTCAGAGGCCTCTACCCCACCGTAATCCCCGCTTTGAGTCGGATCAAACAAAGAACTAACAATCCATCCTTTCAGAGTAAGAACCAGAATTGAATATAAAGAGAACTTGTTTGTACAATCAAGGGTTAGTTTCTATGATTGAATTACAAAGAGAACAGAGGAGGACGGACACAACCAAGTGTTAACTAGAATTCACATAGCCACCTACCTTAATTCTGGCTCTCATTCCCATGGGGCCTCCATCTCCGGCGGTTGAAGATTCACCGGGCTTCACAGGGGACGACCGGTATGGCGGTTCTCTGCAGTGGTTGATGGCGCTCAGCTCCGGCCTTCCTTGGTCGATCTTCGGAGTCAATCCCGGGGATAGGGGTCAAGTTGGCATCCAAACTTGGCAACCCCCATGTCTTGCCGATTGGGACAAGGTGAAGCCTTCCCAATTGGTAATTATCTCAATTTCCTAGGTTATAGGTTATTATTAATAATGTGTTGAATTAGTATAGCTAATTTAATCCTTTGTAAGGTAACCCCCTAGGTTGCAATTAAGTTCCCATACTTGTATTTGTGAGTGACGTGCTTGTATTTGTACGTGTCCCATATAGTAGACCGTATAAATACGTGGAACGTCACACAAACCACATGCAAAATAGCTGATGCTATAAACCTCCGGAAAGAGCTTAGAACAAGCTTTCCAACGAGCCTAAGCACGCCAAAATCTGACACCAGATAAGAGAGATATCGTCGATCAAAGTTTCGCCGTCAGAACCCCAACCGCCCAATTCGACCGCCGTCCATCTCTCACCACTACCTCACCACTCCAATCTGAATGCTTCACCATTGAAACATTATAATCCTTGCTAGTGTGCTCATTATACTCAAGGCATTCCTTACAATCAACACATAAGACCTGGAAATCAGAAATCACCAACTTAAACAACTCTTCCCTGCCTCTGATTGCAAATCAAGACACATAGTAATACATGAAACGCTTTTGCAATCCCCTTGGATGATCAGTATCAGACAACAGAGCTAATTCTGTACTCTAACTTATCTCATCCACTTTTTTTCTTTTGCCACAAACATCAAGTGCCTTTGGGATCTTCTCATGCTAGCTACACAGGCTTTCCTTGCATTAGCAAAGATAGAACTCCTCTTAATCTCAAATGGAACCTCTTGAATTCTTGTTGAACCAATTCTAACTTCCTGAGCTCTTGTAATTATTGCTCCAAACTCCCTGAACATATCTTATAACCTGCAAATAAAGTTAGAAACAATATAATTAACAAGATGAATAACCAAAACATAAATAAAAGCTTACATTTCTGTTGGATACAATTGGCCATTTAATTTGCAAGCCTGCAGCACGAATCTTTCCAACATTCTGGCAAACTCCCTTAAATCCAAGTCCTCACTCTTTTTATTAACAGGTAATTTGTTCGCAACTCTCCATGCATCAAATTGTGTTCTGGCCCATTCCACCTTAACCATCTTCCTACCAGCACAATTGACTTCCTTCACAAGATCATATCAAGATCAAGAAATGGCACTGGTTTTTTACTAGAATCAGAATCTTTTTCGATAGGAATGTTCTCCTTATTATTATCAGCATTAGGAAGAAACAACCCTGGCATCCTTTTCACATCCTTCTCATACTATCATCTCCTCCTCCCCGAATTCTTTCCACATATTAACCTCAAAATCTTCTTCATTATCTTCATCTTCCAAATCAAGACTAGTTTCTGCATTTCCTATTGTCTGACTAATATTCAGGACAAAAGAAGGTGCTCCATAATCACTTGTACATGAATCAACCAATCAACCATACCAGGCTGATACATAGTAAAAACTTCAACCAAAACATGAGAATAGAAGCATAAGAACACCAAAATGCCACAATATGGTGCCATTACAACCTTACTAGTTGCAGAATCCTCAAGAACCTGAAAAACAAAGTAAATAACAAGATTGCGTATTAAACGGAGCAAATGATCGAAATGGGAGCAAAAAGAATATTTCTTATATATTATCTTTTTTTTTCTTTTTTTTTTACAAAAAAGGGAGTAAAATGAGGTTAAAAAAAAAAGAACATAAAATTGTATTTTGACCCCCCTCTCCCCCCCATAATGACTAATTTTTTTATGCAACGAGGGAATTGACTATGTCAAAGTGACACTTTTTCGTGCAACTAGAATTTTCCTGAAGTATGTTTCTAGAGAGAACCTCTAATTTAAGAGAATATAACATTTAACAAAAAATTGAAGTGAAGTTTGTAACTGAAATTGTAGTATTTTTAAAATTTGAATATAAAATCTCCATATTCACATGCAAAATTTACAGTATTTTTCTAAAACTCAGTTATGTGAAAAAGTGTGAGGAGTAATGAGGGAGGATCCAACACGCCATCATGTTCATTTATGCCATCCTCACCACCTTCACTTCTTTCACTATCACTTGAGGAAGTGCTTGCGTTATCTTCCTCGTCACTATCAACAGATGTTGAAGCATTGCCACCACCACTCCCTTCTTCATTCTCTTCCTCATAATTACAAGTCTTTTTAAGCAAATTGATCGTCCACTGTCGTAGATGATTATTAGATTTCAATTTGAAATCATAGCACAATATAGTCACGTCACTTAGGTTCAGCTCATCCCTACAACCCACTTTCTTGGACTTTCTCCCCTTTCCTTGACTTCTCATTTCTAACTCATACCTACCTTCAAAAGCATTTTCTGAACGCGTTGCAAGCCAATGAATCTTGAGTTTTGTGGCTAAGCCTTCCTCCTTGACTGTATCAAGTACTTTTGCTATCCAAAAAGGTCGGCCTTTGTCATCCTCCTCAGTTGGAAGAGCAATCAACATACATTTGGCAAATTCTGTGATATTACCCTGAGGCTCATTCTTGCGCCGTGGTCTGAGGTACATGACTCGTCCTCGTCTTCCTCTACTGCAGGTGCCACTGTAGCATTGCTTGGGCCTGCATGGTTCTGGGGTTTATGGAAGGCATCAGGCCACTGAAAAGGTTCCTGCAACTGCCTTAGAGCTAAGTTTTCAAGAACAATCTTTTGTTTAAGAAAAAAACTTCTCCACCACATCTGGTCTTCTTCGAAGAAGTACTTAAAGCCTGAGGAAATTCTATTTTCAATGGCCTTTAAGGATGTAATTGGGGTATTTTTCTTCTGCTTGGACCCGTTAGGATTTTTGAGAGGAAGTTGCTCAGCAAGTTCTATGAAGCAAGTGTCTGGAACAGATTTAAGGAAGCACAATCTCTCTGGTGGACTCCAGTCTTTAGTTGCGATGTACTTCTTCCCCTGTAAGAAGCTTTGTTCATCCAAGCACCAATTGATTAGTTAGAGAACAAAAGGAGCTTTTGAGAATTTTGAGGGGACATGTCTACATCCACCACAAGGTAAAAAGAGTAGTATTGAACATAAAGTACGTTAGGTGCCATTCAAATTATCCCGCCTAAAATGAGCGGGATAAATTCCCATTTTGAATGGAATCTGCCCCTTCAACGCCATCGCCTCTTCGATGCAGTGCCTCCTTCACTCCAGCACCAATGGCTCCAACGTCGGCTCCCATCAGGCAGCTCCAGCTCTATCATGGTGATCATAGCTTTGATCATCCGAGTCTTTTGTAGTTAACTTCTAGCGGCAAGCTCCAAGCTTCAAGTCAATCTGGAGTTTTTAGATAGTGCGTCCATGAATTTAGACACAGACAGATGCGTCCATGAATCCATAGAGTTTTTAGAGGCACTATGAAGAATGCGTCCATGATAGAAATAGCTTTGCCGCAAACAGATGCGTCCATGTAGAGCAGATGAAGGAAATACAGGCGGACTGCAGATGCTTCAAGCTAATGACTTGTTGTCCAAGCTGTCTTAGGAAGCAATTTATGGATCAGAGAATGCCATGCATCAACGCTTGATCCTTAGCAGCGCAACTCTCCAATGAATAGAGGTCTTTATCATTATCCGAGAAGCTACTGCAAAATATGGCAATCTGTGTGCATATGCTCCTTATGTTGTAAATCGGTTTAATGACAACAGAGCAAATGAACTTCAAAAATTTTCCTGCAGTAGGCCCTTTGAGCCTACTGCAGGCCTAAGTTGATTTGCAAAAAAATTCCCTCCAGGTATAATATGCTCAGATTCTTTAAACCACATTTATAGCAAAATTTCTGCACGAGATGAACATTTGCTTCTCAGGTATTAAGCATGAATGGAATTTCATTACTTTATAAGAATCCGAGGATCAGAGCGATGATCTTGTGGCATTAAGGCTAATCCGACCTGCAAATCTATTTAGGGAGCTCCTGCTATCCCTATCTTTATTATGTTTTTTAGTTTTCTAAAATTGAACAAACAATGTTATGATTTGTAGACTAAAGAAACGCTCATCGCTCATGCTTGTCAACACTCTTATGGCTGCCAGATTGCATCCAGGTTGTACGGATTATAGGAAAGGATTTTTCTGTGGTAATCTTGGCTCCACCAGACGTGATTTTCGTGGTACAATTTGGCTCCACGAAATCGCCATGGCGATTTACATGAGCTAAAAAGGGTGCAGAGAGAAATGACTCTGCTCAGCAAAATCGCTTCAGCGATTATGTTGAGCTTAAATAGTCCCTTTATTTAAAAAAAAAAAGGAAATTTGGCTACTTATGAAGAATCCTTATAGCTACCTTAAATCTAGAAAATAAACAAGTTACTTTGCTTGTGAATGTCCAATATGCACTCAATTCTGGTTTCAATAGATCGCTGGGGCAATCTCTACGAGCTTATATGTACAAAATTAATGTGAATTACCATACTATAATTTCTAAATGTGCGTTAAAATATTCACATATTGGTCTTCTATGATCAAAAAGATCGCAATGGCGATTTGTTCAAACATTTTTCAATGTTTTTACCAACGTGGTCTTCATAAACTATTAGTGATTTATACGGCCACTGCAATCTATTTCGAGGTCCATCGAGAAATCCAAATTTCTCAAAGTAATTAATTTATGCTTATCCTTCAAGCAGAACTTGATGTGACGTTGAAACATGAGATCGTTCAACTTGTTCACTGCTTGTTCTCTATCTGAACATTGAGAGAAAACAAACTCTCTAAAGTCAGCAGTCTCTTTGAGAAGCTCAACCACTAGAATTGGAGTGTAAGAATCTTCAATGATTCGAACTAAAGTAGGAAGACAAAAAGCCTTCTTCCTTCTAAGGCACACAGAAAATCTGCTAAACATTTGGTCTATTTGATCATGAGTGTGCCCTACGAGTAAAAATCTGAGCTTTACTTTTCTGAAGATCCCTCATTCCACTGGTATGGCACAATAAGCAAATAGTATTTGGTTCTTGTTCTCCCTAGTTGTGTTGTCAAGTTGCAGGTAAAGCACTGGTGGTAATTGCTCTTGCTCACACAGCACCTCGTTAAGAATTGTAATTGTAATTGTGAGGTTTGGGTCACCATGCAAGTTAGGATACGTTAAAAGGACTTTGCACTTTAGACTTCCTTGGAAAACCATAGCCCCTATAAGATGGATCTTGACAAAGCATTCCTCTGGCACATCTTTAGGAATATTCAAGAAATGAGGTAGAGTTGTCTTTTTGATCCATTCCATCAATCACAACAAACATGTACTGCAGTGGACGCTCAAGAGCTTTTTTCCTGTGCTTAGCAAGCTTTCTTCTCTCGGCTGCCTGTTGTTCATGGTGTTTGACAAAGTTCTGTTGTACAATATCTGTGGAAGAAATCAGGTTAACAAAATTCTGTGAAGCAAGCGTGAAAATGCAGAACTTTAACTTACTTCTTTCGACCTCTGTCTGCAATTTCTCTTTGACTCTTTAATTCTGCACACCTTGAGCAAACAGATATTTTGTGTCTCCTAGGAATTTTCACAAGACCGAATTCACTTTTCCACCGTCTACTGAAGTGTGAGTAAGAGATGTGCTAAGACTGAACACATGTCTCTCTGTATTCTTGGCAGACATCTTTTTGTGATGTTGACTGTCAAATGATACATATTGTTGTTGGGCAACTTTTCACATGTTTCTCTAAAATATTTCTCCATCCATGACACAACAGCTAGGGCATGCATTGTTACAATTCTTCTTGAACTATAGTGATTATCAATTGCTGGGTTTTTGTCCAGTCTTTTATGTATTCGAGACATTCTAGTGGGCTTTAAACGGTGAACAACCATGAAGCATTTCTGGCAAACTTGTTCATGGTTGATGTAATGCAAGAAGATGTGGCGATCAGGTCTTACATGATAACCTAAGTAGGCATTTTGGTCTACCAATGTCATGGGACTATAATTATCTCTAATTGCACGAAGTTTAGCCATGTTGAATTTGTTAATGCAATTCAACGAGCAGCATTTAGTTCTTAGAAGTCTCCTTATTTTTTGTTCATCCATAAGGTTTCTTCTTCTTACAAAGGAGCATGCTTTCAAGCTAAAATCCACCTTGAATTTCTTAGAAGACTGGCCGGAGAATATGTAACTTGTTGTTCCTCGTTGGTGTCTTCATCTTTTGATGAAAGTTCTACTCTAGGGATGACCTCCTATGCCATGCCTGATGTGTTCGTAGTGGAAAACAGACCACCTGAAGTTGTACCCGGATAAGTCGGAGGTATAGTGTTAAAAGAAGGTGATGGGCCATAAGATGTTGTGGGAGCAGATGTTGCTGCAGCGTCCTGGTAAAGGGTTCTCGCAAATATCTCCCTTACAGCAGACTGGAATTCTGCAAACCCATGTGTCACAACTGTTGTGTGTAGAGGAGTAGATGTTGCAACATCATCCTCATTTGTAGTGAAGTCGTGATGAGAGAAGTTGTGGAGAATCTCACATTCTTTTGAGTGTTCTGCAGTCAGTCCTTGTGTTTCTATCTGAGGCAGGAGAAATGACAAATGGTGGGGGTAACCTATTCCGAATAACTCGTTGAGGTGGAGCCTGTGTTGGTTCGAGGGATGCAACAAAAGGTGGTGGAAGCCTGCTACGTACAGGCGGAGATGCTCTGTTAGGAGGGGGCATTGTACTTCCTGCTCGACTTGGTGATGGCTGGGAAGGTGGTGGCAGTCTATTACTTGTTGGGCTTGGACTGTCTTCGAGACGCAACAAAGATTTTATCGACGTGGAAGTTGGAGAAGTGTGCACATCAGAAGAATACACGTTCAGACTAAGAGTTTCTTTAGAACTAGGGGAACTGGAGACAACAAAAGGTGGTGGAAGTTTGTTAACAAAGCGATTCACCATCTGCAAAATAGTGGGGAGACATAAGCAGCAATATTAAAATACAAGTTCTAGTAAAAGTGAAGGAAAACATATCCCGGAATACAAAACAAATGACCATTATCGTGTGGAGGGAGATGCAGAGCTTCACAGACATGGAGTTGCTGGAAAGGCTCCTTCAAAAAGTTGTGGATAAGGACTTCACATTGGAAGAAATGTCCAAGGAGCTGCACAAGCAAGTTGACATTCACAATTCATTTTGTTTTCATCATGATGTTTAAGTAAAATGCAAAATTGTATTTTGGAATACACTTTTGCTTTAATATAAAGCCAAAGCGTATTCCGGAATACACTCTGGAATACACTTTGGCTTCACGTTAAAGCAAAAATATATTCTGGAATACACTGTCGCTTCACATTAAAGCAAAAGTGTATTCCGGAATACACTTTCGCTCCATGTTAAAGCAAAAGTGTATTCCGGAATACACTTTTGCTTCACCTGCGTGGTGATTTAGTATTCTGGAATACAATACTAGTTCTCTTTTTCTTTCTTTGTTTTGTCAGGAAGTTTGTGGCACACTCATTGTTTTCTTAGTTGTCTTTTAGCCAAAAAAAAATGTCTTAACATGTCAGACATGTTTGATGGAGCAATTGAACGTGGACAACTAGGAGAGGTGTAAGTAACTTTATCCCATTGCTACTTCGAATGAGCGAATTATCCAATACACTCTAAATTTTAAGGGCTGGGTACGTCGCCTCCTTGTTTTCTTTTAGCTTTTTTGTTGTATGCTGTTGAGTGATATTTCTTCTTTCAGAGCAAGAAGAAGAACAAGGACCTACCAGAGGGATTCATGCACCTGGTAAGGACAACTCGAGAGGAGAGGACGCTAGCGAACAGGCGGATTGTAGACGTTGAGCCGTCCGACTACGGGAGGTTTTGTATGTTTGATCATAACACACTTTTTTTCGATCATTCACGAGGACTACACGAAGTTGGCTGGAATAATAAAGCCACAAGATTTCACTTTAGTCATAGCAGACTTGCCATATGGTTTCAAGCTAAAAGATAGCCGCTACAACGACCAGGTTTTTAAGAATTCGGAATTTAACGCATTCGTCGACGGCATTAAGCAGGCTACCACAACAAAGCATTGACGGCTTGTTTTGTTTCACTCAAGCATGCAAGAAGGACTCATGGAATCTAATTTTAAGAACCACTTCGGCTCCCCTGTATGTGTCGGTTATGAAAATATGGTCTGGTAAGGTTCTTATTCTCGAATACAATCGTTCCTTCCTTCCGTTCAAGTTTCAATTCATCATTGTAATTGTTTGCATGTTAATCTTCTTCTTCTTATTTCCTATCCTGGAATATGTTGTATTTGAACCTAGAGACCTCATTAGATCCATCTTCCGTGTTTGCTGCTAACGGTACTTTTTGTGTTCCTGCAGGTACAAAACAAATATTAATTACCATGGTGGAGGACCAAGGCTGCTGAGCAAGGTGGAATATCTTCATGTCGCTTACTGGAGTTTCGACGGAAAGTGCACTATGGAGCATTTCAACAGGGAAAAAATTACTAAAGTCATATTTTAGATTAGCTAGAACAACTTTGGCTAATTTAACCCAAAATACATAGGAAAACTTTCAAATGTTTGGCTAAAGTTGAATAATTTTCCTTTACTAGTTTTGAATGTTTGGCTATTTTTTGTTTAAATCTTTATATGAACTTTAGCCAAACATTTATGCTATGCCAAACTTTTTATTGTACGAACATATCAATAATAGAAATCTACTAGTTGGAGAACAAAAAACTGTCCATCTAATATAGTATTAGCAACCTTTATTCCATAATCTCATGAATAATCTCATATTTTACATTAGCTATTAAAAAGTATGGCTAATCTATCCCTAAATGCATAGGAAAACTTTCGAACGTTTGGCTAAAGTGGAAGAATTTTTCCTCTCCTTCTTTCTTATGTTTGGCTAAACCTTGGTGTAAGGGAGGTCAACTTTGAAAATATTTGGCGATTTTTTCCTTTTTTCCAAAAATTTCCTCCTTTATAGTTTAGCCGTACTTTTTCCAAAAATGTCCAAAAAATCGCCATTTGGCTAATATTAGCCACTATTTTTTTCCCTGATTTCAACACAACAGCCTGCCAAATTTTTTCGAATGTCTTAGAGTTTCTAGCGGTGTTACAGAAGCTGCAAGACCCTAATGCATAAGGCAAGATAGTCAATCATTACCAGAAGCCACAGAAGCTGATTAACCATCTTCTTGATATATTGAGTGCTTGACGCTTTCTCTGGCTCTAGTTCAACAATAGCATGTGAACTTAAAAAGGGCCGCAATTGTATTGCCGTTGACATTGATACATTAGAGGTAATTTGAGATCTCATTTTGTCCCATTAAGGGATGCTTAAAAAGCCACATCAGCTTTTTAAACTGTCCAATAAGAGAAGAGCTCCAGTGTATTTTATTCCAGTATTATGTGGCAGCAGTAATTAATGCAGTTCTAACTAACTTTTGCAGTGTCATTTTTCTACTATAACTTTTGATCAAAAACTCCGATTTGAACACTATTTGTGGCAATGGATTCGTCTACTCAAGATCTTTCTAATGACAACCCATTGTTATATCTTTTGGGATGTAAATATATAAGAAAAGAGCAAAAAACCATATTTTTTAAGGTTAACACATATGGCTTGTATTGAAATACATCATAACCATATATCACTTGAAAGATCTTTTCATTCTGCATCTAATGCAACAAATGCCGCAGCATTTTCATGAGTAAATCAAAAGTTATAGGGAAAAAACGACAGCAATGAAGTTGTTAATGCTGCATTAATTGCAGTTTGATGTAGAGTACTCATTCTATTGGAGGATTCTTATGGGGACAAAAGGAGATCTCAAATTACCTCTAATGAGCAGGCTGTAAACTTTAGGGTCAAGATGAGATTGTCTGCCTTACCAACTCTACCAGATGAGAATCAAGAGTTAGACGCCAAATCTTCATTTGATTTTGCGAAGATGGCATCTTCAGAGATACAGCCTCCATTTACAAGCTCTCTGGAAGATGAAGCTACTTTTGCAGAGCTGAAAGAAGTAGCTTTGGCTACTATTTCTGAAGAAACTGTAGACACAAATAAAGGCGAACACTGGAAAAAGAGTAAACTGCAGAGAAGGACCAACCTGAGACAAGCAAAAAAAATGAGGAGGATTATAGCTTGGACCTCTGACTTGTCTTATGCTAGATTTATCTATTATTGACTATAAGCTATTGCCAAATTTGATGTATAAAGCAGATAGCCAGGTACATTCGAGAATGTCATGGAGGATGGCATCCTTCCCGTAGTATGCATAGAGTAGAGGTGCTTTCCTATCAATGCATGATCCTATATGACCTCTTATCTCTCAATTTTGCCTGCGTCTGTGGACTTTTTAATCTACCTTCCACTCAGCTATCGGTTCGGTGTCGACTACTTCGGTGACGAGTCGACCTTTGCATTGCTCCATGAATTGGGGGTACTGCTTTTCCAGATCTGATTGTAGTACCCACGTAGTGTCTTCCATAGGTAAGTGCATCCATTTCAGTAGGTATTGGAGAAATTGAGATCTTCTTGTCTTCTTTAAGGATCTGTCAAGAACAACCTCTGGGACAATCTCGAGTTGATAGTCCGTCATTTCCAGTAACTCCGGTGTCTCCAATACTTTCTTTGGATTAGGAGTGTGCCTCTTCAGGAGATTTGCATGGAAAACTCTTTGGATCTTCAAGTGTGCTGGCAGGTCCAACTTATAGGATTGGTTACCTACTCTTTTGGTTATCCTAAATGGTCCAGCCCACCTTGGAGCAAGTTTCTTGAATTGCCGATGTGGAGCTTCGCTTGTCTGACCTTGATCTTCAGCCAAACATTGTCCCCTATTTGGAAATCTCTTACTGTTCTGTGCTTATCTGCTATGCTCTTCTGCCAGCTTCTTACTGCTAGAAGATATCCTCGTACCTCCTCCACCAAGTGTTGCATGTCGGCTAGCATCTGCTGGGATTCTTCTACCTTGGACAGGGGATTATGCCAAGTGTCTAGAGTCAAGCATTGGTAGCCGTAGTTGATCATGAACGACGACATTTGAGATGACTCCTGCTTGGTGCTATTGTAGGCGAACTCCACCAAATGGATGTAGTCGTCCCACTTTGATTGCTTGTTCTAGACATAGTTTCTCAACATGTCTTCAAGTATCCAATTTATACGCTCTGTCTGCCCATCTGTCTAAGGATAATATGTCGTGCTCATTGACAGCTTCGTCTGAATGGTGTTGAAGAGATCTTGCCAAAATGCGCTCATGAACTTCGAATCCCTATCAGAGATTATCTCCTTGGCATCCCATGGAGTCATAAGATTTTCTTTGTGAACAACACGACAGTATCCAATGCCGTATCTGTGGTCCTACATGGTACAAATGTGCCATTTTTTGACAACTTCTCGACTACGACCATAAAGGCATCCTTGTTCCTTATGGTTTTAGGGAGTCCTATTATGAAGTTCATGCTAATTACTTTCCATTTGGCATTTGGCATTGGCAGTGGCTCTAGCGCTGCTGGAATTCGAAGCTATTTTGCCTTTATCTGCTAATATAGCTGACATTCTTGAATGTACCTGGCTATCTGCTTCTTCATGGCGGGCCAGTAATAGCTACTTCTTATCTTGAAGTAGGTTTTCATAAATCCTGCGTGTGCGTGTCATGGAGTATCAACTTCCTAACTCTGGATGACTCTGGTTGTGACGTTCCAGGACAGTATACGGTCCCAGGACGTATACTGTACTGCCTCGTCACGCGTACACGCCACCCCGACTGACGTGTACGCCAACGTGTAGCCAGGTGGGTAGCCCTAGGGGGCAGCTTGCAAGGAATATGTGCAATAATTAATGTGCACATTTCCCAATGTACACATTAATGTGGGCACACATTTCCATGTGGACACTTGATGCCAAGTCGGCCATACCCAAGTGTGCAATTAATGTGCACATTTTCCAATGTACACATTAATGTGGGCACACATTTCCATGTGGGCACATTTTGCCACCTAGCCATTAAAGGCAAGTGGGCCCATTCCCAATTATCCCACATGCCTAAAGGGGATAATTGGAAACCCTAGCCAACCCCTTGTCTATTAAGGGAGGGAAACCCTGACTTGCCCATTTTTCGTTTCTAGGGTTTTAGAACTCTGTTTTGGCTGCCTCAACAGCCAAAACCGCCTCCCAGACTCTGCCTGAGAGAATTGCAACCTTAGTTTCCCTTGACTCGAGCGTTTCAGCAGGATGGTCGAGCTCAGGTCAGGAGGAGCCACTCAAGGATCAGGTATTTGGCCAATTAGATAGTCTAAACCCTATTTCAGTCATAGAATCAGTAGGTTTAGCCTATTAAATTGCCCATAGCAGCCTTCTAGATCTCTAGATACCAGCCTCTAACTAAAGAACCTAACTCTATGATGTAGATTAGATATAGTTCTTTAGTTCTTCTGTGATGTTTATGGATGATGTATCTCTATGAACTCCTTGTATTGGGAAGGGAGGTAGAGACCTAAAGCTTGGTAGTAGATGCTCCTAGAGTAGCCTCTCTAGCACACTATAGATTCGGCTCAGGTGTCAGAACCACACTGGTTTGTGGGTGAAGGGGCCAGACTGGCTAAGAAGGAGGTTCATGTTCTGACTCTTGAACGATCCCTCTGGTGTGTGAGGCCTACCAGGGATCATTGTGACTAGGTCTAATGGCTTACCACTGAGTGCGGGTGAGGCATGGACTCGACACCCGTGAAGTGGTGTACACTTTCCGGTGGGTTCACCGAATACGGGCAAAGGCCCCTCTAGTCACCTTGAGTCGACATGTAGATCTCTCTGAGGGAGTGATCCCTTCCCGCCCCATCGAACGGGAGGATGAAACCCGTGAATAGCCCTTTTGGCTATGCATCCCGGCGGGCTACGGTCAGTCCCCGACACTTTTCAGCCTACTCGCAAAGTGTGCAATGAGGGGCGGATGGAGTGGACAACCCCTATGCCATGTTCATATGCCAGCCAAATCCATCGCCATGAATTCGCCCCGCAATGAACTCGAGACCCAAGCCGTCCATCCCTTGAGTCTCGAGCCTTGGGTAGGACTCCCCCGTATTGCGCCACCTTGTTTATGCAGATGTGATGGACCACCCTTCGAGGTGGATACGCGCTTATGTTATATAATCGACATGTATGTTTACGCTTTTCGCAGCCTAGGTAGACCCCCGAGGGAGACGGGGTAAAATGACCCTTCACTCTTCCCAATCGAACCCGCCACGGTTGCGGTGTTATGTGGAGGGCCCTCAGATGCGGCATGGAGCTGGTATGGGGATGAACTCTGTTTGTATACCTGGTGAGTGCACCGTATATACCAGTAGGGGACGCCATAGTGGTATCGAGCAATGTTCTTGGTGACCAAGAGCAAAGCACCCACCATGCTCCCAAAGAGCACTAACTTAATAGGATCCTTAAACCTCGGAAAAAAATGGGAAAATTTTTTCTCATTTTTGTAGTTTATGCTAAGCTAGTAACAGTTAAAATGAATGAAAAACATAAAAAGACTAAAATTGGTGAGCCAACCTTCAAAAAGTAGGAGTGGTCTCACGTCAAGGCCGTGACGTATAATGAGATTCTCATTTTCGGTCAAGAACGTGTGAGACATTCAAATTTTGAAACATTAAGAAATGTCATGAATCACGAAGAAAATAACTTGATAATTTTAATTTTAAGCTAAGAATCAGTAGAATTGGCATGTTACATGTCTAAAAAAGTACAAAATTTAGCAGTTGGGTCCCACCATGTCTCACACGCCGCCAGACAGGAAATGACTTTTTCATTTTCTAAGGGGCTAACGTGAGATCTTGCTTAATTAGGTGTTTTAGATGTTTTAGGCAACCCAAAAAGGTAGTTTAAAAGTTCACCTAAAATTGACCCCTATAAATAGACTTAGACCCCTCCCATTTCCGCGTTCTTTCCTTAGAAGTTGCTCGTGTTCGCCAAGGCGATCTTCTGGCGCTTAGCCCCGATCGACGAACCATCAAATGATGGCCCGCACCAAACAGACTGCTAGGAAGCCTCGCCGAAGCGAATCCTCCAGCGCCAGCGGTCCCGGCTCTTTCGGAGAGTCCTTCAAGAACGCTTTTTTTAAGAAGGCGAATCTTCGAAAGCTTAAGATGCGTGGATCGGATCGGAGCCGACCATACAGATCATAGAGGACGCACCCCCGCATCATGCACCAAATCCTCGAGGAGATCGCAGAGAGGAGGGAAGGAGCAGAGCAACGGGAGCGCACAGGCGCCCAAATGTTCTAGGAGCAACTCCCAGATGACGACCCACCCGCAGGAGGAGCAAGGGAGGAAGAGAGCGGGGCGTACACGCTAGCCCCGCAAGAAGCAGATCTTGCACGCTTCATCGCCAAGTATGAAGCCAAAGAGCTCGCCAGAGCAGAGGACGGCGAATCGAGAAGACGACCACCACGGCCCGGCGGCCAAAGAAGAGGGAAGGCCAAAGCCATCAAGGGCGGCGTGAAAGTTGTGAAGGTTGGCAAGCGGCACGGGTCCCGCTATCAACTAACCAACAGCGAAAGGCATCTCCCCGCCTTCCAATCGACGACTTCGGGACGAGGATTACGCCCCCAACACGTAGGGGGCGAAGTTTCAAAACCCCGCCTGGGAGGAGGAAGTCCCCGCAGTGGCGGTAGGGAACAAGACCAAATTCGTGCAGCGCCGGCCCCCACCTTTTCCGGACGGGATAGGGTTAAAGCCCCACCACAAAGGGAGCGCACGTGATAGACCCTGGCCAAGGTCTATCAGAAGAAGATCAAGGAGCACAACGCCTGAATGGTGAAATGGGAGGCGTATAACGCTTATTACCAGGAGCACAGGGTGAGAACGATTGAAGGCGGACACCCGACAAGAAGCTGCACTCGGCCGCCACCCGTGCCCAAGCCTCCCGAGCACCGTGGAAGAAGCGGTCCAACAGAAAGTTGGAGGACGAGCCCCTCAAGGAGATCCGCACTTCCGTAAGAGTTACCACTCTTGATCCCCGGCACCGCTCCAACGCCTGGGTCCGCCAAGTCATGCAGAATACAACACGCATACGCGCTGCGATGATGAGATCTTTGTTATGCTTACAAGAGGCAGCAGAGGCGAAAATAGTGCAGCATTTTGAGGATTCGACGGTCTGCACGGTACATGCAAAGAGGGTCACCCTCATGAGGCAGGATATGTATCTTGCCAAGCACATCAAGGGAGAACGCCCTTGAGATTTTGTAAATAACAGAAATTTTTGTTAATATAAAGAATTTTGTGAGTGAATAATATGTCGGATCTAGCTTAATTAAGTTAAGTTATAGAATTCTAGCTTTTGTTTTGGTCAAATTGGAGTTTTTGAGCAAAGTTGAGACGATGTCTCACACGTCGCGCCAGGACAGAAAATGAGATTCTCATTTTCGGGCTGGGCGCAACGTGTGAGACCATGCCCAAAAATGCCCAAAACTGCTCCAAATTGACCAAATAAGGGGTCAATTCTGCCTAACTCGGCGAGTTTAGTAGAATTACAGCCTTAGATTATCCAAATTGATTAAGTTTAGCCCATTTAGAGCCCATGTCTCACACACACGTCGCCCGGAGACGTAAAATGAACTTTTCATTATCTGCCCCAAGAACGTGTGAGACCTCGCACTATTTTCTTCACCAAATGATCTCCAAGTCAAGGCAATAGGTTCATTAGTTGTTCTTAGCATGCTCAAACCCTAGAGGTAGTCTCCAAACTCGCAATTGCACCCTTTAATAGATCAGAATCATCCAATCTCAGTAAATTCTAGGTCATCCAAAAATTAGGGTTTTCCCCTTTTCTATAAATAAGTCCCCATTTCTCATTTAGCACCCCAAGCTTGTTCTCCACCGCTTAGGGCGATCTTCCAGCCCCCTCGAGGCGCTCAGATCCGCTTGATACTCTCTTCTTCGCTAGATCAATGGCCACTGCTGACTTCAGTCAATGGTACAGCCCCAGTGCCCACGCTGCCGAGGCGGATGTCAACGACATCTTCCAAGTCTTTGGGAAAGAAATTGATACCCAAGCTACGCTAAATGCAACCCCAAAGATATAGGCAAGTGTTAGCAGAGTTCCAGGCTAGGGTAGGACCCTCCCTTGTTCAGTCCCCCCTGTGCATAGGATATTTTGCCCCCGCCATCCCTTCAAGACCTTGGGGCGTATGTCCCAACATCGCCAAGTACCTAACTAACAGTAGCGCAGAGGTCGCCAGACTACATGGTTCTCATAGCCAACAGACCAAGTATTTTCTCTTACACGCCGCCTTAGCTATGTTCTTATCCCAATCAACTAAAACCCCATGGGGGCAACCTCTATCCCTCCGATGGAGGTGGACCCCATAGCAGTCCAAGCCGAAGAGCGATGCTTTTATGCACGGCCAAGAGCAAGAAGGAAGGGAAGATGAAGAAGAGTCGGACGGCGAAGAATACACCGCTAGACTCGAAGAGGAACGACGACAAGCGTAACAGAGCTGGTCAACTTCGAAGCGTAGCCGCGACTATCGAGTTGTTTCCTACACTTGGGCTAGGCATCACAAGCCTAGCCCCTATCATCATCGATTGAGAGGAGTATCTACTCCTCGACATCCGTAACCTCCCCGCTCGGGAGAGGGAGCTCCCATTGGATGAATCTGCTCCACCAACCGCGGGACCCACATGGACGACTTCATCGTCCGGAGTCTCCGACTTCCCGCCAAGTGGGGAAGCCGCCGACACCTATACAGGGAAGTTTTAATTCGGCATCCGTGCATACAAACATAAGGCGTCATGGAGACCGGAGACCGCCATCCAAGAAGAGTTCCTGCGCCATTCGGGAACGGATGGGGATCGAGAGGCAAGACCACTAGCATCCCGATGCCGAAGTCCTCAACACCACCTCCAAAGAAGAGGAGCGTGAATCACCCTGCGAAGTCGACTCAACAATCGAAGACTAACGGAGCTCACCGGTGATCGAGGTCGACGACATATTCTATGCATAGAGCAGGAGGCCAAACAAGTGGGGAATCATCCGCGACGCGACAACGGCGTGTCACCGGTACTACTACCCGCCACTACCGCTAGATGGGAGAATAGCGTGGTACACCGCAAATTCAGCCCTGTGGGCGAGGAAGGAGTGTTCATGCCGATTGCACTCTCGTGCTTCGCAGCAGTATGCTCGAATAGCAAAGAATGTCGACTATGTTTGTTCTAGTCAAGAGAGCAATGCACTCGACCTTCTTCGACTTCGCCATACCCCATCGACGCCGCGAGATTAGCGGTGGCCGCGCCCCTCACATCCGGAATCCGCAGAGTGGAAGACTTGGCGAGAGCTTTTGCATGGCTCGCTCGCCGCCAAAGCGCCTTCAGAACTTGGGTCATACAAAGAGGAACGGCCCAAGTTAAGAAGTTCCTTTGAGGACAACCCGTCCCTACCGGGCGATTTCAAGATTAGTTAGACTCTTGATCCCTAGAGACTTTTTGTACTAAAATATGATATAATATAAATATGATTTCTCAAGCAGCACTTTTAAATGTTTTGTTGATGTATTTTTGCCCCACAACTATACCAACAAACATAAACAATGCAAGAGAACAAGGAAAACTAACCATATAGCCATGAATTACTTGTGTATGCGTGCAGAGGCCTAGGCTCGGGAACGACAACGCCAGACCTTAGAAAGAACAGACCCCGCCAGACCACCCCATAAGGAACCTATTTGAAGAAATGGAACCCATGACCCCAGAGGAGGAGATATCCCATCGGGACGGACCTTGAGCGCGATAAAGGCTCAAGTAGCCGCACAAGGTGAGCGGGTTCTGGGCAATGCTCAATTGCCACAAGCATCGCTCTGAACGGGAAGGGACAAGAAGAGGAGCAAGAGAAGGAGATCCCCCGTATGGATTCCTCCGACTCAAGCTCGCACTGACCGGACCGGTGGAAGAAGAAGAGCAGCCCAGGGACCTAACAGTATGGAAGGCAAAGGAACACCGGGCGAGGGTAGGCGAGGAACACCCCGTGATGGACGACAAAAGAGACACAAGAGCCTCGACTACCGTGAAGAAGGTAGATTCCGCGACCGGCAATGCATGGAAGGCTCTAAACCGAACAATTCCGGGGAGAACAAAGTCGATTAGAAGCAAGAAAGCATGGCTGGACGAAAATGAGTGAGTACGGCAATGCTTATGGCATGAAGGATAAAGACAAAGGCAGAGTGGCAATAAATAACTTGAAAGGAGCCGCACGGATTTGGTGGAAGGGGTTATGCAAAGGCACATGGCTTTAAGCAGGGATGCTTGTAAGTTCGTAAAGTTTGCTAAAGCCTTCAAGCGCCATTACGTCCCAAGGGAACATAAGTCCAAGATGATGCAAAGAGTTCTACAAAGCTGCGGCAAGAAGGCAACAACTGGGTCCGTGTATACAGAGGAATTCATGAGGCCGAGGTCAGACGCGCAAAGTTGGGTGAGAAGCAGCAAGAGAAAGCTACATTGAGGGCCTCGAATGAGGAGATCCGCAAGCTTGTAAGGGCAATAAATCCTAAGACAAGATCGGGCGTAGTCCAAGGCAATAAGCTTGGTATGAAAGGAACGGGGCCGTGAGTAGCGGCGTAGGCAAAGAAGATTTCCGGAAAAAGGCAAGGCGACGGAAGCTATAGCCCTAGGGCGCCCAAATTCAGTCCAAATAGAGCCCCATATGGTGGCAAACTGTGGAAAACAAGCAGAGAAGAAGCAGTGTCCTTCAAGGACAAGCGCTGAGGGGTCTAACTACTCCAAAGCAAAGGCGATCCTTTTTGCAGCGATGCCCAAGGAAAGAGACAAGAGTGCATAGAAAAGCAGCAGTGCTTGTAAGCCCCGCAAAGAGCCATAGGACATCGAACGCCCCTATGTCATGAGAGTGCGAAGCTTAGCGGAGTTGGGGAGATTGGGACACTGGTTCGACGACGACGGCGAGGAAGGCCGCGACTTCTCCGTGGGAGAGTGTCATATCTTTGCCGCAATAGATACGAGCAAGCTGAAAGCCAAGATAAAGTAATTTCCACAAAGGGGAAGGCCAAGACCAAGTCCTTCATAGTCTTGATAGACTCCGGAAGTAGCCATAACTTTGCATCCCCCAAAATGGTTCAAATGTTGAAGTTGAAACCACTAAAGTCAAAGCCAAGGCCCGCTGTCTTAGCAAGTGGTGCAAGAAGGGCGCATCGGCAGCAAGAGAATTAACTTCGACATCGACTTGCCGTGGATTAATATCCGTGATAAAGGCGAAGTACGGGCATTGGCAAGTACGACTTGATCATAGGAATGGAGTACCTTGGACCAGCAGGGCCATTATCGATTGTGGAAAGCGGAAGGTGATGTGACGCCCTCGCTAAACGACGGGCGCCTCTACCGCACACCGGCAGAAATCCCCCATCCGCTCAAGAACCGCGATGGGCCCTTCGCTCTACCCCGCACTCGAGGTATGCGGAAGGGAACACGGCGGTGTCTTTGCCGCCTTCCCCTATGGGGCTCCTATAACAAAGCGGATAACACGCCGTAATCTAGCATCAACATATACAAATACTACCGGCGGGTAGTGCATCACTCATAAAACCAAGGCAAAGATGATAATCAATGAACCATAAAACATGAGAGCTCCTACCCGCCTGCATTCGTAAGGAGGATGACCGACCGGCCAGGGCCTCAAGATAGAGCGCATCGAGTCCCCGCAATGGCGAGGGGCTGGCATAGAACAATGGCTAGGGTTGGCCACCCATCCGCCCCTCCCTGCATACTTTGGTAGATGGGCTAAATCAGGCTCGCATGACTCTAGCCTTCCCACACGCAATCCCATGGCATCACCCATCTGAACTACCCAGTTGCATCTCCCTGGTCCGATGAGGCAGAAGGGTTGCATCTCCCCTTCCCAGGGGTCTAGAGGTTCCGTGGCGGCTAGAGAATCGCGGGCGGCCACCACCATTCGTGCACTCACTTAACCCCCAAAACGAGCCAAGCCAACACTTGCAGCTCGAGAGGGCAGTGGCTTACACCATTGCCCTGTGAGGTGTCGGACCCATGCTCGCCCACATGAAGTGACCACCATAAGCCTAGCCCACTATGGGATCCCCCGAAGCCCCCACTCGGCAGGGATCCTCCCTCCGCTTTCCCTCTAGCCCCGTTATATGGTGCTGAGTCATATCATAGCCTCAATAGCCGGGTGGGCTCCTATGCACAGGCCGCAACTAATAGGAACTAAGGGGTCTACTCTAGGAGCATACTACATATGGCTCTAGGTCTCTACCCCCCTTCCCAATACAAGAGGAGCAAACAAGATCAACCAACATCCATACTCATCACATCATGAGAATAATCATAAGAAGAACATCTTAACCTAATCATACAAATCTAACTAATAGTTAGGGTTCCTTGATTAGGGTTCAAGATGTTGAATGTGGGTTCTAGGATGGCTCTACTCTAGATACAAAACACTAGCATATCTGGAATGCTAATTTCCAGATGAGCTATCACAACTACTATCCTACATACCTGCTCCTGAAGCTCTCCCTCCAGATCCGTGTGCCTCCATGGTCTCCTCACTCACGAGATGTCGCCTCCTACTCCAAGAACGAAGTCTACCCTCGGGGGCCGCCGCACTTTTGCCTATGCCACAACAACGATGTTCAAACGGGGTTTCAACGGTAGGTGAGTCTCCGGGTGCTAGGGCTGGAAAGAGGTCTAGGGTTAGGGTTTATGCCTATATGAGTTAGGGTCCACCTAGGATGCCACGTGGCACCAATCGGGTGAGTCCTCGTGTGGCGGTGCCCAATAGGTTAAGGCCACGTGGATAATGGCTTAACCTATGGTTGGCTAAGTTATGAGAATATCTTAGCCATGCCCCCCTAGTACCACAATCTATGGTATACAAGGCTATGAGGATAGACTTGTATGGTGACGGATCCAGGAATATACGTATTTATGGCGTATATTCCCCTGGACCGTCACAGGTGACCTTCCCAACACCCGACGGCAAGATCATCGAGATCACAGGTAAAGAAGTTGTTCCCATCATGCAGTGCATGTCTTCTAAGCAGCTGTTCAAGTGCATCAAGAGCGAGCAGGTGGCATACATCTTTAAGCTTGAGATTGAAGAGCCGGAGTCCGAAGAAAGCAAGGAAGACAAGGTGCTCAGTAAGTTGCCGAAGCAAATAGCTCAGTTGATCACGGAGTTCCATGATCTCTTTCCAGACGAGATCAAGCAGCTTCCTCCTTATAGGGGAGTCGAGTGTGAGATAGCACTCGAACCGGGAGCAAAGCCGACAAGCAAGGCTCCATACGTAATGACGACGCCAGGTTGACCAAGTCAAGAAGCAATTGCAGGAGTTGCTTTCGACCTAGGCTTCATTAGACCTAGTGTCTCGCCATTTGGAGCGCCCATTCTCTTTGTAAAGAAGAAGGATGGCAGTTTAAGGATGTGCATAGACTATAGGCAGTTGAACAAGCACACCATTAAGAACAAGTATGCGCTCCCCAGATCAGATGACTTGATGGATCAACTCCAAGGTGCAAAGGTCTTCTCCAAAATCGACTTAAGGTCAGGCTATTATCAGATCAGGATAAAGGAAGAAGATATCCATAAGACCGCCTTGAACGCGGTATGGGCATTATGAGTTCACGGTAATGCCTTCGCTTATCGAATGTTCCCCGACGCGTTCATGAGGCTCATGAACCACATCTTCGGGGAGTTTTTAGACACCTTTGTGATTGTATTCTTTGATGACATTTTTGGTGTATAGCGTATCCCTTGAAGAGCACGCACAACACTTAAGGAGAGTGCTAGAGAAGTTGAAAGAGGCACCGGTTATGCGCCAAGTTGTCGGTGTCACCGCGAACAGAGAAGGTGGAATACCGGGTCATATGATCTCACAGAAGGAATCTCGACGGATCCCGCCAAGATTGAAGCCGCCATTCAAAGGGTCGGCCAAGAATGTGCATGAAGTCGAAGTTTTCTACGCCTAGCAGGTACTCTGAGAAGTTCGTGGAAGAACTTTGCTAAGATAGCAGCCCCATTAATGCACTTGGACGAGGGCGGAGAAAGTGAAAGATTGGGCAGAGCATTGGCACAAGAAAGCCCAAGCAGGGTTTGAATTATTGAAGGAAGCTTTAACAACCGCCCCAGTCTTAACACACTGACCCCAATTTTTGGTCCACAGTTGTTTTTTAGTTGTACGGAAGTGTTGTTTTATGCCAAAACAACACCAAAATGGCCCCAAAAGTCCACGCGGGCTTGCTTATCCGGATTTGCACAAAGAGACGGTGGTTTTGGCAAAAATTTCCACGGTGGTCTTTTGGCGAAAAAAATCCACGCCAGAGAAAAATTGATATAGTTTTTGTGATTTTTTGTCAACGTGTACTTTTTCCTTCTTTGTTGTTTTTTTGTAAAATCACGCGTTGTTTAGCTTTAAAATAGCACGCATAGGTTTTAATTTTACTACACCTGAAAAACTAAATTACAACACTAGAAATAAAGAACTATAAAAAAAAACACGTAGGAAATAGAAAAATAATATTTTCAAATGTTCTTTTCCTCAATATGGACACGTCGTTTCAAGTGTTGTTTTTGCAAAATTAAGAAAACCACGCATGGCCTTTTTTTAATTTACGAAACACTACATGTGTTATTGAAATCTAGCTATTGTTTTCTTAAAATGAGGACATGTAAAAAGTAATATAATAACACATAGAAAAAAACGTGAGTTTCTAGTGTGGTTGTTTAACTAATGAGATATTGACACGTGGCATATCAAATAAATGTCTACATGTAAATAATGCACATCTTGACGCCTTAAACAATGTTACAAATAAGAACATTGTGGTTTCTAATTAAAAGTATGTGATGTTATTACCTATTGATCGAGAAAAGGTCACTTGTTTTTTTGCTTTGTACAAGTGTTTCTTAGTATTGTATCCTTGTCACTTTTAGAATTTGTTACATATTTCTTGGTGCAACATTTCATTTAGTACTTAATTTAGTACTTAATTGCACATAAAGAGACAATATAATCAAATTTCTTATATTATTTAAGGAAAAGTGAACATAAGATGCAGAGTTCCGCGGCCATTCATCGTATGTTCTCTTTTAATACAGGAAATTCAATACAATATGTTCTCCTTTAATACAGGAAATTTTTTATTTTGCATCATAAAGTGCAAAGTAGGACAATATTTAATAGCTTGGAACTCAAGGAAAACTATGATTACTATGCCGGCTAGCCTTTGGAGACAACTCGGATTTGGAGACAACTCGATTTGATGTGCCTTCTTGGCCTGCTATATATTCGATACTTGCCGATAGCCCTGTTTTGAACTCCTTCTTCAATAAATTTTGAAAATCTTGCTCCGTAGACTTGATACGAGGCGATTGCGTTATCAACTATGGTCGATTTGTCCGCCTCGAAACATGGGTTAAACCCAAAAATCAGTTTGCATTTAGATGCATAACTCTTTTGGATAAAAAAAGAAGAAGAATAATTCAGCTTTTGACTACAAAAATCCGCACCAAAGTAGTGTTTCTAGTTCAGATCATTGTGCTGTGGGCACAAAAACACAGTTTATGGTTTTGCATAAAAGAAATACCTTTGGGCGAGACTTTGGGAAGCATAGAATAGAGTGTTACAAACATTCCTCTCATTTTTTCCCTCCTCTCCTCGCTTTCGATATGAACCTCGTGGTCGCTCCAAGATCATAACGCAGGACATGCTCTCACTTTCCAAGTTTCAAAACCAAGGATTCAAGGAGCCCTGTTATTCGAACAATGAGAAGAAGCTAAGAATAATATCCCAAGCAAGAATGCCCTTTAGAAACAAAGTGTGGATCCAGCGATACAAGAAAATCTGCTTCAGAAGAAACAAAGCGCAACCATAGTCGGGCCTCCGGTTGCATCATATCATACCGCTTCTAAAATCAAACTTCAAATAAGTTCACAAATACATTACCTCACCAAAAATTTAAGAGCCGCTACCGAACCCACCGAGAATCGAGAGTCGCTACCGAAAGTTAATCGCCGAAATTTGAGGGTCTGCCGCCACCGGGGTAACCACCGGAAACCGGGCCACACATAATAACGAGAATTGCCGCGAAGACAAGGAGCTTAACCATGGGCTCCTGGCAGATCACCACATGGCTTAGATGTAGTGGCCGCCGTACGCCGTGGGTCGCAGAGCCGGTCAGCCAAGCAAGGCAAGAGGAAATCGCCAAGGGGGGAAAACTGCATTTCGTTCAACCAATAGGATGAGAGTACCGAGGATTGCAATCTCAACCGGCCCATCTTGGCAAAAATCTATGCCGGCCCATCTCCTTAGTGCAGCCAATAAGATTACACTAAGAGGATCACAATCTCAACCGCCCATCTCGCTCAAAAATCTAGGCCATCCATCTTGGCTCACTTTTTCTCACTACATATATTAAGTTTTAGATTTAATTTTCAACATATGTTTCATTATTTTTGCAGGGTATTTTTTTTTATAGGTTACGCTATATTCGGTCATATGATCATGGCCAATTAAATGGCTTGGATGTGGCCCCGCATGCACACCCCTCATCATTTTGGCCATGGCCCATATGGGCCTCCATTTTTCATACTAAGCTAAAACAATAGGATCGCAAAACTAAACAAGTATACCTAAGCGTTTAGTTTTTCTTAAGAGAGGGTGCCCGCCTCGATGGGGATAGCAACCCTTTTTGGTGCAACCTAACGGCTACAATTAAACGATTTATAATTCCCCAAGTGCTATTTCATGCGGTTCAACCAAACTAAGAGTCTAACAAACAAGACTTATTACTAGCATTTGAACTCAATATATGTGTGTAATGCACGACCTTGCACAAGAAACCATTGGGATCAGGGTTCGAAAAATGTTTAACCTCTACCTGATAATTTGTCGCCCATATAACATATGTACTGGATTTAATATATAACAAGATATAAATTTGCTAGATTTTACATTAAACTATGTTTTTTAAACTGGTGGCATGTTTGAGCCATTTTGTCATGTTGGAGCTTAGGTGGCATGTTGGAGCCACCTTGGCATGTTTGAGCCTAGGTGGCATGTTAGAGCCACCTTGGCATGTTGGAGCCCACGTGGCATGTTTGAGACACCTTGGCATGTTGGAGCCTAGATGGCATGTTGGAGCCTAGGTGGCATGTTGGCCCATGTGGCATGTTTGAGCCATCTTGGCATGTTGGAGCCTAGGTGGCATGTTGAAGCCCATGTGGCATGTTTGAGCCACCTTGTCATGTTGGAGCCTAGGTGGCATGTTTGAGCCACCTTGGCATGTTTAAGTCTAGGTGGCATGTTGAGCCACGGTGGCATGTTGGAGCCTAGGTGGCATGTTTGAGCCAACTTGGCATATTTAAGCCTAGGTGGCATGTTGTGAGCCACCTTGGCATGTTGGAGCCTAGGTGGCACGTTGGAACCAACTTGGCATGTTGGAGCTCACGTGGCATGTTGGAGCCTGGTGGCATGTTGGACCTAGGTGGCAATGTTGGAGCCTATGTGGCATGCTGGGTGGCATGTTGGAGCCCACGTGGCATGTCGGAGCGTAGGTGGCATGTTGGAGCCTAGTTGGCATGTTGGAGCCTACGTGGCATGTTGGAGCCTAGGTGGCATGTTTGAGCCACCTTGGCACGCTGAGCCTAGGTGGCATGTTGGAGCCACCTTGGCATGTTGGAGCCTAGGTGGCATATTGGAGCCTGGGTGGCACGTTGGAGCCTGGGTGGCATGCTAGAGCTCACGAGGGCATGTTGGAGCCTAGGTGGCATGTTGGAGCCCTACGGTGGCATGTTGGAGCCTAGGTGGCATGCTAGGTGGCATGTTGGAGCCCACGTGGCATGTTGGAGCATAGGTGGCATGTTGGGCCTGGGTGGCATGTTGGAGCCTCGCAGCATGTTTGAGCCACCTTGGCACGCTTGAGCCCTAGGTGGCATGTTGGAGCCACCTTGGCATGTTGGAGCCTAGGTGGCATGTTGGAGCCCTAGGTGGCACGTTGGAGCCTAGGGTGGCATGCTAGAGCTCACGAGGCATGTTGGAGCCTATGTGGCATGTTGGAGCTCACGTGGCATGTTGGAGAGGCCAGGACCCGTGAGACGGACATCACAAAGGTTCTGAGGCAAGGCTTTCCTACTAGTGCTCCTCCGGGAGGGCAAATGCCAATGCCTCCCTTCCTGGAGCCCCGTTTCCCATCCGAATCAGTTGAATCCACTCTTCAAGTAACCTTGCTTCAAAGCGGGGTTCAAAAATTCAAGATCCGGTCCCGAGAACATATCAAACCGCAAAGTGTCCCCGCAATCGACCATGTAGAAAGCCACGTGCTTTGTCGCTTGGGCAAGACAAAGGTTCTGGAATGGAGATCCGACTTAGCCATGTCGTCCCAAAATGAAATTACCCTAGGGACCAAGTTACACGGTCATTTTTGCAAAGAAAAAGAAGCACCAACCCTCTACATGGTAGTATTCCGCCCCCGCCAAGGCCAATTCACTACGAACGTGTTGGACATGAGCTACTTTGGCGCTTCCTGGAAAGGATGGTCTTCGCCTACCTAAACTTGGTCTTCGGGTAATGTCGATGTTTCGAGTTCGCTGGGTGAGTCGATCACGTTCCGGTGGGAGAGTTGCCCGTCCGTGGCGAGACCTTCCGCAGAGGACATTTTTGGGTCGAACTGCTCGAAGGTTTTAGGCTCCGCCTTCAAGGCCAACGCCCCCCACTACCTCATGACATTATGCAAGATCCCCGGTCCAATCGGTTAGGGTATGGCCTCTAAAACGTAAACCACGTTGCCTTGCCAAGTTATTGTAGGGTTTACGTTATGGAGGCCAAAAGCGTGTCGATTGCACTTGGGACACGGTATACCTTTTCAAACATGCATGCGGAGCCATGGCAACTTTGAAATAACCAGCTCTATTGGCGATCCCGAATCATTCCAAAAATTTGCTACTACAAAATGTGTTCTTGACTTCTAATTGCGACCTTTGGAGCCAGGAGGGTAAATCCAAACCCCATTTCCCAAACAATTTCTATTGCTTCTTGTTTTGATTAGCGGCTTCTTCGACCATGTCTCAAGTGCAATGTCCCAAGAATAAAACTTCGACCTCCATAACGTAAACCCTACAATAACCTAGCAACACCCCAGCGGGGGATTTTACGTTTTGGAAAACAAAAACTTCCGCGTCGGGTCGACTTCTTTGATAACTAGGTGGATCATTTCTAAACATGCATGGGGTCCAACCCACGAGAAATTGAAATAACAAAAGTTTTGATCTATTGGCCAAAATGACCCGAAAGTGATCCCAAACAATTTTGCTACTGGACGCAAGGCGCTCTAGACTTTTAATTGCAAAACTAGGAGGAGATTAAATCCAAACCCCATTCCCGCGGTTTCTCCTACGCCTGCGGTTTTCCTCGCCGGGCTAGCGGTACTGGAAGACCATGTCCCAAACCGTGCAGAAGAATCAAAGCCGGGCCTCCCGAACATAAACCCTACAATAACACGGCAAGGCACAAGGTTTACGTTTTGGAAGCTATACCCCAACCGGTGGACCGGGATCTTGCACAATGTCATGAGGTAATGGGAGGCATTGAAGCGGAAAGGACCAGATCTTGAGCCCTAAAACCTTCCGAAGGGGCCAACCTAAATGTCCTCTCTGGAAGGTCCCCGCCACGGGCGGGCAACTCTCCCCACCCGAATCGTGATCCGACTACGCCAGCGGGCTTCGAAACATCTACATTTACCACTTTGAGACCAAGTTTAGGCGGGCGTAAGACCACCCCTCGTGAAGCACAATGTAGCTCATGTCCAACACGTTTAGAGGAATTGGCAATAGCGAGAGGGTGCGACAATCGCCATGTAGAGGGTTAGGTTTTTTTTTCTTTAAAAATGACCGTGTAACTTGGTCCCTAGGGTAATTTCACGTTTTGGACGACATGGCAAGTCAAATCCCCATTCCAGAACCTTTGTGCTTTGCCGAATCGACAAAACACTTGGGTTTCTACGATCACGGCCGGACACTTTGGGGTTTGATGTGTTCTCGGGACAGATCTTGAATTTTTTTGAACAAAGCAAGTTACTTGAAGCGCGGATTCAACTGGGCCTGATAGGGAAACCGGTTTCTCGAAGGGAGGCATTGGCATTTGCCCTCCTGGAGGAAGCACCGGTAGAAAAGCCCGCAGAAATCCAAACCCCATTTCGTGGGTTTCTATTGCTTCTTGTTTTCAACTGCGGCTTCTCGACCATGTCTCAAGTGCAACTAAAACTTCGACCTCCATAACGTGAAACCCTACAATAACGGGCAAGGCATGGTTTACGTTTTGGAGGCCATCTCTGTCGTTTGGACCAGATCTTGCACAATGTCATGAGGTAGTGGGAGGGCATTGACGCCAGTAGACCTGGAGCCCCAAAACCTTTCGTAAGCGATTCGACCCAAAGGTCCTCTCTCGGAAGGTCCCCGCACGGACGCAACTCTCCCACCCCTCGAACCGTCGATCCGACCGCAATCCGGATTCAAAACATCGACATTACCTTGGAGACTAAAGTTTCGTGGCGTAAGACCACCCCCGCTCCGTGCGCCAAAGTAGCTCATGTCTAACACGCTCGTAGGAATTGCCTTAGCGGAGGTGCGTAATACGCCATGTAGAGGGTTAGGTGTTTCTTTTGCTGCAAAAATGACCGGTGTAACTTGGTCCCTAGGGTAATTTCAGTGCTTTTGGACGACATGGCGAAGTCAAATCTCCATTAAGAGCCTTTGTCTTTGCCCGAACGACAAAACACTTGGGTTTCTACGGTCGGCGAACGGGACACTGCGGTTTGATATGTTCTCCTGACCCGGATCTTGAATTTTTTGAACCTGCTCGAAGCAAGTTACTTGGCGTGGATTCAATCGGTCTGGATAGGAAACCGGGTTCCGGAAGGGAGGCATTGGCATTTGCCCTCCCGGAGGAGCACCGGTAGGAAAGCCCACCTCGGTAAATCAAACCCCATTTAAATGGGTTTCTATTGCTTCTTGTTTTCCAATCTGCGGCTTCTAGACCATGTCTCAAGTGCAATCAATAAAACTCGACCTCCATAACGTAAACCCTACAATAACACGGCAAGGCCACCCGGGGTTTACGTTTTGGAGGCCATACCCTAGTCGATTGGACCCGGGATCTTGCACAATGTCATGAGGTAGTGGGAGGGCATTGGCGCTAGTAGATGAGCCCTAAAACCTTCGGCGATTCGACCCAAAGGTCCTCTACGGAAGGTCCCCTCCCACTGGGCAGGCAACTCTCCCACCGGAGGCCTTGATCGACTGCGCCCAGCGGATTCAAAACATCGACATTACCTTGGAGACCAAGTTTGCGTGGGCGCAAGACCACCCCTGCTCGAGGCGCCAAAGTAGCTCATGTCTAACACGTTAAGTAGTGAATTGGCCTTAGCGGGTCTGGAGAATCTTGCATGTAGAGGGTTAGTGTTTCTTTTGCTGCAAAAAATGACCGCGTGTAACTTGGTCCCTAGGGTAATTTATTTATTTACAACGACATGGCAAATCAAATCTCATTCGGAGCCTTTGTGCTGCACGAGCGACAAAACACTTGGGTTTCTACGGTTATTGCGGGGACACTTCTTGGTTTGATATGTTCTCCTATTTATCTTGAATTTTTGAACTGCTCGAAGCAAGTTACTTGGGCGTGGATTCAACGATTCGGATAGGGAAACCCGGGTTCAGGAAGGGAGGCATTTTGCATTTGCCCTCCCAGGAGCACCGTAGGAAAGCTTTACCTCGGTAAATCCAAACCCCATTTCGTCGGTTTCTATTGCTTCTTGTTTTCAAGCTGCTGACTTCTAGACCATGTCTCAAGTGCAATCCCGAATAAAACTCGACCTCCATAACGTAAACCCTACAATAACCCTCGCAAGGCCGGGGTTTACGTTTTTTGGAGGCCATACCCCAGTCGGTTGGACGGGGATCTTGCACAATGTCATGAGGTAGTGGGAGGGCGTTGGCGCGGAAGATGGAGCCCTAAAACCTTCGAGGTGATTCGACCCAAAGGTCATCTGGAAGGTCCCCTAGCCACTCAGACGGGCGCTCTCCCACCGAGGCTGTCATCTAACTTCCAACTGACTTCGAAACATCGACATTACCACGGAGACCAAGTTTAGGTGGGCGAAGACCATCCATCTGCTCCATCTCCTCGACAACCTTTAGAGATCCATCTCGGTGCCGCCTCTCCCCCCGGTGAAAAGCTGCGCAAAGTCCTTTACCAGTTCGAGTTGGGAAGTATGTCGGCAAGATTAAGTTCTTGAATCCTCTATTCTATTCCTTGCCAAACTCCTCTACCATCATATTTCTTGCATAAAGTCCTAGTCATCATGTCCATGTCACCATCATCTAGCCATGTCACCTAAAATTTCCCAACATCACCCAATGAAAAGACCAAAGATGGACATCTTTTCATTTTTGACCTAGTCAAAACTTGACCTTCCTTACTTGGCATGCCATGTCACCACTTGGGGTGTCTAGGTGGCATGCTTGAGCCTAGGTGGCATGCCCGAGCCACCTTGGCATGTTCGGAGCCTAGGTGGCATGCCCCAGGTGGCATGTTTGGAGCCACCTTGGCATGTTTGAGCCTAGGTGGCATGTTGACCACGGTGGCATGTTGGAGCCTAGGTGGCATGTTTGAGCCAACTTGGCATATTTAAGCCCCAGGTGGCATGTTGTGAGCCACCTTGGCATGTTGGATCTAGGTGGCATGGTGGAGCCCACGTGGCATGTTTGAGCCACCTTGGCATGTTGGAGCCTAGGTGGCATGTTTGAGCCCACCTTGGCATGTTTGAGCCACTTGGCATGTTTGAGCCCTAGGTGGCATGTTGGAACCTAGATGGCATGTTTGAGCCACCTTTTGGCATGTTGGAGCCTAGGTGGCATGTTTGAGCTTCCACGTGGCATGTTTGAGGTTTAGGTGGCATGTTAGAGCCACTTGGCATGTTGAGCCCTAGGTGTGGCATGTTTGAGCCAACTTGGCATATTTAAGCCTAGGTGGCATGTTGTGGTTACCTTGGCGTCCGGAGCCTAGGTGGCATGGTGGAGCCCACATGGCATGTTTGAGCCACCTGCATGTTGGAGCCTAGGTGGCATGTTTGAGCCCACCTTGGCGTTTGACCACCGGCATGTGTGAGCCTAGGTGGCATGTTGGAGCCTAGGTGGCATGTTTGAGCCACCTTGGCGTTTGAGCCTAGGTGGCATGTTGGAGCCACCTTGGCATGTTGGAGCCTAAGTGAGCATGGCATGTTTGAGCCTATGTGGCATGTTTGAGCCACCTAGGAATGTTGGAGCCTAAGGGTGGCATGTTGGGAGCCTACGTGGCATATTTGAGCCACCTTGGCAGGTTTGGAGCATAGGTGGCATCTTTTGACTTCTGCGTGGGATGTTTTTGAGCCGCGTTGGGAACCTAAAATTGGCATGTTTGGAGCCATTTTGCATGTGGAGCCTAAAGTGGCATGTTGGAGCCACGGTGGCATGTTGAGCTAGGTGGCATGTTTACCACCTTATCATGTTGGAGCCCACGTGGCATGTTGGGAGCCCACGTGGCATGTTTGGAGCCACCGCGGCATGTTGGAGCCTAGGTGGCATGTTGAAGCCCATGTGGCATGTTTGAGCCACCTTGTCATGTTGGAGCCCTAGGTGGCAGGCTTTGGGCACCCTTGGCATGTTGGAGCCTAGGTGGCATGTTGGAGCCTACGGGTATGTTTGAGCCACTTTTGTGTTTGAGCCCTGGGGTGGCACATGTTAGAGTCCTACGATTGGCATCTTTGGAGCCTAGGTGGCATGTTTGGAGCCAACTCTGGCATGTATTTAAACCTATGGGTGACATGTTGTGAGCCACCTTGGCGTATTTGGAGCCCTAGGTGGCATGGGTAGACCCACGTATTAACGCTTAATGCTTGGCATATTGAGCCTACGTGGTATGTTAAGCTCGCAGGCATGTTGGCCACGCGGCATGTTGAGCCACCTTTGTGGCATGTTTGAAGACCGCTCTTGTGTATGTTTGGAGCTACCTTTTGGTGGCATGTTTGAGCCACCCTGGCATGTTTGAGCTGACATTGGGACTCGAGATCATATTATTATGTTTGAAAAAATGGATTTGAGGCCAAAGCAAAACTCTCTCTCTCTCACACTCTCTCTCATCTCTCTCTCTCTGATCCTTTACGGGACTCGATAGACTTGTTGGTTCCCATGGATGTTAAAGCTAAATTCAGTTCAATTCAATTTTGGGATCTTCATAATGCCTCTTGCATTCTAGTTTTCTATAAGCATGAGGTAAAGGACAATATTGTGATATTGCATTTTTGCACCCATTCCCTGACCCCCTCAAGGAATACAAATCAAATTCTTTGATGGTTTTAGTTATGCAAAAAATAGGTGTTAAGTAATTGAAGTAACTTGTCTTACATGGAATACTAGGTATAAGGACATGTGACTGCACTGCATCATATGTAGCAATCAAGTACTCGTCTCTACCACTATAAAGACTGCGGATATGAAAGGATAGGACATGTAGAGAATCAAGTATTCTTTCCTACTTCTATAAAGACATGTGACAATAGAAGTATTACACATGTCGAATTCATGTATTCTTCCTACAATGCCTAGCAAATAAAGTACTCATTCTACTACTATAAAGACATGTGACATGTAAGCATATGACATGTAGAGAATCAAGTATTCTTTCCTACTTCTATAAAGACATGTGACACAGAAGTTACACATGCCTGCAATTCATATTCTTCCTACAATGCCTAGAAGTAAATAAAGTACTCATCCTACTACTATAAAGACATGTGGAATAAAGTATAGACATGTAGAGAATCAAATATTCTTTTCCTACATCTATAAAGACATGTGACAATAGAATATTAGGACATGTAGAAATTCAAGTATTCTTTCCTACAAGGGATTGTATTATAAAATGACATGTCACAATAGAAGAAACTACAAAACAACAAAGGGATGTTTTAGTCCAACAAAAAAGCAACACCATTATCGCAACAAAACCATACCTCCACAAATCCACATGTAGGATTCTTTGAAACAGGACATGTAGACCTACCAAAACCTGATGTTTTCAACAGTGACCAAAACCTGGGTGAGGTGTAACCTGCCGACCCGTGAGAAAGATAGTTTGCAGCAACTGACGCGAAAGATAGCTACAGTGCGCACTATGCAAGAAGGGAAGCGAGGATCAGAAGATGAACGACGCCAAACGCTGCCAATTCCCACCCAATGCATCGTGAATTGCTTGGCGGTTGTCGTAAATAAGAATGAATTTGGAGGCACTATCTTTTGGGAAGGGTTCCAGTTTGGATACGCACTCCATCGAGCCTCCAAAGATGTATTCACGCTAAACCACACCCTCAACCTGAGGCAGAGAAGGTGGATGGAGTTCCTTGAAGAGTATGACTTTGATATAGTCTACAAGCCGAAGCTCATTGTGGTAGCGGATGCTTTCAAGGCATCCCCTCGACAACTAGAGTGCATTGCAACGCTAATTGATCGACGCCTCCAAATTTAATTTTGGTAAGAAGATTGAAGAGTCCTTAAGCAACGGATGTGGATTTCTGGGGTAAGTGGGGTGTTTCCTCTAGGAGGCTAGAACAGATAAGTGGTTTGCTTCCTAAAACATTATAAGAAGGAAGGCAAACCTCGTTATACCATAAAAACAAAGTTTCTTGTGCTGCACTGACCATCGTGTGTAAGTGAAATTCTCGATCCTCCATGACACGCGCACAACAGCCCAATAGCCGGGCCAAGTGATCTTGCGAAAACATATTTCAAAAGCAGCTGTTGGCTATTGGCCGTGAATGAAGAAGCGCAGCTCGCTACATCGAGAATGTCACTATGTCGCCAGACGGCTGCGAAAGTGTGCTCGACCCGTGAGCTGCTAGAGCCACATGTGCCAAACGCTAAGTGGGAGGTGATCAGCATGGATTTCATCATGTGGCTTCCAAGAACAAGAAGAGGAAAGGATGCCCGATGGTAGTGGTTTACAAGTTGTCGGTAAAATGTATATTTTGTGTCTTGCAGACTACGTGATAATGCTATGGATACAAATGGGGTTTTCACCAAAGTTATATTCGTGCTTCATGGCATGCCAAGGGAGATTATCTCCCATGTGGATCCAAGTTCATGAGTGCCTTCTCGCAAGACCTTCTTTAAGTACCATTCGCACTAAGTTATCCATGAGCACGTATATCATCCTCTTTAATGGATGGGCCAAACGGAGCGGACCAACAGATTTTAGGAGGACATACGTAAACTACAGGTCTGAATAAGCAAGGTATGTGGGAAGAATTTATTCACTTGGTGGAGTTTGTACGCACAGCACCACAAGCAGAATCATCCCAAATGCCGCTTATGATCAACAATTACGCTAATGCGTCTAACTCCAGATACTGGCACAATCCCGTACAAAGTAGAGGTTTCGCAAGAAATGTTGGCCATATGTAGCAGCTCGTGGAAGAAGTTCGAGGGTATTTGCGCAGCAAGAAGTCGACAGAAGAGCACGCCGGCTGCACGTAACGCTGAGAGAGTTCGTGGTCGGATCAAGGTGAAGCAGCGTAAGCTCGTAATCGTGAATTGCAAGAAGCTTGCTCCAAGGTGGGTCGGACCTTTCTAATAGTCAAGAGAGTAGGTAATCGTCCTACAAGCTAGACTCTCTCACAAAGACACCTAAAGACCATAAGGTCTTCCACGCGGAGTTTGCTTGAAGAAGCACACCCAAACCTAAGTCTTGGACTCTCCAACGCTGTTGGAAATGACTGAGGAGCAAATTCTAGGCCACCCGCACCGATTCTTGATAAAGCTTTCATGAAAACAAGGAGGTCGGAGTTCCTCTCCAATACTTGGTCAAGTGGAACACTTGCCAAAGGAAAGACGCTACATGGGTACTCGCCAAGAAAGATTTAGTAAAGCAAAGCACTGGGCAGCTTATGGAGCAAATGGGATCTTACAAGGTCATTCTCAAGATACTGCTCGTGCATGTCGCATTTGTGTACATTAATTCTATGTATAGTTATGATTAATCTACGCATGCAACCTATGCTAGGTATGGGTCGCATGCGCTAGACTGGCGATGAGACCACTACTGGATCTTTAAGCCGCGGTGTAATGTCACAGGTATGACCGTTGCTCGCTAAATAAGTAGATTAGAAAGTCTAGCAATACGTAAACAAACGAAGCGTACTTT